>CM055093.1:56811340-58011340 GCA_029204225.1 Diphasiastrum complanatum
CATACTGTACAACTATATTGTAGGTGTTGTATGGCAGGTGTTGTGCAGGAGGTCCACCCAACAGGTATTGTAAAGAAGATATGTACAATATGGAGATACAGCACAATGTCCTACAATACACCACAATAGACGGGCAATTTGGACCTGGATCTTTCTCTAGCCTTCAAAACCTATATCTTTCTGAAGTTTATGAGGTATCCTCAGTTAGACTCAACAATGTACATGATTGCTGCAAAAGTTTAAGGTTCTTATAACATGATATCTTAACTTTATAACAAAGTTGAAAAGATGTGCTAAAAAAATAAGGCTCATTCATTATGAGCACTCCAAATATACGGACTGTGCTTACAACAAATGCACTGACCCAAAAACAATAGTTGAAAATATTGGATCTTAACAATCTGTTGAAAATCTCTCTCTCTCTCTCTCTCTCTCTCTCTCTCTCTCTCTCTCTCTCTCTCTCTCTCTCTCTCTCTCTCTCTCTCTCTCTCAACACACGTAGTTTAAGAGCATAAATGCAAACATACTTAGAAAATATGTAACCCCAAACCATAATGTACATCTAAGTATTTGATACAATTTGCAAATGAAAATTCTGAGCTTGGTTGAGTTAAAATGCAGCATAACATACCTTGAAAATATGCATCCCCAAACCATGATGTACACTTGAGCATTTGATACAAATGAGAACTCCCAAGTTGGTTGACCCGAAAATACAGCATAAGAGTCATTTGCTCAAAAACATATTTTTTGTCAAGAACAACTAAAGAGATGAAATGCAAAAACAAAAATCGCTCAAAGAAAACATGAAAAAAGAATTGGATTAAGAGAGAGTCCGAAAGGTCTTCTACCATTAACACCACATATCCAAGTTTTACTTCCCAACAACCTAAACCTTTTTCAGTACTAAAACTCTCTTCACTTCTTTTTGGTATTTCTACTGCATAGAGAAAATAAAAACAAAATACAAATCATAATGTTTGAAGAAGAGGTACGGTTGGTCAGGGAATGAGGGTTACGTAATGTGTCGGGAGGGGTGGTTTGTTAATTAGGTTCTACGTTAGATTCAGGAAGAGGGTGTTAGCTAGGTTTTAGGGGGGGTTGTTGGGTTTAGGTTCATAAGGGAGGGTGTTAGGTTACATCCAAGGAGGGGGATCCTAATTCAAGAAACAACATACCTTTTATTCTACATTGAATCGGAGAGAGAGAGAATGCTAATCTGTTGATGATGATGAGAATCCGTTGTGGCAACTTTCACTTACTATCAAACATCCTACTTATATTGTTTTGGAGACCCTTAAGAGGACTTTCATTAGCATTTTATGTAAGAATCATTTATGGTTCGTCAAGGCATGCACTACATCATCACAATGCGGAGGTTCTAATTTGACCAATGGTCTTGCACATAAGTTTTGAGCTAGACCGACGGAGTGGCACCAATGAACATTGACACCATTTCCTTCAATTTGAAGTACCATGCAAAAAACCTACCTCATCTAGTGCATCCTTCACCTCCCAGCACCACACCAACCATCCCCAAGGTTCTTTAGGGCATCTTTGTCAGGACAGTCCTTAGAATTTGGAGAATCCGAACTTTTAATGGTCTCAACGTCTCAACAACTTCAATGTTCAATGCTCTTGTAGAGCCTTTTAGCTTGGAATAGAGCATACGCTTTTATTGCGGATATAGAAGTTTGGAAGCTGGAAGCTATTGCGTTTTGCTAGGCTTAGTAGCAATAGTAGCTGTAGCAGCTTTTAATACAGGCTTGACATGAGAAAGGTAGATGCATTATGGGCAATATGGAAAGGCGTTATCATTTGGTTTAGTCTGAGCGTCGTTATCTCGGTGACACGTGTGGGTGCTAGTGGCTCAGAAGATAACCGCCTATCTTCTGTTTCATGGGAAGGATATGCCCGAAGTGGATATCCAAAATTTGGGTCGTTCAGAAATCAAATGAGCTCTTGAAACGCACGGGTGTGAGGTGAACTTGACCATTGTAGATCCAAATGACACAAATCTCAATCATAAAGGCCTGCAAGGATCAGATCAAGTGTTGTAGTTTAAGAAAGATCTTGGATTGGACAATAGAATCTCAGAAGGAAGTGTACAGAGACGTTTCTGGAGATTAGTTCAAGAGGAAAGCATGATTGTGAGGAGAGTTGTGGGATCTTGCCTTGCTCGACCAATATCGGAGGAAATTTGTTTCTTTTTGTTGTATACGGATTTTTGGTGCTCAAAGCAGCTCAGCTTTTGTCAAATGGTAGCGAATTGCTGCTCACTGTACTGAATCATGTCCTTATTGGAGACCTTCTACTTCCCGTTCTCGGTTCATTTCCCGATGCACTTTTTTATGCTTGGTAAGAATCTTAGTAGATGCAATTGCTCAACAGCTATTTCTCTAATCATTGCTTGAATATAAAGGGTGCGCTTGTGCATATGCATTGTCTTCAACATTTTTATCA
Organism: Diphasiastrum complanatum; assembly: GCA_029204225.1. Taxonomy (NCBI): domain Eukaryota; kingdom Viridiplantae; phylum Streptophyta; class Lycopodiopsida; order Lycopodiales; family Lycopodiaceae; genus Diphasiastrum; species Diphasiastrum complanatum. The sequence goes on from CM055093.1 coordinate 56,813,804, forward strand.
CTTTTCTCTTGAGCTCATAACCTCAAGAGACATGCAGGATTCCTGAAGTGAGACTGCGTTAGCAATGTGAATCCTAATCCCGGACTATTGTCGTAGAAGCGTTGGATATCCAGAATTTGGGTCGTTTAGAAATTAAATGTGCTCTTGAAATGATGTTCTTGAATGACCTTCTGCAGTTGCGAGTTCTGTGCTAACCGAACTACATGTCCAGCCCACAGAACACATCTGAACTAACCAAGCTACAACCAATCGACCCACAGTTCACTCCTACACTAACCGACCCACTTCACTCCACCCTCAGCCGAGTCCGCACTTGACTCTTGCACTAACCGACTCACATGACTCCTGCACTAACCGACTCACATTCTGGTTCTGCACTAATCGACCCACAGTTCACTCCTACACTAACCGACCCATTTTCACTCCTGCACCAGTCCCCAAGTCCGCACTTGACTCCTGCACTAACCGACCCACAGAACACATCTGAACTAACCGAATGACTCCACGATACAACCTACACTCAGATCTGCACTCAAATCTGAAATGACTAATCGAGTCTAAAGAACTGCTATGTGCTTGCTGACTGGTGCTGGAACCAGATGTGCGCTGGAATGTAGGCTAGCGTTGATCCATTGACTGCTTTTTTTGCTCCTAGAACCTTCTGCCCAGGGAAAGGATGCTGCCATTACTAAGGCACATGCTACTTCTTAGCACTCTTTATCGTAGAATCAACGTGAACTCTTGCAAGCAAGACTTCATAATGCACAAATGCATTACTCTGGAGCACAGCTACTTAATGGCTGCCTTCATAATGCACAAATGCAATACTCTTGAGCACAGCTACTTAATGGCTGCCTTCATAATGCACAAATGCAATACTCTTGAGCACAGCTACTTAATGGCTGCCTCCAGAGGTTTCTGGCCGTAGATAGGAGCGGCTGTGTGCTTGCTGCCTGGTGAGCGTGGAACCAAATATGCACTGGAATGTAGGCTAGCATTGATCCATTGACTGCTTTTTTTGCTCCTAGAACCTTCTGCCCAGGGAAAGGATGCTGCCATTACTGTACATGCGCAATTACTGTGCCATTACAGCTTCAGAAGACCTGAGTTGCAAAGCGCAGAAGAAACAGTGTGAGCAAATATGTATTTCGTAAAGTGCTGGTTTCACAGCAAAAATGCTACTCAAACTGAGAAATTTGAGATTGATTGATAAGTGCAGGTGTATCCCCTGTTTTTAATAGTTGGTATAGCACTCGGGACTATGCGGTTTCATGATCGTGCGCAATCTTTCCAGTCACCCCGATGTCAGGTATTCTAACAATAGTCGATGCGAATTTATTTGCGATAATGTCATCCTGCTACTACATATGATGATAAGTACCTGAACGAGCTTCCGTGACACTTATTAATTCAACAGTACCAATGCTTTATCGGTTACTGCATGCATGGAATCCGGATCGACAAGGAAGGCCAAGCAGCTGGCTTACTGGAGAACTACAGAGAGGGAAAGCAATACAAAGATCATGCAACACTATTATCGACTTGAAGTGCATGTCAATTGATCGGGTGTTTTGAAAATTAATTTCCTTTTCAGGTTGAACATCATCATTCCAATGGTTGCTTAAAAATTTTTTGGGGAGATTTAAAACGTTCATTGCTTTGCTGCTCAAAATTTTGAGACCTAAGAAATTTTTTTTTTCCTAATTTTCAAGTTTTTCGATTCATTTTGCATCCTCAATGATTTGAACTTTGCTTTTATCTAAAGTGATAGGCAGAGATTCAATTGCTGATTAGATGCAGACACTGTACCATATCGATTTTGATAATTTTCCGCCAAGTACTGGATGAGCTACTGTAATCATGGCCCAAAAAAGTAATCTCCAATATTTCCAGACAGTGTTCTGGGGCCTGCACCAGTGCCGTTGTCAAATGCAATCTCCACATTGCCTGCACACAACACATGCACGCACACACACACACACACACACACACATGCACGCACACACATGCACGCACGTGTGCGCGCACTTTTGGCATTGATGCACATCCGCCATTGCCCGTCAACGACGGGCACAAGCAACTAGTATATACATTATATATATATATATATATATATATATATATATATATATATATATATATCATGTATATCTCCAAATTGTTCTTAGCTTGCATTTTTGCAAGCCTATTTCTAATACACTCCAAAAGCCACTTCAATACTTCTACGACAAAAGGCAAGACTAGGAGTCTCATCGTTTTGTACCAATGATTGATACTATACAGGGAGAATTTTATGGATTAAAATGGGCATTGAAGCTAGTATATAATTATTGAAGCTCTAAGGAATTATATCTATTGAATCTCAACAAGACTATTATGGAATTCTACATTTAGTTTTTGCAGCGTTTGCAAGCGATGGTAGAAAGGAGTGTTTTAAAGTCCAATACTATATAATGTCAAAGGAATGTTAGGAATCATCAGGTTAATATTGAATGTTGAAAAATTAAAGCAATAAATCTATCCTTTATTGCATTCAGTATCATGTCAGAATCTTTGTGATCTCATCTTGCTTTTGTTTGATAATTCAATTCTTTATTGTTTGGCTATGTAATCACTTTAGCTCTGATGATTTTAAAGTTAGTTGCTAAAAGATTGAACATGACTCTTGTCATCATGTTTTGTTCAAAATTGATAGGCGTAGTCATGCATTAGGAAAGCAAGCTCATTTTGTTGCGCTCGATAAGTTGTTCACAAGCTTCGGCTTGTCGTTATTGCATTATCTTTCCAACATGGTACAGAGCGATCTGTTATACCAGGGCTCTAATACTTGATATCTTTTGCGATATCAAATCGAGATCATTTGATACTTTTCATAGTATCATAATCTTCAATTTGTGGTATCAAATTTCAGTATCAGATAGTTGATTTCCAATTGTAGCACAACACGATATCTCTCTCTTAACGTCATCGATATATCAACAGACTAAAGTTCCAGATGGATTCTCAGAGTAAAGCCGGTCTTATCATAGACAAGTTGAATGGATCCAATTACTACTTGTGGAAATTTAAGATGAAGACCTTGCTAATTGCCAATGAGTTGTGGGATGTTGTCGTAGGTACAGAAGAGAGGCCTGAAGACGACACAACCGACTCAAATTGGAAGTTGAAGGATGGTAAAGCTTTCACGCTTATTATTCTCAATATAGCAAACACTCAGATTGGCCACATATCTGAAGCTCAAACTTTGAAAGAAGTATGGGATATCCTAAGCTCACTATATGATGTCAAGGATGTAACTTCTAAGTTACATCTACGAAGAAAATTCTTCACTCTCAAGATGTCAATTGGTGATTCAATTCAGAATCACATTAACCAGTTTAAGAATCTCTTGCAACAGGTGGCCGCTGTCGGATTAGTTATAAATGATCAAGACAAATTTATGACATTGTTTTCAAGCTTGCCCTCTACATATGAGAATTGGGTGATGATCATATCGACACACTCAGATTTGACTCTTACTAGAGTTATCACTATGTCACTACAAGATAATCTAAGAAGTCAAGATGCTTTGTTGACTTCATCATCTCAAGTTCTATATGTCAACAAACGCTCAAAATGATAGAAGTAGAAAAGCTCTAAGCAATCCGCATCAAATCAAAAACCGACTCAAAGTCAAGAACAATTATCAAATCCACAGTCGAAGAAGAAGATGTTCTGTAAGTATTGCAAGTGCACTAATCATGAGATCCAGGATTGCAGGTTCTCAAAGTTAAGAATGCCAGTAAGCAAATAGATCAACAGGCGAATGCAGTCACAGCATCTCCCAACATCGACATGGACGAAAGAGCATTTATGGTCAAAGACCGAAAAGCACTATTGAATAATTCTTGGTTTCTGGATTCTAGAGCTACTCAACATATGACCAATCATCATGAGCATTTTCACTCCTATATGCCTTATAGTACAATATGCCTTACTCCTATATGACCAATCATCCTGAGCATTTTCACTCCTATATTCCGTCGTTGTTAGATGCAAAACAAATTTTTAAGAAGAACAGTTGTTTATTTTATTAAGCAGAAATTGGAGACTTTCAAGAAGTTTCTACAATTCAAAGAGCATGCAGAAAATCAAACTGGTAAAAGAATTAAAGCACTGAGGTTTGACAATGGGGGATAATATATCTCTACCGAATTCAGGGAGTACTACCTTAACAATGACATTGAACAACAATAAATTATCTCCTATTCACCTCAGTCGAATGGTCTTGCTGAGAGAAAGAACAGAACCTTACTCGAATTGGCAAAGTGCATGTTATCACATGGGACACTTCCGAAGTCCTTCTGGGCTAAAGCAGTTTCAACTGAGCTTATAGTTAGAACAGATGTCCTACTAAAGGTCTCTCAGACAAAACACCATACGAAGTTTAGACAGGTTCCAAACCTTATGCACAAATTCCACATGATCTCAAGAAGAAGCTTCTAGAGTATCAAGTCTATTTTCATCAGCTACACTACTTTAGATAAAGCTTATAAGTTGTATGATCATGTCAAGTCGAAGATATTCACTAGTCGGGATGTCATCTTCATCAAAGATCACTTTATTGACCTTAAAGGTAAAGGCAAAGCTCATATAATTGAACTTTTGGACTCTTCTAGAACATCGAACTTTCAAGTTCCAAATTTGACTATTCCTATTGAAGATCCAAGCTTGTCTACTTCCAATGAACAACTTATCAATGGTGAAGCTGAAGATGATGATGTTGCGATTCCAACAACTACAACATGATGAAGATCAACTTCGATCATCACCTAGAAGATCGACAAGAGTCAGCAGACTCCCTAACAGGTATATCGATGAGTCTGCAACTTACCTTGTTCAAGAGCCGATGACTGTCGAAGAGGCACTCAGTCAGCCCAATTCTAATCTTTGGAAAAAAGCTATGGATAAAGAGTATTCATCTCTTATCAACAACCATACTTGGACAATCGTCAAATTATCTGCCAGCAGAAATGTAGTCGATTACAAATGGTTATTCAAAATCAAGTACAAGGCAAATAGAAGTATTGATCGAAGAAAGTCTCAACTTGTAGCCCGAGGATTCTCTCAAGTACAAAACGTCAACTTCTATTGTCATTTGTTGCTGCTGCAGATTTGGAAATACATCAAATGGATGTACGGATTGTGCAGAACTAAGTTTGAAGGCCAAAGCATTCATGGATTTAGATTAAGGGAGAGTGTTAAATTATTCTCCTGATGATCAGCTAATCATTTTTAATCTTCATCCACTACATTACCCAGCTCTACAATTTATGCATGCTTCTACACAGTCTACAAAAGTACACAAAAATCGCTCATAGGTGGATTTTGCTTAGTATAAATAACTGATCATACATCTGTTATTTCATTCATTCATGCAATGCATTAGCTCTCTCAAGCTTTCAAGCTTGAACACTCTTGAGAATTCTAGCTCAGTTTTTTAGAGTTCTTTTAGAGTTTTGCTATTATCACTTATTGCTTATTAGCAAAAGTGCAAATCAGACAGAGTTTTCATAGATAGCTTAGAGTACGCGGTTTGTATTCGCAATTGTCTTGTGCTCATCATTTTGCTAAATCAATCTATCTTTTTATTGTGTTTAGTATCATGTCAAAATCTTTGTGATCTCGTATTGCTTTTGTCTGATATTTCAATTCTTCATTGTTTGGCTACGTAATCACTTTAGCTCTGATGATTTTTAAGTTAGTTGTTAAAAGATTGAACGTGACTCTTGTCATCATGTTTTGTTCAAAATTGATAGGCGTAATCATGCATTAGAAAAGCAGACTCATTCTGATGCACTCGATAAGTTATTCACAAGCTTCAACTTGTCGTTATTGCATTATCACCTCTTTCCAACACAAAATTCCAATAAAACACCACTATCCAAGTTTTGTGAAGAATAAAAAGCCATCAAACTTGTGTATAGGGGTTGATGAGGAAAATCATCTTGCTTGTGCATTTACAAGTTGTAAATATCATTCTCTAGCATGTACAAACTCGAGCTACATGACATGCACAATGTCTAGATGGTCACATTTCACTTTGTTCCATTGTATATATCAAAGGTATGTGAATTGAGCACATGACCTTGTAGATTAGGGCAAGTTTGAGTTAGGTGGATCTAGATTTGATGACATGCATAAAACTAGATGTGATGCAAAATCAGTTAGTGTGCATGCATGCAACATGCAATCACTGCATACAACATGCAAGTCAGTATACATGTCCTACACATGTGCAAGTCATCCAGGGGAGTCACATGCAAGACATGCAAACAGTATTGGACACATGCATGTAGTTTTGTAGGCTCATAGTTGAGAATTTGACATTTGGCAAAGTAGGTAGGAGTTAGGTGCAATTTTAGCATGCAAGCTGTTAGGTGTCAATATGGTAGTAGTTTACACTTGTTTAGGTGTAGGAAATGCATTGAATGCAAGGAGTACCACGAATTTTGGCTCTCCTATATATGTACATATCATTATCATTCATATCTAATGAAGAATCAAGCATTGGTAATGTCATAATGTCAAAATTGGATCTCATGCTATTTTGCTTGTTTTGATATTCTCTCTCTAACTCGAGTAGAAGGCATTCTTCATACATTATTTTGCTTATGTATTCTCTCTATTTGTGAGGAATTAGTTTTGCTTTGATCTGTAGCATTCTAGATTGTGCTCTAGCCTCAGATCTGTTGGTAGATTGCAGGATCGCGATCTATGTGCCACCACAAAGCATGGTCAAGATCATTCACACATTTGTTGTGGTTCCCCACACGTGTGAAGTTGCTGGATTTTTCACAAGTTTCTCGATCTTCATAGGCCTTGCTCTGGTACCACTATAAGGGAAAGCTCTTCAAGATCTCGCTTACAAGACAAACACAATGGAAAACACACTGTGGAGAAACCACCCACACAACCAAGTAGAAGCAACCAATCAACTTTAGAAGCTTCACCCTCAAGCCAATGAACAAGAAGCATGAAAGTAGAGTGAGAACTTGACAATGAATCAACTACAAATGTGAGTAGTAGGGCGAGTTTGGCCTCCTTATATAGAGCCTAGAACCACGTCTGCACATAGACATGCAAGGTCCTAACTCCCCTATACATAGATTCATCTAGAATAGAGTCTCTATACATGGATCCTCTATTCATGGAATTGTTATTGATAACTCTACACATGAATACACTGGCTCATACCTTGTACTAACTCCATTTAGTGTGTTATGGGCCTCACAAGGATATTAGTTAGTCCAGTATGATGTGGCATAACTAACAGCTTGATTCACTGGAGTACCGTATATCCAAGACTAGAGTATACTGAATCCCATGTAATGGTCATGGACATAACAGGTACGGCCTCCAGTATAGCCTATTATCAAAGATTAAGTGTAATCAAGTTTTGATAGCAAAGTATTCACAAAAATTCAAGACAAATATGTAGGAAACTCAAGATTGCCAATATGCTCCAAAAATGCAATCTCCTTGCTATGGAATGATAGATTGTATGTACAATAGGGCTCTTCTCCTCTCAAGCTAGGTGAAAATCCAGCATGTAATAAGGAGACTAATTGACATTTCTTTCCCTAATACATCAATCTTACCTAACCCTAGAGTTATGCCATTTTGATGTTTAGGTTGATCAACTACCTCCATGATTTGAGGAGTTTGGTCCTATAACTTAGGAATCATGAACAAGCAAACCTAACTAACCCTATGAATGATATCTAAGCTATCTAGAATAGCCTTCAACGTGGCAACACGGATTAACATGTGTGGGGATCCACCTATGTATAAATTTACATGGTTTAATTAAGCTAGATTTGCCAACTTTTGACAATTTCTCACACTCCTCAAATTTAGCTTGACCTACCTACAACTCTTTTTTCTTGATGAATGAATACTTTAGAAGTGTCTTAAAAATCCAGCTACAAACAAGAAACTTTTGATACTCCAATAGATAATGATGTCCATGAAGGATCTTTCACCATCTTCTAAAGGATCCCTTACAAGATGTTCCATAGATGTGTCTATATACATGTAGCACACTTCAAAACTATACATCATTCCAAGCTATTAAATACCAAGGATTTTTTGCACTTGATGATATATTTTTTAAGCTATTAAGTGCATAAAGAATGTTGCTAAATCCAACTTGCCTTGCTTGGTTCATATGGGTGAGCCTTGATGACTCCATATTGTTACTCAAGGATTTTCTTGGAGTCCTTGGGTCTTGAGCTTGCTTCTTCATCTGAATAGACTCCAATCCATCAATGAGTTGAATAAAGCATGTGGACACAAATATTTCCAAAAAAAATACTGCCTTCGTCTTTTATGACACCATTCAAACTACTACAAAAATAGTTATTCAATGAAATTGTTTTAACAACAACAAATGATCTCCTTGCTCCATTCGGGCACTATTCAGCTTTGACTTCAAAAACATGATTCTTGACGGATTTGACGTCTCGAACTGCTCCTTTAGCACATCCCATGCCTGTTTGGGTGTAACAGCATCACAAATGTGGGTAATGATGTGATCCTTCACTGACAAGTTAATGAAGGTCAAAGCTTTCCTCATTTTTTTTTTGAACACTTTGATATCCGCTTCATTTGGCGGCCTTCTCTCATCACCTGTTTCAGTCTTTAATTACCAGCGGTTTATAGAACTTGATTCTTAGAATCCTTTTTGGAAAGTATTAATAAAATCCAGTATTTTCCTGTTGGGGAAGATTTTGGAATGATTCTTACTTTTCCTAGGTTATGTTAGACATATACTCCAATATTCTATAAATGATTAAGTATGATTCTGGATTCCAGAAAATTATGACTGATAAATCATACAAATCTAAATATTTATGGTTGACGGATCATATATACTTACTTAATTGTTATTAGTGGATTATAAGGAATTGTGATGATTCTTAAGTGTAATGATTAAGTCTTGATCTATTAATTGAGTAAGAATTCAGATCAATGTTTTGAATCTCTTTACTCTAGTATTTCAATTGAGAACCTATGGGTCCATAGACATCTTCACAAGATAAGTATTTTATTTGTGGAGAATTTAATTTATCTAGTGGATGCTATTCTGCTACAGTTTATGGTCTGCAGAGGCTTGAGTACAGTTTTCTTTTAATTGGATCTCCATATATCATAGGAGACAAACAAATCTATTAAGATGAATGAGTGTTATATTTTTGGCATTTGATGCTAGAAACATAAGCATTTAACTCAAAAGAATATTTAGGATACTCAGAGTTGAGTTTCAATCATTTTATATCTTAATGATTCTCCTAGAGATTCTAGTTAAATGAATTATCACATCTTAGAATTTGATTCTAAGGATAGTTGTACTTGGAAATTTTTTATGGATTGTCTACCAGAGTTTTGTTGGAATTTGATGCTCAGCCTCAAATCCATTCACTAATGAGCATCCTGAAAAACCAAATACAGAAGGCTCAAATTTTTGTGCAAAAGATCAAAAAATCAGAATCAAACTTTTTAGAATTTTTTGATACCGTATTGACTCAAAAAATCCTATATTTTTCAATATCCAAGATCAAAATTTTTTGATACTTGTAAATTTAGATACTGTCGGTCTAAAATCCCCGACCAAACAACTTCGCGTTGACAGTCCGCCCCCTTTGTACATGCATTAACTATAATGAAGCGATTGTAATAATTGCAACAAAACGATTGTTGTAGATATTTTTGTAGTATATCAATCCTAGAATCTTCATCAGAATGAATTCTAAAAAAATTAGAACCAAATGCTGTAGATTCTAAAATAAAAATGGTGTACACTATAGATCTCAGTAGACCAATTTGGATGACTTTAGAATGAAAATGAGACACGAGGTATTAAAACACCTATTTTGGTAGTCTGTATTATCAAAATTGTTTCACTATAAGTTCCAATAGTACCAACACAAACATTCAATGTCCAAAAGTTCCAAAATTTTAAAAAACACCAAACAGCTAATTGCTAGTAGATCAAAAACACCCTACAAACTACCGAAACTATCAAAAGCACCAATGAACAACAAGCAATAGTACTTTCTGCACACCAGAAGTACAAAATGTTCCATGAAGTCCAAATAGCAAAAAAGGAGTTATTTGAAAATAATATAGAGTACCAAAAATATATCTTACACAAGTGTTCATAAGTACCAAATAGAAAATAAATAGTTGTTTATAAGCTTCTACAAGTACCAATAGTCCCCAAAGTCCAAATGAGCAAAATATCAAGAGTAAAAAACTACAAAACAGTTCCAAATAGTAAGAGGTGGAGTGTGTATCTAGAGAACCAAAGAACTGGAGTATCAAAGATCAGTTTCAGTAGTGGAAAATATCAGCATTACCAAGAAAACGAAAATGCAAAAAAAATGAAGGACTCGAGTGTCATCAAGAAGATGTACTGGATGCCTGACAACACTCTTTCTTCCAATCCTCTGTCGACATATGTCTTTTTTGTTGGGGGACACTCGAGTTTCTGAGCTCCAAAAGGCATACAGCAGTTTCTTGACCCGAGCCGTGATTATGATACCTCTAGGCAATTGTCTCTAACAGGCACTCAAGGGCGGAACCTCCTCATTGTCCTTAATGTTAAGGCGAGAATTGGCTACAACAATATTTCTACGATGAACACCCAAAGCACCTGCAATTTTCGAATGAGGGAGATTCGTTGTGCCATGTGGTGGCCTAGTCATTATAGATTTCCACAAAATCAATGAATTAAGTAGTATAAAAGGTTTGATCATTCCCCAAAAAAGAGAATATTCTCTTCTTTTGTATGATAAGTGTATGTAAGAAGGTGAATGAAATGTGATGTGTAATATTTACAATGAATACTACAACGACATATTTGGTTAATTTAAAGATATTTGGATAAATTGGCATCCAGAAATACCAATGGTGAAACGATTTGGTCACGGTCTGTGATTATAAAGGCTACTTTATCTTCCAGGCTCTTAGGATATCAGTAAGCAATCAGATCAGACAACAGCTAGCAATTAGATTCATCCAACATAATGATTCCTCTTAATTGAACACAGACAATTAGTTCTTATCACAGGAAGCAAACAGAACAAGGCATCAGTCAAGGAACACATAGCTCATTCAAAATTGAAAGAAGTTTTGCTTATGGTTATGCTTAATAGCTTCAGCTAATTCCCTGCATACATTAGTTAGAATTGTCGCTCTCTGGTGACGCCTGAAAATCCAAGTTAGAATAACTGAAATTCAGTAAGAAATGAAAAGTATGTGTGATGCAGACAGACAAGTATCACAAACAGTTACAGATCGTTCAGAGTGTATTCGCTCAATTGATAAGAAGTAATGTTGTAAGATATGGTAGAGGAAAAGAACGCTCAAGCTTATGAAAACTGGCTCTCTTCTCTCTATTGATACTCAAATCTATGCGTGTATATAATGGCACGAAGTGTCGACCTTATAGGAACGATCACTGGCCTGAATGACATTTACCAACTGTTAAGATGTCAGTTGAGATCTGCTAATGTGTCTCTATAGAACGTCGCATAGAATGTCGCGAGTTCTAACCTAAAAGTGAATTTACAAGATGCAATTAGGCCTTTACATGAATTAGGCACTATAGCACGTTCACATGTATAAAAACTGAAAATTTTTATAATATAAAACAATAACTTTGGATAATGTGGGATCATGAGGCTCCACATATCCCCTTCCTCAGTTATGTGGCGGCTCGCAAACAAATTTCTCACATTTGCCTTTGTCGCTTCCTACTGGCTGGCTTTCTATGGAAAATGGCTTTTGCTCAGGCCTCATTTTCTTCATTAACTTGTTCGAGGGTCAGTGCTTTTGTAGCAAGGAAATAGTTATTCTTCTGATTGTAATCTTTCTGGAAAAATAGATTTGGATAACCTCCCATTCCACAATTGCCCAATGGTGCAAGAGGGTTGTTGATCAATGTATTATTTACAAGATGAGTGTACCAACTATCCTCAGACAAGATTTCAGACATCTCGACAGAAGGGACAGTTAATGAGAGGGCTGCATATGTATATTCTAAAAATTTCTCTTTAATGTACAGTTGTTGAATGGATAGAAGTGCATAGAAAATGAGAGAACCAATATTTACATAATTGTAAGTATGGTATGGTTTGGTTATTGGATTAGTGGAGCAAAGTATATTATTTGGTTTAACTTCCTCCAAATAATGAGAATAGTTAGCTTCCCAATCAGTGTAGATTTTTCACAGATCAGGGAATAATATTTGACTAGAGAATCTGGGAGGGATTGGATTAGGGCTAGGAACAACTTCTTTAACATCAAAAATATTAATCGAGTCTAACTTATTTTAATACTCATCCAGAGCAGGAAAAATATTGTTTTCAAATATTTTTGAATACTCTAGGATATGTACATACAAAGATCTTGTAACAGCGTGGATATAATTAATTTGCACATTGAACTTATTATGAACAATGGCAAGAGCAAGGATACCTTTTTGGTGCACTGTTAGCTTGGCCCAATAAGTGTCTAAATTAGAGAAAGTCCAAGGACTTTCCCATTGTTCTTTAGTATAGCCAAAAAGTTTTGGTAAAAGAAGATAATCCATTCTCCATTGGAGTTCTGGACTATAAAAAGGTGGTAGAAAAGAAGTTAGTTCATGCTGGAATGTCTGAAATTCTGTCCTTAGTAGTGAATACACTACCTTGTTCTTTCGCTTCTCAGTCCCCTTTGGTGTAATATCGCTTTGCGGTGGCTGACTGCAAGTGGTAGTGCTGCAGGTTGTGGCACAGCTGGTATAGCTTTGGCTACTGCTAGCTTTGTCTCCTTGGCTTTAGTCTGAACAGATTGATCTTTTAGCAACTGTTTGAAGACTTGATTTGTCTGGATGGGTTGTTCTGTTGTAGATACAACTGGCGCATCAGTTTGAATTGTTTGATCGTGTTGCTGGACTGGGTCTTTATCAGAAACCTGGATTTGGCTTTAATTGAATTTTACCTCTTCCAGTTCTTCCTTTAATTTTTTGTAAGTAGCCATTTGTGGTTGGATGTACTATAGCTGGAAGGTTTGGATAATTCTTTCTTGAATACCTTTCCATGGTACGGAATCAATTCTGTATTAGCCATGAGATACACAAGCTCCGAGTATTACTTCGGCGCTTATTCGTCATAAAACTGCCTCCTCAGCCTGTCTCTTATAAAATTTATTGCCTTGACTTAACATGTCTACAGAACTCTACAATTGAGAAATAGATTCCTGCAACTATTTCTGGCTTGCTTCGACACTCTCTTTATTCGCAATTGCTTCGCTGATGGAGTCTGCCTAGTTGTGATCTTTTCGGCAGTTCTATATGCCCATAAGACATATGGTAAACTTCTGATCCCAATCTAAAGAATGCGTTTCCGATACTTTATTCAGAATTTTGCACAAAATTCCGTTTGCCCGCTCTGTAAGCCCATTCGCTTTAGGATTATATGGAGTGGTTTGGCGATGTGTAATTGTGAAAATTGTCAACATTTCCTTGTCTAGTTTTAGGCCAAAATTGCTAAAAATGGCACATAGTTTAGGATCTGACTTTTCACACGTGTGAAACAGGTCTAGATATTTTTAGTAAGTGTATTTTTTCAGTATGAAGAAGTGTCAAACTTCAAGACCTTCGAAATGAGTCCATTTTCATGTATTTTGGACATATATGCCAATTTTACCTATATAGGGCATATTTTAGGTAAGGAGGGTCTAGAGAGAGGAGAGAGAGTCATCTCTCTCAGCTATATATAGCAGGTAGGCCGTGGAGAAACAGGTTGGAGCAGATCCATTGTATTCATTTGCTTAATGAGAGATTTTTCTATTGGGTTCTCCTTCCATTGTTGGCATTGTGTAGTGATTGAGTTCAAGCTTTGTGTGTATGATCTTAGGTGCTTTCCAAAAGTGATAGGCTGATGTATTATGGACTGTATAATGCTATTTTGGGCCGCACTTGATGTTTATGGAAGTTTCCATTTGTGATAAATGCTTTTTGATCAAGTTCTTTGCATTCTAGGTAGCATAGAATGTGTTGCCAATTCCTAGCTTATGTAGTTTGGAGTGCAAGCATTCAAGCCAATGATCTTGGAGTTTAGATCCACTTAGGATCTGTATTTTTCACATGGTATCAGAGCTGGTTGGCTTCTATTTACAGTAAGTATTCCATTTTTGGTGATATTTGGATGTTTGATCAAGTTCTAGCATGATTTTGCATTGCTTTGTTGATCAAATCTTACTAACCTTTGTTTTGTGAGTTGAACTTGTGGATCAAAAGCATATTTCAGGTCTATTGAAGATCAGAGGCTGAAAAGAAACTATTTTGGATCAGATCATAACACCTAATCATTTGTGATTGTGAGGCTTGTGCATATTCAATACTAACAATGTTCTTTTCAATCCTATTGTTGACAATCTCCATTCTTGGATGAACACTCTCCTTAAGTGGATGAAACTTCTCCTTAAGTGGATGACAAATGCTCTTTTGAGTGAGTTGTAATTCTCCTAAAGGCTGAGCAAAGCTCCCATTTGGATGAAAGATCCCCTTTTTTGGGTGAACATATTGTAAGCTCCATTGTGAAGAGCATATTGTAAAGATTGTCATCAATTTTGGCATAATTTTTGGTGTACTTTGTTGAGCATGTAAGTAACTCTCCTTATGTAATTTGATTGGAGCATTTGCTGGAAGGTGTTAACCATTATGCAAGTGTGTTTTCAGGTTCTTAACAGGTTGAGGAACATTCTCATGCGAAGTGATCTTAGATCTACATCTAAACACCAAGATTTGACAAGATAGTGAAGCTAGTCTTGTGATTCACTAAGTGTGCTCATTCATTCACCTCTAAATCTTGTATTTATCACTTGCTGGAGTTTATAAACTTTTAGAAGTGTGGTTTACATGTGGTTTTACAGGTTGAATCAATATCTTAGTGTGTTGATCATATGTTGATCAAGTTTGTTCATTACTAGGTAACCTTGGCATCCTAGTTTTGGGTATTTTCTAAGAATGCAAGTAACTCTTCACACCATAACTTGATTTGGTCACTTGCTGGAAAGTTTGAGAGCTTAAGCAAGAGTGTGTTCAGGTTGGTTTGATTTTGTAATCCATTCTTAGTGTGTGCAAAGTGTTGCATGTGTTTCAATCTTCCTTTCTATGCTTGGAAACCATCTAGGTTCAAGATAGAAGTGTTTTAGGGTCCTAAATCTTCATAGATCTCTTTATCTATCATTTGTTGAGAGAAAAGTGAGTGCTAAGTGCTTTAGGACAAAACCTAAAAGTTGAAGAAACATTAGAATCATGGCTTCCAATGTGGGATCATGCTAGAGTCTAGTGAAAGGTTGAGTTCATCAAACTACTCTACTTGGAAAGTGAGGATGGAGTCCTTACTTGAGTTGAATGAACTCATGGACATAGTTGCAGAAATTGAAGAGAGACCTCTCACACTTCAAGAGCAACAAAGGTTTGATAAGAAGGCCAAAAGGGCTCTTCATATCATTAAAATGAATGTTACAAATGAACTTCTCAAGGAAGTTGGAAAGTGTCAAAGTGCAAGTGAGGCATGGAATGCCTTAAAGAAGCTCTTTGAATCAAAGTCCACATCTAGGGTATTGACCCTAAGGAGACAAATATTTTCTAGTAGGCAAAGAGAGGGTGAAAGTGCTCATGCATTTATCTTGAGAGTTAAGTCCCTAAGTGATGATTTAGCATGCATTGATGAGAACATAAAAGATGGTGAAATAGTCCAAGTTATGTTGAATGGTTTGCTAAATGAACATGCTAACCTTGTGCAAAGTTTTGCCATTCAAAGAGTCTTGCCAAGTGTGGTTGACTTGCAAGAAATCTTATTGGCTGAAGAACATAGGTTGCAATCAAAGCTTGATGGTGCATCCTTGCAAGGTGGAGGTGAAGAGGCTTTCTTCACAAAAGGCAAATTCAAGGGCAAAGGTAAAGGCAAAGGGAAATGGTCCAAAGGTGGTAACTTTGATCATGATGATCACTCTTCCTCTTCCTCTTCTACTAAGAACAATAAGTCAAAGTTCAAGTGCTTTTATTGTGGGATAAAAGGACATTTTGCAAATGAATGCCATAAGAAACAAAATGCTAGATCTAGGTTGAGATCTAATGTACTTCTTGGAGATGATAATTGTTGTGCTAACTTGGCAAGCTTTGGTGAATCTATGGTCAATTTTTTGGATCCATTGGATCTTGAAGATGCACTAGTGTTACCTACTAGTCATATGGAGTCATGTGGAGCTAAATTAGCATCATGTTTGTACTCTTCTACTCATGGACTTCCAAGGCTTGGTGGTTCTTCAATGGTGCTAGATGGCAAGTGCAAAAATGGAAAAGGTAAGGAAGGAGCTAACTTCATCAATGGAGTTCATGAAGATTCTTCTTTGGAAGTGATTGTTGCTAATGACTTGTTTGTTCATATGGAAAAAGATGGAGATGCTAAGTGTCATTCTTTGCAAGAAGATGGTTGTTCTTCTAATTCTTTTCATATTGATGTATGTAATCATGTGGGAAAAGATGATGGTGCTTTGAGCATGCTTGAAGGAAATGGTTCTTTTACATCTTTTTGTGATAAAGTCATTTGTGCAACAAGTGGTGTCACATTTCTTCATAAAAAGAGTAGATCAAAGGTTTCTATCATGAGACTTGGTGAGGGAGATCACAAGTCAAAAGGAAGAGAAGTATGTGAAGTGTTCAAAGTAGGATGTACTTTGAATGATGTTTTTATGAACGATAGTGAGGAAGAATCATTATCATATGACTCATTACCTAAATCATTGAGTAGAAGTTCATGTTTGAAAAGAGAGAGTACTTCAATCACTCTTATGTTGAAGGTACTAAGGATTCTTTTCTTGGCTTCTAATATTCAAGAGTCTTCTACTTCTTATGGTGCAACTATCAAGAGGGAGGTTTCTAACTTTTGTGGTGCTAGCATTAAGAGGGAGTCTTGTGAAGGAAAGGGCAATGGAAGAGTGGTTCTTGGGAAGATCCAAAGCATGGATCTAACATCTCTTCATCAACTCAAAGCATTCTATGATTGTGGTGGATTGTTCATTCATGGTCAAGATGGCAAAAAGTTGGTTGAAGAAGACTACATGGAGCAACTCAAGTGGCAACTTCTTCAAGGCAAGGGAGATATCATTGGTGAGCTTATTGAGGTTTGTTATGAACTCAAGAGGGCTGTTTTGATTAGGTTTGATACTCATCTTCACCTACTCTACTTCATGTTAAATGGAAATGTTGGAATCTATCTTTTGGTTTATGATGGTGGCATTGTTTTCACTAACTATAGTGAAGGGTCAAATTTGAGCATTGGTGAGATCTTGTGGGATCTTAATCATGTGTTTGAGAGGGAGTATCTTCAGAGTTTCAGATCTGAAGATGTTCACATATGCAAGATCTTTGATGTCTTATTGGAAGATCAAGAGGTTGATCTTGGATTGCTTCATCAACACCAAGAGACAAGTGGCAATTCGAAGCTAGTGAAAAGCATCAAAGAAGAGACAAATGGTCAAGGCATTTTGGATCTGTTTTTACAGGTTCTTGAAGGTTCAAGTAAGGTCTTTGGAGCTGCAAGGAAGTGTCTTCTTACTCTACCTCACTTGCCTAATCTCATGTATGAACATTGTTATGTCAATGTGTTGAAATTGTCAAATTTCAATAAAACTAGTTCCATAGTTTTGCATCCTTTGGATCTTGGAGATGGAATAGTTATCATTGCTGGTTTGTATGATCAAGTACATGAATTCATTCAGATCTTGAAAGGTATTGAAGTGGTCAATATGTTTTCTTTTGAACAAAGTTCAAGATCTAGTATTCTAGTGTTGGCAAATTGGCAACTTGTTGACATTGTAGGATCAAGCGTTGTGTGCAAATCTTGTGGAGGTACTTCAAGTATTTCAAGTTCAGGTTTTGGTCATTCAAATGGAGTAGGGAACACATCTTTTTGGCATTCATTCACTCAAAGGCTTTCATGGATTGAAGATCTACAAAGGCAAGGTGGTGATGGAAGTTCATTCATGGAGATACATGTTGCATTCACTATATGTATAGTGAAATGTGGAGGAGGCATGCAAACACTTGTTGATCACTTTCATTTACAACTTGTTTGCTGCTATTTTACAGAGAAACCAGAGATGGATACATGGAGGAATTCATTAATTGAGATTCTATGTTCTTTTACATGTACCATTTTTATGATTCTATGTAAAATTGATGTAAGAAATAGTGAAGCATCCTATATGGACACTATTATCTATATCAATTATGTTGTGTCCTATTTTGTACATATTAGGATCCTTGAGAAGAGATCTATTCTGATGATGGAGATCATTCTTAAGTTGGAACAAAGTAGTGTTGTAAAACTAGCAAGTTAAGTTGAAGAGGGAGTGTGAAAATTGTCAACATTTCCTTGTCTAGTTTTAGGCCAAAATTGCTAAAAATGGCACATAGTTTAGGATCTGACTTTTCACACGTGTGAAACAGGTCTAGATATTTTTAGTAAGTGTATTTTTTCAGTATGAAGAAGTGTCAAACTTCAAGACCTTCGAAATGAGTCCATTTTCATGTATTTTGGACATATATGCCAATTTTACCTATATAGGGCATATTTTAGGTAAGGAGGGTCTAGAGAGAGGAGAGAGAGTCATCTCTCTCAGCTATATATAGCAGGTAGGCCGTGGAGAAACAGGTTGGAGCAGATCCATTGTATTCATTTGCTTAATGAGAGATTTTTCTATTGGGTTCTCCTTCCATTGTTGGCATTGTGTAGTGATTGAGTTCAAGCTTTGTGTGTATGATCTTAGGTGCTTTCCAAAAGTGATAGGCTGATGTATTATGGACTGTATAATGCTATTTTGGGCCGCACTTGATGTTTATGGAAGTTTCCATTTGTGATAAATGCTTTTTGATCAAGTTCTTTGCATTCTAGGTAGCATAGAATGTGTTGCCAATTCCTAGCTTATGTAGTTTGGAGTGCAAGCATTCAAGCCAATGATCTTGGAGTTTAGATCCACTTAGGATCTGTATTTTTCACATAATGGAGAAATATGACAACATAGCCTCGATGGTCTGATTAAGGAAATGGGTTCCCCTATGACTAACGAGTTCTAAAGTTAGCCACTTAACTCTGGAGTTGATTGAGTTAAATGGTATTTTTTGGTTCTTCCTTTTTGACTTCGGTGTTGCACCGATAGGCTTATCCTAAATGATTTTGATCTTTAGGACTGGGCAAGCTAAAGTTTTAAGTTACTTGTTAAAGTGAATAAATGGAATAAAGGTCATAATATTTGGAGGTAGCTCCATATTCAATAAAAAAATAAGTGTATTGAATATCGTAAAAAAAAGGTACCCGAATCCAAATTTTAAGGACTTTCCATTAGGTTCAGGCAACTTTAACGAAGTAATATTTAAGCTAGTGTAGTTAAAAGGGTAGTAACCTAGCATTCACTAGTGTCAAAGGAGTTTTTGGTGCCTTCGCTGATAAAATTTTTCGGGTGACTAAAAAATATAAGGAAGGAAGAAAATGAGACACCTGAGTAGGTAAATGTGGTTGTGTTATGTGATTTGGATTGGTAAATAATCCTTGTAAGAAGATTGCATAGCACCGGTTTATTGAATTCATTAAATTGAATTTATTTTGAATATCTATAGGACCATGAGTTGACCCTATTTGTTATTGGAAATTTTGACGTGGAACGAGAATGATATTTGGTTCACATTTGTACTATAAGAGCCTTATTCCTAAGAGTTGGAACTCTCAAATAGTAGGAATCTGGGAATAATAGTACCAACCAGATGGGTTGTTTATGTGACGGTACAACCATGTATAGATTTTTGTTAAATCACAATTGATCCATTAGAAACAAATATGGGGGTACTCCAGTACTTGGTGGAATAGATATGTGCATAGCCTCAAGAAGATAGGCTCCAATTGAACCCATTCTATCTAGTAACAAGTACAACAAATGTACTATTCAAAAGCTCTCCCTTCTCTCTTTCTCAGAATTTAGCTACAATGCTACTCTCTTGAATCTCACAAGACTCAAGAAGCAAGATCTATAATGATCTTAAACTCGAAAAGACTTGGGAAAATGAATTCTACACAATCTATTCAATTTAGAAGCTTGGATTTGACTCTTGGGAGTGCCAATGCCTTCCTATGGTGTTTAGAATGGTTTTAGTTTCATTTTTGAACTAAAGAACATAAGCCTCAAACTCACTCTCAATGATTTGGAGGTTTAATAAGCTTCTAACACCTTTCAATCATCAAATCTATAATGGAAACAATGGATTTTCATAAGCACATCACTAGTTTCACTCTTCACAACTTGTTTTGAAACTCAAATATTGAAAAAACACAAATTTTTGGTGAAAGTACAACTCC
Source organism: Diphasiastrum complanatum (assembly GCA_029204225.1). Taxonomy (NCBI): domain Eukaryota; kingdom Viridiplantae; phylum Streptophyta; class Lycopodiopsida; order Lycopodiales; family Lycopodiaceae; genus Diphasiastrum; species Diphasiastrum complanatum. The sequence continues at coordinate 56,834,251 of CM055093.1, forward strand.
AGCAGCCTCTCACACGTGTGAGAAGTACATCTGAACTTTACACACTAATCTGAACCTCAACATTACAAGTAAATTATTAGAAAAGGTCGCCCTCCAAAATGAATCTAGCACCAATGCTTTCACCAAAATGAAGATTTTTGGATCATCAACTAAGCTCTTTGACTTGGCTCTGATACCATGTCAAATTTTAGAGTTTAAGGACTGAATTTGATCTACAAATGATCACAAAGAGTGATTAGTAGCTTGGGATATTGATCTATATCAAGACTAGCTTCCAAATCTAGCTTCTACTTGACAATCTTTGTGATTCTAGGCAAGAACAATAAAAAATGATGATCCACGACTTCACATGTGTGAAGTACAGCTACTATACGGCCTGATAATAGAGAAATAGTTTACTAAACGTTTACTAAGCATTCATCCACAAAGAAAGTGCTTAAGAGAGTGAAAACACCAAGATTGCTTCACAAACCAAGATTTCTCATCATTAGCTCAATAATGGATCCATCATTGATCAAGTACATAATCATCATCATCTCTCTCTAAGCTGCATCCAGCACGTGTGGGACAACTCATTGTACTTATCCATATCCACTTTGGATAAGATCTATCAAGTTTGCCACGTCATCCATTGGTGGTCTGTGTTGACCTTCTAGATTCCTACAATCTAGGACCTAACTCCTATAATTTAGGAGATGTCATATTAGACTCAAATGAAAGCTAATCAAAATGGATCTAAATATTACAAGTGTCATTTCACACATGTGGACAGGTCCTCACACATGTGGATCCACATAGATGTCAAAAATACATCAAAAACCATGTGAAAATTGCTAAATTCTAACACCAATCATTCAAATTCGAATGCATCCAAACTCGCCTACTTACTTTCCCTCACTTTCTAAAAGTGGTATTTCAAAAACATTTAGACTAATATAACTTTGAAATATCTATCTCTAAGTCTAAAATGCAAATTGGCCTCAATTGACAATTAACCAAAATATGACTAAACTAGTTGATATTTCTCACACTAGATTTAGCTACAAGATAGAAATCATCACCTTACACATGCTAGAGCTTGGAAATGGATGAAGATCTGATCATAAGCACTTAGATATAGTACAATATTGTCCATGTCCGTACAACAAAAATGACATACAGTACATTACACGTGTGAATTGAAGATCAACAAGAAAAACATTCTACACACTAGAAATCAAGATATCTTGAGAAATACACATGAGATAGACATAGAATCAAAAGAGATGAATTATCCACATAAAATGAGAATACAATGATACTTTCTCCATGATGGTACTACTATTTATATCTGCTAAAATTTCATTTGGCCAATAGCCATAAACTTTTCCTAAATGGTAACTTCTTGGTACTTCATCAAAAAACCTAGAAATTCTAATCTAAATGCAATGTATCAATATTAGCCAATTAGAATGGGTCCAAATTCGACCTCATCCATTTTTTAGGTTTGCTTGAAAATGGTCCAATAGAATTTAGAGATGCATGGATCAATGGTCCAATAGCATTAAGAGGTGGCAAAGTGTGATCCAATCATAGTTAAGCATAGTGGTAGCTCATGAATCTACTAGTATCATTGTGCTCCTCATTTGGATCTAACTGATTTGGTGATTTTATGGATTTTGTGAGTTATTGGATTTCTAGCTTTCTCTCTCTACCCAAGAGCTCATGATGTTTTTTCTCTCTCTACCCAAGGAGAGCAGCTTGTTTTTACTCAGATTATTTTTTGAATACTTCCCACACGTGTGAGTGAGAGTTGGAAGTGATTGATTGCATGTAGTAGTGTGTTTTTGCCATAGGATCTAAGATTGATCTTGAATCTCAATCTAGTCTTGATCTTGGTGCATCTACACACCTTAGGAGATCACAAGTACATGTTGTGGACAATCCACATGTGTGAATTCAACAAATTAGAGATCATACTTTGAATCTATCTAAAATTACTTTCAGAAAAATCTCATTTCTATACCAAACCCGGTTCTCTTCCAAAAACTATGCAACCCACAGATTTCCAAATAGAATTTTATCCCATCACTTCATCCCTCCTTTTAAAGAAATTATCAATTGCAATAAAAGTTAAAAGGAAAGATGATATATGAAAATATCCAAATCCAGAAAAAATCACTTAGTAATAAGTGCATTCCACAAAAGAATTCACTCTATTATAAACATGACTTTTTCTTCAACTATTTTCAATCTGAGTAATAGTATAATCATTCCACTGAAATCTATCTATGCAACAAAGATATCCCAGATTTAAGAAATTGAAACATTTTGACCTTAGAATCTATCTGAATTCCAAGTCATGACACAACAGTCTTTCAGAAGAAAGACTTCATGTTGGAAAGAATCATGTAGATCTATATGATGTCTTATATTCGAGAAATTACTAAGAAGTAGAGGATTAATTAAGAGAGCAAGAAATAGATTTGAGGGCCTCTGATTTTGTAAAACGTGAGATACCACATTGGGATCTAGATTGAACCTCAAAAATTTCTCAAAATACCCCACATTTTATCAATGGTTTCGTTTTTTTCTCATATCATGACGAGGTACTAAAATTTTCCATTGATAATCAAAGAATTTCCTTTCCAAAATTACTAATATCACATACCATCAGATTTTCCTTCCAAAAAACCCTTAACTACTTCATCTGATATTCTAGAGATTCATTGATCATCTAGTTGTCCTATAATCCATATAGGATATTATGTATTCCATAATCTGGAGAATTCCTTTATTTGGATGATTGGCATGCCTATTAGATGGATACCACAAATCCACATCTGATCCAGTGATTTAAACAGGAGAATTAATATGGTTTCAACCTTACATTATGATCCTTTCAAGTTAATAATAAGCTTCAAATCCCTATGGACCATTAAGCTTCTATTAATTAACTGATCCAATGTAATCCATGTATCAGATTCCTCTTTTAACATCACAATTGACATCCAAAACATGGATAACTCAATGGTTACAAAGATATTATTTATGAATTCAACTAAATGAATTCTATCCAAGAAATTAATATCTGGTATTAAGTAATTATTTATAGGGATTACAAAATCCTAACTGCGAAATACATTCTCCGATCACACTTACTACCTCTGATGTCCACTATTTTTCCTCCCCTGAAGATCTTTCAGCTAAGGTACCACGTAGATATAACTTGACATTAGTAAATGTTAAAAATGAGTTACTATAGGAAAAAAGTCTAAAACAAAGTCATTTCCATCCTACACCTGGGTAGAGTCACCGATATACAATCCACCATAGGATTTTAGCTGGAAATGAAATGAGTTTTTACTTTTGATAAATTTCTATCAATTCCAAATTTTCCAATAAAATTGGACTGTATTTCTTTTTCATTAAATTTGCTTTAAGCATTACTTCGTTAAAGTTGTCTGTAATTAATGGGAAACGGTTCGCGAACACGAATGATTCACGAACGAGATTCCTTTGCGGTCCAGGAAGAGAGAAAGGCAGATGAGGTAAACGAAACCAACGGTGGAAACGAAACTTGTTCTATCCTCACGCTCCAAGGACTACCACCAGAGATCATGCAAGTACTCAAAAGTACAGAGATCTGACCTGATGGCATGACATCAGTAGATACTTCCTAGGTCATGGCTAATCTGCCACTCTTGTAATTCCCTGATTAGTTGTAGATGTATAGTCACTCTAATCTTAGGTTTACATAGAGAGACCGTACTTACTGGATAATACTTGACATATATCAAAACATAATACATAGAGTGTAACTAAGAGAAGAGACACTGAAGAAGTCTGATGCTAGTAAGCAATCAAGATGAACACAGACAGAAGCTCCGCCTGCGTGCGAGAAGATAATTATGTCTAGGATCAGAAGATCCAATTGTCCGCTAGTGAAGCAAGACTACTACTTGTGAGAGAACCGTGCTTCTCTCACGCCAACGCACTGCGTGGATTCGCATGTAGTGCCCTGAAGAAATCAGAGAAAATCAATATAGATTAATTTTCTAGTTGTGTTTAAGCTTGGATGTTGAATGCTTATGCTGTTTATTTCATATGTCTAAGTTTTCTGTTCCCCTTGAATTTTGCACCTTGGTTGAAATTAAGTCGAATGCTGTATTAATTTTATGAACGTAGATCAGTAGTAAATGACTACTCTCTGGATGATTGTAGGAGTGTTTCAGTTGGCAGTGCCCAGCAAATGCATCTGAACTCCATCCGATTCTTGAAAGAGAGTTGTGACTGTTTCGTGAATTTTCTCCCCTAGATTCATTACACGTATCATAGCATCTCACGATTCTCATCAGTGGTATCAGAGCCATCCCGACATAGCCGAGAAGCTAGCAAATCTAGGAGACCAAGCATTCAAACAACAACCTTCAACAAGAAAATAGACTTCAAGAAGCAATATTGGCTTTAATCAGCAGCATGTAGAACAAGATCTGCACTATACTTAATTCTCCAAGATGTAACTTTCTAGCCTGGAAAGTTAAGACATGTTTGATACTCAAGGGCGAAGGGCTCTTCCCCTGGGTGGATGGCACAGAAGAAATGCCTATGACAATAGGCAAGAAGCTACTCGAATGAAAGGAGAAAAACGACAAGGCAGTAGCCTTGCTATCATCTTCCATCGAACATAGCCTTACACTTGACCTGACTACACTCTCCAAAGCTAAGGAGATGTGGGATGCACTGCTCACAAGATTTCAAACGAAATCAAGAAGTCAGATTATGATGCTGTAAAATCAGCTGACGAATCTGCAGTGGGATGGAAAAGACCTCACCTCTTTCATGAGAAAGATGAAGGATCTATTTCTATCATTACACAACTCAGGAGTAGAGAATGCAGTATCAGCTGAGAAGCAGCTCACATATCTGTTGAGAGCCTTACCTAGATCTTTCCAAATGACACGAACCCTGCTCGCGAAAGATCCTACTATGTCAAAAAGGTGATTGTTGAGATTCGAGAGAAAGTCGAGGCCAGAGATCATCTTGATCACAAAGATGGTTCTGACCAGGCACTCTACGGCAACAGAGAAAAATCAAAGAAATAGTTCAAGCTTAAGAGGGAGTCGAATCAGAGGTAGGATTGTGACCAGCAAGCAGAGGGGACCAGCAAAAGCAACTGGAAGACCAAAGGGAGGTCGAAACGACAAGATGCAGACAAGAAGACCTGCACGAGATGCAGAAGAGACGGGCATACAGTAGATACATTCTGGCTCAATCCCAAGATTGAGTGTATCCATTGCCATAAGAAGGGTCATGTAGCCATGGATTGCCGCCCAAATCCAAGAAACAAATCAGCACAAAACAGACAGGAGAACAATAATAGTTCTTCCTATGTCGAGGAGCCCGAGAGCTCGAAGATGGGCGAAGAAAGAACAAAAAAAAATTGTTCGACCGCCTACATCTATGAAGATGTGTGTGCAACATCAACGTCTGACACACACGAGGTGATCCTATATTCAGGAGCCACCTCACACTTCGTGACATCAAGATGAATCATGTTTGATTTTAGAAGTGCGGATCCCTCAAGATTCATAGTTCTTGGAGATGGATCTAGACATCAAGTGAACGATATTGGTTCACTTTGGCTCAACACCAACGACAGAGACAGACGACTCGAAGACGTTTTCTTCGTGCCAACTTTGCAGCAAGACTTGCTCTCTGTAGCAAGAATAACAGATGCAGGGATGTGTGTGACGTTTTCTAATGAAGCATGCAACATGATTGATGCCAGCACCAGCACTCTCATTGCTCAAGGCAGAAGGAAGGGAAACCTATATCATCTAAAGGTGCACCTACCTAAAGATCAAACCCATGATGACTCGCCAGACACTCTGTGGCACAGAAGACTCTGCCACATGAACTCAATGTCACTCTACCAGACAAGTCATCATGGAGCAATAACAGGGGTCAGTATCTCGAATGCAACCAGTTTGACCTCCTGTGATGCATGTTTGAAAGGCAAGATGTCACACACACCATTCGTCAAAGACTCCTACAGAATGACAAAGATTCTGGAGCTGGTGCACTCTGACATTTGCAATCCATTCAATGTGATCTCAATAGGAGGTTCAAAATACTATATAACCTTCACTGATGATTATAGCAAGTTTTCCATAGTGTATTTTATTCAGAATAAATCTGAAGCACTCGATAAATTCACAGAATATGTGAATTGGACTGAAAGATGCACAGGCAGCAAGGTGAAGCAGATGAGAACAGATCGAGGTGGCGAATATATCTCGAATCGCTTCACTGACTTCTGCAATTATTGTGGCATCATTCACAAAATAACTACAGCCTACACATCGTAGCACAATGGTGTTGCTGAACGAAAGAATAGGACCCTAATGGAAGCAGCCAGATGCATGATGGCCTATTCGAAAGCTCCAAGGACACTGTGGGCTGAAGCAGTAGCTACAGCCACATACATCTAGAACAGGACAGGCAAATCTAGTGTTTCTCACACGACACCACATGAGCTATGGTGGGATAGAAAACCCAACCTGTCTCACATCAGAATCTTTGGCTGTGCAGCATATGCACATATCTCTAATAATCTTCGAAAGAAGCTTGATGAGAAAGCCGAGCGGAGATTTCTGGTAGGTTATGACAACAATTCGTCATACTACAGAGTCTACATGCCAGACACGAACACTGTGAAAATAGTGAGGGATGTCCAATTCGACAAGAGCAGGACTATGGCCAACGAAGATCCTGTCAGCTACGAAGTTCTGGAGAGACAGTACTATGACCTGTCGCCAACGTCAGAGGGAGCAGAGGACGAACACAAAAACGAAAATTTTCGAGTCGTCTCCCATTCGAACGACAAGTTAGACGAAGAAAGATTCGAGAGGCAACCTATCGCCGTAGTTCCTTTAAACCAAGATGGTTCCGGACTGAGCAGAGCAGACAAGGGCAAAGACATAGCTATTCCAGGAGGATCTCCCAGAAGGTCGACAAGACCACGAAGAGTGCCAGCAAGATTTGTGCCAGGCAGCTCAGCTTCCACATCAGAAGAATTCTGCGGGTTCAGTGGCAAACCACAAACATTCGAGGAGGCGATTGAAGGTCCAGAAAAGGACAAATGGATCCAAGCCATGAACGAAGAGATGAAGTCCATGAGAAAGAACCAGGTATGGATGTTAGAGCCGTTACCTCATAAGCGTAAGACTGGCCAATGCAAATGGGTTTTCAAACTCAAATATGGACCAGACGGGACTGTGACGAAATACAAGGCAAGACTAGTAGCGAAGGGTTTCTCTCAGAGATACGATATTGACTACTCTGAAACCTTCTCTTCGATCGTCAAACATTCATCCCTACATCTGTTGTTTGCATATGCAGCAGCCTATGACCTCAATATCCACATTGTGGACGAGAAGACAACCTTCTTACATGGCGAATTAGACGAAGAGGTCTACATGGATCAACCCCCAGGATTTGTCTCGAATTCACTTCCTGACTATGTATGCCGAATGCATAGAAGCATCTACGGTCTGAAGCAATCAGCCAAACAATGGTACAAGAAGAAGGATCAGGCCCTGAAATCATTGGGATTCAAGCCTCTGTTGGCTGACTCCAATGTGTATGTCAGAGTTACAGATGGGCAGATCATCATAGTCGATGTTTATGTGGACGACACTTTGATACTTTGCAGGAGTGAGTAGCTAATTGCTGAAGTAAAGAAAAACATCTCGAAGCATTTCAAGATAGTGGTCTGGAAGAAGCCAGGTGTTACCTAGGCTTACAATCAAAAGGGACTATGAGGGAGGCAAGTTATACCTTCACCAGTCCAGATACACCCAGAAGATTCTAGAGGACTTTGGGATGCTGAACTACAAAGGAGCGAACACTCCAATGCTCACAGGGACAGTGCTAACAAATGACGACTGTCCAAAGACTGAGAAAGAAAGAGAACAGATGCAGCTCACACCCTACAAGAGGCTGATAGGTTCACCGATGTACCTTGCAGACAACACACGTCCTGATATTGCTTATGCAGTATTCAGGATGAGCCAATTCTGCATGAATCCAGGCTCGACACTAGAAGATTGCAGAACAAATTTTGCAATATCTTCAATTAACGAGGGATTATGGCTTGTGTTATTGTCGTGGTGCAGGTCTCAGGATACTTTCCTACAACGATGCTAGATGGGCATCTCTCAGGGACGATTGTAAAAGCGTCTAGGGAGGATGCACCATCGCATCAGGAGCAGCAGTTCTCTGGGTCAGCAAGAAGCAGACCATTGTGGTCCAGTCGTCCTGCAAAGCAGAGTACGTAGCAACAGCGAAGATGGCCAACGAAATAATTTGACTAAGGTAGTTCTTGGACGAATCGGACAAAACAAGGAACGAGCCATTGGTCTTCAGATGGACAACACCTCTGTGATACACCCGACGAAAGATCCTATGTACCACTCAAGAACGAAGCACATTGCGATCAAGTATCACTTGATCAAGGATCTGATTGAAAGGAAGATAATACAGACCACCTTCATAGGAACAAAAGATATGGTTGCTGACATCTTCACTAAAGCTCTGAACAAAGAGCTCTTTGAGAGGTAAAGGAGCACTCTCGGGATCATAAAGCTACCATGTTTTGAGAGGGAGCTGAAGAAACAAAGTGTTTCTGATTACAAAGCCTTGCTAGCTTTCAGCCCTTCACCTGACGAAGATGTTCACGAACTTGAACATCTGGAGACACGAAACACGAAGAGTTTCTCGAACACGAAAGTCAACAGAGACGAAGACGAATGGTTTGCTAACACGAACGGTTTGCAAACACGAATGATTCATGAACGAGATTCCTTTGCGGTCCAGCAAGAGAGAAAGACAGACGAGGTAAATGAAACCAACGGTGGAAACGAAACCTGTTCTATCCTCACGCTCCAAGGACTACCACCAGAGATCATGCAAGTACTCAAAAGTACAGAGATCTGACCTGATGGCATGACGTCAGTAGATACTTCCTAGGTCATGGCTAATCTGTCACTCTTGTAATTCCCTGATTAGTTGTAGATGTATAGTCACTCTAATCTTAGGTTTACATAGAGAGACCGTACTTACTGGATAATACTTGACATATATCAAAACAGGATACACAGAGTGCAACTAAGAGAAGAGACACTGAAGAAGTCTGATGCTAGTAAGCAATCAAGACGAACACAGACAGAAGCTCTGCCTGTGTGCGAAAAGATAATTTTGTCTAGGATCAGAAGATCCAATTGTCTGCTAGTGAAGCGAGACTACTACTCATGAGAGGACCGTGCTTCTCTCAAGCCAACGCACTGCGTGGATTTGCATGCAGTGCCCTGAAGAAATTAGAGAAAATCAGTATAGATTATTTTCTAGTTGTGTTTGATCTTGTATGTTGAATGCTTATGCTGTTTATTTCATATGTCTGAGTTTTCCTGTTCCCCTTGAATTCCACACCTTGGTTGAAATTAAGTCGAATGTTGTATTAACTTTATGAACATAGATCAGTAGTAACTGACTACTCTCTGGAGGATTGTAGGAGTGTTTCAACTGGTAGTGCCCAACGAACGCATCCGAACTCCAACCGAATCTTGAAAGAGAGTCGCGACTGTTTCGTGAATTTTCTCTCCTAGATTCATTACATGTATCAGAGCATCTCACGATTCTCATCATGCACAACTCGAGAGTGGGTGAACGACTTGTAGTCTTTGAACCAGTCACGGTGGTGAGTCATCTGTTGAGTTGCTCCGGAGTCTAGATACCAAGAATCAATATCCTGTTTTTCTTCGACTTTGGTCATGAAAGCTGCTTCATTTTCTTCTTTTTGTTGTTGCTGATTTGAGTGACTGGTTGTAGCACTATGTGCTTGTTGTTGGAACTGCTTCTTCTTTTCGTTGTTGTACTTCAAATTTTGACAGTCCTTGATTTCGTGATAAGTCCTCTTACAGAATCTGCAGAATAGTTTTTGCACAGGTTGGAATGATGAAGAGCTTGAATTCGATCTTGAACCAAAATTTGGTCCAGACTGTATGTTGTTCCTCTTTTCAGTAGAGACTGACTTTGTAGATCTCTTGGATCTAAACTTCTGATTTTTTGAATACAGAACTTGAAAATACGATCCTCAGCCTGAGGATCCGATTCTCAGCCTGAGGAGAATGCTGATCTTCTGATCTCCTCTTGTAGGAGCAGCGAGATTACTCTTGATAGAGTGAGGTGCTCCTGGGTAGAAATGCCATTACCCAATTTTTATAGGCTTCAGGTAGACAGTCATGAGTGCATCGGAATCTTTTATGATTGAGCCTGTTGCAGTCATCTTCTCCATAAGATTTTTGAAAGTATTGAGGTGACTCGAAACACTATCTGCTTCAGACATTCTGAGATTGAAGAATTTCTTCCTTAGATGGAGCTTGGATGTAACGTCTCTAATGTCGTAGAGAGTTGTTAGGATGTCCCATGCATCCTTAGTTGTCTAAGCAGCACGTATGTGGCTAATCTGAATGTCCTTGATGTTGAGGGTGATCATGGCAAATGCTTTGCCATATCTTAGTCTCCACTTGGTGATGATGGTTGCATCACCTTCTGGTTTGAGTTCTGTGCCATCAACGATGTCCCATAGTTTTTTGGCTAGAAGTATAACCTTCATCTTGAATTTCCAGATATGGTAGTTATCTCCATCGAGTTTGTCAATGAGAGATGAACTGGATGATGAATCCATTCTGGTTGAAAGAAATCGTTGGTAGAAACAACGACTGTCGGAATACTGTTGGTTGTGCGTATTCTAGAAAGTCGTCCTGATAAAAACAAGACTGATAATCCGCAGTAGAAATGCAAATTATTGAAATGCCTACTCTGATACCATGTCGTAAAATCAGTGGACATGAGCGCAGCGGAGGCTCGGTTGTTCAGAGCGTAGGCTTGTAGGAACGGAAACGCAATAGTTAGCAGCAGAAATATTCAAGTACAAGAATTCATACAGTTTGCACAAATGAACGACATAGTAGTGAGACAAAAATTGCACTCTGATAAAAATCAACAATGAGTACAATGACTTGAAGTAATAACTTCAGCTTGTTGAGCGTGATAAAATTGGCTACAGATAACTCTAATTGAAAGAGAAATTTTTAAAAAATTCTTGTTTTCTTCCCTTAACGCTTACATAGCTTGATTCAGCTAATATAGAGAATTTTACAAGAGAGAAAATATCTTACAAGCCTTTAAGCTATTTATGCCAGTCTTTGCATATGTACAAAAGTTGGTAACTGTCAACCGGCTTTGCGATATATGTTTGTCCAGCTGTTTTAGGGTTACTCGTCCATTGGCAAAGTCGGTCAGGAAAAAGCGAAGAAGGCGTAAGTGCCTAAAATTGACTTGTAAGGTATTCTGGCCACTTGGCCAGTGTGTCAAATTTTTCACTATGGAGCGAAAAAGGCGAAAAAGACGAAGGTGCCTTGAAAATGATTTCTAAGTTATTCTGGCCACTTGGCCAGTGTGTCGCATTTTTCGCTATGGGGCGAAAAAGGCGAAGAAGGCGAAGGTGCCTTAAAATGATTTCTAATTCATAGAAAATCTCAACAGGGAAAATGTGAAGGCCTAAAAATATGTTGTCGGCCTTCGGGTTTTTCAGGATGCTCATTACTTGAACAATTTGTTTAAGTCTGAGCATAAGAATTCTAACACAAAAAAGGGAATAGAGCTACTGCGTAGATTGTGGCTGTTGTTGTCATTGTCAAGAAAGTTGTCATTGTTTAAGGCTGAGCATAAGAAATCTAACACAAGAAAGGGAATAGAGCTATTGCGCCATCTTGGGTAGATTGTGGCTGTTGTTGTCATTGTCAAGAAAGTTGCATAGTACAAGAAGTGGACGTGAGGAAGGGAGTTGGATACATAATCTAAGATGGCATGATGTCAAAGAAGTAGACAAAAGAGGATATTGTAGTGATACCTCCTGTGTATTTGATGCAGATTTTGGTTACCAAAAAAAAAAAACAATAGGATTTTCATCAACCTCTTCATCAACCATCATTTTTCTTCACGGAAACATAGGTTGTAGATCAGTCCTATTAAATGGATTTCATTCAAAACAGCTCGATTTATAAAAAAATACAAAAAGTTGTTGGACATGGCATCCTCAAGTAAGTCTACTGAATTGGAGCATTTAAGTTCATTGAGCAAACATCTTCATTTTTTACGACAAAAATGTTTAAGTAGGGGGTGTGTCATGTACTTTTAGTACATTTGAGTGTAAGCTTTGTAAATCCAAAATGAGCTATTAGCCTTAAGAATAAGGCGGTTCCCTCTTTAGGCCCTCCAAAGTACTTAAATAAGGATAATAGGCCAACAAGGGCCCAAGTACACTTAATAAGACTAACAAGGGCTAACTATCCTTCAAGATAGTTATGTTTAGCTAAGTTAGAACATTGTCTATAAGTATTAAGTAGGCAAGAGACATCACTTTTGGTATCTTTTGGCTCATTTGCAAAGGAGACAACGAATATTCCTCTTTGTAAATGTGAGACTTGGGAATTGAGCTTGCTAGGTCTCATGTGCCCAATCAGATGAAATCCATCTCCCTCTTGTAATGATTTGCTTCCATTCTTTAATTCTAATGGTGATTTCATGGAGATTTATATGTGATATGTATTTTATGGCTATATCAACATGAATACTATGTCCTTCTCTTAATTGTGGCTTTAATTTCATTAATACTACTATTTGATTGGGTTTGGCACATGACATCCTTGGCATGACATGCTATTCAGACCTCGCTTCATTCATTAATTCTGTTATTTAATTGGGTTTGGCACATGACATCCTTGGCATGACATGCTATTCAGACCTTGCTTTTCTTTCATCTATTTTGATAGGTTTTGATGAGATCTCTCAACTAGTTTGTTGTGATCCTTCCATACCTACTCAAGAGATATGTCCATATCTTGAGTGGGGATGAGTGTGGATCTTGAATATTTGCTTTCTTTTGTTGGGTTCTCGCTTGGTGCTACATACTTGGTTGCCATTTTCCTAGCCTTGAGGGTTCGTGCCAATTAATATTTTACACCTTGTGAGCTTTGTGACCTGAGATTAAGAGAATGCTTGGGGAAGGGGGGGGGGGGGGGGACTGTAACTACAAGTTGTACCTTAACCTAGTCAATGACATTTTCCTAGTCTACCACCTTATTTTGTAATTGTAAAATAATTCCATTCACATTTTCACTTCAAAGAGCACAGCTCTAGAGTAGCTCCATTGGAGCTAGAAAGAGGTCCAGAGTCAAGACACCAAGCTTGCTAAGTCATAATTCAAAACCCCAGTGGACCTCCTCCACAAGGAGGCCTCTCTAAATTTCTAAGATTGCAAATATGATCTTCGTTTTCAACCCAAGAGTTGTCATCGAGATGAAATAGGACGAGCCCTAAAGATGGTTGGTGAACAAGCCTGACATGATTCTTGTTTAGAGAACGCACAGTTGCATTGGTGTCCTCCTCCTTGGATGATCATAACACAAGTGAAACACTTGGTAATTGCACGTGCCACACTTAATGTGTTGGGGAATGGATCTACTAATGACCTTTCCACCATGTAAAATGGTCTTAAATCTAAAGGGAGGCCATTAGGGGAGTCACACACAATTGACCGTTGAGCTAGAGGAACATTCACTAGAAATATTGTTAAGACCCTCAAGGATAACCCCTAAGATGAGGATAGGAGAACACAATAGGAGAGACTATGGAGCCAAACCTCCCAACCAAACCTAGATCAAACCTGGATCTAGCCCCCAAGCCATGCCATGTGAAGCAAGAGGAGTAGAGAGAAACTGGTAACCTAAACCCAATATGTCGATGGGAGAATCCCCACCTCATTATATAGAGAGTAGAGTCTTGTGCGTGTAACCATGCAATCCCCATGCAGGTCAACTATAAATAGATCACATCTCTTCATGCAGTCCTCCTGCCTATATCCGTCACACAAGCATGCAACACTCCATATGTCTCAGTTAGAGTGTCTGGGTCCTCTCAAGGTAATTAGTCACAAACAGGCCTTGACATGGAATCGAATCACGACGTGACCAATAATCTTGAACACTGGAGGGCCGGTCTACCATATTAGGACTATTCCAGGTCCTTAACCGAATATGGCCATAACATTCTTCCCTCCTTAAATTGTTTCTATCCTTAAATGCTCCAAAAAAACAGGAAAGAATTACAAGAACAGTTCCTTTAGCTTTCAATATTAACCTAGGAAATCATTATCCTTAGTTTGACTTTCATATCAAACAAGTACTTAGAGATAATCAATTTTTCAATTGTTAATCTCTGTTCTGGAGTACGACTCAAGTTTTGAAAAAAGTACACTAAGCAATAAATTTCTCAACTAGGTTACACTCAACACAAGTTAGTAACATCACCTTCATGTAAAACACTTACATGAACCACTGAGTGAAATATTCCCTAACTTAGGAGATTAAAGTTAAAGAAAAATAATAATAATTACAGTCTAAAATTATCCACAAACTCTAGCAGACAATTTATAAAAAGCTTCCAAGTACAACTACCCTTAGAATCCAATTCTAAGATATGATAATTCATTCAACTAGAATCTCTAGGAGAATCATTAAGATATAGAATGATTACAACTCAACTCTTAATATCTTAGATACTCTTTTAAGTTAGACGCTCCTATTTCTAGCATCATATGCAAGAAATAATAGCAATCATTCATCTTAATAGACTTGTTTGTCTCCTAAGATAATTGGAGATCCAATCAAAAGGAAAAACTATACTCAAGCATCTGCAAAACAAATTCTGGGCTTACCGGCAGATGTCGTTGTAAGCCACTAACCAGCAAATAAGGCCTTAATACATGCATATTATTCCTAGGGAAATCCCTATTTCGGAAAACAATATCAAAACCAAGATTTAAATTTTGAGAACCAAGCACCAGGAATCCAAAATTCCACTGACTGGGTGCTAGTAACTTGAGTTCAAAAATCTCATTTCGAACCATCATCAAAGTTACAACCTGTCAAAAATTTGATACCCCGATGGTCATCTAACATGTATTTAGAATCCTTACGCCTCATTCGCAATTCTCAAAATTGCTAAATTTCGAAGCCCCTTGCATGAGGTTTCTAGCCCCTGGTCACTCCCCTTCACATGCAAAACTTACATGCCTAAGGTAACATACCTTCAAGGTTATGCATAACCTAGGTCTCCATACCCTAAATGCATAAGGAAACCCCGAAACCAAACGGTCGCCACTTCAAAAATAACTTCCAGCCGCAACCTTTCTCATAAAAGAGAGAGAGAGAGTTATCATGCAGGAGCAGGGTTGGATCGCGCTCTTCTTCTGCCATATCTGTAGCTCAGTCATTGTCAGTCTCCATCTCTGTGGAAAACAGAGGGCATGCATTTACTGCTGGAATGCATCTTCCAGATGCACGTTTTACCTCAAACCACTCGGGTTTTAGCTACTCTGAAAACCTCAAGCATGGCTGCGTCGCCTTTCACAACACCAATCTTCTCCCTCCCCTGGCACGCAATAGCCATCAAGACACCCAATCACTGTCATCGAGGGAACCACGAGGTGCAAGCCAGGTTCGGATCTCCCAATGCTTCCAGACCATGAAGAATTGGATCAACCAGAAGAGCGAAACTACTGGTGAAGCTATTGTTCTTCCCATCAACAGCGATTTCCAACAACAAAAGAAATCACGCTGAACCAAAAAGGGAAAACAACAAACAAATTTTAAACAGATCCAAACAACCCACAACGATCATCTCAAGCCTCTGTATCGATCAAAAATCATCCTGCTAGGCATTCCATGGCCTTTAACCATCTGGTTTGTCAAAAAGGCTGGTGTTACAAAACTGGTGCCATTTGCCAGGATACCAGATTTCTATCACATACAGATCAGGACAGCTTTAATGTCCACAGGACTGGGAAAAATGTCATCAGGTTACCACTCTCAAATCCTCATAGAGGTAACGGCCCAGAAAAACGTTTGTCAGGGGTCTCTAACTGCATGTTCTTTAAACAGCTCCAAACAATTATGATTTACTAACATCTTAATATCACCAAAATTGCTTCCACAGGGGACTGTTTAGTCCACAAACATGGAGTTTAATTGACATTACCCAAGCACTCTGCTAAGAACCAGCAAAACTAAATAACAGCAAATCCAAATTTTGTCCACAATCATGCATCCTAGCCGGAGGATTCAGAACATAAAAGATTTCAAACCCTCACATGCACTTACCGGAATCCAATTATTTTCATTTTCAGTTCATACTTCTGGATAAATTGATTCACCATCAATTTTTCAATGAACAAAATTCCATAACCAGATTCAGGACAATTTTGCAATTGGAAGATTCCTCAAGAAACAGGGAATTACAAATGAATTCAAGCTAATTCGCAGCATCTTTACCAAAATCAACCATGTAGAAGTGCACTCTACCAATTTCGAAAGGTGTGCTGACCACTGGACTCAGTGAATCCAATTCCATTGAGAAAATGGCACTCAACTGGGATGGTACTCCAAGTGCTCCTAGCTTCCAATTCGATGTTGCCTCCAATGCTATCCAAGACCGCATCTTAGTCAGGCTCTGATACCAATGTTAAGACCCTCAAGGATAACCCCTAAGATGAGGATAAGAGAACACAATAAGAGAGACTATGGAGCCAAACCTCCCAACCAAACCTAGATCAAACCTGGATCTAGCCCCCAAGCCATGCCATGTGAAGCAAGAGGAGAAGAGAGAAACTGGTAACCTAAACCCAATATGTCGACGGGAGAATCCCACCTCATTATATAGAGAGTAGAGTCCTGTGCATGTAACCATGTAATCTCCATGTAGGTCAACTAAATAGATCACATCTCTTCATGCAGTCCTCCTGCCTATATCCGTCACACATGCATGCAATACTCCATATGTCTCAATTAGAGTGTCTGGGTCCTCTCGAGGTAATTAGTCACAAACAGGCCTTGACATGGAACTAAATCACGGCGTGATCAATAATCTTGAACACTGGAGGGCCAGTCTACCATATCAGGACTATTCCAGGCCCTTAACCGAATATGGCCATAACAAATATCTTCCCAAGCATAAAGGATGGTAAGAAATAATTTTTGGTACAAAGGAATTTTTTAAGAGCCACTACTTTTACTTTTATGGATTGTAAAGTCACGTTAGAACTTTTACATTCAATTTTCTATGTTTTGGTTACTAGAATTTCTTGGGTTTCTCAAGTGGGCAGGGCATTATGGCTACAAGGCCCTTTATAGAATATCGATCGTAAAGAATCATTTTATAGAGGAGAAATCATGTCATAAAGCTGGCCAAAAAAAAATCCTAACTAGTATTTTTCTTTTTATAGACTTTACTTCAAGTAAAGCCCCAGATTAATGATTATGCTTATGGTATGGCTTTACCTCTTACATAATATGCCTATAAGATCTATTCGTAGATTCCATGATTCATAATCCTTACAGATTAGAGAACAAAAGACAAGGCTAAGGTTGAATCCATACGCTTTTGTTGAAACAACGATTAATTGCACAAAGACACATAATTTTCTGAGAAATGAAAATCATTAAAGAGTTAATCTGATGCTACAATTGATACTCAAACTCAAAGCAAACCCTATACATAATGGCAAGTGGATTGTTTAATGATCTTTTCACCAAGTAAAAGGGCCATAAAATGACAATGAGTTTGGGAGGCCAATCTATAATTGAGTGACTATTGAACCAACTGGAAAGGTCACAAAAAGATCTCTCCCAATACACAATTACGAAGGCAATTTACTTTAATTGTGAGGATGCTACGTTAAGCTATAATTGAACAAATATTAAATGCAATAGAAATTTCACTAAAAAGTCACTGAAAAGTCAATTTCCAACCATAAAAGTTTGGCAAGACATTTTACTTTATGAATCATGTATTTTGGCTTTTTATAGACCACTATTTGATTGTGAATTTTTTTTTATGAACTTGCACACTCATATTATGTTGGCATGTTGCTTTCAAAAGTACAATTTGCTTGTTGACATTTGTTGTGCAGTCTCATGTTGGAGAAACAGAGAAGTTGGAGTGGATTAGCATAATGTCTTAACTAGGTCAAGGTTTCATATAGCAAAACATATGCCTAATATCGACCATAATTTAGGCATTACAATTCAATGGCCACAAACACTAAAAATTAGAGCTAATATGGAGTGTTGACTAGTTTGGTATAATTCGCATGCTTCATCAACGACATTTTAGGGTCATTTGTATAAGTTTTACTTAGAGAGCAACTAAGACCTACGATCTTGTATTAAATGAATATACCACCGTATCATGATTCTATTCTCAAATATCCAAGGTGGTGCAAAAAATAGAATCATTTATCCAAGGCGTTTTAATGAAGAAGAGAATCTCCAATTTCCAAGAGTAAACTATCAACAACTAACATTTATATATTCAAAACAGATCTTTTTGTGACCTTTGCATACTGTGAAATGGTTGTAAATTAATGGCAAGGGCGTTAGGCCAAGCCATGATTGAAGTATAGTTAAAGCCAATGTGCATAAAATGATTGGTAAAACACGTTATATTATAGATGGATTTTTTTTATAGCCAACATTTTTTTGGGGGCAAGGACACCCGCATTCTACCCATGAAGGGCGCTCGCCCGAGGGCGCATGCCTTTCTCTAGGTGGAACTACCTCGGGGAGGCATCCTTTCGCGATGCAATTTGTTTTTAATATTTTTTTGTTGCAATTTTTTTAGCGAGTGAAAGGTGAGTGTAGAAAAAATTAATTTTTTTTACTTGCACCTTTTGGCAATTGAAAGGTGCATGCAAAAATTCTTTGCCATTGATTTTTTTTTCTCCCACAGATTCTGATGTGGGATGCATTACCATTTTCTTCTTCAAAAAGTTAAAAATGAGATTACAACTTTGTAATGTCCTAGTCTATTTTTCTTATGGACTTTTCTTTATGGACTTAAGATTTCAAAATAAGCCAAAAAATACATGAGTCACTTTCAGTTCTTAATATGCCAAAAAGTTAGGTGAGATTACAGAGATCATAATTTGTGGTTCAATGTTTTATGGGTTACCTGTGGCTATAACCTATGCTTTGTTTGGTGGTCAATTAGAATGCTTCTCTTCTAACGACCACATGATAGCCAGACTTCTTGGATGCATCCCAAATTTGGATGTGCGACAAGTAGTCACCATATCCACTTTTGGTCACATCACACTTCCCAAACCTCCCCACCTTGGAAAATGCCAAAGGGAAAAAGAGATCGAAAGGAAAAATGAAAAAAAACTTAGATTGTGGTTACCCAAGCTTAAACCGTAGTTAAGCTACTTGTGGGATGTTAAGCAAAGATAATGATTATACCCCCATTTGAAAATGGCATCCTGTCCATCGCAACGCGATGCTTGGGTAGAGTGGTTGAATGCGACCAGCATGGCGTAGGCTCGAATCCCAGCCAAAGCATAGTGACATTGTAAGGAGCTTGCTCCGCTCTTGGCATTGCCCAGATGGCGTGGCCAGGCAGTATATATTGTGTATACCCACTAGTGGCGTAACTCAGTATCCATAAAAAAAAAATGGCATCCTTAAATTGGTTGTGCACATTCCAAAGCCAACTAGATACCCTGTTGTGTTTGGATAACATCATCAACAAAAAGTACACAAGTGGAATACTTCTTTGATGTGCGGGTTCAAAACAGATCATGTGGCCATGCGAATGGCACTTGGGCAAAAGTGGAATAATTCTTTGATGTGTGGGTTCAAAACCATGGCCTCGCCGATGGCACTTGGGAGAAAGTGGAATAATTCTTTGATGTGCGGGTTCAAAACCGATCATGTGGCAGCATTAACAGAAAATTGGCAATGCTTTTGGGTCCCAGAGGGCTGGGGGTGTGTTCTCTCTCTCTCTCTCTCTCTCTCTCTCTCTCTCTCTCTCTCCACATGGCACTTGGGCAAAAGTGGAATAATTCTTTGATGTGCGGGTTCCAAACCAATCATGTGGCCTCGCCGATGGCACTTGGGTGGTGAGCATTAACAGAAAATTGGCAATGCTTTTGGGTCCCAAAGGGTTGGGGGTCTCTCTCTCTCTCTCTCTCTCTCTCTCTCTCTCTCTAGGCAAGGCCACATGATCGAGGTAGGAGGATATGTTTGCCCTAGATTCTCTCCTGCCTCCATAAATAGGAGGTTTAAAAAGTCAACCTCTAGAGGCTACCTCGTACCTCCCCATTCTCTTTGCCTTTGACCACTCTGATGACTCTAATCTGATCCCTTCATAACATGTGGGAGGTAGGTGCTACGTCCAACATGTGGTTGGCCTCCTCGTTTAAGGAGGTTGTCATTGGAGGCCACCTCCGGCAGCAACCTCCAACATGTGGCCCAACTCTCTCTCTCTAAGCTTGCTACATGAGGCTTTTTTTTAACTTTGTTCTTGGATGGCCGCCAGGAAGAGGTCGATAGTTACTAACTATGTAGAAACGCACACCAAGTCAGCAAGGAATCGGAGTGCCAAGAAGTGGCTCACAAATTTGCCCTATGCGAACAAAAGCCATGTCTCTCTTCAAGTCTCTTGCATCCACATGTGATTCACAAACTCCCAAGGAAGGCTTAGAATCTATGTAGAACATTCCCCTCCTCATGCGCCTTATTATTATTCTCCTTCGCTCTTCAACCTCTTTTGCTTTTGCCTTTTTCCTCGTCTTTCAAAACGTTCTCGCGCTTTTTGTTATTATTTTTGGTGGAGGGAGGGAGACGCATCCATACTATTTTGCTTTTGCTGTTGCTGTTGCTGTTGCTGTTGCTGGCTATGGCGGATCCTCACGGCGTTGGATATTCTCTGTTGGGCGCTGCTGTCCTCGTCCTCGTCCTCGTCTCTTCTTCACCTCACTAGCTCTCGCTTGCCTCTTGCGCTGCTCAAGCTTTACCTTCCAGCGGTGCTGCCTTTGGTGTTTGCAACCCCGTGAGGTTGGCTTTGGGGGAGTTGCTTCGTTTTCTGCCTCACAGCCTCCACCCTCTCCTTGGCAAATCAGTAAGTCTCTTGCCTAATGGCCGATGCCGCTAGGGTTTTTTGGAATTGTTTTTTTTGTTAGGGCTTTAAAATCTGTAGTTCTTGAGATTGCATGGGCCTTGCCAAGGTGTTCTCAAATTTCACTTTTTCTCCCTCAAATGCTCTGTTATGTAAATCTGATCTGGGAAAGGAAAAAATAGGATGGATATTAAATAACTTTAAGTCTATCTTGATGCATTGTTTCGGTTAACAGCATCATGAAATGCAAATAGCATGTAATTTTGTTACGTGAAATGCTTTTCACAGAAATCATAGCCGTGTTCTAGGTTTTGGATGATTGTACCTTAGCATCTTTTCAAAAGGGCATCGTGAGAAGGGATATGTCATCTGCTCACCTTTTTTGTTGCAGGAATGGAAAGAGTAAATCGCTCTCATGAGGATCGATGAAAGATGATCAAGAATCCCAAAAATATATAGGTCTTCAGAAAATGAGTGTCGGCACCAGGATCTTGTTGCCTAAACATTTGCATTGAAAAACGAAGCTTCAGGGCATATAGGAGCCTGGCATACCTGTCGAGTTGTGACAAGTCTACGCTTATGAAGTAACTTAGACACAGATGGAGTGCAACAGAGATGAAGCTCTTCGAGCAGTGGATATTGCAGAGAGGAAAATTGCTATGCAGGATTACACAAGTGCAAAAAAGCTATTGCTCAAAGCTCAGCAGCTGTATCCTAGTCTGGACAAGGTTTCCCGTATGTTAGCTGTGGTGGAAGTTCACACTATTGCCCAAGCCAAAGCTCCTGGAACAGAAATTGACTGCTATCAGCTTTTGCAGGTTGATACCACTGCTGATGACTCAATCATAAAGAAGAATTATCGCCGGCTGGCGCTTTTGCTCCACCCTGACAAAAATAAGTCGCCAGGGGCAGAAGCAGCCTTTAAGCTTATTGGGGAGGCTTGGGCAGTGCTCTCAGATAAGACAAAGCGAACTTTTTATGATGCGAAAAGGGCGCTCGCCGGGAATAATTGTAAGGTCACGAAAGCTCCCACCAAAAAGCAAGGGCAAAATGGGCATTCAAATCTGCCTCAAACACAGGTCCCAAATGCAACAGCGAATTATCAACCAAACAATCATGCTGGTAGCTTTTGGACGGCATGTCCACATTGCAAAATGCAGTATGAATATTATAAGACGTATCTGAATTTCAATCTCAAATGCAATAAATGTCTAAACGTTTTTGTAGCAAGAGATATACATGATGCATCTGTAAATGGTATGAATACATCATTTGGGTATCCAAATTCTCATGCCAGTGTGGGCACTCAACAGCCTCAGGGTTTTATGTTCTATCCAGGCCTCCATAACTCGTTCGGAGGCAGCAGTTTTCCAGGCTCTGGTGCTACTCGGGTTGCAACAGGAAGTGCAGTTCCAAGTGCTGCTACAGGAAGGGACACTATGAATAAAGTATATGGAGGCAGCAGTTTTCCAGGGTCTGATACTGCTCAGGTTTCAACAGGAAATGCAGTTCCAGGTGCTGCTACAGGAAGGGACACTATGAATAAAGGAGGTCACAATTTTCCAGGCTCTGGTTTTGCTCAGGTTGCAACAGGAAGTGCAGTTCCAAGTGCTACTACAGGAAGGGACACTACGAATAAAAGAGGCAGCAATTTTCCAGGCTCTGCTAATGCTCAGGTTGCAACAGGAATTCCGAGTGCTGGTACAGGAAGGGACACTATAAATAAAGTTCACTGTAGCCAAGGTGGAGTGAAAAGTGCCCAGAAGGTTTTTGAAGAAATAAAAAGGGATCCTGCAGCGGTACGGCACAGAGTTGCAAAACAAGATTTGGATAGGGTAAATCAGAAAGGTAAAGAGGAGGAAGAGAATTTAAACGAGAATCTAAAAAAGCAGCAGGCCATTGATGACTTGGTCATGAAAAGGAAAAAGAAAGATGAGGAGGCTGTGGCCCGCCGTAAGGTACAAGATTCCCGAAGTCGAAAAAGATTGAAAAAAGCTACACCTCGTGATGAAGATGAGTATGAGCATGAAGAAGAGTATGAGGAAGAGGTTAAGAAGCTGAACAGATTAGTGTCAGACAGCCAAGAGGGCCCACACGATGCTGCTATGGAGTGTGAAATTCGAAGATCATCTAGGAAAAGAAACAATATTGATTATAATTTTGATGGCAGTGATGATGATGATCTGGTAGCTTTCCCACGTTCAAGAAGACGAGGTAAGGCTGATGTACGTGCTACTGCAGAGTTGCAGAATTGTGATACTGTACCAATTGAAGTGCATCGAAGCCCGGAAAGGCAACTCGATGAACAGGATGACAGTGATGATGAGCCTTTCAGTGATGATGAGCCTGACAGTGATGATGAGCAACATGGAATTCCTGTACCTGATCCAGATTTTTATGTATTTGATCAAGATCGCTTGGAGAAGTGTTTTAGTGTGGGACAAATATGGGCAGTATATGATGATTTGGATGGAATGCCGAGGTTCTATTGTCGTATCATTAAAGTTATCAGTAGTGATAGGTTTGGTGTATCCATGAAATGGCTAGAGGCTCTACCTGCCTTTAATGAAACTCCTGGAAGAATTGCAGGCTTATCTGTTGCTTGTGGGGAGTTTAAGCATACCAAAAGGCAGCACACGGAAAACAATATCAGCCTCTTCTCTCATGTGATGAAGGTAGACATGGCACACAAGAATGTAGTGAAGATCTATCCAAGAAAGGGTGAAATTTGGGCGTTATTTAGAGATTGGGATTTGGAGGAGTTTAGAATTTTAACAGCTGACCAAGCAAAGAGTTGGAAGTTTGAGATAGTTGAGGTTTCTACAGATTTCTCAGAGGAAACCGGTGTACATGTTGTTTCACTGGTGAAAGTTGTCGGTTACAAGACAGTCTTCGCCCGGAATGTCAAAGGATGTTCTCCAGTAGGGAAGTGGTTTCCTTCGAACGAGCTGTTAAGGTTTTCTCACATGGTTCCCTCATGGAAAATTGTTGGAAAAGAGCCAGTCAGTGTATTAAATGGGTCTTGGGACTTAGACCCTGCATCCCTTCCGCTGGAGCTGATTCATGAGCCTGCCCACCAGAATGTGGACAGATAACTCTTGTCATTTTCTGATAGGAAATTTTTTTGCAGAACATGTTGGAGGAGAAAACCACATGTTTACATGTGATTTAAGCACTTTGTTGATGTGTATTTGGACAGCTGTGAAACATTGACTCAAAAGCTAACTGGAGGCTTCAATGTTATAGTATGAAGCTTTATTTTGCTGTGATGTTTCACTCTTTCCCACTTGCAATGTTCAAATATGCTCATGGACAGTGTTGATTGTGCTAGACTGCCCATCAGAATTGTATTGGGCTGTAGTTGTCACATTTTTTTGTGCGAAATTATCATGATATCGATCATGCACTTGCTTGGTCATTTTATCATTGTTAGATATACAAAGTCCGAATTTAATGCACAGCTAACAGTTTTGTTATTTGTTTCCCTGAAGTGTTATGATCCTTTTTGTACGTAACGGTGATTGTCTGAACTCAAGGGAGCTTATAATGACATCTGACGGCTGAAGGTTTTCGAAAATCAAAGGTATGAAGTTAGACGTTTAATCCTTGATTAAGGATATATCATATTGTTAAGGATGTGGGGCAGATTCTATAATTGAATGGATCATTTATCCTTTTGTTGTCCCATGCATGGTTTGCTGCCAAATGCTTTGTGATAGATGCTTTCTTTGGTTGTTGTTACTGCAGATAATCAAGTAGAATGGTCTTTCTCTATTTTCCAGGAAGTTGAGCTGATTATATAAAATTGACTTTCTCATTAGTAATGTCTGATTCAGATTATTTTTATGGACAGGTTTCTTGTCTTTCATTAATTTCTAATGCATAATATAAACTTCTTGCTTTGGTCACATATAGGGCTTGGAGTAGCCACCTAGATAATATGTTTTTATTACCAGTCTCATGCTAGTGAGAATTGGAAATGTTTGATTCAAGTCTCCATGTTATTTATGCACTTACAACGATTGTCAAATTTCTCATATCTATTAAGCTAGAATGGTGGTAGTTTGACCAGAGCTTAGCATTACTAGTTGCTCCTTTGTATCCCTGGATAGATCTCATATTGTTATTCTAGCTTAAACCAACTTATGAAGCATTCACAAAGTTGAACATTCGGTGTTGATGTTTGTGTAGAAGAAAAAGATTCAGCTTATGATCTTTTCTTGTCAATCATCGGTGTGTCAGTATCTCTTTCATGTGTTATTCACACAACATTCCAATCTTCTTGTGCCTCATCTACCATGAAACCTCAAAATCTGACAAGTTCATCATGTGGTCAGATATGATGCAGTTCAATAGTTGCCAAAATGATGTGCTTGCACATCTTGAACATTCATGTCACTAGTTGTTGTGGTTTTCGTCGATTGTTTTCTTGAAATAAAAATGTTCAGAAAGCTGAAGAAGACATTTTGCAAAGAAAACGACTAGAAGAAAAGACATGTACTTTGTTTCTAGTATTTTGTCTTTGTTTCAGTAACTCGTATACATATTATGATCCTTCTTATTTATTTTATTTTATTGTTTATTGTTTATTTTATTTTTAATAAGATTTATAAATTTATAAATTTAATTTTTGAATTTCATTTTATTTGAATTATTATTATTTTTTCTTTCTTCTTACTGGCTGTCTTTGCTTCTTAGTCAACACTGGGTCTACCCAAGAGAATCTGGATTCTTTCGAAACCCAATTAGCAACTTATGCTTGGGTATTGATGAGACATAAGCAATGCTATTTGGCTAAGATTTTCTGTTTATTGAATTTTATATTATTGTTTTGACTTAGATCCTTTTTTTTTTGTATAATGTTTCTAAGCTTTACCTTATGACATCACTGACTTCTCTATATAAATTTGTGAAATTGGATATATTCTAATTTCACAAATAGATATTTTTCTGTCACTTTGGCGGACATGCAAATTCTTAATGAATTTTCATCCAAGTAGTGGCCAGTTGTATGTTCTTATTTGCATATCTTGAGAGGGTGCGCATGCCCCTACAACTAATCTGATATTTGATTAACCAAAAGTAACTTCTCTTACTAGGGCTTTTGTTGTTTCATAAGAATTTTATGGCTCCTTATGTTTTTTTTGTGGAGTTGTTGGTCTATTGATTATTAGGGTTAATCACTTACTTCTAGTTCACCTAGATATTCTCCTTTCCTCTACCTAGCTTTAGTTTCAGAAAGTTTTTGAAGTTTGTTTGAGTTTGTGATTTATTGCCTATTAAGTTGTGTTGTACCTTCATTTGGTTCTCTTCTAAGTACTTACTTTTCATATCTAAAGTCTAATTTGTAAACTTGTTTTTACTTTAGGTTAATTGGTGCTCTACTTAATTTCTTTTCAACTTTCAATATTGGTCACTCCTTTAGTGGTAAAAATTTGAATTAAATCAAATAAAAATTCCTTCATGTATAGTTGTAGTCAAGTTTTTCTTGGTTGCGCTTCATTAGATAAATATTTTAATATTCCTTAATGTTCGGGTCTAGGTTTTTGTTCTCGATGGTATCAAAGTTATAAAGTAAGTTTTATGCTAATTCTTGCCTCTTGTAAAGAATCTTGTACATTTGGCTCTTTGGTCGTCCTTGCAAATTCTATGAAACCTTTTTTGAAAAAATTTCGTGTGATTGACTCTCTCATGGTCCAATTAACTTTGTCTCACCATGTTAGAGTTTGAACCATAAGTAGTGTTATTTTGCGAAGTCGCAGGCACTTGATCGCATGCTATTGTCAGTGATCTTTCGAGTGTAACAGGTAGACCTATTTAGGTGCCTCACTGCTTTACAACAGCCCTGTTAAACAAACGAGGGGTGTGGTGAACACTAATTTTGACCTCGGACCAATGGCCTTCAGGAGGGCTTGGTCTTAAACAATTGCCTGACTACTCAAAATATAATCTATGGCACTTTTACTATCAACACTTCAGAGGTTTGATCTTCCATCCCTTTACCCCTTTCTTTTGCTAGTAGAAATGGTATAAATCATACAAAAAGGTTTAACTTCTTGTTTAGGTGTAATTTGAATAAATTTCATAATTTTGGAGGTCCTATTAAATGGTCTGTTTTTAAGTCTTTGCTTGTTAGTACTCATTATACGAATAACCATATTAGAATTTTGAATCGCCTTAGACGTCTTAGAGAAAAACATGTTCATTCCTTTAGGCCTCTTAGCCCAATCCATATCACCCAAGTAATCTATGTCATTTTTAACATACAAAGTAATAGCATGGTTTATGTTGGCCAAACTTTTCGGTCAACTTTTGTACGTTTTCAAGAACATGTTCGAGAAGCTAGAAGAGTACATAGCTCTAAGTTTCCTAAAGAAGAGTTAAAACCTTTGTATAATCCTATAGCCAAATGTGGTTTTGAGTCTTTTCGGTTCTTTCCCATTCAACACATTGCTAGAAACTTTTCTAATTCTAAAGAATTTTTCAAGGTAGCATGGTTTTGTGAACTTCTTTGAATGAGAACTCTTCAGTCCTTTTTTCCTAGAGGTTATAATCTTGAGGGTAAGTCCAAGTTTCGAAAGAGTAGAAACTTTGCCAAAAAAACTTCCATGTTGTGGAGAACCCACTCTAAACCTAAAAACACTACACCTTATGTTCGCAATGGTTTGAAAGTTTGGAAACCTATCTATATTAGAACATCTACCCTGTCCTCCAGATGCTACATTCCACAAGCTGTGATCACACCTCCTTCTCCCTCCCTTTCTCCTCGTGCTACTTTTAATACTTCTAACTTTTTGCCCCCTAGTAATAATGTTGTCTCTAGAACGTTTGCTTATAGAGATTACATAAGGAGGTTACTTTATTTGGATCGCGTTATGTATTTGGGTAAGTTCTCCCTCGATATGTTTAATAGATACAATCTTAATAATTTGTTTCTGTTGCTCTATACTTTAGATAATATGTCTTGTCAAGATCTAGGTATTTCACATTCTCATTTCTATCAACCTAAAACTCTTTTAAGTCGCTTTATAAAATCCAAAGCTAATGTTAAAACTAAATGTTTTACTTCTGGTAAAGATCTATTCATCACAATTTTTACTTCACTTGATCTTGACAAAATTAGTTTGATTTCTATTCTTAGAAATCCTTGTGTGAAGAAAATTTGGAATCATCCAGTGGTTGCTTGGAAATATGTTAAAACTATAGGACAAAAAGCCTTTAATTATGTTGATATTGGTCGGAATCTTTCAGATTAGAAAAAGTTGTCTATCCTTAACAGCCCTTGTTCTTGTGGTGACTCCTTTTATTCGAAGTTTTGTGATTCTTCTTTAGGTCATATTGTTACTGCAGATACATTGATCCTTCCCTCGTCGTTTTTTAAGTGTCCTTTTCTAAAGACACTAAATCTCGTTCTTCTCGTTTACCATATTAAAGAATCTTTTGGAGTCCATGGTTTGTTATCAGAATAGAAAACTAAAGTTCTAAATTATGTAACTTTAAGTTTGAAAAAAGTCTTATTAGTCCCATCTTCTAATACTTTCATACTTCATTTTCTAATAAGGAGGAAGTTCTTCTTCATAAGTTTCATAGATGTTTTGTCATTTCATGTGTGGATAAATGCTCAAACAATTTTGTATTTGTTTGCAATAAATTCTATTTGGAATCGTTATTGAATGAAGTCCATTCTCCAGTGGGAACATATAACACTTGTTCTCTTTCAACTACGAGTGTAATAAAATATTATTAAGATTTTTGTCCTTCTTAGAACTTTAATTGTTACCCAAATCTTCCATGTCTTTGTGTTGCATGGAAATTTCATAAAGTTCCTAAAAGGCCTAGGTTTATTGCAGCAACCTATAAAACTACGCTGATTGACCTTTCTAAGTGGCTAAGTGCGTGCTTCAAAGCGTTGCTTCCTTCTATTAATGAGCTTTGGATAAACTTACTCAAGGATGCAAATGATCCTGTTAGTTGTAGTTGGATTTTAAACGATTCTGAGAAGTACTACACTAAAATCAATTTGGAAGATTTGAAGTTCATGTTAACAAGCTAATTTGAGATGTTTTTAGCAATAAATTGAAAGACATTTGATGCAAAGCTTTAAAAGTTGAAAAGAGTGCTTTGCATTTTGAGTTTTGTTGGCTTAAGACCAAAAATCAAGATGTCGATTTAAAGAAGAAAAGGTTTACTAAAATAGTTGATGCTGAAGATGTTTGTTCTTGGTTGCACTTTCTCTTGGATAACTTGCATAATTTTCTAGGTGCTTTGCTTTTTCAACAAAAGATAGGTATTCCCATGAGTACTAATTGTGTTGGTCATCTAGCTAACTTTTACCTTTTCTCATATGAATTTGAATTTATAAAAGATTAGTTTTTTGTGGTAATTGTCCCATCTTATTGCATAAATTAACTCATGTTAGAAGATATATTGATGACTTATTTGTTTCTGATCTTCCTAATTTTGGTAGTCTTTTATATAAAGGCCCTAACGTTATTGGTGGAGGAATCTATCCTAAAGACTCATGTGAACTTTATTGTACAACTAGTGATGATAAGTGCAATTTTTTAGACCAGTCTATAAGGCATGCTAGGTCATGTTTGTTGGTTGATATTTTTGATAAAGGTTGCAGCTAGAATACAGTAACTTGAACATAATTCGCATGTCTCATATTTCTTCAAATATTTCAGATTTTGTTAAATATGAAGTGATCACTTCTCAATTCTACAGGTTTTCTCGTCTTGTACTAGTAGAGATGTTTTTTTTAGACCAGTCAAGCAATGTAATCATTTTGTTATTCCATAAGGGTTACTCGTTTATTGTTGTAGATTCTTTTGGTTTTATCTTTGGTATTTCAGCTTATGGTATGTTTAAGATGATTAATAATAGAGTCTAGAAAAGTGGGGAGCCAAGGAGCTCGCTTTGTTTCTAGTATTTTGTCTTTGTTTCAGTAACTTGTATACATATTATGATACTTGTTCTTATTTATTTTATTTTATTGTTGATTTTTTTATTATTAGATTCATAAATTTAATTTTTGAATTAATCTCATTTGAATTATTATTATTTTTTCTTTCTTCTTTCTTGTTGTCTTTTGCTTCTTAGTCAACATTGGGTCTATCCAAGAGAATTCAGATTCTTTTGAAATCTAGTTATCAACTTATGCTTGGGTACTGATGAGACGTAAGCAATGTTGTTTGGCTAAGATTTTTGTTTATTGAATTTTATATTATTGTTTTGACTTCGATCCTTTGACTTTTTGAGTTGCTCGTATATTGTTTCTAAGCTTTATTTTATGCAATCGCTGTCCTCTCTATATAAATTTGTGAAATTGGATATATTCCAATCTCACAAATATATCTCTCTCTCTCTCTCTCTCTCTCTCTCTATATATATATATATATATATATATATATATATATATATATATATATATATATATATATATATGAGAAGCCACAGTAGTGACCCAATCTCTAATTCAAAAAACATAATCAAATATGTCAATATCATTATCTATTTGCATCCTCTTTACAAGATCCACTCTAGAAACAGGGCCAACTATGAATATTTGAAGATATGGCACGTGTCATATATGTGATGCATTTGGGACAGACTCATAGGCACAATGCCCTTTCAAGTATAACAAAGGTTACTTTGTGAGATAAATCGGTATGCTACACCTCTTTCTTTGCTTGTGTTATATATTTCTTCAATTTGATAAACAACCATCAAGCAACTATAAAACTTGAGACAAATTTACAAATACCTTGCCATTATTAGAAAAAATCTAGTACATCAAATTCAATGTGCACACGTCTTGTTATCTGTGGTTGGTCTGATCATTCTTAATATTCATCCAACTTAGTGGCATCTAAAGATGATGACACATGCACTGCACCTCGATGATGGCCTTACACTAAATTGTTTGGAGATTACCATTGCCACACTCAAATCCAACGCTACACAGATAAATGGGCCACCCTAGAAAATTCTTGAGTTGTGGGAAATTGTGTATTGCACCGGGTTGTGACAATCATAATGCATGTTATGTTTGAAATATTACATTCACATAGTAATTTTTTAACTAGGTTGAAAATGCCAGTTGATTTTTAGATGAGTGCACTACAATTGATGAGATAAGCAGACATTTATTATTCTTAAATTAGATAGTCTCTCTCTCTCTCTCTCTCTCTCTCTCTCTCTCTCTCTCTCTCTCTCTCTCTCTCTCTCTCTCTCTCTCTCTCTCTCTCTCTCTCTCTCCACACCAAAACGACGTAGAGGAAAATAAGGATTAAACCATAGTTGAGTGTGCTCCAAGCATGCTCTAAGGCAAAGGGGCTATCAAATTCTTTTGGGCCGAAGCATTTTATATAGTTATTTTCCTTTTGAATACTAGTCTAAAACTTCTTTGGAATACTTGTCACACTTAAAGTGTAACTCGGCTACAAATTTGAAAGCACTTATCGATTGCATGAGACTTTATCCACCTTCATCTATATCAATTTCACATTTCTTCTTTGTGGCAAGTGATAAAATTGTATTCAATTTTTTTTCTATTTGACAATAGAGGATCCATCTAAGTAGTTGTGGTGACACAATGCAAACAATCAACTTTATTTGAATTGTGTCAGCTGTTCCTTGCAAACTAAGCAATGCAGACTTGCTATAATTAGAGGTAGTTTGAGCACCAAAAGGGCCTTTTGTCAAAATACTTTTGTTGACTATTCAACTATTCAATGTACACATGGCCCAATAAAGTTTTGACACCTAAGGAACATAACGTTGTTTGTCGGTTTTAGAGTTTTTCAATCATATTTTAATACATTTCAAAACTCTCATTGGGTAGGGTCTAGATTTGTGATTTGACAATATTTTTTGTTTGCAAGACTCCGAACTGCCTAACTCTTAAAACTTATGGTTAACAAAAGTCTATTTCAAACAAATCATAGTTAAGCAAACTTATGTTGTTTAAAGAGGGTCAACATCAATAAAAAAATTATCTTTTATTTTTTTTACAATTAATCCACTTTCAGTTTCGAGCTCTATTATGTAGGTGCAATATTACTTCGGGGCAATGATCCTTGTGTAGACGCTACGTTTGCATATATTAGTAGTAAATTCAAGAGAATCTCGAATTTCTATTTTTGAAATTTTATAGTTCACTTCCTTTTGAATTGTGATTTCTATTTCTTATTGAATATTATTTAGTTCACCCTCCTTGATTGGTGATGTTCAATTGCAGATTTTTTAGCACTTTCCAAATTGAATTCCAATTTGTTTTATTTTATCTTTGGTAGGATTTGTCATTGCAGATTTAAAAATCTATTTTTTATTCTGTTTAATTCAATTCTGGAGTTCACATGGTTATGCCGAATGTCGTGAAACTTCATTTCTATTTCATTCTATAGTTCTTTTTGAATTTGAATTTTTAAAGTTGAAAAAGTAGAAAAGCAAAATGTAGATCCAGCTTCAAGTTTTGATTTCTACAGTTCAAGGAAATTTTGCAAAGAAACATGATACAAGTAGACCAATCTTTGTAACAACAATAGCCATTGATCCATGTACATGTATGGTCAATATGATATATAAACATTTGTAACAAAGTGAAAAATAATAAATTTTGCAAAGAAACATTATAAAAGTAGACCAATCTTTAACAACAATAGCCATTGATCCATGGCCATGAGCCAGTCTGCAAAAGCTACAAAGCATCACAATAATTTTCCTAAATATTATTGATATTTTTATAGAATCATATGCAAGATATGATCATCCTATCGGGTTTTATGCAAAGAGTAGATCATTTTTGCTTTTTACTTCATCTCCATTCGAGTTCAAATAAGAAAGTTATGGTAATTCAAAGATTTTGATGATGTGGCATATCGCCATGACACGGGGATAGACAGTTTCTCTTTACCAAAATGCAGATCCTCATGTGGTGGAGATATGCCACATCATCAAATGTTTTTCTTGTGCTAGTATGATATGAATCTTTGATTTACCATAACTTTCTCATTTGAACTCTGATGGAGATGAGGTAAAAAACAAAATTGATCTACTCTTTGCATAGAATATGATGCAAGGGTTATGTGTGCATATGATTTCATAAAAATCTAGAGCCTTTATTTTTATTTCATTATATAGTTCTTTTTGAATTTGCATCTTCAAATATTAAAAAGCATAAAAAATAAAATTCGAATCCAGTCTTAAGTTTTTTTTTTTTTAATTTTTACAGAGAAGAAGATTTGAACCTCTATAGGGTTTAGCCTTGTCTTTCAGGTCCTTACTCCTACACAAAGAAGCGATTAATCTAACATAGACATTTGCAACAAAGTGACAACTTTTACAAAGAGATAAGATAGCATACAAGCAAAACAAGCTTCAACAACAACCATTGATTTGTAAAATTCCAAACTTGTGGGAATGCCCTAATGTATGTGAATGATCTCCTAAGTCAAGCTTATGCACTTTAGATCAATACTAGATTGAAATCCAAGATCTAGATCAAAATCTAAGGCAAAGAGGCAAAGATAGATGCGTAGATTGATTACCAAAGTGTTTCTACATGTAAGAGAAGTACTTCTCCATGAAAAAAAGCTAAGTAAAACTAAGCTCCTCTCCTCGGGTAGAGAGAGAAGGTAATACTCACAAAAACTTGATTACACTCAAATTTGCTCAAAACGTCAATTACATAATGATTGGTAGAGAGAGTACATATAAAACTCGTTGAGATCTTTGCTTACTTCCTATTGGACCCCTAATCCTAGCCTCTCTAATGCTATTGGATGAGTGATGCATCCATCTTGCAATTCTATTGGACCCTTTATGAGGGTTTCTCAATTTCTATTAGACCTCGTGACTTTAGCCAACACCATAAGCTTGAGCATTCTTTCCCTCTGCCATCTCTTACAACATTACTTCTTATCAATTGAGCGAATACACTCTGAACGATCTGTAATTGTTTGTGATACTTGTCTGTTTGCATCACACATACTTTTCATTTCTTACTGAATTTCAGTTATTCTAACTTGGATTTTCAGACGTCACCAGAGAGTGACAATTCTAACTAATGTATGTAGGGAATTAGCCCAAGCTGTTAAGCATAACCATAAGCAAAACTTCTTTCAATTCTCTGATAATGAACTTGATTGATGACCTGTTCTGTTTGCTTCTTGTGATAAGAACTAATTCTTTGTGTCTCGATTAAGAGGAATCATTAGCCAATTCGATTGAATCTATTTGCTAGTTGTTGTCTGATCTGATTGCTTACTGATATCCTAAGAGCGTAACCTTCATAATCACAGACCGTGACCAAATCGTTTCACCATTAGTGTTTTTGGATGTCAATTTATCCAAATATCTTTAAATTAACCAAATATGTCATTGTAGTATTCATTGTGAATATTACACATCACATTCCATTCACCTTCTTACATATACTTATCATACAAAAGGAGAGAATATTCTCTCTCTTGGGGAATAATCAAACCTTTTATACTACTTAATTCATTGATTTTGTGAAAATCTATAACGACTAGGCCACCACATGGCACAACGAATCTCCCTTATTCGAGAATTGCAGGTGCTTTGGGTGTTCATCGCATAAATATTGTTGTAGCCAATTCTTGCCTTAACATTAAGGACAATGAGGAGATTCTGCCCTTGAGTGCCTGTCAGAGACAATTGCCTAGAGGTACCATAATCACGGCTCGGGTCAAGGAACTGGTGTATGCCTTTTGAAACTCAGAAACTCGAGTGTCCCCCAACAAAAAAGACATATGTCGATAGAGGAATGGAAGAAAGAGTGTTGTCAGGCATCCAGTACATCTTCTTGATGACACTCGGGTCCTTCGTTTTTTTTGGATTTCCGTTTTCTTGGTAATGCTGATCTTTTCCACTACTGAAACTGATCTTTGATACTCCAATTCTTTGGTTCTGTAGATACACACTCCACCTCTTACTGTTTGGAACTGTTTTGTAGTTTTTTACTCCTGATATTTTGCTCATTTGGACTTTTGGGACTATTGGTACTTGTAGAAGCTTATAAACAACTATTTATTTTCTATTTGGTACTTATGAACACTTGTGTAAGATATATTTTTGGTACTCTATATTATTTCAAATAACTTCATTTTTGCTATTTGGACCTCATGGAACATTTTGTACTTCTGGTGTGCAGAAAGTACTGTTGTTTGTTGTTCATTGTTGCTTTTGATAGGGTGTTTTCGATCTACTAGCAATTAGCTGTTTGGTATTTTTTAAAATTTTGGAACTTTTGGGCATTGAATGTTTGTGTTGGTACTACTGGAACTTATCGTGAAACAATTTTGATAATACAAACTACCAAAATAGGTGTTTTAATACCTCGTGTCTCATTTTCATTCTAAAGTCATCCAAATTGGTCTACTAAGATCTATAGTGTATACCATTTTTATTTTAGAATCTACAGCATTTGGTTCTAATTTTTTTAGAATTTGTTCTGATGAAGATTCTAGAATTGATATACTACAAAAATATCTACAACAATTGTTTTGTTGCAGTTATTACAATCGCTTCATTACAGTTACTGCACGTACAAAGTGGGCGAACTGTCAACGCGAAATCGTTGGGTCGGGGATTTTAGACCGACAGTATTTAAATTTACAAGTATAAAAAAAAATTTGATCTTGGATATCAAAAAATATAGTATTTTTTGAGTCGATACGATATCAAAAAATTCTAAAAAGTTCGATCCTGATTTTTTGATCTTTTGCACAAAAATTCGAGTCTTCTGTATTTCGTTTTTTAGGATGCTCATTAGTGAATGGATTTGAGGCTGAGCATCGAATTCCAACAAAACTCTGGCAGACAATCCATAAAAAACTTCCAAGTACAACTATTCTTAGAATCAAATTCTAAGATGTGATAATTCATTTAACTAGAATCTCTAGGAGAATCATTAAGATATAAAATGATTGAAACTCAACTCTGAGTATCCTAAATATTCTTTTGAGTTAAATGCTTATGTTTCTAGCATCAAATGCCAAAAATATAACACTCATTCATCTTAATAGATTTGTTTGTCTCCTATGATATCTGGAGATCCAATCAAAAGAAAACTGTACTCAAGCCTCTGCAGACCATAAACTGTAGCAGAATAGCATCCACTAGATAAATTAAATTCTCCACAAATAAAATACTTATCTTGTGAAGATGTCTATGGATCCATAGGTTCTCAATTAAAATACTGGAGTAAAGAGATTCAAAACATTGATCTGAATTCTTACTCAATTAATAGATCAAGACTTAATCATTACACTTAAGAATCATCACAATTCCTTATAATCCACTAATAACAATTAAGTAACTATTAATGATCCATCAACCATAAATATTTAGATTCGTATGATTTATCAATCATAATTTTCTGGAATCCAAAATCATACTTAATCATTTATAGAATATTGGAGTATATGTCTAACATAACTTAGGAAAAGTAAGAATCATTCCAAAATCTTCCCCAACAGGAAAATACCGGATTTTAGGAATACTTTCCAAACAGGATTATGAGATTCAAGTTCTATAAACCGTTGGTAATTAAAGACTGAAAGCATACCAAAATGATAATGGCAATCATCTTCAACTACAAAAAACTTTAGATTATCGTCTAGAATCAAATCTAGATACCCAAAGTCTTGCTGAATATCAATTCAGTTATTATTCTCGGATTCATTATGATTTGTTATCCAATTGAGCGCTCTGGGATACAATTACTAATGAGCTAAGTCTATTTCTTAACTAAGAAATACTCTATTCCAAGAATATTGTATATCCAATGCACATAATTTTAATTGACGAATCTTGATGATTCACTGATCATGCATCTTACAAGCAATATAATTTAAAAATAATAGTTTCTGGTGAATCCTCATCACACTTATTGTTTCACCAATTAACTTCAACTTGGAATAATCAACTACTCAAATTAACTGCTAATGATTCAGAAATCTCAAATGTCTAGTGCAGATCTTAATTATACTTGCATAACACCACATTTAGATCCTCATCTAAATCATTTTTAAGTTAATCCATAAATCTTCCATCGAAAGATTTGTTAAGTCTGCAAGTATCAGTTTCAACAATACTTGATCATATGTCTATGTTCACCGATTAGGTTAAGTGCACCAAATAACTCTAGTAACCAAGAGTAACCAGGAATACATAGTAGATTCATATAGGATTAAATATACACATATGTGAATAATCTCACTATGACCAAGTACATAAACACATTCTTATCTGGTAGATTCCTCCAGAACCCACATATGTTACTCACATATTTCACCGAGAATCTTGTATCTCAGCTACTAAAACATTTCCTATTTCTCATGAGTAATTAACATATCCGAGAAATCTTTGAGACGAATAACATTCACTCTCACCAATATTCCAATCCAACTTACCTCTAATCACATAATTTCTTCCACTCAATCAACCCCTCTCTGATCCTAGTACTCAAACTAAGATTAGGCAGATCCAATGCAGAACTCTCAGACTTAAACTCTGATCAAACTTACTCATACTCCAAACAAAATGGAATTAGTAAACTTTGACCTTTCATTGTACTACTTATAGATAATGATTCAAATTTCATGTTCTAGTTCCAGATTGTCCACACAATTTCTAGAGAATTTCTCTTATTCAAAAAGTTTCAATTAAAGATCATACTTTGAATCTATCTAAAATTACTTTTAAAAAATCTCATTTCTATACCACACCCGGTTCTCTTCCGAAAACTATGCAACCCACAGATTTCCAAATACAATTTTATCCCATCACTTCATCTCTCCTTTTAAAGAAATTATCAATTTCAATAAAAGTTAAAAGGAAAGATGATATATGAAAATATCCAAATCCATGAAAAAATCACTTAGTAATAAGTGCATTCCACAAAAGAATTCACTCTATTATAAACATGACTTTTTCTTCAACTATTTTCAATCTGAGTGATAGTACAATCATTCCACTGAATGGTGAGTAGATCTGTGAAAGTACTATACTTTAGGACCATAAATGGATCTACAAAAGATCCACAAGAGTGATTGGATGCTTGCTTAACAATCTATCAAAAAACTAGACACAAAGAAGTTGATCTAGATTGGCAATTTGACACACAACAAGCATTAACAATCAAAAGCATTGATCAACATTGAAATCCTAGCCCACACATGTGTATTAAAGGCTTTAGTACGGCCTTCAACCTGAGAAACAAGTAGAAATTGATTTGGTTTCATTTGGATCACAAAAGCTCAATGTACATAGTGAACTAGCTTGAGATTGCCAAGGAGCTCCAAAAGTTTTCTATCTTCTCACTATGGAGAGAGGGAATACATAGCAAATTCGACTTCCTTCTTGAAGTTAGGTGGATTTCCAGCATGTAATAAGGAAGCACTCACTCTCCTTGACCTAAAATGAAACCCTAGCCTAGATCCTAGAGTTATGCTTGGTAGGTAGCTAATTTTCACCTTAAACTTAGGTGTAGGTCCTATAAAGTAGGGATGACCACCAAATAGACATGACCAACTCTATTGACTTGACCTAACCTATATTAGGAGTGGGTTTTCACATGGCATCTTGACATTACATGTGTGGAACCCAATTGTACACAATATTTACAAAGTTTTACATGGTTTTTGATCAAGCTAGATTTGTCAATTTTTGGCAATTCTTCACACTCCTCCTCAAATGTAGCTTGATCTATCTACAACTCTCTTGCTAGATGAATGAATGGTTTTAGAAGTGTCTAAAAAATCCAGCTACAAACAAGGAACTTTTGAGACTCCAATAGAGAATGATGTCCATGAAGGATCTTTCACCACCTCTTAGAGAATCTCTTACAAGATGTTCCATAAATGTGTCCATATACATGTAGCACAATTCAAAACTAAACATCATGCCAAGCCATGGATTCCAAGGCATTTTGTGCACTTGAAGATACATCAATTAAAATATTAAGTGTATAAATAATGTTGCCAAAAACAACTTGCCTTGCTTGATCCATATGATTGAGCCTTGATGGCTCCATCTTGATACTCAAGATTCTTCTTGGAGTCCTCGGGTCTTGAGCTTGATCCTCCACTTGACTTGACTCCAAAACATCAATGAATTGAATAAGGTGTTGATCCAAAGGTGCTTCTTCAAGTTTACAAATCTTCCACTCTTGAAAGATCGCATTTCCACCATTGACAAATTCTTTGGTTGAAAACAAGGAGATTCTACAATCTCTACTTGAAGAGCAAAACACTACCATTATTCCTATCATTGAAATAGGATAATCTTTGGTCCTTACATTGGAATGATCATGCACAAAGCATGTGGACACAAAGATTTCCAAATCAAATGATGTTTCATCTTTTATGACTCTATTCAAACTATTACAAAAATAGTTATCCAATGAAATTGCTTTATCAACAACAAATGTAGATTTCAAAGCATCCCATTTCATTTTCTTGTCATACAAAGTAATAAACACCATGAATCTTAAAGGTAAGAAACAAGTCACCTCATGTCTACTACTACTTTCCAAAAAGTATTCAAAGATAATAGACTCTCCAATGCTCACCACCCTTGCAAGATGCACACTTGAATGGACAATTTGCATGCAATTTGATGACTGGGCCATTGTCATTGAGGACTCCCTTGGAACTCTCATGCTTTGAGTTTGATCCTCAAGATCTTCCTCCTTTTTATGCTCCTCCTCAATGCAAGCAAAATCACACTTTGCCAAGATCTCCTCTTGAATGATCTCCTCCTTTGCCAAGCTCATTCTTTCAAAAGCAACATTAGCTTCCAACTTAAACAATCTTCCATGTTTAAATCCCTTTGCAATGCAAACATCATTCTTCAAGATGAAGCAAACACCATGCTTAATGTGGACATCCAAACCACTTTCTAAGAGTAGACCAACACTAAGCATATTCTTGGTGATTGATGGTACATAAAGGACATTTTCTAGATCCATGCATTTTGAGGATTCTAGATACAAAGAGATGGTGCCAACACCATCTATCCTACACTCTTCATCATTTGCAGTAAAGACAAACTTTTTAGCATCATTGAAAGAGTGTAAGGTTGAGAAAAAGTCCTTTTCACAAGACATGTGGGAGCTAGCCCCACTGTCGATCCACCAATTGTCTCTTGAATTGCTATTGCTTTTGGTGAGGATGTAGATGCCATCAAGAATACATCTACTTCATCCTCCTCCTCCTCCCTTGTAAGGTTTTCTTGTTTGTCCTCCTCCACTTGTGCTCTTAGCCTCTTGTAGCATTCAGATCCATAATGCCCCTTCTTTCCACAAAAGAAGCATTTTTGCTTTGACTTGTCCTTTGAACTTAATGCATTATCCTCTTCTTTGGCCTCCTTTGGATGCTTCTTCTTTCCATTGGTCTTCTTTTTGCCCTTGAATGAGAAATTGGCTTTCTCATCACCATCCTGCAACGACAAGGAACTCATCCTAGATTTTGCATGGAGCATCCTACACTCTTCAGCCACTAATAGACTATGAAGTTTTTCTATAGTTGGCAAAGTGTCTTGGATGGCAGAACTTTGGAACAAATTTGCAAATTCATCTCCTAGACCATTAAGGACAATTTGTACAAGCTCTCCATCATGAATCTTCTCTCCAATGGAAGCCAACTCCCTATTTAGAGACTTGATTCTCATTACATAATCATGTGCACTCTCCTCACTTCTCCTCATGCTTTGCAAAATTTGATTTCTAAGCATAAGAACTATAGAAGTGTTGCTAGACTCATAGATTGATTTTAAAGACTCCCAAGCCTCTTTAGCACTAGTACAAGCTGATACTTCTCTCAACAAATCATTTTTCACATTCATCTTCACACAATGAAGTGCAAGCCTAGATCTCTTCTTGTATCTAGCTAACTCCTGTGCACCTAGAGGTTCATCTTCATCTTCAATCAAGAACTCATAAAGTTCTTGGAGCACCAAGAGTGACTCCATCCTAACCTTCCAAATAGCATAATTTGTAGAATTCAATCTCTCACTAGCTTCTAGAAGGTATGCTCCAGTAGATCCCATCTTACTAGTGAGTTCTACAAACAAGAAATAGATTTGATTGACTTGAAACTCACAAAGGTCTCACAGTTGCAGTGTTTCACTCAAATTTGATTTCTAATCCAACAAATGGACTTATAATCACAGTTCTATCACTCCCTCACAAAGCTGTAATGAAGATAAGCTGAAGTGAAAACTACTTTCAAACAAATCTTACCAAGAAATGAATTTAATTGTCTCTAGAAACTCACTAAGGTCTCTCTCTTGTAGTCTTTCACTCAAATTAGATTTCTAATTCAACAAATGTACTTAAAATCTTTGTTCTAGCACTCCCTCACAAAGTTGGAATGAAGATAAGATGATGTGAAATCTACTTACAATCAAATCTTGTCAATTTTGGCTATTTTTGGACAATAACATGACTAAATATCCCTCACACTTTTTGATGTACTTTCAAGACCTGTAAAACAAGTTTAGAGGACCTGATTTCAGCCTACATTAATTAGACTTCGTGACCCTATGTCAAATCTAATCAGTGGCACTCAATCAAGGTGGCTTATCCTTAGATTTCCACCAAAAATTACATCCAAAGCTCACAAATTGAATTTCTTTGGATAAAATGAATACCATGCTTTAAATGCAGGTTCAGAGGTGCTCACACATGTGGACAGTACGGATTTGGACCCCTACCAAGTTTGGGATCAAATCTCCTCACCAAAATCAAGATTCTAGCTTGCCCTCTCAATACTAATTTTTAGCACCAAAACTTGCTAAAAATGGATTTGCATTAGATCAATGGCTTATGCTCTTGTACTTGGCTCTGATACCATGTGAAGTACTGTACTTTAGGACCATAAATGGATCTACAAAAGATCCACAAGAGTGATTGGATGCTTGCTTAACAATCTATCAAAAAACTAGACACAAAGAAGTTGATCTAGATTGGCAATTTGACACACAACAAGCATTAACAATCAAAAGCATTGATCAACATTGAAATCCTAGCCCACACGTGTGTATTAAAGGCTTTAGTATGGCCTTCAACCTGAGAAACAAGTAGAAATTGATTTGGTTTCATTTGGATCACAAAAGCTCAATGTACATAGTGAACTAGCTTGAGATTGCCAATGAGCTCCAAAAGTTTTCTATCTTCTCACTATGGAGAGAGGGAATACATAGCAAATTCGACTTCATTCTTGAAGTTAGGTGGATTTCCAGCATGTAATAAGGAAGTTAACTCACTCTCCTTGACCTAAAATGAAACCCTAGCCTAGATCCTAGAGTTATGCTTGGTAGGTAGCTAGTTGGTCAAATTTTCACCTTAAACTTAGGTGTAGGTCCTATAAAGTAGGGATGACCACCAAATAGACATGACCAACTCTCTTGACTTGACCTAACCTATGTTAGGAGTGGGTTGCCACGTGGCATCTTGGCATTACATGTGTGAAACCCAATTATACACAATATTTACAAAGTTCTACATGGTTTTTGATCAAGCTAGATTTGCCAATTTCTAGCAATTCTTCACAAATCGGCAATACAAGATGATGAATCAATATGCTCCAAATGAATTTCTCCTCCAATAAGCTTCTCTCTCACAAAGTGGTGTGCCACTTCTATGTACTTGCTTCTTGCATGAAAAATTGGATTATTTTCAAGTGCCTGGGCCGAGATATTATCACAATATAACAATGGTAGCTCCTCCTCTTTGAAGCACTTTAGCTCCAATAGAATCCTCTTGATTCAAAGCACTTCTTTTGTTTGTTGATGTAGTGAGTGCTTTATACTCGGCCTCACAAGAAGAAAGAGAGATAGTAGCTTGTTTTTTGGAAAGCCAAGATATGAGATTTTCTCCAAAAAGAAATAGTATATGCACTTGTGGACTTTCGATCCATCTTGTCACTTGCAAAGTCTGAGCCATTAATAGATAAATTTTTGCTCTTGTAAACTAAACTATAATCATGTGATGAAGATATATACCTTAGCACCCTCTTGGCCATCTTCCAATGTTGGATCTTTGGATCTTGTATAGATTTGCTCAACTTGTGCACACAATAGCTCAAGTCGGGCCTAGTGATGGTAAGCCATATCAAGGAGCCAATAAGACTCCTCAAAAGTGTGATGTCCTCGAAGGATCTTTCATCACCTTTATTAGGATCTTTTACAATGCGCTCCATACATGGGTCAATGCCCTTACAACCTTCCATATGAAACTTTTTTAACATAGCAAGAGCATATCTAGCTCGACAAATAAAAGCATAATCATCATGAAAGTCAATCTCTAGGCCTAATATGTAATGGATCTCTCCTAGATCTTGCATCTTAAACTCTTTTCCAAGTGCTATTTTGGTTTCTTCAACCAGATTGATACTACTTCCACATAGGGTAATGTCATCTACATAAATGAGAAGAATAACAATATCACTAGCAGCAAACTTGATATACATGAGAGTGAATCCTAGTGAGATAAGAAAAGAGTTGAGTCTCTCATACCAAGATCTTGGTGCTTGTTTGAGTCCATAAAGACTCTTGAAAAGAAAACACACCTTTGATTCATCCTTGATGAATCCTTGAGGTTGTTCCATGTAAATTTTCTCTTGAAGATAACTATTGAGAAATGCATTGGAAACATCCAATTGGAACGCCTTCCACTTGAAATAGGTAGCAAGAGATATAAAAATCCTTATTGTCACCATCTTTGCCATGGGTGCAAAGGCCTCTTCATAATCAAGTCCATGGATTTGAGCAAATCCCTTGGCACATAATCTTGCCTTGTACTTCTTGATAGTGCCATCTTGATTATACTTGATTCGAAATACCCATTGGATCCAATGATGTGCTTGTTGGATGGAGGATCCACAAGCTCCCAAGTGTTGTTGATGATCAAGGCTTCATATTATTGCTTCATGGAATCATACCACTCCTTGGTACTGAGTGCCTCTTCAACATCCTTTGGCTCTTCATGTGAGATGAAATATGCAAAATTGGTGGAATCAAGCCGCTCCACTTGCTTGCCTTTGTCATCATAAGAAAGCCTCTTAGGCTCAGATCTCTCTCTAGATGTCCTCCTAGGTGTGTAAACCCGAGGAGACTCCTCCTCAAATCTCGACCCCAACAAGTCTTGATGGTCTTCAATAGGCATGATAGGTGATGGATCTTGAGGTGACTTGATCTCAGCCCCTTCAAATTATGGATGTTGATCTTCATGGAATATAACATCTCTACTTTCAATCACTTGAGAAGTAGAGAGCACAAAGACTCTATAAGCCTTTTTGGTGGATGAATATCCAACCATGATCCCTTTTCAAGAGCATGGATCATCCTTCTTCCTTGTTTCCAAGGGA
Organism: Diphasiastrum complanatum; assembly: GCA_029204225.1. Classification (NCBI taxonomy): domain Eukaryota; kingdom Viridiplantae; phylum Streptophyta; class Lycopodiopsida; order Lycopodiales; family Lycopodiaceae; genus Diphasiastrum; species Diphasiastrum complanatum. The sequence goes on from CM055093.1 coordinate 56,878,707, forward strand.
ATATGTGCAAAGCAAATAGTGCCAAATACTCTAAGGTGATCAACCTTAGACTTCTTTTTGAATAAGACCTCATATGGTGTCCTTCCTCCAAGGGCAACATGTGGGAGTCTATTGTAAAGATAATTTGCACAATTTATAGCCTCTCCCCAAAAGTCTTTAGGCAAAGACGCCTCAATCCTTATGGCTTTTGCACATTTACATAAGGATCTATTCTTCCTCTCGGCCACTCCATTTTGAGATGGTGAATAAACACAAGAGAACTCTCTCTTTATACCTTCTTGCTCACAATAGTCATGGAATTTGGTGGAGATATACTCTCCTCCTCCATCACACCTCAAAGCTTTGATCTTAAATGAGAATTGCTTCTCAACATGTGCTTTGAATATAAGGAAGTGATCATACACCAAAGATTTAGAAGAAAGAAGATATAGCCATGTATATCTTGTGAAATCACCAATAAAAGTAACAAAGCAACTAGCTCCTCCCTTGCTTTGAGATGATGAGAAGTGCACATTTGAGTGTATCAACTCCAAAGGATGAGTGCTTTTGATGGAAGATCTTTGATATGCCTTCTTGTGTGATTTTGCAATAGCACAAGCCTCACATGGCTTGATCTCCTTGGAAAGATTCTTTGGTAAGCCAATAGCTGATGATAATGACATGCTCTGATACCACTGATGAAAAAAGGGTAAAGAAAAAATCGCGAAACTGTCGCAACCGTGACTCAACCACGACTCAATGCGATTCAGATGAAATTCAGATGCGGTCGCTGGACACTGCCAGCTGAATCACTCCTACAGTCCTCCAGAATGTAGTCAGGCACTACTGATCTACGTTTATAAAATTAATGTAGCATTCAACATAGTTTCAACCAAGGTGCAGAATTAAAATGAACAAGAGAACTCAGACACATGAATAACAGTAGACACATTTGCATTCGAGATCAGACATAACAAGAAAATCATCTATATTGATCTTTCTCTGATTCTTCAAGCACTGCATGCAAATCCACATACTACATTGGCGTGGGAGAAACATGGTTTTCTCACGAGTAATAGTCTCAGTTTACCAGCGGACAGTTGAATCTTCAGATCCTAGACAGAATTGCCTGGTTCTTCCTCATGGACTCCATTTTTTGGTTCATGCTTGGATTCATCTATTCTTTTTTGGAATGTCAATTGCTTCCTTGAGAGTTTGTGGTTCACCACTGAATCCGTAGAACTCTTCTCATACGGAAGCTGAGCTACCTAGCACATATCTTGCTGGCACTCTTTGTGGTCTTGTCGACCTTCTAGGAGATCCTCCTGGGACAGCAATGCCTTTGTCTTTGTGTGCTCTGCTCAGTTCGGAACTGTCTTGGTTTACAGGAACTGCGACAATAGGCTGTCTCTTGAATCTTTCTTCTTCAGATTCGTCGCTCGAATGGGAGGCGACTCAAAAATCTTCGTTTTCATGTTCATCCTCTGTTCCCTCTATCATTGGCGGTAGGTCATAGTACTGTCTCTCCTGAACTTTGTAGCTGACAGGATCGTCATTGGCCATTGTCCTGCTCTCATCGAATTTGACATCTCTCACTATTTTCATAGTGTTCGTGTCTAGCATGTAGATTCTGTAGTATGACGAGTTGTTGTCATAACTTACCAGAAATCCCTGTTCGGCTTTCTCATCAAGCTTCTTTTGAAGCTTATCAGAAATATGTGCATAAGCTGCACAGCCAAATATTCTGACGTGAGACAGGTTGGGCTTTCTACCCCACCATAGCTCATGTGGTGTCGTGTGTGGGACACCAGACTTGTCTATCCTGTTCTGGATGTATGCGGCTGTAGCTACTACTTCAGTCCATAGTACCCTTGGAGCTTTCGAGTAGGCCATCATGCATCTGGCTGCTTTCATCAGGGTCCTGTTCTTTGGCTCAGCAACACCATTGTGCTACGGTGTGTAGGCTACAGTTCTTCTGTGAATGATGCCATGATCATTGCAAAAGTCAGCGAAGCAATTCGAGATGTATTCGCCACCTCGATCTGTCCTGATCTGCTTAACCTTGTTGTATGTGCATCTTTCTGTCCAATTTACATATTCTATGAATTTATCAAGTGCTTCAGATTTATTCTGAATAAAATACACTCTAGCAAATTTACTATAGTCATCAATGAAGGTTATATAATATTTTGAACCTCCTACTGAGATCACATTGAATGGTCCGCAGATGTCAGAATGCACTAGCTCCAGAATCTTGGTCGTTCTGTAGGAGTCTTTGATGAATGGAGTGCGTGACATCTTGCACTTTAAACATACATCACAGGTGGTCGAACTGGTTGCATTCAAGATGTTGACCCCTGTTATCGCTCCATGATGGCTTGTTTGGTAAAGTGCCATTGAGTTCACGTGGCAGAGTCTTCTATGCCACAAAGTGTCTGGTTGGTCATCATGAGTCTGATGCACTTGATCTGCAAGTAGGCATACCTTCAGTAGGTTCTCTTTCCTTCTGTCTTGAGCGATCAGAGTACTGGTACTGGCATCAATCACATTGCATGCTTCATTAGAAAACGTCACACACATCCATGCATCTGCTATTCTTGCTACAGAAAGCAAGTCTTGTTGTAGAGTAGGCATGAATAGAACGTCTTGGAGTCGTCTGTCTCTGCCATTGGTGTTGAGCTAGAGTGAACTGATACCGTTCACTTGATGTCTAGATCCATCTCCAAGGACTGAATCTTGAAGGATCTGCGCTTCTGAAATCAGACATGATTCGTCTTGATGTCACGAAGTGTGAAGTGGCTCCAGAGTTTAGAATCACCTCATGTGTGTCAGATGTTGATGCTGCACACACGTCTTCACAGATATAGACAGTCGAACAGTTTTTGTTCATTCTTTCTTTGCCCATCTTCGAGCTCTCGGGCTCCTTGACATAGGATGAACTGTTGCTGTTCTCATGTTTGTTCTGTGCTGATCTGTTTCTCAGTTTCTGGCGGCAATCCACGACTGCGTGGCCCTTCTTGTGGCAATGATTACACTCAATCTTGGGATTGAGCCAGCATGTATCTATTGTATGTCCGTCTCTTCTGCATCTCACGCAAGTCTTCTTGTCTGCACCTTGCTGCTTCGACCTCCCTTTGCTCTTCTAGTTGCCTTTGCTGGTCCCCTCTGCTTGTTGGTCACAATCATGCCTCTGATTTGACTCCCTCTTAGGCTTAAATTGCTTCTTGGATCTTTCTTTGTTGCCGTAGAGGGTCTGGTCAGAACCATCCTTGTGATCAAGGTGTTCTCTGGCCTCGATTTCCTCTCAAATCTCGACAATCGCCTTTTTGAGGTTCATGGTAGGATCTTTCATGAGCAGAGTTCTCGCCATCTGGAATGATCTGGGTAAGGCTCTCAACAGGTACGTGAGATGCTTCTGACACTACATTCTCTACACCAGAGTTACGTAGTGATAGGAAAAGATCCTTCATCTTTCTCACAAAAGAAGTGAGGTCTTTTCCATCCCACTGTAGATTTGTCAGCTGATCTTCTAGCATCATGATTTGACTTCTTGATTTCATCTGGAATCTTGTGAGTAATGCATCCCACATCTCCTTAGCTTTGGAGAGTGTAGCCAGGTCAAGTGTGAGGCTATCTTCGATGGAAGATGATAGCAAGGCTACTGCCTTGTCATTTTTCTCTCTCCATTCACATAGCTCCTTGCTTGATGTCATAGACATTTCTTCTGTGCCATCCACCCAGGGGAATAAACCTTCGCCCTTGAGTATGAGTGATGTCTTAACTTCCCAGGCTAGAAAGTTAGATCCTGAAGAATCAAGAATTGTGCAGATCTTGCTTTTCGTGCTGCTGATTGAAGCCATTGCTTCTTGAAGTCAGTTCTCTTGTTGATGGTTGTTTGTCTGAATGCTTAGTCTCTTGGATTTAATAAATTCTTGGATATGTCAGATTATGACAAGGTTGGTAGGCTCTGATTCACTGATGATAATGATATGCTCTGATACCATTGATGAGAAAAGGGTGAAGAAGAAATCGCAAAACTATCACAACCACGACTCAACCATGACTCAATGCGATTCAGATGAGATTCAGATGTGGTCACTAGACACTGCCAGCTGAATCACTCCTACAGTCCTCCAGAATGTAGTCAGGCACTACTAATCTACGTTTATAAAATTAATGTAGCATTCAACATAGTTTCAGCCAAGGTGCAGAATTAAAATGAACAAGAGAACTCAGACACATGAATAACAGCAGACACATTTGCATTCGAGATCAAACATGACAAGAAAATCATCTATATTGATCTTTCTCTGATTCTTCAAGCACTGCATGCAAATCCACATAGTGCGTTGGCGTGGGAGAAACACGGTTCTCTCATGATTAATAGTCTCGCTTTACTAGCAGACAGTTGGATCTTCAGATCCTAGATAGAATTGTCTTCACACGCAGGCGGACATGTATTTTGTAATTTTTTTTTGATTGCTTACTAGCATCAGATTACTTCAAAACACTCATTTTCAAGTAAGTATATAGTCGCTCTATGTAACCTTTAGATTAGAGTGATTAAGCATCTACGACTAATCAAGAAATTACAAGAGTGGCAGATTAGCCACGACCTAAAGTGTATCTGCTGATGTAATGCCAATAGATCAGACATCTGTACTTCTGGGTACTTGTATGATCTCGCTGGTACTCTTTGGAGCGTGAAGGGCAGGAGAAGGTTTTACGATGTTGGTTTCGTTTTCATCGTTGGTTTCATTTTGGTTGTCTGCCTTTTCTCGTACTGGACCACAAAAGATTCTTGTGTCAGACCGCAAAAAATTCTCATTCGTAAATCTTTCATCTTCACGAACCGTTTGTGTTCGTCTCCTTTGACTTTTGTGTTAGCGAACCGTTCGTCTTCGAGTTTCGTGTCGGGCGGAGGGCTGAAAGCTAGCAAGGCTTTGTAGTTAGAAACGTTTTGTTTCTTCAATAGCCTTGGCTTCTTTGCACATAGAAAGCATGGATTTCTAGTTGGGATGTTCCAACAACCTCCTATGCCATAACTCCTCCTTGGAAAGCTTTGTCATAATAGCAATATCACAACTCTCTCTTGGATCAAGCTTGTATATGCCTCCAAATCTTGATCCATGTGCAAAGATCTTATCATTTCTCTTGATAATACAAGTATCAATATTGAATTTCACATCAAGGCCACCATCAATAAGTTGTCCAACACTTATGAGGTTCTTTGTAAGAATAGGCACAAAAAGAACCTTGTTGAGAGAAAGAGTTTTAGAAGATGAAGTCTTCAAGGGAATACTCCCTATGCCTTCAATATTGCATTCTTGGTCATGTGCTGTATAGATAGTATTCTTAGTTCCTCCATAAGGCATAATAGATGTGAAGGACTCCTTGGAGCTACACATATGTGAAGATGATCCACTATCAATGTACCAAGATACATCCTTCTCAAAAGGTGTAGATAAAAAACTAGAGACCATAAGAGATCCCTCTCCATCACTTGCAATACATTCTTCTTTCTCATTCAAAAGGTTGGCTTGCTTGAATTGATTCTTCTTCTTGAAGCAATTTGTAGCATAGTGCCCCATCTTGCCACAAAAGAAACATTTGATATCCTTCTTCTTCTTCTTTGAGGTAGAAGCATGAGAGGTGTCATCCTCCTCTCCATCTTGGTCTTTATCCTTTGCTTTGTCCTTGGAGAAGTGTTGGTGTTGCTTTTTGCTCCTCCCTTTGTGCTTGGCAAAGAGAGCTTTGCCATCACCATTGTGGTTGAGTGATAACTTCTCCATCCTTAATAGCTTATTCTCATGTCTTGATTCTTCAGCCATTAGCACTCCTTGCAAAGCCTCCAAAGTAGGTAGATCCTCCTTGATGGCATAGGATTAAACAAGGTTCTCATACTCATCTCTGAAGCCATTAAGTATGACTTGGACTAGCTCACTTTTATTTGTAGATCCTCCAATGCAAGCAAGCTCCCTATGAGTATCTTTCACTCTCAACACATAATTAGTGGCACTCTCATCACTCTTTTGGGAACTTTGGAAGATTTGGTTTCTAAGAGTGAGGAGTCTTGAGGTATTCTTGGCCTCATAGATTGCTTTCAAAGTATCCCAAGCATCCTTGGCCGATGTGCAGGCACCAATCTCCCTCAAATCTCATTGGAGACATTCATTTTGATATAATGGAGAGCCATCCTAGCTCTCTTCTTATACTTTTGTATCTTGGAGTGTTAGAATTGACTCCATCATCAACTTCCAAATATAATAGTTGGAAGTAGATAGCCTTTAACTAGATTCCAATAGATAGGAACCCATAGATGTCATGTAATAGTGAAGACTCCTTGTGAATTGGACAAGAAAATGTTGCTTTCTCTCTCACTATAGGATCCAATAATGGTGTACTACCAACTCGTATGCAAGATCTTGCAACAAAGTATGAGATGGACCTCACTAGCTTTTCCAATCTCTATTGATCTAGATCAATCTCACATCAATTGATGAAGTATGGGCTAAGTTTGGGTCAAGATATCTTTGGAACGTGGGAAATACTCCAAGAATCCACAAATCACTCAAATACAAATCAATTGTATGAAAGAAAGTGGCTATGACCTCAAAATGATGACTAGATCTCAAGAAAACAAGATTGGCAAGCCTAGAATTGAGATTTTTGATCAAACAAGCATGATAGAGTAAAAAGTAAAAGTGTCCAACCAGGTTGGGTGCCCTACCCACCTTTATTCAATTGAATATAAATTTTGATTGGGAGATCCAATCACTATGAACTCAATTCTTACACAAACTAGACTTAAATAGCTTTGAATCTAGCTATAAAGCTCTAGATTTGGATCAAACATGGAAGAGAACCACCAAATTGAATTGGGCTGTCCTTCACATGTGTCTGAGCAGGAAAATATATACAATCTCAAAAATGATTCATGAACCCTTTTGATCCAAATTTGCTTGAGATAGCATGGGAGATTCAAACTACTCTCTCTAGATCTTGATTTTCATGAAGTTTTTGAAACTTTGGATGAAACAAGCATCAAACACTCAGGTAGGCTATGATACATGTGAAATTTCACATGTGTGGGAACGTCCTAATGTGTGTGAATGATCTCCTAAGTCAAGCTTATGCACTTTAGATCAATACTAGATTGAAATCCAAGATCTAGATCAAAATCTAAGGCAAAGAGGCAAAGATAGATGCATAGATTGATAAACAAAGTGTTTCTACATGTATTCATGAAAAAAACTAAATAAAATTAAGATCCTCTCCTCAGGTAGAGAGAGAATAGACCAATTGGTCTCGGGTAGAGAGAGAAGGTAATACTCACAAAAACTTGATTACACTCAAATTTGCTCAAAACCTCAATTACATAATGATTGGTAGAGAGAGCACATATAAAACTCATGGAGAGCTTTGCTTACATCCTATTGGACCCCTAATCCTAGCCTCTCTAATGCTATTGGATGAGTGATGCATCCATCTTGCAATTCTATTTGACCCTTTATGAGGATTTCTCAATTTCTATTGAACCCCTTGACCAAAGCCAACACTTTGACTTGATCACTCATCAAATTACATTAACACAAGTGTCACAAGCCTATTTACAAGCCTAACTAGCTCGAGATTGCATCATAATCTACCTTTGGCTCAATAGAGGCATTACATGTGGATTTGACCAATTTGCCATCTATGCCAATTTTTGGCCTATTACAAATCTACACCAAGATGCTTGACATAAAAACTTAGGAGACCCCTAAACATATGATAGATAACTTTTTATGATTTTCACATGATTTATGTACATGACCATTCTACAAGAAGTTATGAAACATCAACTACATTATCTATAATTTAATGGACCATATCAATACCAAGAAAAAGTAAAACATGTGAGCTTGCTTTTGTTTGAAAATTTAGAGTACTCTCTATTGCTTGAATCCTATATCACAATCTAACAAATTAAAAAGACAAAATTATCACTCTTAATTTGTGTGCAAGAATCACATCTATGGAACAACTGGTCAAGTGCTTGAATCTGATGGCATAAACCAAGCCAAGCTAGTAGCATCTGATGCAATCATTCCATTCAAAGTAGCTATATGGTTTTGGATGATTCCTCAAGCACTAAAACCTTTTTGCCATGTTGTAATAATAGGTGTGTGGGATCACATAAGCACATATATTGCTATCAAATGCATGCTAGAATTTGGATTCATCACTAACATCATCAATGAAGGTTTAATGGGTTTTCGTGAAAGTGATTATCAAGTATTAAAGCATATTGGCTACTTTTGACAACATTGTGTAACTCAACCAAAACTTCGAAAATTTTTGGAGGAACATCGTACTAAACAAGTAGTTGTAAAACATAGTCCAAAAGTATCATTAGCATGCTAACAAATTTGCAAAAAACTTTATATAGTTATACAAGTAATAGCTAGATGCATCTATCTAACTATATAGAGCTACTAGACCTTGTGTGGATGTAGGCATGAAATTGTTGTGGATCTGGTTGGCAAAATTCTTTTGTCAAAAGTTTTCTGGGCATACAATAGGATGTTGCCTAAAGGACTTGCCAAAGAGATTCACATTTTAATATTTCATTGTAATCATGTGGGTGGCTCTATAGCCACACAAGAATATTCATTAACAAAACATAGATGATATTGCTATGAAGTATTTACATGTGGTTTGTGAGGATTTTATGAATCACTTGTTGGATTATTCTCCTTCTTACCAATCAACTAAACGGTTTTAATCTTCATCCGTTGTTTATCCAGTTCTACGAATTTTTCCATTATTTTATAGTCTGCAGTTTTACAAGTGTTTTCACACAATCTGCAGAATTACACGGAGTTTTACCACAGTGTCGCATTTCATTTTTCTCTCACTTTGGCTTTCCCACTTGTCAGGAGATACACGGAGTTTTACCTTAGTGTCACTTCAGCTTCTCATTTTTTGCGAAGTTGTTGCCTGTCAGGAATCTCGTGTAAAAATGCAATGTCGCTTTTCGCATTTTTTCGCCTGTCAGGATTTGCAAGCAAATATGCATAGTCACATTTTTCACTTGACAAAATGTCACACTTTTCGCTTTCTCCAAAGAGCCTCAAAAGTTAAGAAAATGGCTCTGGCAAAGTGTAGGGCAACCCTAAATTAGTTTTTTAAGCATTGTCACGTTTTTTGCAAAATCTCGATACTCTCACCTTTTTTGCGACAGTGTCGCCTGTGGCTGTTTTAGTTCATTTTTGCAAAAGTGACAATTTGGTTCATTTATGCAAACAGAACGTTTACGACCAATTTCACCGCTTATTAGCAATCAATGACAAGGAACCGGATGGATGCCAACAAATACCAACCAACAAGCAATCACAATTGATGACCTAATTTCTTAATATAAATAGTCATTCATATTCATACAGTTTTTTAAGTTATGAAGAAGCATTTGAATAGTTAGCTCTCTCTCTCTCTCTCTCTCAAGCCTGCGAGCTTGAACACTTCTGAGCATTCTAGCTCACTTCTTAGAGTTGTTTTAGAGATTGCTATTGCGCTATTGCTTATCAGCATAGCTGCTTGTTATCAGACTTATCCTCAGTTACTCAGAGATAGCTTAGAGTGTGCAGTTTCTATCCGCTAATGTTTTGCACTCATTAGCATCTGATTTTGTTTTTCTGAATCAATACCTATCTTTTATTGTGTTCAGTATATGTCAGAATGCATGCATCTTTGTATTTCGTTTGTAACTGATAAAACTGTCTGAGAATTCAATACTTCATGTTTGGCTACATAATCACTTAGTATCTAGCGATTTCAAAGTTAGTTGCTAAAAATTAAACGTGATTCCCATCACTATTGCTTTGTTTAATTTGATAGGTGTAGTCATGCACTAGAAGTAGGAAGTTTCCGCTAAGATTCCAACATGGTATCAGAGCTATTTCACTACTTCTTTATCTGATTCCTTCATGATATCAGAGTGAAAGCTCTAATATTTGATATCTTTCGCAATATCAAATTGATATCAAACTCTTTAATTCTTTCCAATCTTTCGGTATCAGAGAATTGGTTCCCTATTGTTGGGATTACTACATCTTAGCGTCATCGATACAATCGATAGACTAAGTTCCAGATGGATTCTCAAAGTAAAGTCGATCTTATCGTAGACAAGCTGAATAGATCCAATTATCATTTGTGGAAATATAAGATGAAGGCCTTGCTAATCACCAGTGAATTATGGGATGTTGTTACAAATAAAAAATAAAACTTGAAGACGACGACTCAAAGTGAAAATCGAAGGACGGTAAAGCTTTCGCGCTTATTATCCTCAATATATCAGATACACAGATTAGAACACATAGCTAAAGCTAAAACGTCAAAAGACGTTTGGGACATCCTAAACTCACTATATGATGTGAGAGACGTAACTACCAAGTTACATCTACGAAGGAAATTCTTCACATTCAAGATGTCTGTTGGTGATTCTCTTCAGAATCACATTAACTAGTTTAAGAATCTCTTGCAATAGATGGCCACTGTCAAATCAGTCATAGACAATCAAGACGCGATTATGACATTGCTTTCAAGCTTGTCTTCTACATATGAGAACTGGGTGATGATCATATCGACACACTCAGACTTAACTCTTACTAGAGTTGTCACTATGTTGCTGCAAGAAGGTAATAGAAGAAGTCAAGACACTTCGTCGACTTTCTCCTCTCAGGCTCTATATGTCAACAAAGGCTCTAAGCGACAGAAGCAGAAAAGCTCCAAGAAGGCTGCAACGAATCAAAAATAGACTCAAAGTCAAGCACAATCATCAGATCCACAATCGAAGAAGAAGATGTTTTGTAGGTATTGCAAGCGTAATAATCATGAGATCAAGGATTGCCGAATTCTCCAAGCGAAGAACACAGCCAAGCAACCTGATCAACAAGCAAACACAGTCTCATCATCTCTCCAGGTCGAAGTGGACGAAGGCGCATTCATGGTCAAAGATCAAAACACATTTTTGGATGATTCATGGTTTTTGGATTCTGGAGCAACTCAACATATGACCAATCAACATGAGATCTTCAACTCCTACACGTCTTATAGCACGAAGAAATTTGTTCATCTTGGTGACAATAGTACTCACACTAATGAAGGTGAAGGTACCGTAAGATTGCGATTCCAGCATGATCAATTCAAATTACTATCAAAAGTCTTATATATTTCTAAACTCTCTACAAATCTGTTATCAATAAGTAGAATTACAGATTTAGGTCATAAGGTAGAATTCAAATCTGATCTATGCAAAATTATTGATAGAATCCTTACACTCGGCAAGAGACAGAGTTACTTATATAGATTGGCACATTGTTATTCGAGTCTAGTCAGGCCTTGAAAATCTCTATTTTAGTCAATAAAGCATTATTATGGCATCATCGCTTAGGACACATGAATCATGCATCTATTTTGAACATGTCCAGACAATCCATGGTTCTTGATCTCAACTATCCTTCGGGTAAGGTCGATCTCTCTATTTGTCATAGCTGTATTTTTGGAAAGTAGGCTAGGATTCCTTTTAGATCAAACCATATGCATGCAGCAAAAGGTCTGCTAGATGTTGTTCACACAAATATATGTGGACCGATGCAAACTCTTTCATTGTTAGATGCAAAGTATTTTATTACCTTTATTGACGAGTTTTCCAGAAGGATAGTTGTTTATTCTATTAAACAGAAGTCAAAGGCTTTCATCAAATTCAGACAATTCAAAGAGCATGTTGAGAATCAAACTGGCAAACGAATCAAAGCACTAAGGTCAGATAACGGGGGAGAATACATCTCCAATGAATTCAAGGAGTATTGCCTCAACAACGGCATTGAGCAACAATATATCACCTCCTATTCACCTTAGTCAAATGGTCTTGCTGAGAGAAAGAACAGAACCTTAGTCGAATCAGCAAAGTGCATGTTATGACATGTGACTCTTCCGAAGTGCTTCTGGGCTGAAGTTATTTCAACAACAACCTATATTCAAAACAGATGTCCTACTAAAGGTTTCTTAGAAAAAACACCATTCGAAGTTTGGATAGGTACCAAACCTTCTTTATCAAACTTATGAGTTTTTGGATGTACTGCCTTTGCATAGATACCTTGTGATCTCAGAAAGAAGCTCGGCTTTCAGAGTATTAAATGTGTTTTCATCAGTTACACTACTTCATATCAAGCCTACAAGTTGTTAGATCCCATCAAGTCGAAGATATTCACTAGTCGGGATGTCATCTTTATAGAAGATCAGTTTCAAGACCTCAAAGGAAAGGGCAGTTCCCATGTAGCCGACCTGTCAGATTCTCTTGATGCTTTTAACTTTCCAGTTCTGCAGGCGACTATTCCCATTGAAGGTCCAAGCTCTTCTACTTCAAACGAACAACAAATCAACGATGGGTCAAAAGAAGATGATGTTACATTTCAGCAAATACAGTATGATGGAAATGATCAGCTTCCTCTATTATCCAGAAGATCTTCAAGAACCAACAGACCACCCAACCGGTATATTGATGAGTTTGCATCCTATCTTGTTCAGGAACCGACGTCTATCAAAGAGTCACTCAGTCAACCTGATTTCGATCTCTGGAAAGAAGCTATTGATAAAGAGTATTCATCTCTTATCAAGAACCAGACATGGACGATTGTTGAATTACCTGCTAGCAGAAACGTAGTTGATTGCAAATGGATTTCCAAAGTCAAGTACAACACAGATGGAAGCATCAACAAAAGAAAGGCACGACTTGTTGCCAGAGGATTTTCTCATGTATACAACATCGATTACTGAAACTTTCAGTCCAGTAGTCAAGCATTCTTCTATTCGACTTTTGCTATCATTTGCCGCTGTAGCAGATTTGGAAATATATCAAATGGATGTACATATAGCATATCTCAGTGGAGTTATTGAAAAAAACATTTACATGGTGCAACCCGATGATTATATTATTGAGGGTAAACTAAATCATGTGCAACTCCATAAGGCACTTTATGACTTGAAGCAATCTATTCGAGCATGGTTTCAAAGGATCAGTAATTTTCTTATTGATCATGGCTACGCACCTAGCTCTTCAGATTCAAACATTTATTTCAAAGCAGTGCATCAGTCTTTATCATTATCACTATATATGTGGATGATACATTGCTTTTCAGCAACAGTTCTGATCTGATAAAAGAAGCTAGGACAATGCTATCTTCTGAATTCGACATGATCGATTTGGACGAAGCTCATTTCTGCCTTGGTATACAAATCCACAGAGATAGAAAACATAAGTTGGTCTACATCACACAACAGAGATACATCTACAACATTTTAGTTGATCAATTGCAAAGTAGAGTCTCTTGCCAATGGAACCATGACTCAAATTGTCAAAGAACCAGTGTCCCCAAACAATTCACGAGAAGCATCAGATGCATGAGTATTCTTACCATTCTATTATAGGATCTCTTATGTACGCCATGATCTGTACCAGGCCAAACATTGCTTTTATAGTCAGCTCTCTCAGTCAGTTTATGACTAATCCTGGTGTAACACATTAAAAGGCTCATATCAGAGTCATGATATCTTCGAGCTACTATGGACTTTTGCATTTGTTATGGAACAGTCGGCGACGACAAACTCAATTTTCTCAATGGTTACACAAATGCGAGTTGGGCAGGAGATGTAGACACTCATAAATCTACTTTTGGATTTACATTCTTCCTCAACAATGGTCCAATTTTTTGGAACAGTCGCAAGCAATCTTTGATAGCTCTATCTTCCACTGAATTAGAGTATATCGCAACCTCTCAGGCTACAAAGGAAGCAATTTGGTTGAGGAACTTAATTTCAAATATCGGTCTAAATCAATATGCTCTGACGACATTATTTTGTGATAATCAAAGTGCCACCGCATTATCAGCCAACCCTAGAGTTCATTTCAGGAGTAAGCACATTGAAGTATCATTTTGTCAGAAGCAAAATTCTCAATGAAGAGGTCAGATTGCAGTACTGTAGAACACAAAATATGGCAACTGATATTTTTACCAAAGCATTAAGTTTGGATACACACAGAAGATTCTGTATAGAACTAAGTTTGAAAGTCAAGGCAATCAAGGATTTAGATTAAGGGGGAGTGTTGGATTATTCTTCTTCTTACCAATCGACTAATCGGTTTTACTCTTCATCCGTTGTTTATCCAGTTTTGTGAATTTTTCCGTTCTTTTACAGTCTACAGTTTTACAAGTGTTTTTACACAATCTGCAGAATTACACGGAGTTTTACCACAGTGTCACATTTCATTTTTCTCTCACTTTGACTTTCTCGTCTGTCAAAAAATACACGGAGTTTTACCTTAGTGTCGCTTCAGTTTCTCATTTTTTGCAAAGCTGTCGCCTGTCAAGAATCTCGTGTAAAAATGCAGTGTCACTTTTTGTATTTTTTTGCCTGTCAGTCACATTTTTCACTTGACAAAATGTCGCACTTTTCGCTTTCTCCAAAGAGCCTCAAAAGTTAAGGAAATGACTCTGGCAAAGTGTAGGACAACCCTAAATCAGTTTTTAAGACATTGTCGTGTTTTTTGCAAAATCCCGATACGGACGCCTTTTTGCAACAGTGTCACCTGTCGTTGTTTTAGTTCATTTTTGCAGAAGTGACAATTTGGTTCATTTATGCAGATAGAACGTTTACGGCCAATTTCATCGCTTATCAGCAATCAATGACAAGGAACTGGATGGATGCTAGCGGATACCAGCCAACTGGCAATCGCAATTGACGACCTAATTTCATAGTATAAATAGTCGTTCATATTCATACAGTTTTTCAAGTTATGAAGAAGCATTTGAATAGTTGGCTCTTTCTCTCTCTCTCTCTCTCTCTCTCTCTCTCTCTCTCTCTCTCTCTCTCTCTCTCTCTCTCTCTCTCTCTCTCTCTCTCTCTCTCTCTCTCTCTCTCTCTCTCTCTCTCTCTCTCTCTCTCTCTCTCTCTCTCTCTCTCTCTCTCTCTCCCTCTCAAGCCTGCGAGCTTGAACACTCTTGAGCATTCTAGCTCACTTCTTAGAGCTGTTATTGCTATTGCGCTATTGCTTATCAGCATAGCTACTTGTTATCAGACTTATACTCAGTTACTCAGAGACAATTTAGGGTGCGCGGTTTCTCTCCGCTAATGTTTTGCACTCATTAGCATCTAATTTTGTTTTTCTGAATCAATACCTATCTTTTATTGCATTCAGTATATGTCAAAATGCATGCAACTCTGTATTTCGTTTGTAACTAATAAAATTGTCTGAGAATTTAATACTTCATGTTTGGCTACGCAATCACTTAGTATCTAGCGATTTCAAATTTAGTTTCTAAAGATTGAACGTGATTCCCATCACTACTGCTTTGTTCAAATTTTTATAGGTGTAGTCATGCACTGGAAGTAGGAAGTTTCCGCTACTATTATCTAACCTATTTTTGACATCATTAAGATCCAAAAACATCTATTGATCTTTGGTTTAGAAAGACAACACAAATAGCAGCACTGGCAATGTAGAAAATCAACATCTACTTAATGAAAGAGATGCAAACTCAACAAGATATTGATAAAACATTAAACATATCATAAAATGGAGTTGCTATCCGTACAAAAATAGTAAAGTATTGTATTGCACTGGAAGGAATTATATGAATCTCAATCCAATTGTCTCGTATATAAGAAATTTCTAAAAAGTAGAGGTTTAAAAAACAGAGAAATAACTTTTAAGGGTTTTCAATTCGGAATTTATGAGATACCATTTAGGGATCCGGATCTATATCTCATAACCTCTCCAAATACCCTAAATAGGCTTTACAATGGTTTCAACTATTAGATTTACAAATAATGTAAATACTACCCACCGGCCTATGGATCATTTTCACACAAGAATTTCCTCTTTGAAATCACTGATGTCCCATACCACCAGTTTTCTCTCCAAGAAAGTCCTTTGCTTTTAGATCCGATTATCAGAAAATCAAAAAGATTAACTGATCATCCTATATCCAATATAGGGTCCAAACTTCAACCATTTCCAAAAAAATACCTCCTACTATTGAATTCTCCATTTTCTTAAGTTTTCACAGTAGATGACTATATCATCTAAGAATACCACTAGGCATTGACCCCAATATGGACAAGAAACCTCGTTTATATTCAGTCCAAATGACCTAAGTTTATTCTTCAAACTCAAAAGGAAAAATTCAATATAGCTGAAGTATATCAATAGATATCTAGTATCTATATCCGAAATGGTACAAGGAATTCAATTCCTTCAAGAAGATCTTTAACCGCATTATCCGATAATCCAGAGATCTCAAACCTCCATCTAGATTCTCAAGACCAGATAAGCATATATCTATTCCACCAAATACTGGAGTACCCCCATATTTGTTCCCAATGGATCGCAATAATCCATTTACAAAATTGTGATTTAACAAGAATTTGCACATGGTAAAACCGTCACATAAAATTAGGAATAAGGCTCATTACAGTACAAATGTGAACAAAGTGTCATTCTCATTCCATATCACAATTTCCAATAACAAATAGTGTCAACTCATGGTCCTATAGATATTCAAAATAAATTTAGCTTAATGAATACAAAAAACTGGTGCTATGCAATTTTTAAACAGAGATTATTTACCAATCCAAATTACACAACATTGTCACATTTACCTACACATGTGTCTCATTTTCTTCCTCCCTTAGATTTTTCGGTCAGCCGAAAATTCTTTTAGCGAAGGTCTCCAAAAATTCCATTGACACAAGTAAATGCTAGGTTGCTTTCCTTTTTGACCAAACCAGTTTATTTTCATTACTTCGTTAAAGTTGCCTCAATCAATGGAAAATCAATAAAATTTGGTTCTGGATACTCTTTACGATATTCGATACTCGACTACAGAGCTACCTCTCAAAAATTACGACCTTATTCCATTTATTCACATTAACAAGTATCTAAAAAGCTTTAATTTGCTCAATCTTAAAGATCAAAATCTTTTAGGATAACCTATCGGTGTAGCACCAAAGTCAAAAAGGAAAAACCATAAAAATTATCGTTTAACTCAATTTACTGGGAATATTTCTATTCCAGAGTTAAATCGATAAAAAGCACAGTACTAGGAACCAAAAATTCCACCAATTGTGTACTTGCCTGGAGAACCAAACCACTACCATTATTTTGTCAAGATCGAATTAATAAAATTTTGACCGATTATTACAGCTTGACACAAAAACAACAATATTAAGTTCTCAAAAAACTAGGCTGATAGGTGACTGTCAAGTTGATAAGGCCTCAAGCATGCATATTGTTGTCTTCTGTGATGTTATCTTTTTGCCCATGGGTGTGTCTGTGTACCTTGGGATTTTGGTCAAACTGTCCTCCTCTTCACTTGTTTCATAAACTAGTGGCACTATGATTTTCCGTGTGTAGTGCATTCTGTCTGTAGGTGGATTGGTAAAGACAGGTGCATATCGATCTAAATACGCCAAAAATGTCTCCTAGCTATTTGTGAATTTCTCATCAGAAAATCTCGGCATGGATGATTAACTCCGCATTGTGCACAATAAGGTTCGAATGTTGATGGATTCCCTCGATGTGGACATTTGGCTTGACGATGTTTTTCTTCGCATCCATAGCATCTTACTGAGTGCAATATACCATTGCCATTAAGTTGATAGTCATACACTAGTAATAGATTCCCCTTAGAATCTTTCACAAAATAAACTGGTGGGCTATTGTGGTCTTCCTTGGAGTTCAGAGACATGCAAGATAGTATGACCAATACTTCCACCTTGCCACTGGTTGTTGAAGAAACTCATGATTTGGATGAATCAATCTAACATCCATCCTTCGGATGAGCTCCTTGTCAACTTGATTCTACTTCTGACCATTAAATTCTTGGATTTGGCTGTCGTAACTTCTGCTCCACATTCTGTCCTTATATTAAGCGCAGATTCTTGATTGGACATCTTGTACTTGGATGATCTCCAAAGCAGTATATACATTCATCTTTCTCAAGAAACTTGACTATGTGAACATAAGTTTGAGAACAACCTGAACTTGAAGTGCAAGATTCTTGGTCTTCTGTTGCACTCAATCTGTTTGACTCTGTTGCAATTTGTAGCTTTCTGCCCTTGTCTGCTCGACTAGCATGAACTCTTCAAACTTTCCTGACTCCCCATCCGATATTTCTGCATTTGGATAAGAGTGATCCACTCTCTTCTTCAAGATAAGATTTTCCATAATGACAACATCTTGACAGATTTGTGGCAATGAAGTGTAGGATGCAAACTTCTTCATACCAAATTTGATTTTGTCGAGTAATCCGATATAGTGTTCTGTATTATGGTCTCTAGGCTCGATGTAAACTCGGTAGTCATGGCTGGAATGCAATATTATCGTGATGCACAAAATTGCCTGGAGGGTAAGGATCAAAAAATAAAAACATGAATGGATGAATCTAACGGATGAATATGATGAGCGTTACATTGTCAAGAGAAGACGGAAGATAGAATAATGGAGATGAAACAAAAAAGTGATGGATGGATGGTATGGATGTTAACTGATATGGAGGTCACTCAGCAAAGAGGTTTGGGCTAAAATTATTATTATTATTATTGACGTTTTTTTTTAAGTAAATAGAGTCGTGGGAAGATAGAGTCGCTCACCAGCGAGGCTTAGGTTCTTTTTCGATTTTTTAGTTTTAAAAAAAAAAACGAAATAGAACTGTCACAGTCATGGGAGGAGGCTATATGAAAGATAGAGTCGCTCACCAACGAGGCTTAGGTTCTTTTCCATTTTTTTTTTAAGGGAATAGAACCATCGCAGGCATGGGAGGAGGCTATCTGAAAGATAGAGTTGCTCACCAGTGATGCTTAGGTATTTTTTCGATTTTTTTTTTGGGTGTTAAATTGGGAAGTAACTCTCACAGAGTGGAGCTTCAGAAGTCTCTGAGAAGGTTACTTAGCAGTATTTTTTTGATATTTTAAAGTTCTTTTGGATTTTTATGAAGGGATTGGGTGCTTAGAACTGAAACCTCCCACCTCACAATCTCTCTCCACATTGCACACAAGCAAAAAATCACAAAAAAACGGCAAATTTAACACTAATTTATGCTAACCTAATTCCAAAATTGGATTTTTTGGAGAAATGGAATGGTGAGAGAGAAGAAGAAAGTGGGAGAAGAAAAAGAAATGCTATGCAACGATACGAGTGTGTGGTGCT
Source organism: Diphasiastrum complanatum (assembly GCA_029204225.1). Taxonomy (NCBI): domain Eukaryota; kingdom Viridiplantae; phylum Streptophyta; class Lycopodiopsida; order Lycopodiales; family Lycopodiaceae; genus Diphasiastrum; species Diphasiastrum complanatum. The sequence goes on from CM055093.1 coordinate 56,897,935, forward strand.
CCCCGGCATCGGCGCCACTATTGTGTCGTAGTTGTAGCATAGGGTCCGAACGTTGGGAGCGGCACCCTCGGCTTCACTTGCATAGCACAACGAGAAGAGAGAGAAGGGAAGAGAGAGGAGAGAGAAATCCCAAGTAGTGAGAGGTCTGGGAGGCCTGAGCGCTTTTTCCAAATTATGCACTCATCACCTAAAGAGAGAGAGAGAAGAAGAGAGAGAAAGCCCAAGTAGAGAGAGGTTTGGGAGGCCCGAGCACCTTTTCCAAGATTTCTGTACCAAATTCTTCTAGACCAAATTCTTCTAGACATTAAAGGCGTTCGACACTTATGAATTATGTAGCAATCGACTGTGTGTATTTCACAATCTTTGTAACCTTTGATGCAAGTCCAATATTTGACGTATATCTCTAAATGTGTTGCAACTATCAAGAAATTAATATAGTCAAGATGTACGAGCTAATTCAAAGCTCTTCTATCTCATATCAAAATTTTATTGAAGATTGAGGTGCGAGGTGGGCTGACAATTTGAAGTGTCAAGAGACATAGTCAAATGTTGACATCTTCAGAGCCTATAGAATCTGTTTACTAGTTCTTCCTTGTTTCTTGTTTACAAGAACTATTTTCTGCCTATTTAGAGGCTTGTTGCCATTTTTTTGAATGTTAATTAGCTTCTTAGTTCAATGCCGAAACCAGGCAAAAGGGACTGATATCGATGTAGTAAATGTCCTGCTTGTCAGAGGACAATCCAAAGAAGTCACTCTTGAACTAATGCACATGCATAAACAACCACTCATACATGCCAAAACGTTCAACCATAAAATCAGTGTGCAAATCCGTTGAACAAATAATGAAATTCTACTTCTACTTTGCTGCAAAATGAACTAAAATTAGATCCTACACTACTTGCATAAATTGACAAAACAAGAAACAAAAACTAATCTACAGCATGTTAGAAGTCCAAGAATCGAGAAACCAACCAGTCTTTTGATTCTTGGACATCCCAAGAACATCACGAACTAGAATGTTAGAGAATATGCAAGATTTATGCCACATTTCTAGCCTATTTAGTTTACTTGAATGCTGGCTCCTACATTAATCCACAAGAAAACATGAAATCTAATCCACAACTAGGAAAGCAAGAAAACTAATCCACTCTAAATCCACAACCACACACAATATGAATGGAAGGGCATGATCATAGGGGCATCACTCAAGAAAACCATCATGATCAAGGAGCTCAATGGATGCATCTAACTCATGGAGGCTCTTCTCATTTCAGCATGGAGTTGATACAATACACAAAAAGCTCCTATTCACAAAGAGGGAGTCTCTTAAATAAGCAAGAGAGCTCCTTAGGTGGCATCCTAGTGGAATTTCCACATTTCACAAATTACAAGTGGAATAATGCTCTCCACTAGAGGTCACCATCAAAAGGTGGCTCACTCTACTTTGTTTAAGAGGGGTCTACTTGCATTTATTACGTTTGCCTAGAAATACTAGTTCCTACATGGTCATTCCATCTTCCGGGATTCACCATGAGGCTTACACAGCTCTTGCATGTCTTTCCTAGCTAGTATTTCTCGGCTCTCATACTTGGCTCTCAGTCCTCATTAGTCTCGTCTTCTCAGAGACCTCCTCAGTCTAAGGTGAGAGGTGCTCTTGAGTTGCTCTGTCTGAGTATCTTGGGGATTCATCAAAATCAGCCAACATCATCCCACCCCTAATGTGTTGCAGGACCCACTGCAACTCATTTTGGAAGATGTCGCTCCGCTTCCGCATTGGTGTCTTCGATCGGCACTTAGATCCTCGTTCGCTTGCATAAAACCAAGTGTTTATTGTTGTCAGTCTTTATCAAAAACTATTTTCGCAAATTGTCACAATTTAACTAGAATGTCTTATTGTTGTAATGGATCGACATTCTCAAAATTTGGAGAGCTCTCAGCAGCTTCACAACTCTGCATGCATGAGTGCTTCTCGCGTGTCTTCTTTCTTACCACTTGTATCTGCATTGATGGTTTTACTTCTAGTTTCTAGGTAGATTCTAACTTCTAGGAGGTTGTACACTCCATTTGCTTCTGGGTGTTTCTGCAGTTCTTCGCTCAATTGAAGTTCCAGTCTTAAGAAAAATCTTCGATCTGGTAGGTTGCACAAACTTTGGTTATCAGTCTCAAGGGGATGGACTCATCAAAAATTGGTGGTAGGAACAGATTTGGATGGACGGTTTGATAACGGTAAGGAAACATGATGAAGGCTTGGTGAAAGAATGAAGGAACTAATAGTTCTACAGTTGTAGCCTTGGATCCTTGCAATGTCGAGCTTTGACGACCACTTGCTGGGTGAGGAGCTTGCTTTATTTGCAGGTTCACGGTTGTCTTCATCTTTCTTTTTCTGCAGCTCTTCCTTTTGATCCGTTACTTTTGGATCTCTTTGGGCTTCGTAAGAGGGGATTCAACTATCATTACTCCAAAGAGTTTTTTTTATCAAGATTGATCTGACTCATCTATTGCTTAAGTTTTTGTCCTTTTCTCCTCAGCTTCTTTGCTTAATTTTTGATGTCTTCTAGTTACTTTGCCTGCTTTTGTAGGTCTTCTTTTGGTTGATCATCCATTGTAGGTGGCAGTTAGTCTCCGCAAGACACTTGCAATGATCTTTCAACTACTTCAGTAAGACTATAAAAAACTAGAGATTTCTCATAAGAACAGTAAATTGATGGTAAACAAATAGATAGAAGGAAGGGTGGTAGTGACAATGGTAGATGATGTGGGCGATAGGCATGAGAATGGATGCAGATGTATGATGAGAGGTCGGTTGAAGAAGCAGACTGATTTTTCAATGCTTGTGTTTTCCTTTCTGAAGGATTTTCGTCGTGACTGGGGTACTTCTTCTAATTGAGTCTCTTCAGATTACCCATCTGTCTTCTTTAGCCTTGTCTTTTTCATATTTGGCTTGTGACCTTGGCTGTCGATCTTGATGATGTTGTTGTTGGCAACGTAACTACTCCAATGGATCCAAGCAAATCCACTCTCTCTCTCTCTCCCCCCCCCAAAATCTGTTGGTGGGGATGTTGTTGCTGGTAACTGTTCATGCTCAAGATTGGATTGGCATGTGGAACACGTAGTTGAAACTCGTTGAACATGCGACTGGACTAAAGATTGAACAAATTTTAACTAAATTTGTTTCGATCTTGCTGTAGTTGACTCAAAAAATAATATGGCAATGAGATGTAGGAATTAACTCTAATTTGACATGGATTTCGCATATGTTTCAAGAATCCTAGACTTTTGTACAAGGGAATCTGAAGATGGATAGATGAATGAAAATGTATACTGGAGATGCTCTATAGAAGACTCTCGTGCGGTAGCTATTCCTCATGCAAAAATCAACCACACAAAATAGGTGAAGAGAAACAAGGAAATAAACAAACGTTATAGAGAGTGAGAACTATATAGCACTTGTCGAACAAAACTTGCATTCATCAACATTGATAATGTACCTTGATAGTTGCAATGTTTTAGTTGTTTTGTAGAGTAATGTGACTTACTCTGACATGCCCTTGTCAAAACAAGGCAGGGTGGGTGACGCTAAAATCTACCATCATTGATAGCAGATGTTGTAAGATATAGCTTGAAATGCAGGTATTATTGAGGTACTATTTCCTAAGGACCTCTGTGAACAAGAGATTCAGAACCGAATCTCTATCTGGATTTTCAAATCCAAGAAATATTTGTATTGGCACATTGGAAATCTTATCAGCATGTGAAAAGACAAATAGATTTGAGGTTGTAGAAGGAGAGAAAAACTGTTAATTCCCTTTGGAGGTTGCTCTTGGTTGGACAATGTAGCAGATGACGGAATATCGGTTTCACTTCTTTCGACAAGGACTCATTTCATATTGTCTTTTTTCATTATGGAGCTGGTGTATTGTGTGGTATTGTAGAAGTTTGCTAGAAACTTCTCGAGTGAGCAGCAGGTTGAGTGGTTGGGTGCTATGGTGCTCATGTGATTGTTGTGAGGATCCTATTGTGATTCATAATTGACGTGACGGGCAGGTAGGATCTTAGTTGGTTGTTTCGGACAGTTTTTGAAACTGTGTTTTTTGATACAGTCGGGACACTCAGCATGGTACTGGGTCTTAACTGGACAATCAGCCATGAAGTGGCCAGTTTCACCACAGATGAAACATTTGGTGTGCATTGGCCCTTGTATAACAGCATAGCCATCTTGTATGGCTAATGGTTCTAGACTATCAGATAAATATTCATGATAAGTCAAGGAATGTCTAGAGTGTAATGGGTGTTCTTCATATGGTTGGACTATATGTGCATGGATAGGCGGATATGAAGGACAAGCATCAACAGGATGCGTAGCCCGGCAGTGTGGGCACCATATTGGTTTTCGTCTATAAGGTACATGTGCAGTGTTTGGTTGACCAAGCATACTGCTTTGGATAGGCTTCAGGGTAGTTTGAAACTCATTGGTGAGTTTTTCCATTTGAAGTTGGTGTTGCTTATTAAGCAACTCCAGTTGTGATTTTCAAAGCTGATCTCGAGTGTCCTCGATCAGCTTCGACTCATGGACAGGAGCACGTGGTGCTCTTCTTTACCTGGATTCATCAACATCTGATCCTTTGTCTTCTTGCTTGATGGCATCAGACATAGCTAATTTGAGACTCATATATTCATCATTGGATTTAAGCTCGCATCTAATCCATCTTGGAAGGCCGACTAAAAACCAGATGATGAGCATCTGTTTAGAGGGCTGTTCCTGTACTTGACTTTTGAGGCATTTGAAACGCTCGATACAGTCTCGTACACATTCATCCTTGGCCATCTTGATGTTACTCAATTTGACAAAAGGACTCTCGATCAAACGAAAGAGTTTAAAATGCTTGATAAAGGACTCTTTCAAAATTGACCAGTCTGTCTTATCTTCACGATCCAGGTTGAAAAGCCAATCACGTGTTTTAGCGATCATGGTCATCGAAAACAGTTGTATATAGCATCGGAAGATGTTTAACCATACGCATCACATACATTCTCAAAGATTTGCAAAAATCTTTGAGGGTCCCAACTACCATCAAACTTTGGTAGATCTAGCTTGAGTGTACGTCTCTCATGATGAGCATTGTGGGTAGCAGAGACTCCGTTAAGGTTGGTTCTGACCTGTGAGGGTTCAACACCATAAAATTGGGGTCGTGGGCATGAGGACTCAGCTCTATCAGGTTCTTGTCCCTCGAATGGATTTGTGGATGGCTCGTGTATTTGGGCCCACAGTCGGTAGAACTTATGACGTCTGATTTGTTCAGCTACAGGGGACCTAATCTCGTATGGATAATCTTCTGGGATTTTAGGATCTGTATTGTCGGCCATTGGGTACTGTTGTGTCGATTGGGTATGTGTTTCTGATATTTTTGGATCCTTTTGGATTTTTTTTGGGTTTTTGGATTTTTTAGGGTGTTGAAAGAAGTGAAGGTGGAGACTTAGTATGAAAATTGCTTTCTAGTGGTATGAGTTTTATGTTTTGAAATTTTTTTGGTATTTATGTCTTTTTTTTTTTCAGCCTCGGGGCTTTGGGGAGATGGTGGTTCAGTCGAAATGCCAATCAGAGGTGTCATTTGAAAGTTCTATGGTCTGGCATGGAGTTGGTCGGTTGAGATGGTGAGGAACCCCGTCGGTCGAGATTGGACCTAAAACCATCAATCGAGATCTGACGCGAACCCATCGGTCGAGCTCTGATCGAAAATCCTGTCGGTCGAGATCTGACGCGAACCCGTCGGTCGAGATCTGAAAAAAAACGTCGGTTGAGATTTCAAAAAAAGCGTCGGTTGAGATTTGAAAAAAATTGTCGGTTGATATTTGAAAAAAAAGTGTCGATTGAGATTTGGAAAAAAAGCATCAATTGAGATTTGAAGGGAAGCGTCGGTTGAGATATGAAGGAAAGCGTCGGCTGAGATATGAAGAAAAATGTCGGCTGAGATATGAAGGAAAGCGTCGGCTGAGATATGAAGGCAAGCGTCGGCTGAGATATGAAAGAAATGGAGTGTGATGGGGCGGCTGAAGGAGTGCAATTGATGGGTGTGGGCTCTGGTTTTGCAGTTTGATACTAAAACAAGTCTGGTCGCTTGTGTTTGCAATTTTTGTGGCTTGCTGGTTGGTTTGCAGGTTCAGGTGCAAGCAAGTTGATTTTCAGACGGAGTTGCAAGCAAGTCTATTTGCCTGCAATTGTTGTTTCTTGCAGGTCATTTTGCAGGTAGGGTAGTTCCTTTGCAAGGTAGACTGCAGATCAGAACTGTTATGGATCTGTTCAAGAACACTGTTGCAGCAGGTGTGGGTTTATGAGGTGTGGAGTTCAAGCAGCAACGGTACCAAATGTTGACATCTTCAGAGCCTATAGAATCTGTTTACTAGTTCTTCCTTGTTTTTTGTTTACAAGAACTGTTTTCTGTCTGTTTAGAGGCTTGTTGGCATTTTCTTGAATGTTAGCTTCTTAGTTCAATGCCGAAACCAGACAAAACAACATTAGGCCATTTATAGAGGATTCAAATCAACATCTATCTACAATTCAATGTCATGACCAAGATCAAATTTGTTCTAGAAATCAACAACAACATTTCAAGCCATGAAGAATTCCAATAATTTTTCATATATTAAATGAAAATGATTTGTAAACTTGGGCACTGTTTATTGATGCAATTGTACTTGGTGCCAAAGAGGTACAATAGAAAGTTTTTATGAAGCTTATTGTAATCATTTAAGGGCCCAAGTCTAGAGGCCTCATAGTTTGAAGCTGACATTTTAACTAGATTGGATCTATCATTGGGTTGGAAAATAGGTTAATGATTGGGATGGAGGGAGCCTGCCGTCTACAAGGTCCACATAACCGATTTGATGTATTCACAATTCATTCAATATTTCCATTTGTTTCAATAGAAAAATTGTGAAACCTAATTTTCTTCTCATTAGTAATTGGAATAATTCATGTCTTTATGATTTATGTATGTGAGAGAGAAAGTGTAAGGAAGGCACCTAAACATCTTCCTTACAAGACACACACAAAGGAATACCAATGGAGCAAAACCACCCAACTAATGAGAAGCTAATGATCAATATCCAATAGTGTCACGCTCAAGCGACATGATAAGATGCAGGTGTAAAAAAAGAAAACTATTGAATGAAAACTAAAAACAAAAATGGGAGGAGAGTAAACTTCTCCATGGATATATAGGCTTTACAGGACCCAATGGAAAACACACTATGGAGTAACCACCCAACCAAGTAGAAGCAACCAATCAACTCTAGAAGCTTCACCCCCAAGCCAAGGAACAAGAAGCATAAAGGTAGAGTGAAACCCTGGCAATGAATCAATGATCACAATGAGGAGTAGGGCAAGTTTGGCCTCAATATATAGAGCCAAAAGCAACCTGAGCACATAGCCATGCATAACTCTAAGTTCGCTATACATAGATTCACCTAGAATAGACCCCTAAGCATGGACCAACTATTCATAGAATTGCTATTGATAACACTATACATGCATACACTGTCTCAAACCTTGTCTAAACTCCATTTAGTGTGTTCTGGGCCTCACAAGGATATTAGTTACTTTCGGGTCACATCCAGTATGATGTGGCATAACTAACAGCTTGATTTACTGGAGTACCATGCTTGAAGATAAAGACACAACCCTTCTCCCGGCTGATATACCTTGGACGCCTCCATGTCTCATACCAAAGGCATCTACTTGAATAGCATCATGTAAAAGAGTCAATAAAATAGATTTAGAATGATAGATAACAATACAACTACACAATACCAATGCCAATATCTACTTACTAGATCATCCCCGACCCTGACGCAAAAAATAAGCATTTGTCGTGTTATACTTATCTTAAATGTAAGGATATGTAGCATAAAAGATTTTCGTTCCCCCAAGAGACTGTAGTGATTTCAGATGTATTTAACTCATTTTATTGTTCTTGGATTAAAAGCTGGGTGTCATCAGACATTCAAGAGTATCAGCGACCAGTATCACCAGTTAAATGTGATCTGTGAAAAATTGGCAGAAATCTAGCTTGGCAATTTGTTTTTCATGTTTGTGTGGAGCATGTTCCCACATGTGTAAAATTGTCTATCATAGCTTTAGAGGTTTCAAAAAGTTGTTCAGCTAGATAGTCGAGCATCTCATTGGAGATGTATTCACTGCCACCATCAGTTTGGAGTGCATTCACTTTATTAGATGTTTGGATCTCAGCCATGGCCTTGAACTTCTTGAAGCTAGTAAAAAGTGATTGCAAAAGCTTTTTCAATGATGAGTAGGCACCTAAAGTCATTTGGTTATGCACTTTAAAATCCAAGGTTATGCACTTTAAAATCCAAGACATCTTTATCAAACATGAGTGACTTTAGTACAAAAAGAGTCAAAGTCAAATGTTTAAAAGTGTCACACATTATGAACTATAATTATTAAAATACATCAAGGTGATAACTCTCTAAAACAAAAATTCCTTATGTAGACTCTTTGATTCCATCGTTGAATTAATATGTCAATTCCACTCATGTAAAGTAATTAACCAAGCAATTTATGTATAGGTCTTACAACATGAAGTGCAATAATATCAGTTGAGCTTGCATGTATTATTGCAAATCCGGATCCTGACATACTATGTCTCAAACGATGATAATGTGTCCTCAAATAAATAAATACATTTTTTTCTAGCACTATATTTTTAATCTGAAGAAGTGTTTCATCGTGAGAAACTAAGAGATCATCTTTTATTTACTCATAAATTTGTATCTAAGGTCTATATCACATCTTTCAATCAAGTACATATTTCATTGAGCTAATCATTACGTAAGACACACGACATGTAAATTAGCATAATTATCAAGTAGCAACAAGCCATCATGTATTCAAACCACATAAAATCTATCCAAAGATATTAAAACATAGATAAAAAAAGTTCTTTGTGAAGAGTTTTCTTCATGGAACATCAATAGCTAGTTCTTTTTTTTTTTTCTTTTGCAATGCTAGTAGCCACCATACTATTCCATCAAATAAATGTAGTAGAATATTTTAGAATATAGATTCCAAAAGGTACAATTTTCAATGCAATATGCCATGCGCATGTGGAATTAATAGATTGTTATTTATGGCATGTGCATTGATTGCTTACAAGCATTAATCTCATGCAATAACGTCTATTCTCTTGCATCGAGACATAATTGTCGGTAGATTATTTTAGTTGTATAGTAGAACAAGGTTTTTGTGGTATGCTATTTTTTAGGAGAATATCTAGCTGTTCTCCATAGACTTCTCACCTCATCATAAAAGAAAAATTGAACTATGTGTATTTTTATTGAGAATGTACTCATTGTCTTTTTGTAAAAGAGAAAAAGAGGTGCAAGACTAAGGTATAGATTTATGAACAAATGATTTGTTAGCCTACATTTTTGTCCATCAAGTCAAAGCACATAAGCTACACCAATACAATATTTTAAATTTTTCTAAAATTTCTAGGTATCTTGACCATTTTATTCAAATGTATGACTAGAAAAAGATTCTATCTTAACATCCTATATTTAATATCAGACTTGGTCATAGCAAAAATCACAATTTTTATAAATTGTTGGTACTTGTTTCCTACACTCAAAAGAAGTAAAAGATATGGTTCAAATAAACTTTGGAATTCTTTCTTGAAGTGTTCATTTTCACATTTTACATATTTTAAACTGGGTTGACTAAATGTTAACATCATCAAATGAATAGTACTACTATGTTTATCTACTATATTCAACATAAAGACTATCTTAATTCAAATATGTTTCATCTTCACCGTCAACATGTGTCATAATCTTTCAGGCATGGAGGAAGTATACATGCATGTATATTAACTTGAAAGGGTAAAACATGCAACATAGATCTCTTCTTTTGTGCAAAACAACATAGCTTTTTCCACTTTTGAGCATTGAGCTTATAGGTTATTATTAGATAAGAATAATACAGTACTATATTTTATATATCTCTCAATTTTTTTGATCATATATAACCTATATACCATGAATCAAATAGAGATAAGTTTACTTCATATTTTAGAAACTTATATTCATGTCCTACTGATTGCAAACAATTCAAAATAATGCATTATGCTTATGATTGGAAAATTCTTGTATCTTAAAAAAAAAGAAAATTCATTTTAAGTTTAAGCTTGTTGTCTTGAAAGCTTACGTGAGATTGTTAGGGATCAAAACTAGTGAACAACAAAGCAGGCTCCTAAGAGCTAATCACAAAGCCAAGGGAGTAGAGAAAATCATGCAACCTAGAGTACCAAGCTCTAGGTGCTTGCTTCAAGCCATATAGGCTCTTCCTTAAGTGGCAAACCTTGTCCTCCTCACCATCCTTGATGAAGCCCTTGGGTTGCAACATGTATGTTTCCTCCTCCAAGTAGCCATTCAAGAATGCATTGGTCACATCCATTTGATAGACATTCCACTTGAACAAAGTAGCAATGCCAATGATCAATCTAATAGTTACAAGCTTTGCTACAGGTGCAAATGTTTCTTCATAATCTATGCCTTTAGTTTGAAGAAACCCCTTAGCAACCAATCTAGCTTTGTACTTACTTATAGATCCATCTTGATTGTACTTTAATCTATAGATCCACTTACATGCAAGTGGCTTCTTCCCATATGAAAGGTGTACAAGATTCCAAGTTTGACTATCTATCAAAGCATCAAACTCTACTTGCATTGCATCTCTCCAAACTTGTGATCTACTTGCATCTTCATAACATGATGGCTCTTCAAGCATTGTGGTTAGAAAAGAGTAAGAGGTAGAAGGAGTTGTGTCTTCCCTTTGCTTTCCTTTCTCAAAGTATGTGAGCCTTGAAGGCTCGGCCTTGCTCCTTGTGGATCTTCTCGGCCCCTTTGCTTCTTGATCTTGATCTTCCAAAAGATCATTTTCAAGAAGCTCCTCCTCGGGTTTTGCAAGATATTCAACACATAAAGGAATAGATGCATTTGGAGACATCTTGTAACTTTGAGATTCATCAAATAAGACATCCTTGCTAGCTTTTACTTTGCTTGAAATAGGATCAAATATCCTATATCCATTGCTATTTTCGCTATAGCCTACAAATATTCCTTTGAAGGAAGTTGCATCTTCTTTCCTTCTAGTTTCCAAAGTAATGTGGACATAACATATACATCCAAAAACTTTAAAGTTTTTTACATTGGGCTTATTGCCAAACAAAGCTTGAAATGGTGAGATCCCACCAATAGCACTATTAGGAAGCCTATTACATAAGAAATTTGCACAAGTTTTGGCCTCCCCCCAAAAAGAGATGGGTAGAGATGCATCAAGTCTTAAATATTTTGCACATTCACAAAAGCTCCTATTTTTCTCTCGGCCACCCCATTTTGTTGGGGGGTGTATGAACAAATAAGCTCTCTCTTTATGCCATTGATCTCACAAAAGTCTCTCATCTTGTTGGAGATATATTCTCCTCCATTATCACATCTTAGAACTTTAATGCAAGAACTAAGTTGCTTTTTCACTAGAGACTTAAACTTTACAAAAGCTTAATATACAGGATTTTCTTAGACAATAATTTAATCCAAGTGAATCTAGTACAATCATCTATGAAAGTGACATACATTAAGGCACCTCCATTACTTTCATGAGAAAAAGCATGTACATCTGAATGAATAAGATCCAAGGGTGAAGTAGATCTTTTCAAAGATCTCTTGTAGGAAGTCTTGTGTGACTTTGCAAGGCCACATGCCTAACACACTTTGCCACACTTCTTGAATGATTTTGGTAGGCCAAGGGCTAACTCCTTTGATGCCATGGATTCCATTGATTGAAGATTAGAATGGCCTAATCTTTTATGCCAAAGCTCCACTTGAGTCAACTCCTCCCTAACCATATTCACACTTTCAATGGCCACATTAGCATCCAACTTAAAAAACCTTCCTTGCTTAATGCCACTAGCTATGCACTTATCACTTTTCAAGATGGAAAATACTCCATTCTTGAAATGTACATCTAGTCCATTGTCCTTTAGTTGACCAACACTAAGCAAGTTTTTTGCAATGGATGGAACATACAAAACATTATCAAGATATATCCTCTTAGATGATCGTAAGCATAATGGAATAGATCCTATGCCATCTATCTTACATTCTTGATCACTAGTAGTGTAGATTGACTTCTTAGAATCATTACAAGAAAGTAAAGTATAAAAATAATGCTTGTTGAATGACATGTGAGAGCTAGCCCCACTATCAATCCACCATGTCTATTGGCTTGATTTTGTGTAGATGCTACCATCAAGGATGTGTTGATTCCACCTCTTGTGCAAGATTGCCTTGATCTTCACTCCCTTGTGCATTTTTCTTCTTGTAGCATTCAGAAGCAAAGTGTACTTTCTTTCCACAAAAGAAACACTTTAGCTTGGAGGTAGATCCTCCATCCTTGACCTCGACCTCCTTGCCTTGGTACTTCTTGAATGGATGAGTCTTCTTCTTGCCTTTTGATGTGAATTTGTTTTCTCATCACCACCATGTAGTGACATAGACCCCATTCTTGTCTTGAGGTGTAGAATCCTACTCTCCTCGGCCACAAGAACATTATGCAACTTATCTATTGATGGAAGTTGGTCTTGAATAGCAAAATATTGAACTAGATTAGAGAAGTCATCACCTAATCCATTCAATATTACTTGTACTAGTTCATTATCTTGGATCTTCTCTCCTATAGATCCCAATTCTTTGTTTAAAGACTTTATCCTTAGGACATACTCTTGTCCATTCTCTCCACTTCCCCTCATGCTTTGCAAGATCAAGTTCCTTACCGTAAGCACCCTTGAAGTGTTGTTGGATTCATAAATGTTCTCTAGTGAATCCCAAGCCTCTTTTGATGAGGCACAAGAAGCTACCTCCTTCAAGGGGTCATTGCTTACATTCAACTTTGATAGGGGAAAAATTCCTGACGGAGGATTGGTATCGCCAGGAAGACCTACAGGGGAAGGGCCCACACTACTCTTACGAGTGATTGGGGAATGTCGCTTCCAATCCCGAGGGCCATCCCAACCACCCCATGCTCTCCAGCCGATGGGGATTTTCCGGGCCCCCAAAGACATGGCTGTAGGGAGGTGTACTCGCAATCTCAGTTCTATCGGTCTTGGTACCTAGGCTTCTCGTCCTCTAGATCGTCCACCCTTCTATGTAGAAGTCCGTAGAGGGGTCGTCGCTACTGGTCTCATCTCTCTCTGTCTCTGGTGGATCTAATTTTGGGGGTCTGTTAGTACTGCCAGCTGGTCCGGGTGACTGCATTGGAGACCCGAATTGTATAAAAGGCTGGGTGGGTCTCGTATAATTGGTAGAAACTTCGTAAGTCAGATGCCAAAATCCATCAATAATGAACTCATAGGTTTTGAAGTAACTATAACCCGTGCAATGTTGTATTCTAAATATGGTATCTCCTGCCTATAAGTGAGGGTGGAGTGCCAGGGTATAGAAATAGTAGTGCATGACTCCTTCTTGAATCAATTGATAGACATCTCCTAGTGTAGGGTGGAACTGATTTTCATCCATTATGGTCAAGAGTCTAACCAACCACGAGGGAGGGAGTAGTTTGGCACATCCCCCATCCTAGATCTCTAGAGGCACCTACTATTGCCAAAACCTCATATCTATAGCCTAGAGTACGCTTTCGGGTGGTATTGCTTATGCCGATGACTTTAGTACTTTACCATGGTCGAGATTCACTACTAGAGGTCACACGAGTGTTACAAATACTATAGAGATCTCTGTATGGGCACTCAGTTAGCAATCATGGTTAAATGAAATGAGGTTATCATCTATTGCTTAAGAATGCATCACCAGGGTGAAATAACAGACAACCAATTGTACTATAATACCGTGATTAGGTCCGTGCAGTGTGAGGGTGCCAGTTATACGCGCCACCATGTTTGATAGGCGGTGGTATTTTGCCAAGCGTCAGGCCTAGATGTTTTGCTAGGCAGTTTCAACAATGGAGGTGACTAGGACGACCCCTAACTGAGGTGGTGTATTTCAACCACGTACGGTGATGGCTCGCTCTTCTATTTCAAAGAGGTCGGGCCAGTGACTTAAGTATGCACAAACACTTCATTCTCAAATATGGTATCAATGACCCTTGAAATTAGATGGATAAAGCAAGAGTTAGCTTACCATTCAAAATCCAAAAAATCAACACAGTTCATACCGTAAGCATTTAGTAAGGACCATCACCATGGACACCTAGCACATAACTCAATTCCATATACTAGCATGTAAATAGGGTATACATGTGATGGTAGTACCGTTAATGATGTACAACATATGTGATTAATCATATAGGAAATGTAGAGCAAGTACATCCCTGGTACATTAAAAATGAAGTTGATGACAACAACTTGAAAGTTACCTCGTGTGATGGAGAAAAAACCGGGTTGCCTTTAAGAGAACCGTTGAGTCATGAGTGCACTCGCCACTTTGCCGGCCGAGTCGATCTTGTGGCTTTTATCCATTAAGTTGATTCTTCCACCTCACGTGCATGGGTTGGGATGGTGACATAGACAATAAACGTAGCCTTGCCAAAATAGGGGTGCATACAACCGGCAGATATGGAGGCGCATAGACTCTTATGCGACAATCAGAGGTAAGGCTGGTGGTACGCGTTCAGATCACCACATTTAACCATCATTAGCGTAATACTCAAGAGGAGTGTTAGTTTTGTGATTGAGGGTGGCACAGGAGAAACAGCAGGGCCAGAGCTGGTGTGATTGAAACACGCTTCCAGAGCGATGGAGCAGGTTGCATTGTAACTTCACGGTAGTAGAGCGTTGGGAAGGTGGTCTGTGCTCGGTGCTCACGTTCCACAAGTAATAGGCCGTTGATCAGAGGCGATAGATGGTGTGTGGGTCATTGTGAAGTGTGGCAACGCTGATTGTAGGTATGAAATGCTTAGTTAGCCTCACAACAGTAGCATTCAGATGCATGAAGTAGCGATCAAGCGATGGTAACTTCTACTCAGACATTTGAAATTCAGAATGTCTGATCAGAGTGCGGGTGTAGCTTCAGAGGGGGTAGAGGGGGTTCCAATAGCAGGGCTCAAATCTGGGTAGGTAAGGGGTGCGCTCCACAGTAGGCACCGATGCCCAGTTAGCTGCAACAATGATAGATAGTCTTCCTACAATATCGATGGCCCTCACAGAATAGTGTGATTCAGAAAGATTCCAAAGCCAACGATGGTCTCATTCCTTCAGGGGTCAATAATCTGCCTCAGTAATGGCTCAGACAGCGGAGATGATGGTGCCTAAGGAGTAAGCTCCCTCATGATAGCAGGGAAGGAGCTATCTATTTGGCAACACTTTGAGCGCTCCAACAGATCAAGACGACAACGATTTTGGTCATGAAGTGTCCCATCCTCAACGAAATCACAAAAACATCATACATGCAATTAGAGAACACCTCACTCATACTTTAGTAATGATCCATTTCTTTTGATTCACGTGAACCATCACCAATGGTTAAGAACAACCAGTGCTACTATGACCATCAACGACTCCTCTCATAAAACAAAAGCTCTCTCCTCTTTTCTTACTCTTCCATCCTTCCACGGGTTTCCATTCCCTCACGTGGCTCATCTACCTCACTAACACTATTATTTTTTCCTCATTCCTTCAACGTCCATACCATCCTCTCATGCTCATGCATTCTCTCTTAACATACATAACAAAAATCACTCCTTCATCCTTTCCCGGTTATGCAAAAAGAGGCCTGTCCTTTGCATCTCTCACACCTCCCCCTTCAAAATGCCATACTTTCATTCTTCAAGCCTTTCACAAAAGGTGTCCTCTTATGTACATGGCTCTTAGTTGTGATTTGACCACAAGTGGTACCCTTCCCCTTTTGGAAAAGATGGTTTGGGCCACTGGTACTGGGGTACCACTTGTGTGAGCCACTTCCCTCTTTTGCACTTGTTGGTGGTGTAAATGGCAAGTACTTCACTTGCTTGTCTTTCTTAATTGAGTAGTCCTCTTTGCTACTTGTGGTCAGCCCCTACCACTTTTAGGTAGGATGTTTTTTATTAAGCACTTTTGGCCTCCACTTGTATTTTCCATTTGCATGTCTGTGGCCCATGGCTTAAGCTATCGAGGTGATTTGTCTGCTGGGGTGCCGCTTCGACTTGCACTAGAATTTGCCAATATTTCTCTGTAGTTTCCTTGACCCTGTCTCATAATTTCCGACCGTTCGTTGTGAGTTGATTTTGCCAGTTTTTCCCATGTGTTGTTACTGGCGAGCACTCATGACTTGGGGTTTCTTCAAGGCAACCGGTTCCCTGAAAAACACAGTAGGCAATTTTTCATTAATAAAAGTAACAGAGTACATTGAAAATTTGCTCGGTCTTGCCGGCTAGTATAATCGGGCCAATTCTAAGGCCGTAAACTAGTCTATGGGCCATTTCTAAGGCCTCAAAATTTGCTCTAGCCACATTTTGGGTGGGCTAGGACCCCTTTCTACGAGCAACTGTGTGTCGATTTTTCCATTAGTAGTCAGGTTCTACATGCCGATTTTTATACAAAAACTGTGAAATTGCTCTAGAAATAGCCCGATTTTTCGTGCAAAAATATCGGCTTACAAACTTTAAGCAATGCAAGGCTAATCTAGCCCTCTTCTTGTATTTCAATTTTCGTTGGGCAGCTTGAGGCTCTTCCTCAACTCCTAAAACAATATCAAAGAGGTCATGGATCACAAGTAGTGATTCCATCCTCACTTTCCAAATGGAATAGTTTGTGGAAGTTAGTTTCTCACTAGATTGAGAACCAATCACGACATCAAGGATTGTCGAGTTCTCAAGCATAACAACACAAATAAGAAGATGCAGCAGGATGGAGGATCTGATTCTTGCATACCCTCTCTTGAAGACCCAACTTTACTAAGGCTACAAGATAAACCCATTAGAGATGCATTGGATTGGTATCTCGATTCTGGTGCCTCTCAACACATGACTTCATGTAAGTCCTTGTTCGAAGACCTCACACCAGCATAATCGAAGTATGTCTACTTCGGTGACTCAAGTGCATGATAGATTGAAGGCAAAGAGTCTATACGCCTTTATCTTCCAAATGGTAAATTGACATTGCTCAAGAATGTATTGTATGTACCCAAACAAACCAAAAATTTAAGCAAGCTCACTGATTAGGGCTGCAGAGCCTTATTCAATTCGAAGCAATGTACCATTTTGGACAAGAATGATAAAAAATCCTCTCTGCAAACAGAGAAGGTAATTTGTACATTCTAGGTCACGAATATGCACTTTCTACTAATGTGAGTACTTCAAATGCCCAATTATGACATCAAAGATTAGGACACTTAAACATGAGATCAAGAGATCAATCTTGTATATGCATCATAATAGTATGGTCAAAGATTGAAACTTTAATACTGACTCCACTTACATTCGACATGTCTGTGAGATATGTGCCTACTAGGCAAACAACCTAGATCAAGATTCCCAAAGGGACAAGCCACTAGAGCTAAGTCCATTCTAGAATTGATACATAGTGGCCAGTACTCCCTCTCTGGGTTCAGCACTGTATTTTATCACTTTTATCGATGATTATTCAAGATTTATCAACATTATGTTCATTGAGAACAAGTCTGAGGCATTCAACTATTTTAAAGATTTCAAACAGTTTGCTAAGACACAGACTAGTCAACAGACCTTGCGTACAGACAGTGGTTGAGAGTTTCTGTCAAACGAAATGTTCGACTATCTGGCATCATTCGACATTCATCATTAGTTCACCAACAACTACAAACCATAGTAGAATGGAATAGTCGAAAGGAAGAACCAAACATTGCTAAATACAACACGATCAATGATGTCAAATGCTCAGCTCACCAAGAATTTTTGGGCTGAAGCGGTTTCAACAACTTGCTATCTGTAGAACTATTCGAGTACCAAAGCAATTGACTCAAAGACTCCTTTTGAAGCTTTCTATGGCTACAAACCGAGTCTAAGACACCTTCGAGTGTTTGGTTGTCTTTGTTATGTACACATTTCCTCTGAGATGAGAAAGAAACTTGACCCTGTCGACTGTAGGAGTATCTTCATTGGATACTCAACATCCCATAAAGCCTATCGAATTTTCGATGTTGAATCAAGCCGTATCTCAGTCAGTCGAGATGTCGTCTTCCTCAAAGACAAATTTTTTGACTTCAAGCAGAAGCGATTAATGCAAGAGTTCGTTCCAATGACTCCCATTGCCATCAACAGGCCTCAACCTGCGACTGTCTTGACGAACATCGAATATACCCTTGTCGCATTGCAAGGAGAATCATCATCTCAGCAACCAACTATCGTTCAAAGATCTGCTCGACATCGACAAGAACCTGATCATTTTATTCCTCGGGCATTCATCAGCAACGATGAACCTACCTCAGTAGTAGAAGCATTATCGAGTTCGAATGCAGACAACTGGCATTCTGCCATGCATGCTGAGTACAATTCATTAATGAAGAACAAGACCTGGCATCTTGTCGAAGCTCCTCTTGATGCAAAGATCATCGACACTAAGTGGATCTTCAAGTTAAAGCTCAATCCAGATGGTTCGACAACCAAATGGAAAGCTTGACTAGTCGTCAAAGGATACGAACAAACCTATGGGATTGACTACACTGAGACATACAGTCTAATCGTAAAACTTCAATCGATTCGATCTCTATTCGCTATCGCAACTGCCGAAGATCCGGAAGTTCACCAGATGGATGTTCAAATAGCCTTTCTGAATGAATATATACAAGAAGACATCTACATCTATCAACCTGAAAATTACGTCCTTCAAGGCCAAGAACATAAGGTATGTAAGCTACAAAGAGCTTTCTATGGGCTAAAGCAAGCTCCAAGGGCCTGTTCGATATAATCAATCGATTCTTGTTGCAGCACGACTTCATTCCTAACTCTACCGACTCTAATGTTTATCTCAAACACAGAGGCTCAAGCTATGTCATAATAGCTCTATATGTTTGATGACTCTCTAATCATCAACAATTCAAATTAGTTGCTTCATGAGACAAAGTCACTTTTGTCAAAGGAATTCGAAATGATCGATTTAGGACTTGTGCATTACCTTCTGGGAATCGAGATAACCAGAGATAGAGCAAACAAAAGTATCACAATAAGTCAAGACAGATATCTAACGTGTGTTTACTACAGGTATGGCATGAAAAACTGCAAGTCAATAGACTCGCCTATGGATTCAAGATTCAAACTATCAAGAGATATGTGCCCAACAACTGATGCTAAGAAGAAAGAGATGTGCAAATACCCCTATTAGATCGATCATGTATGCCATGGTCTGCACTTGAACTGATCTAGCATTTACAGTCAACACATTGTCATAGTTAATGTCAAATACCAGCCTACCTCACTAGAAAGCTCTACTCAGAGCATTAAGACACATTTAAGCCACTAAGAACTATACTTTGTGTTATATTGAAAACATAGATGATGCTTTGACATTACTTACTTATTCTGACTCTGATTGGGCTGGAAATGTGGACACAAGAAAATCCACATCTGGCTATCTTTGCTTTCTAGCAGGAGGACCTATTTCGTGGAATAGTCAAAAGCATAAATGCATTTCTTTGTCCTCCACATAATCAAAATATGTCACAGCTACCTCTATAGTGAAGAAAATCATATGACTCAAAAAATTGCTTTGGGATCTTATGGTCTCCCAAATCGGTCCAACTATACTCTATTGCGACAATCAGAGTTGCATTGCTCTATCTCTGAACCCATGAACTCACTTTAGAACTAAACACATCGAAGTTCAATTTCATTTTCTTAGAGAGAAAGTTCAAAATAAAGATGTTGAATTAAGTTACTGTCCTATTGCCAGTATATTGGTTGATATCTTGACTAAGCCTCTGTCAAGAGAAAAGCATGTTGCATTATGTAGCTTGCTCAATTCTATTCAAGATCCTAGGATTTAAGCTTAAGGGGGGGTGTTGGAATTAAGCATCACTCCAACTCACCCAAATTCGAGTCATCAGACTCGAGTCATTCAAATTCGAGTCATCAAAATTCGATTTATGAGCACCAGTACACTATGTGAGTGGGAACTCTCTCTCTACAATGACAATGTAGCCTTACTCTCTGAAGTTGAACATCTGTACAATCAATCAACTGAAGCAGAAGCAGGATCGACATCGAATTCTTCAACATTCTTCGAGTTCAAGGTCCACGTCATCCACACTGCACTGTCCAACGCAGACCACTCTACAATTCACTTTAGTATTTTTTAGTAATTGCATTGTTTCAAACTCGTTGCTCACACAGTCATTGTAACTATTCCATGTATATATACATAACGACAATTCACAGATAATAGAAGAAGAAGTGAGAAGTGTGATGAATGTGGATGAGCACCAAGAACATGTATAATAATTTAGCGTGATTCACAGTTCCTCAACGAACCCCATTGTATCTTAATTATCAGATTCCTTAGGATCAGAGATACTCAAGAGAGTGAAAGCCATTTAAGAAATAGAGATAGTCATTCAATCTGTAGCTAGATAAGTAAGATCAAGCACGTAGTGCGCCATTACTATGACCCATTTGAGGGCACAGGGTCGTGATCTGATCGTTGTATTCACAACAACTTAATTCAGATTCTCTATTTTTCTTATATGTGTTCCACTGTGAATGCTTTATGATAATTTTCTTTCTCATTGATTCTCACTCTATTTGGAATGCCTAATCTTGAAGGAAACATGGTTGTCTTAGATGCCTAACTGTTTTGCTCCCTTTGTGATTGTCTTCGACACCTAAAAGACATTCCTCCTGTCGATCTAAGTTAAGACTCGAACTACAGTTTGGTAAAGCTCCTATTATAATTTCTATGTTGAAGTTCTCTTTTCTATTCTGCACTTAATCTTTGAGAGCTCCAACAGTTGTCATCTTTGTATCGCCCAGCTTCCATCACTATAGTGTTGCAGCTTGAATTCTTTTTTGGCTTTGTAGATCAATCCCATAGTTTGGGTGCCTTTTAGATATTGCAGTATGTGTTTTGCCATCAGCCAATGTGCCATGCCAAGGTTAGAAGAGAATTGACCGAGTGAGTAGACAGAGAATGCCAAGTCGGGTCTGATACAAATTGTCAGGTACATTAGACTACCGATCAGGTTTTGGTATGGTATTCTCTTCTCTTTTGTCTCTCTTGTGGTCGGACAGTCTTGCTTTGACAGTCTGGCTCCAATTATCGTTGGTGTGGGTTTTTCTTTGCAGTCGATCATTCTGTACTGCTTCAATACTTTTTCTACATACTCTGATTGATTCAGGTGCATGAATCTTCTTGTTCAGTCTCTTTTGATTTGCAATCCTAGACATTTCATCGTTTTTCCCAAATCAGTGATCTCATAGTTTGCAGATATTTGACTCTTGGTGTCATTTAATCAACATCATACAATTTTCTATCATTAGAGAGTCATCTACAAACATTTTCATATTCACAAACTTATTTTCTACAATTTTTATATAGACATTACAGTTTGGTTGAGTAGGAGTGAAGCCTAGGGACTTTAGAAGATTATCGAGCTTCTTGTACCAAGCTCGTGAAGCCTTCTTGAGACCATAGATACATCGGTGTAGCCGACATGCATACTCTTGATTGTTCGGGTCTTCAACTCCTTCAAGCTGCTTCATGAAGATTTCTTCCTCTAGGTCTCCATGGAGAAAGGCTATTTTTACATCGATCTGGTGTATCTCCAAATCGTGTTGAGTTGCATAAGCGAGGAGTAGTAGGATGCTTGCCATTTTGACCATCGATGAGTATGTGTCGAAATAATCAACACCATACCTCTGCGTGTAGTCTTGGGCACTAGTCTGGCTTTGTACCATCCGACACTTCCATCTGACCTTAGCTTTCTTTTGTATACCCATTTGCAGTCAACAATATTCTTCCCTTCGGGTAGTGGCTCTAATATCTACGCTTGATTCTGCCTCATCGATTCCATTTCTTCCAACATTGCTCGCTTCCACGATGCTCCTTCTAAACCCTATATAGCCTCTCGATATGTCGTTGGTTCTTCAACAAAGCTGCAATATTCGACATCTGTGTCTTCGCTCCACTGTAGGTTGTTGATGTATCATTTAGGCTGTCTTCTTATTCTCGTCAACCTTCTTCATCTGACTTGTTGCTGCTGGTTTGTGTTCTCCTTCTTTTTTTCGTATGATTGGTCTTCACCTTCCTGCTCAGGAGTCTGTGGCTCGACATTCTGTGTCAATGTCTTTCCTTGATCTCCCTCTTGAATTGGCAGTAGTGTGAAGATTTCATGACCTTTAGCGTTTTTCATTTCAAGAAAGGTCGATTCATTGAACTTCACGTCTCTGCTCAACACCACCTTCTTTGAGGTTGGATTGTAGAGTCGGTAGATCTGTCATCCATTCGAGTATCCAACCATGATTGTCAGCTCTGATTTGTCTTTGAGCTTGTCTCTTTTTTCTTTTGGTATGTGCATGTAGGCTGCACATTCGAACACACGTACATATGACAGATCGGGCCTTTTTTCTGTCCACATTTCATATGGTGTCTTGTCTTCCAGGGTTGTTGTTGTCGCGATCTATTTTGCAGGTGTAAAGTTGCAGCAATTGCCTCTGACCAAAATTGACTCGACAACTGAGCCTGTGCCATCATGCATCTGGCACCTTTGACAAGCATCTTGTTTCTTCTTTCTGCTATACCATCGTACTGTGGCATGTGGGCATGAGTGAACTAATGCTGTATTCCTTGTCCTTGGCAGAAGTTTGAGAACTCCTTGCTCTTGTACTCGCCTCCATTGTCGGACCTGATTGTCTGCACTTTCTTGGAGGTGTCTCTCTCTGCGAATGCCACAAACTTCTTGAAAGAGTCGAACGCTTCTGAATTTTTCTTTATGTAGTAGATTGTTGTCATCCGGCTATAGTCATCAATGAATGTGACGAAGTATCGCGATCCTGAGAGTGAGTCTACTTTCATCGGTCCACAGACATCTGAGTAGACAAGCTCAAGGACTTTCTTGGCTCTTCTTCCTTCATGTATAAATGGAGCTCGATGTTATTTGCCCTTCTGACAAGCTTCACAGAATTCATTGTTCGGTCTTGTTATTTTCAGACCTGTGACAATCTCTTTTCTGCTCATGTCGTACAAACTTCTCATATTCTGATGATACATTCTTATGTGCCAAAAATGATCTCCATTATTTGATGCATTTAATATGCTATTATGTCTGCTGATGATCTTTTCTTGGTAAAGATTTCTCTGTTTTGATCCGACGATCAACAACTTGCTTGATTTTTGCTCGATTATATGGCATACGTTCCCATCAAATAGGACTCGTGCACCAAGATCGGTGATTCTCGAGAGAGCAAGTCTCTTCTGAGCGTTGGCACATAAAGTGCTCTTGTAGTTCTGCATATCCTGACAGTGTATGTAGATGTAGAGTGCCGATACCTTCAACATCGTGTCTTCTTCCATCACCTAGTATCACTGCTCTTGCATTGTCAAGCGTCTTATAATTGATCAAGATGTTTTTGTTGCAGGTTATGTGGGACGTAGCTCCTGAGTCGATGACTATATCGTAGTCGTGCTCAGTGTAGCTTGTTGATGCTTCATCGATGATTGTGAAAGCATTGTCACCCTTACCAACATCCTAATGATGTACGATTGACTGACAAGCAAATCCAAATGCGTGAAAAGCTGAAACAACCAATCAAACCTTTGACTCTGCAACGTTTGCTTTTTTTGCTTTGTGCTTCCCTTTTGGGTTGTATATGCTCATAAGCTGATTGCCCTTTCTTCTTGTAGTGCATGCAAGATATTGTCATGTTGAACTAGCATTTGTCAGTTGAGTGTTCCAATTTGTGAGTGTCTTTGTTGTTGTTGTTGCCTCTTTTCGATGACTTCGATTGAGTCTTGTCGAATCTGGGCTTTGTTTTTCTTCTAAATTTCCTTTGTATAAAGGGCCTTCTCCTAATCGCTGCATGTCTCTCCTTCGTCTCTCATAAGTCGTTCATGTACGACTAGGTTGATGGCTCTTTCAAATTTCATATCTAGTAAACTCAGAATGAGCATTCTCAAAGGCTGATAGGATGAAGGTAGAGATTTCATGAAGTACATCAGCTGCTAAGGTGCTGGGATTTGGTGCTCCTGTCCAGATGCAAAAAGTTGAGCAAAGATCGTTCTGATCTTCTCAACATGCTGATCTAGTTCATTGTTGTCCCATCACAAGCTTTGCAGTTGATTGTGTAGGTGCATCACTGATGCTGCAGTCCTCACTTTGTACATCTGTTTTAGCTTTTCCCACGCTTCATGGCTGCTCTCACAGTCTTCAATCTGCATGAGGATTTCTTCGTTTATGGATGAGACGATGATCGCCATTGCGCGCTCATCTTTTCTGATCTATTCAGCTCTCCTTGGGTCTCCCTCTGGAGGCTTATTTTCTATGAAATCAGTCCCTGACCATATCCCTTCACCCTTTAAGAGTGTTTTGATTTTGAACTTCCAAACTCGATAGTTTGTGCCATCAAGATTGATTGCAATCCTAGTCTGAATCGTTATAGCCATATTGTGTTATCTATGAAATTGCTTTGATACCATACTCGATACTCGATACTCGACATGTGATAGTTATTCGGCTATCCAATTCAGACTTCATTTGAATCTTATACATGTCAACCAATACTATCCAAAATACTTCTACTGCACTTTTTGATAGAAATAGACCACAGTCTCTATCTCACATTTCCAGACGACTTTTGATGGTGATCATGTATGGATATCAGTACACATTAGCTAAAATCCAACTACTATTCTAAGATAGTAGGATTTAAGATATTTTTATAAATAGAAGCCTAAGTTGCCATCAAAAGTAAGTTGTCTAATCAAACTATTCCAACAACAGTCCTTTAGTGTAGTCATAGCTACAAGTTTCTATGTTGTAGACTCAAAACTCCTCTAAGTTTTCTTTTTCTTGCTCTGTATAGTTCGCAAAAGTAGAACACTATTTTTGAACAGTTTTTTAGTGATTAGTCATCATAGTTAGATCATTATCATAAGCTCCATCATGCACAATTTTCATAGTACGAGAACATAGGTGATAATGTAAACAACTTTAGATCCATGTTGGATCAACTAGCAGCCATCTGATTCAGATGTTGTCATGACATTACTATTGAGTCTACCACATTATGAACATTTAAAAATGTTGGTTACCACACAATTTAATCTAATATTACAAAAGGTGAACTCCATTCTTCTCCAAGAAGAAACTCGAAGGAATTCAAGTGGTTCGAGTTTGACTACATGCATTGTTCTCCAAGAAAAGACATTATAAGAAGCATTTCAAAAATGCTAAGTCCTCCGCCCCTATCAACACATGCGCAATAGAAATGAACTCCACCAACAAAGTTTAATTCAATCTTAAACAATAAAAACTTGTTTTGCAGGTACTATAAGAAACGTGGCGATGATATTTAATATTGCAAAACTAGAGCATTCAATAAAAGCAAAATACATTAACAACATTAAATTGCAATAGCTAATCATCAAAGCCCCTCTACTACATTCTAAAAGATGCCAGTTCAAATTACATGAGAGGCAAATTTGCAACTTAGGATTACAAAAAAGCTCAGTTCTTGCGAAATTGAATGTGAAATTTAAATAGACTTGATGGTCCACCGCTTGTTGATTGCAGTCAAATAGGTGTAGGCTTGAATCTCGACAAATGTGTATGAATGACATCTAAGGAGCACAACTTCCTAAATAGCTTGGCGGGATTGTATACATGTATATAACAAACATTAGTTGCTTGCTTAGTAATGTTATCAAAATTTGTTTACTCCCGTGGAAATTGCCATCAAAAAAAAAAAAGGGGGGTTGGCATTTAGCTCCAGCCTCCACCTCACCCTACCTCGTCGCGTCGCCATCAGTTTTCAGCATCAAAGCCACAAGAGACGGAGGCCCTGCCTTAAATCTTAATAACACAGAACAAGCTATATTTACCAACGTTGGATTGGGTCACAAACGTTCAGATCTTCCCACGTTTTCTAAAATTAACGCATTCAATATGCTCCAAGTGGCAGACATGCCGCGTGGCAATATCCTAGTAGTGGGGAGTACAATGTTGTTTGCCATTAAGCCTTGCTCTCGCCACGATACCAGCTTTGGGGAAGATCCACGAGCTCTGACTGAGCTATCTGTTGTTGACAGCAGATGCATTGAAGTAAAGATTCTGGCGACCAGATCGGCACCAAGTTCGGACACATTTTGCTGCACTTCGGATGCATGCTGGCAATGTGTATTTTATTGGAGAGCTCATGCAGCCGAAAAGAGATCAGACCAAGCCAGACAAATGAGCATAAACAGTTTCCCAAAAGCAAGACAAATGAGCACAAGGAGGTTCAAAAAATCAAGACAAATGAGCAGCACAAACGGTTTCTGAAAAGCAAGACAATTGAGCAAAATGAGTTTCCTCATAGCACGGCAAATGAACACAAAGAGCTTCTGAAAAGCAAGGTAAATGAGCACAAATAGAACTTTCTGAAAAGCAGGACAAATGAGCAGCACAAACAGTTTCGAAAAAGCATGACAAATGAGCGCAAAGAGTATCTGATAGGCAAGGCAAGTGAGCACAAAGAGTTTCTGAAAAGCAAGGCAAATGAGCACGAACAGTTTCTGAAAAGCAAGACGAATGAGCACCGAGAGTTTCCTAAAAGCAAGGCAAATGAGCACAAGCAGTTTCTGAAAAGCAAGGCAAAGGAAAATGAGCAGTTTCCTAAAAGCAAGGCAAATGAGCACAAGCAGTTTCTGAAAAGCAAGGCAAATGAGCACAAACTGTTTCGAAAGCAAGACAAATGAGGACGAAGTGGGAGATAAAATCGATGTATCTTGGATGAACGAGTTCCGATGGCTTTTTTTGCTAAGAACTGATGTAATAAAAAGCAAATCATGTGACAAGGAAAGTGACCTCGCAGCGATAAAGTCGGAAAATGAAATCCATGAAGTTGAAATGCAGGTGTTCGGATTTTCTAGTGCATTCGTAAACCTTGAGTAGCGGGAAGTTCTACAATGAAATGGCATATTTCATTACAGCTTTTGTACTTAAAGGAAAATTCGGCGATGTTACTTAGTTGAATGAAAATTTTCGAAAGGCTAAACATATCATGAAGACCTTGAGACTTGCACTTTCATAAGGATGCTGACAGGATATTGCGTCGATAATTTTGCATGTTAAACTCTTATTCCGTGAAATTTGGTGCTTCGTCCACACAGTTTCTATTGGATGTTTATTACGATCTGGAAGAAAACTTAGCGTGCCTGATGACGTTTGATGCAATCGATCATATAGCTGGCGATAATGCAGTCTGCGGTACTTACTTTGACCCATGTCTGCAAACCAGAAGATGTGCTTCACTTACAGACTGCGGAGCATTTATGAGTTGAAAAGTTAGATGTTCGCGGAGAAGTGCTTTCATTCTCGTTACAGCTCTTCCTGATTCATGTTGCACTCAGCCGCGCGCATAACTACAAGATTTGAGTAGGCCTTGAATGCCTTCCAACAGTCAAGTTCAAAGTATCTGTCTTCTTCTACCTCTGTGATTGGCAACAGTGCGGACGAAATTGCTGTCCTAAGAGGCATTTATGATTCAACACGTCTCATTTCAAAGAATCTGTTTATGATCTCCTTCGATACGAGCCCTGAAGGTACGATTGGACTGGAGGAAGATGCCTCAACGCTGAACCTTACGACTTCCGTCTACGCCCCGAGGACAGGATGATAGTCGTCCTAAGAAGAAAGACGATAGTAACTTAGACAGATTCAGGTAACGGTCTATACGAATTACAAGGAAGTCTAGTATAATGCCTCCAGAAGGCATGCCAACGGAGATGCAGGACATTCAGAGAATGCCTGCTCTGTGGCCAGGTATTGAAGAGCTACGGCCAAGTGACAATGCGATCTCCAGGAAGAACAACTTTGGCGATCCAGAACATCTCATGAAGCTCTTGAAGGAAAGTAAGTCAGGAGTTGAACAAGTGGAGTTTTTTAAGAATCAGTGGGAGCTGAAACGTGCCAGCTTGACGCAAAAGTTAATCGACGAGCTTGATATGCTTAATTCGGCCAGAAGACTGGCAGAAAGCAAGCATCGTCAAATTTTAGAAGAAGGTCAATGTCGGAACAAAGGAAGCGATTATAGCAAACCTGAGAAAATTTTTCAAGTTAATCAAAATTTGAAGGTTGCAGAATTTGAACAACAATCTTTGCTTGATCTGAACACAACTGTTGTCTCTAAGAAAGGTGAACTATCCGCGTACAAGCAAATGGCCAAGAAACTTGACGCTTTGCTCTCAGAAAGCATACAAAGACAAGCATTGCTTTTGAAACGCCACAGCGTAGAGGCCACTATTGGGGAGGAAGCCTTGACTAGCTTGCTAAATCGGCTTGAAAAAGTCGACAATTTCCTGTTTTTTGCTTTAAAAAATTCTCCAGCCGTAGTAAACCACCAGGTATTTATTGCTGCTCTATCCAAATTTACGTCTATTCGTAGTCTTGATGTTACCTCATATATGGCGGGAAAGCATTTGCAAAATATGAATGAAGTTTTCTTTGTATGGGGAAAAGGCCTAGGCTGCTTTTGATAACTAGGGTCCCAATGGCACAAGGTTTTCAAGAATGGGCTTTCCTCCAAGTAAAAATTTCTGAATAACATTCAATTTTTTTTGTTTTCGTGTTATTTTTGTTACCCAGGGTTTTATGCTTCTAAAGTCTATGGGCGTAGTTACTAGTGTAGCTTAGGCAGGATGGCTTTAAGGATTAGGAAGTCAAGGGAGAAATCCATAAAATATGCCTAGCAAGGACTTTTATTATGTATTAAGGACATGACCTTAATGGTAACTGGCTGAGTACCTATAGGTATGCTAGTTAAGGCACTAGTAATTAGGGTTAGGGAGGGGGATGAGTCCATATCATCACCCTTTAGTTGTTCATTGATTGATGCATACTGTTGTTTCGTTGCACTTTACGTGTGTGGGTCACCAACCAGATATCTCTTTCTCAAGGTATCACAGTTCGAAGTTGTGCCCTACTTCACTCACTTTTTGGCTGTTTCTTTGCCAACTATTGTTTGCTGAATTTTGCTACAATTGGTCAACTTGCTTCATTATTTGGTGCTCCCTTTAGTGGTGATTTTGGTTTTTGACATGGTGGTCTAAAGAAAAAAAAACTATGAACATTGGTCACCATACAACTAAAAGTTCATGTGGATGTGGACGTAGAGAGATGTCATATGACCTAAGTTGCATCGGAATGGCGTTCTGGAGGCATAGCGTTCCGGGATGCAGCGTTCCAGAACGTTGGAATCCCGAAAAAAAAAAAATCTTTTAAAACTTAAAACTTCCTACATGGTTCAGATACATGGTATTCTTATGCCTGGTTCCCCCTTATTACAACTACGGTGCTGCTCTGCGAACTATGTTCATAAAATTAATCATTAAAGTTTAGACCATAGCTTCTCAATATTTCTAATTATGTTGGCACCGTTGTCCTTTGCTAGTTTATCCTAGAAGAGATGGATGCTTGAGCATAGTCACCAAGAATGGCAATTCTGAGGTCTTGGAATTGACCCCAATTAGGTCTATTGAAAATTTTGCTGAATGTATGAATTTGTTTTGGAAATCTAGCTCATAAATGTCACTAATTTGCTAAAATTTGCGCACCGTGAATACGATTGCTGAAAATTTGAGTAATTATATGTTAGAAGGGTTTAGGATAGTAGTCACTCTATTATCTTTCTTTTGCATATCTATATAGTATTGTCAGTAAAATTAAAGTTTTACCATGTTCTTACATCTTGATTCTGGAATGCTTAGAATATGATATTTGATTATGATTTTAAAAGTGTTTTAGATGCTTTTTATTGGCTATTTTTGTTTTCTAAGACATCTAAAAAAATTTACAAAAAAAACCCGAAAAAAAAAACATTTTGGAACGGAACGTTCCGAAATTTCCGGAACATTCCCTATGATGAGTCATATTGTGCGAGCCTTTCGGGTACATAATATGAATAATGATTTAGCAAAAGTACAACCATAATTGCTCACAATAGGACATTGTTGCTCCAATTCAATATCTAGGAATTTCAGAAAGATGCTTATTCAATGGAGTATACTTACATTTGTTAGTAACTCTTGAGGAAATAAACAGAACAAAAGTTTGTGATTTAGATGGTTATTGTTGGGCACTAAATTCATTTAGCGGGTTACGCCACTATAAGTACTATATAGGTAGGCTTACTACGTGGGCCCCGCCACAGTACACTATACAGTTGGCAGTAATAAATGCGAGGGCACTGGCATCTTGCATGTATAAGCCCAACCTAATGAGCACACTAATTTGTTTTGTAGAACTTGTAGAATAAGGAATAAGCGACTTGGGGCATGAAATAAAAAAAAAACCCAAAGTCAAGTTTGAGATGGTTCTAAGTTTGGAGGAACTCACATGAATCATGTGAGGACCTCTCCAAAAGGAACTCACATGATTCATGTGACGGACACCCTTCTCAATTTGGAACCATTAGATTTTACATGGAGGGCTTGGACTAGGATCCTTGCCATCTAGAATTGGCCAATCAAAGATCAGGGGCAGGGCCTTCCCAAGAATAAAAAGGAACCTCTTGTGATGAGTTTCCAATACAGGAGGAGGAGATTATGCCCGTTTGATAACCTGAACATCCTTGCACCTCACTCTCTCATCTCTCTCTTTTGTTGTGTTTTTGTATTTACGAATGCTTCCTAGTTAATTGCTCTCCCTATCTTCTTGTATAGTGAGGTGAGAGAGGGGAAGGTGTAAGAGGCCTCCCTTGCTTATTCATGCTTGTGATTAGTTAGGTGCTTAATTAGGGGTGGTTAGTTAGTAAAACCGTAGAATCAAGCTAACCTCAACAGGTGGAAAAGGCCGCTACAGTGACCACCATTTTGAAGTTCTATTGGTGGGAAGAGTACTAGAGATAAAAAAAATTCATCTCCATGGTTGATCCAAAGTACCTACAACAATATAAATCCTATGGAGAGTATAATAATCAGCTCTTTATATTATAAAGTCATTGGACTATATCTATGTTGGATTGAAACCTAGTGAACCAATATCATAGCAAGTTGGAATGCATGAAATTCAGATCCTCATAGTGCTTTATGATGAGGATAGGCAATGATTCTCAAACTTAGACTTACATGGATGGCGTTTATGTTCTAAATTTGGAGATTTGCAATGAATTATTAGTATGATATGGCAAACATCATAACTTCTAGAAGCCCTATTCCTGGGTGAGTTTGAAGAGGTGAGATGTCCAAATAGTTTAAGATCGTGGCTTTATCACAACCCTATGTATATGTCGTTGGACCACAAGATATGAATGAGGGTGAATTAAAAATAGTATAATCAAGAACAATGGATCTCATGGTCAATTAGAGTAGAGTAAAAAATTTCTCTATAAAGCCCCTAGGAAGGAGGTGACATTAGCATCTGCTTCAGACTAACATGTTGGCTTTAGGAGTAGTGGCATTGTGGAAATCATAGTCAAATAGTTGAAATTGATTACCTTTTTTTATGTCTTATACTCCATTATGTTGAACTATAAGTTTTAAAGATCAAGACTTGGATTGTAGAATACAATTATAAATAGTTGTAAGATATCTATCTGCCGTTTTGCAGATACATGTTGAAATCTCGGATGTATCTACCAAGAACCTATGTGCGCTTGTCAAAGTGGGAAGCTTTCTAATGTCATGAATACATTAATCTTGACTCATAAATTTGTACTCAGTTTTGACATTGAACCACTACTAGTAATCAATTTCATCAAAATCTAATGCTTTTGCAAACACTGACATTGAACGTGACTCATAAATTTGTATTTGTTTTTCACATTGAACCATTAGCAAACACATCTACTGCAAAATGCATTTGCAAACAGTAAAAAATGCGTTTGCTGGTAACTATGCTCACGATTGAAGAGGGACCCAAAATGGAAGATTGATCACAGATTGTTGATGAGGCCTCCCTTTACGCATTGATGTTCTTGAGGCCTCTACGCATACCAAATCTAAAACTTACTTGGGAAATTCTCGGGACTCATGAAAGGGCGAAATTGTGGAGGTTATGTTTCTCTTATGGATTATGCTTATGGTGAGTCATTACTTGGCACAGTCATTGTCAAAGAAATGAAAATGGAGTGAAGATACTTTGTATGCTAACTTTGTATAAAGGCAAGAACAAAGGAAAAGGCATTTTGTGACATGGAATGGGATTAGTCATGGTACCCAATAGAGCTGATACATTTGTACGTGACATTTTATAATAAGATATATGCAAGGATACCATTTTCTACACAAGTAAAGTACTTGTAAGTACTTACTAGCTATGTATCTAAAAGGACATTTCAAATTCAAGTATGGCATCCTTTTGTTTGCTTGTTTCTTGTTTTTCTACTTTTTGGTCATATCTTCCAACAAACAACTTTCTTTGCTAACTATACGAAGTTTGATGAAAGTTATAGGGTGATGCAGTTCTTTTATTAAATCCATGAATTGATGCAAAGAATGTGAAAATTTTATATTCGGAAATATTGCACCACATATTGTACACTTAGAAAACATATTTTCTTTTGTGATCAGGATGCGGAGATTCGATATCGCTACTCTTTTAATAGCTTCCCAACTCTGCAAGAGAAGGTATGTCTTAAGTTCTCTGAGCATGGTTTTTATTGCTTCTATCTTTTTCATAAAATCTATGCTAATTCAACACTTATCTCCTTGAATGGGGCCAAATTTATCATGAAGTAAATTTACCATAGCAACGATCTAATTAAAAGTAGCAAGCAAGAGGTAAAGTGAGCTCAACTGACCAATCGAAATGACACGCAATTTCAGATTACCAAATTCTCTTTGTCCATGCACAAATCCTAATAACTTTTGAGGCTCATGCATAATGCAAGTCCTTACATATGTTTCTTTGATATTCATAATTTACAAACAAGGCAAAAGTATAGTATATCAGTTCCAGAGAGAAGCTCGAGACATTATCCTCCTTATGTATCAAGCAAAGTGAAGCAATTTTGTGGTATCGTTGCCGTGGGGAGTCATTATTTACTATTTGGATCCCTTAACCATATAATTTACAAGAAGGGCTTGATTTCTCCTTTTTTCACTAGGTTATCAAGTAGATAATTATCTGACCATGAGGTAGACATAGAAGGCTATAGGAGCCCATTAATACTTGTTAGAAAACTTATCTATTAGTTTCATGGTCTTTGGAATGTTTCCCACTTGGGAATGAGAACCCCTCGAGAAATGTAAAACAATAATTGATATGGGAAACGAAGAAATGCTATGTCATCACAAAAGGAAATTAGTGCAAGGTAACAACAATCATGCATGTGGAAGAGAGGGAGATATTGCACTGCAAGGGAGAGAAAATATGTTCATATGAAGTTAAGAAGACTCCTAGGAATTGCTAAGAAAAGGTCGTGTTTCCCAAGGGCTTTTGCCTAATTGGGCAAATATAGATCTGGGGAAAATGTGGTTCCCCATGAAAAAAGTTGGGGAAATGTGTTTCCCTATAACTTTGAATAGTTTTGGTCTCTTTTAGTGCTGCTTCTTAGGAGTTAGGACTCTCCTAAGATAATAGATAGGGTTAATTCTTAGGAGTATGCTGCAAAGCATGCTAGGTCAATTGTTTGATTTTCCTTTGTTAAAGAATTATCAAATCGTTGATGTTTGTTGATAGTTTCAAAGTGTTCTTTTTTCTATGCTATGAATATGTTCATCACTTCATTTTAAGGAACTTTCCCAGGAACCAAGGAATTTTTTTTTGAAAGGGAGAACATTCTTTGCTATTCAATGAATGAGCCAGCCATGACTGTGCTAGAGAAGCGGGTGCTAGCCCTAATTTTTGCTAAAAAAAAATGGTCTATCCCTATTATGTGAAAAAATAGAGAGCACTTGCCCATAATTCTCTTGTTTCTATTTTTTCTGTAAGAGCAAGTTGTGTGTTAGTCCCTAATTTTGGTTTGCTTTCTCTCTCTTTTTTTTGGAAAATTACAATGTATGAGCCTCCATTGATTTATCTTCAAATGAACCACTTTACAAGGGACACTAGATTATTCAAGTTTATGCTCTTTAATGTGGTATTGCTTTTGACAATAAGACCTATATTTTTCAATATTCCTTTTGCTTGTTTAAATTCTGATTTCTTGATAATCTCATACTTGGTTCAACAAGGTAGCTAATCGTGGGCACTAGCATTCACCATATTAGTTTTTGCTCCCTTCATGTTTGTAGACCATCTATTAAGCTCTAATGTCTAGCATTCTGAAGTGTAACCTAATTTAGATTCTTATTTAATCAAAACCAAGCTCCTATCATAGGTAAGGAAGAGGTATGTTTGTAGATATCTATATACTATTCTTCTTTTACACCTTGAGTGGTAACGGGCCATGATGATCCATTTTTTCATCTGGGCCATTGACTTAGCTTGGTCAAGGTCGATTGATGTTGTGCAAGCTTAAATTGGCTCCAAGAGACTAAGGCTTTTTTCGTTTTCAAGAATTGGTCTTTTAGAATTATAAGAATTTGTAGTTCAGGAAAAACTCGTAATTAGGGTCTTTGGGCATGAATTGAAAAAAACCAGCCTATTTTCAAAGGTATCTAACTAAATCCAAAGCACGCCCAACTAGGCACCAAATACCCACTGTAGTGATTTTTTTGAAAGTACATATCAAGATCCTAGCATAAACACATAAGGGCACTCAGTCTCCTCCTAGTCCCTGCTGTATAGTAGTAAAAAGATGAGGCATACTCAAGAGGCTCCCCTTCTTAAGCTCCCATGCCCTCCTACCTCAAGCACCCACTTGACCCTGACTAGTCCTATCGTTGACACATGGCATACTCCATGCATAGCCTACACTCGCCACTTGCAGTACCTTGACACATAGGCAAGTGAGGAGTAGGATCGTAGTGTCCCAGTAAGCATATGTCATGTGTCCCATTGACCGTTCAGATATCCTACTTTTTAGGAGGTCAATCTAGCAGCCTATAAATTAAGACCCAGTACCCTATACCAAATACAGGCAAGTGAACAAGTTACCCAAAATCTGCTATTTACATTGTATTAAAAAACACTACAGGCCGGTGTGAGCCATTTCGATATTTACAATTAACAATTTACAAGTCCAACATGTTCACACTAAGGCAGGAATATAAATACATGACACATCATGATGCATAAATACTCCTTTGGTTGGAATGGAGTTCATGCGAAGATCTACGAGGACAATAATTTGAAATGGCCCTTGCAACAACAATGAATGGTGAATACGAAAATAGTTACGATCCTATCTTTTGCTTCAATCTCTTGTACTCATCTTTTGGATGATAGTTTGGTTCAGAATGAATGAGAGTTTTTGATACTCTTTCTAAGTTATTTCTCTAATGTCTTTCTAAAGTTTTCATGAGCAATTGTTTTATGAATGATGGATTATACCCTATCTAGGAAAACTTGTGGTCATATATTTGGATGTATGTATATTTTCTATCAAATGCTAGGTGAACATATCTTGCGTTGCAACAATGTTAGAGCTTTTATAGGATCACAAATTGCATGCTAGGGAATCAAAAGGTGAGCTCCTTATGTTGGAGCTGGACTACCTTGAGTAGTTTATCCCAAAAATTCAAGATTAAACAAATTTAGGAGCAAGAAATTTGAGAATTCTCAAATAAAGTGGCCAACTCATGATAAGGAGTTGTGTGATTTATAATGCTCTAAAGGCATAGCATTACTTATGCAGTGCTAGTTTACTAGACTTTAAAATATGTGTGTAAATAGTTGGATTCAAAAGATTGAAAGGCTTATTCGGCAGAGCTTTTTCAAGATTTTCATAAGAAAGCTAGTATAAACTTGATACCCATAATAGGGGGAATTCAAATAGTGGGACAAACTGTCCTTCCAGTTCATGATGACTTCAAGACTCTATGTACTGGTAAGTGTCCAAAGTTATCACCTTGCCTTTTATTATGGACTGCGGATTTTTGGATAGAAGGTCAAATAGGTTATTTATGAGCTCAAACTCCCTACTTGTGCTAACTTCATTCAGTTTTCATTTAAGTAGACTTTAGTGTTGCTTACGTGATGGGAACAATCTTGTACATGGTTTGGCCAAGTCACAAGAGATCATACATAAGACTGGAAATAGTATTGGAAGAAAGGTAGCAACATTTGAGTAAATGGACAACTCTTGAATACGTGCTAGGGTGGAGGGGCTTATCTCTGAAGTATTCACCTTGGGAGATAGTGATTTCTTCAAAGAAGTATTGTGATTTCCTCATCAAGGACACTGAGTCTTTGTGGGGGTGGAGGCCACGTTACACCCTTATGGCTAATAAGCCATATCGACCATTTTTTGGGTACATTGACTTAGCTCAATCACAATAGGTTGACTTTATTTAAGAGGTCAACAAGGGTGCCAGTTAGGTAAAGGCCTAAATTGGGCCCAAGAGACTTGAGGATGAAGGGCACACATTTATATTCGGTAAACGTAGTGAATAGCTTCTTGCTTTAAGGCTTTGCTTTTACAATGTTAAGAAGGTGGCTTTCTATAGCACTAATAGCAGCCTTGGCATGCCACATGTCCAACCATTCCATCGATGGAAAAGGGAAGAAGTGTTTACATTGTTTGGAGGTAGTCATTTCCCTAAGGAAGATCATTGTGGACGAGTGGTTTGTAGATTCTCCTATTGTTTGGGGAGCTCTAGTTTTTTGCTTGTGTAGAGGATGGCTACTTGTGCCCTTTCTAGTTGTGCTTCATCTACCTCGAAGGGAGAACGTGGGGCCCAACATATCACAATATCATTTAGCAATTT
Source organism: Diphasiastrum complanatum (assembly GCA_029204225.1). NCBI lineage: Eukaryota > Viridiplantae > Streptophyta > Lycopodiopsida > Lycopodiales > Lycopodiaceae > Diphasiastrum > Diphasiastrum complanatum. Next base: position 56,934,910 of record CM055093.1, read on the forward strand.
AGTGGTAAGCCAGCCTCCAATCCAATATTTTATTAATTCTGTGATAAAGGTAAGATAATCACTACAGGGATTTGGCTAGGTTAGGTCTTTCTCATAGAATTTTAGCACTTTCATATAGATATCATGATTGTCCATGATAGTAGGGTTGAATCCTGATTTTGGTGTATTCGAGGATGAATTTTTCCAATATTTATATGCTTTTGACATTCATTATAACCAGAGTTGTTTCAAGCATATCTTTGTTATCTCTGTAAATTCATCATAGCCAGAGGTACTAATTGGGACTTCTTTTGACCTTTTTCTAAGTTCAACGTAGTAGTTCCTTCAATCATTAGAATATGGTTTACTGTGATTGAGCTCTCACAAAGTTATCACCTTTGTTCGGATTAATTACACCCTTTCAAGTTGCAATATTTGAGCTTCAAGACCACCTCTGATTTGGGCCTTCAAATATATATCATTGTTTTCTAGGATTATTCTCAACATAACAAAGGAGATGTGCTTACTGCTAACTCTAGCCATAAAGAATTCACCCACAAAGCCTCAGACATCAAGTTCATCACGCATATAGCATAGATCAGATGTGTTAGTGCTCAAGAATACGCGTAGGTCACATGCAAAAACATACGTCCACATTAACTTTCAGACATTTGTACAAAGACCAACGTACTGAGTTTCTATCAATTCTTTTGTAGTGCAGGAAAGACTCAATCATGATGAAGGCTAGCACTAAAGAGCAAAGCCAATCAAATGATGTCCCTAATTCCTGGAAACATAAGGAAAATTACAATTTATGACTTTAGCTTGCTCAAAATCTAACTAAATGGTAAAATTGAGGGAAACATGCAACCCCAAAGCTAAAAAGAATTTGCATATTCAAAGATCTCAAATGAAAACTACATGTCCTCTAATATAGCAGAAATATATATTGATGTTTTGTCTAATATAATTTCGAACATAAAAAAAAGAGAAGCATGCTTCATTTTCAGTGGATGATTTTTTGGAGTAAAGTTTAGCATTGGATGGCTCTAACATAGTTCAAAATAGATCATGTTCAGCAAGTTGCAGCATTGATTTAGTGCTAAGTAAAAGTTCTTGGATAAGCCTAAATTAAATAGATCTTCCAAGTGCTTTTTTAAGCCTGCTCAAAGGACTTGTTGTTGTAAGTAATTATTTCTTTTCATGGTAAAGTAATGAATAGACTTGCAGAATTGTTACACTTGGGATCATTTTCACATTGATATTTTTCTTCATTTTATATAATCAACTAATGAGGCTCATGTATTTCATGTTGGTATTCTCACCTTAACTTAGGGGCGATACATGTAGTCCATGTATCTGATGCATGGCTATGCATGTGCCTTATTGGCCTTTCATGTGCATCTATGGTTGGGTGGTAAGGAAGCATCATTACCATTTGTGCTTTTTGCATCTATTCTATGCAAATTTTTTTGATGGTATTTCATGAAAATCCATGTTTGGTTGTTACAACAGCAATATTTTATATCTCACCTGTTTAATTAATATCCACTACTTTGGATACTAATGAGTTAAGCGACTTTCGCTGACATGTACTTTTCTTTATTGTAATCAAGGCGCAAGGATTATTTATTCTTGTTAGTGATTGTATCTTGTGGTGTATGTATGATAACAGGACCTCATTGGGAAAAAGGATAGTGAACTCTTTAATGGCATGGGCTTGAAGGAAGTTTTGGAATTCAAAAGGGAAGTCCTTGCAAAGAAAATTCCATTAACACGAGAGATCACATTTCAGACGAATTTATTTGGGAGTAAAACCTTTTTTCTTGCGCTTGAGCCACTAGTTACCAAGGACGAGAAGGTCTTGGGTATTAATGCAACTTCTATGGATTTCACCGATCAGGTAGTATGACATGCATCCTAGCAAAGCAAATTCTTAGAGTAATATGCACTTGTTGATTTTACAAAGTTCTAGTAATGAAGTTTTTTGGTTATGCTACTTGTTTAAAAGAAGTGACTATTGCAAACAAAAATATTGTAGTATCGTTGGAACTATTTGTGGGTCGCTTGTGGAGTGCACATACCCATCCAGGGTTTGACGACCATAAATACTCTAGTGGCTATAGTTGGGAATGTTAAGCTTTAACAATATTGAAAGATGCTTAGATGAGAGAGAGAGAGAGAGAGAGAGAGAGAGAGAGAGAGCTTTATTAACGTCTTGTAGGTATCCGAGGGTACAAAAGACCAAATATGTACAACATCTCCGTAAAGGATAACATACATCAATAAAATTAAGTCTGACATCCCTAGGTTCATTGCATTGCGTGGGAGCACATATCCACGATAGCTCATTTGTCTTTTCTTGCACTTCTTTCGTACTTCACTTTCGTACTTCTTGTTTCCTATACCATCTCACACCATGTTTGCTGGAGATATGCCTGAGCTATGGGGTGAGGTAGACCAAGACCCCAAGTTCGTTAGGTCTGACATTTGGTCTGGAATGCGTGGATGGACTTGTAGGTTTTGTCATGCTCATTTTGTCAGCACTCTCACTAGGCTGAAAGGCCATCTCCTTGGTGATGTTAAGGGTGATGGCAAACGCTTAGGCTCCCTCCCTTGCCCACACATGCCTACTCAAGAGCGTTGTAGGCTCATTAACATATACGGAGCACGATTGACGCAGGCCGGTATGTCACTAGATCCTGATGTATATGCAGTAGTGTCATCCACCCTACGGGATCCACTAGCTCCTCGTCCACCACCACCACCACATCCTCCTCAGCCTCTTGTTCTTGCTCCTCCCCCATAGCCTGATGCACATCCACCACTTGTTCCTCAGCCCACTGCACCATGTCCTACCGCACCACCACAGCCCGCCCCTCCTTCTGCTGCATCTATTCCAATGGGTGCATTTCCACAACATCCTCCTACAGTCACTCAGATGACTCGCCCAATGCAGACATTCCGATTTCTTCGCTCTGAGTCGGCCAAATGGTCTCTCACAGGACACCCAGGACATACCATCCACTTTCCCCACACATTAGGATGATTTGGACTCTGATGATAAGGATGGTGATGATAGACAGCATGGTGAGGCTGGTTCTTCTAGAGCTTCTTCACCACCGTCTCAGCAGCCCCAACATCCCCCGCAGCCGCAGCATCCCCCTGTGCCACAACATCCCCCTCAGCCACCTCATCCCCCTCAGCCACCTCAGGCCCAGTTTCCCCCCAGCCTCGGCACCCCCTGCCACTGACATACCTCCTCCTGCTCCTCATAGGGGTGCTCACCGCACTAGGGCATCCTCCAGTAGATTGTCTCGCACCTCCCAATATAGACAACAGTCCATGGGGGAGTCTTTCCAGCCCCATCTTGAGGCAGAAGCCCAACAAGCTTTGGAAAACATGATCTATGAGCTGAACCTGCCATTTGCCATTACTGACACGAAGCCCTTCAAGAGGGCTATAGTTGCAGTTGTTGTTGCAGGTCCACGCTTCAGGCCACCCGTGGCTGAGGCTGTCCGTACCACCCACCTTACATCCAGGGTGGAGGAGCTCACCACACACATGATGCCTGTTAGGAAGGCCTGGGAGAGTTATGGGTGCTCGATCATGTCGGATGGCTGGAGTGACACCCGCCGTCGGCCAGTGATCAACATACTGGTGTCTTGCTGCATGGGCACTATGTTTTATCGGGCCATTGATGCTAGTAGAGGCGGGATGGTCATTGACGGATAGTTTATGTTCGATATCATCAGTGAGGTTGTAGAGGAGGTTGGCCCTGCCAACGTAGTGCAGGTTGTCACCGACAACGCAAATAATTGCGTGCAAATGTCTCACTTGCTACAGCAGTAGTACCCTGCTATTGTATGGACCCCCTGTACTGCACATAACATTGATCTTATATTGGGGGATATTGGCCGCTTGCTCTAGGTCCGCACGATAGCTGATATGGCCCTTGCCATGGTGACAATTATCACCCATAAGAGGCGTACCCTTGCCCTATTCCGCAACTTCAGTACCCAGGCCAGGTGGAGAATAAGTACATATCAGCAAAAGTAAGTGTGAAGTGTTCACTGAGTGGAGCGTACAGTGGGCCTTGATGGAGGCGAGTGCTAACTACATCTGGGCTTTTTCCGCGGTGGCACAGCGGTAGGAATATCATCACGGAGTCCTTAGCATGTGCTCGAGTCCGAAAGAAGCCAGTGAGAAGCAGCTGCTGGGAGTCTAACCCTAGGTGATCTGGTACAGGCAGATGAGACTGACAGAGAGTAAACATCTCACGAACAAGAAATCCCAAGCAACGAGCATCAGGATAGGAGACAAAACTGAGAAGTGTATGCGGGCCATCGCGACAGAGACAATAATACCTCCCTCGTATCTCATAATACAACGGACATCTAAGGAGGAAATGGGCTTCATCTTCCATCTCCTGCAACGAGCACAAGCGACATAGACGACGCTCCCGAGGGATATCCCATGCACTACCGGCCTCAATAGCAAGCTGATGAGAGGAAATGCGCAACTGCCCAAGATGATAGCGCAGGCCTTGTGATAGGGGCTGTGAGAGATAGAGCGGCAACAATGGCAAACCAGAAGGATCTAGAGAGGGGAAGTGTGTCTGGTAATAGCTCAGATGAATACGGGAAGGTGGGAGGGAGCTCCAAGTCTGCTGCATATATCGACGGAATAAATAGCCTCGAATATATGAATGCATACCATGAGGAAGATGCCCAGATGTTGTAAGAGATCAGCTGGTACCAGGATATCTTGGCATGGGAATCAGCTAGGACACGTGAAGAAGTAACCACAACAACTATGTATCTATCCGGGTGAGATGCATGAATCTCTTGAATCCGCTGAAGATGATCGGAGGAGTAGCAAACTCAGCACATAGGATATCATGAGGGGTGGTAGTCTTGGCACGTATCATGCGACCCAACATAGTGGCCTAAATGCGGGAAATGCCTGCCCAGTCCCGAAGAGAAAGTCTTGGCAACCAGATTTCGGAGGCATACATCACTGCTGGAACAACCCGTGTGTGAAACAACTGGCATCTAGTAGCGGGATAAAAAATATGATTCATTGTACAACGACGCTTGAACTGGACCAATGATGAAAGACCGGAGGAAATGTGCGCAAATGCAGCCTGACGGAACCAAGAAGGGGCGCAATAAACAGGACTCCCAAGTAAGTATAAGAGGCAACAATGTCAACTTTCTGGCCGTCATAGAAGAATTGATAATTTTGAAGGCTTTGTCGATTGGTGTTGAAAATCATGATCTTCGTCTTTTTTAAGTTAACAGAGAGACCCCAAGCAACACAATACCGATGTAAGACCTGTAAGTGACACTGCAACCCTTCTGGTGAGGGAGAAAGCAGAACAATGTCATCAACATAAAGCAGAATGGGGATGAGCAAATGAGCCAGCGGGCAACCATCTCCACCTTCTTCACGAATGAGGCGCTTAAGATCATCAATATAAAGTGCAAATAGCGGAGGAGATAGTGGACAGCCTTTCTTGATGCCAACAGTGCTACGGATGGGAGAAGACAAATTAATACCCAGCCAAATACGTGCTAGAACTCTCTCATATAGAGCAACCACTGCCGCGAGAATAGAGTCGGAAAAGCCAAGCTAACGTAGTCTGCTGATCAAAAGATGATGGGGAAAAGTATCAAAGGCCTTAGAGAGATCAACAAAACAAGCAAATACCTTCTTGCCCATATGCTTTGCCTCCTCAATGATAGTACGTAGAGTGAGGACATGATCAAGAGTGCTATAACCCCGGCGGAAGCTTTAGAGAGAAATAAAGAAAGAAAAGAAAGAACGAAAATGTATTAATGTTTGTTGAGTGCCCAAGGGCACATAAGACGGAATGAATAAGTACATGTCTCGTAGGATTACTGTTCATGTCGGACAACATAATAAAAAATGCTAGTCTAAGTGGAAAAGACAATATAGAACTCTCTCTAGCTAGGTAAAGACATAACCAATATAGAATCATAAAATGCATATAAGAGCAGATACACAAGAGCTTAACCTCCAGCTCTGAAGAGGGTACAGGTGCAAGAGCTTAATTGCCTGCTCTGCTGAGGAAAGTAAAAGGATAAATATCAATCTCGAAAAAAGCATCTGATACCCATAGCAGCTGTGGGCTGTGATCGAGGAGCTCTGGTAGCTCTAGAGGCGCGTGTAGATCTGGCAAGAGGTGGTGGCTGAGCACGCTGGGCCTTCGCCCTCATCGGTATGATTGCCTCCTCATCTGATAGGTCATCGCGCTCCTGCTTCTGAAAGAAGCTAGTAAGGAGATGCTAGCCAGAATCAGTAATACTCTCCTGGTAGCAAAGAGGCTCTCAACATAAGCATCTCTCGTAGTAAAAGGCCGACACATCTGGGATCTTGATACTCCAAAAATGTACTGAGGGTAATAGGGGTGTCTCGATATAAACAATGGTATCTGCCACGTATCTCATAGTATGTAGGGCATATGAAGATAAAATGAAACTCATCCTCCACTACACCCAATGTGCATAACAGGCATATTCGATGCTCTCTCAAAATGCTTGAATATCTGCCTGTCTCAATAGCAAGCTGATGCAAAGAGACTCGTAACTGTCCCAATCTGTATCGGAGCCCAAAAGAAAGAGGAAGAGATAGATATAAAGGTCTAATAGGGAGTCCCAAACTGTCTTTGCGTAAGATATGTGTGCCATAAAAGGTAAGCTTGACTCTCTCATGATCAAGACGATCCCCTATTATGTGACAATATCTACGATACAGTTGTTGTCTGATAAATGTATGAGTTCCCTGTGGGAGATCCAGCATCGAGAAATCCCATGACTGAAAGAAAGCCACCACAGCACCGTACCAAGAAGATCTAGTCTGCTCTATAGTCTGAGAAGAAGTAAGCGCTGCCATCACGTATCTGTGAGTATCCATGGTCTCAAGTCGATGTAGAAAGGTAACAATCTGAAACATAGCCTCTACCACCATGGGGAGTGAGGCGAACTCCGCTAAAAGAATCTCATGAGGGACTGATGGCTTCGCACAAATCATCCTCCCTAACATGGTGATCTGTAGACGAGTGATGCCTCTCCAAGTACCCTGAGATATCACTGGGTACCAGACCTCCGCCGAGTGCATAGCCACTGGTGAGACCCACTGTAGAGAAAAGGTGGTCTCTGGTAGCAGGATCATGAATATGGTAAGTAGACTGTAGTACACACTCTCTCCATATGTACCAAGGCAACATGCCCCTTACGCAGGCGAGATAGAGCAGTAGAGTGAAAAGTGAGTAAGGGGCCGGTGAATAATACACCTAGATAGGTGTATGATGTAACAATCTCCAGCTGCTGTCCATCCTAATAAAATGCGTCATCTCTCATATGATGTCGATTTGTGTTAAACACCATTACTTTGGTCTTAGCAATATTCACCGTCAAGCCCCACACTAAGCGAAAACCATATAGAGCATCAAGATGTCGCTGTAATCCAGAAGCTGTAGAGGATAGCACATCATCCGCATACAGTAGGATAGGAATAATAACATCAGCAAGTGGACATCCATCACCCCCCTCCTCCTTGATGATCCACTCTAGATCATCAATGTACAATGCAAAAAGAGTGGGAGAGAGTGGACATCCCTGCTTAACTCCAAATGTGCTTTGGATAAAAGGCGACCAGCTGCTGCCATCTCTGAAACGTGCTAAAACCCTCTCATATAAGGCGCTGATAGCCATAATGATATCCTGTGAGAAGCCAAGTGAAGATAAGCGTTGAAGTAGTAGGTGCCGTGGAACTGAGTCAAAGGCCTTGCAGAAATCAAAGCAGTAGTATACTCTCCGTCTCCGATGTCGAGCCTCCTCTATGATGCAGCGTAGGACAAATGCATGATCAATAGTAGAGTATATGGGTCTAAATCCAGCCTGTCCAAGAGCAAATAACTCATCTGATTCCGTCTGGGAACCATCCATAGACTGTAGGACTGAGCCATAAAGCTTTGTCATCGTGTGACTGATCATGAGAGTGCGATAGTTATCCACGTTCATTGGATCACCAGCCTTGACAATGGGATGGAGAAGGTTCGTGCAGTAGTTGTTGGGGAAGCCCGAGGTAACAGCCAAGTTAAAAGTGTGGGCAATGTAAGGGGAGAGAAGTTGGGAGATGGGTTTGAGGAAGTCCGTGTTAAGAGAGTCGACGTCTTTCGCTTTATGGGATTGGGCTTTAAAAATCGCGAATTCAATTTGGTCAGAGGTAAAAAGAGAGAATGTAGCAGGTCGAGTGATAGGGATAGGCGGACCATCTGTAGTGTATAAGCGAGTAGCATATTCCACCCAAGAGTCGATATCAATAGGTGAAAGTAAGGCAGATTTCTTAGAAAAGATTTTCCAGAAATGAGAGGAGGAAGTGAAAAGGGAGTCTATAAGTTTTTGACCATCTCTTGTTAGAGTCTCTCTTTTCTTTTTATTAACAACATGACGATATTGCTTTTGTACGAGCACTAAAAGATCTGGAGAGTGATGCATGGCGAATACCACCTGCTTATGTAAGGCGTGGCAATCATGATCATACCATCGGTTATAGGTATTTCGATGAGTGGGATATGTCTTAGGGGGAAAGGCCTGGGTGGCGGCTTGTATAAGGGAGAGCGACAAGAAGCTGGCCTGTTGCTCAGTAGGAGAGGAGAAGGGAAAACCTTGAAAAAGAGAGTTGAGCGTGAGTATGTAGCGTGGGATGAGATGTGTACGAAAAGAAAAGTGAGGTGTAGTGATCTTGGGTCGAATGATTGGAAGGGGAGAGGTCTGGCCAACAGAGAGTAAGAGCAGTGAGTGATCAGCAAGGGTAGGGGAGAGTATAGTAAAGTTGTGAATGAGAGGAATCAAGGCTGGTGAACCAATGAAGTAATCCACCACACTATGTCCGCCACTATGTGGATGACAAGTGAATGCTGCTGAATCTGGCCATTGTGATAAACCATTCAGAATGACCAAGGAATGTGCCTCGGAAATCCTGAGTAGCTGCTCACCAAATGTAGTAGAAGGGGTAGCCTCATCGCTCAAGATCGCTCAAGACCGCTCAAGACCTGTATCCAAAGCATGAAGCTGGAGGCAATCCGTCATCGCATGAAATTCCGTTGTCTGGTGGCCATGTGTGCGTTAAAGTCACCTGCCAAAAGTACATATCCCTGGGGAGAAACGATAGAAATATCCTCTGACAAAACCTGAAAAGGGTCCCCACCATAGTCTGCAAATGTCGAACTCTGAGGAGCAATATAACATACTGCCAGGAAGATATCTCTAGCCAAACCTAAGGAATGTCCAACTAACTGTAACCATATAAAACGTGCATACGGATCTTTCTTAACCAGCTTAAGAGTATGACTATACTGGTCTCTATATAAGCATGCCACCCCACCTGAGCCTCTGGAGGTCTTCCCTCGTAGGAATGGTCTAAAAACTCAGTGCCAAGAGAAATCTGCCACCACAGGATGAGGACGAAATTGAGACTCATGAGCCTCTGCTAGCAGTAAAATATCTATACGAGCAAAATAGGACTGCAAGTCACCTGCAGAAGAGGAAGAGTGGAAGCCATTACAATTCCAAAAGCCAACACGAAGCGGACATAGGGGATCTCGGGCTGCTCCCATGCCCGGGAGCCCCAATTCCTTATAGTGAGCGCTCATAGTATCGTGGCTTGCCGTCAATAAACACCACCCGTTTCCCTTTTTCCTTAGCTTCTTGTATGATTTTTTTCCTTGCTAGCGATTGCATATGAGTTAAATCATCATCCATAAAAATAAAAGTCCCTTTCAGCTTGGCTGGGCAGCATTATGATGTACAAGAGACCAGAATTTAATAAATAAAACATTCTCATCATACTTGCCTCTCCAAGCAGTTTCAAATCCCTCAGTTGAGTGTGAGAGTTTATTGCAAAGTAAATCCTTAGCTTTCTCAAGAGGTTTTCCAGCATTTGGGATGCCTCTCACTCTAATATTAAGAGCTTTTTTGGCTCTTTGAAACATTCGTAGGCAAATCTATCATACCATTATCTTTTTTGAACAGTGCTGCCCAAGATTTCGTCTCTTCCACTTGTTTCTCAAGGCTATAAATCTTGTTAGAAGTTTCTATAAGGTCCGTAGTAGATGATACTAATAGAGTTCGCAGCTGGCTGATCTCATCCCGCAATTTTTGAACCTCCAATTTGAGTGCTGCATTTTCTCCTTGTACTTCTGAAAATAGTGCATACAATTGCGCAACATGATAATGGACGTCTTACGGTAGAATAGAGTGAGGGATAGTTGGAGGTGAGACCTTAGATAACACAAATGGAGGAGGAGTAGAAGGATTAGGAGGGCAGAGGGAGGTGTAGCTGGTTCCATATATCTGAGCAGGGACAAGGGTCAGTGAGCAGGGATTGCTCTCAACCTGCCCAATTTCAAGGTAGAAGAGTAGTTCCTTCTCTGAATGTGCTGGAACTGGAATCCTAATAGCACCGATACTGTAAAGAAGATGGCGCGTGCCCTTCCACCTTTACAAGGTGCTCACTATCTCTGCACCTCTTCCAGAGTAGTTATGCAGGCAACAACTCTCTCCAATAGCAACTATGCAAGTAAAAACAGTGGCTAGCCCATCCTCCAGATGTCTTTGCTGCAAGAGAATAAAGCAACTTACTATCTCCTGAACCACGAGTGCTGATAGCAAAGAGCCAGAAGGACGTTTGAAGAAAAGCTCGCCATAATCTGGCGATGAGTAAAAGTGCACGGGTGCTGCTTGCGCAGGTGCAGCAAGGGCCTTAGAGCATCTACCAAGCGTAGCCAAAATCGTTTCCCCTGTGAATAGAATTGAGATATAAGTGATCGTAGAAACGTTGAGCTAGTAAATATACATCTGTGTGCGCAAGTACATGATCCTCAGCAACACTACTCCAACCATTCAGAAGCGCGAGTGATATAATGGAAGCTGGATAATTGCATCTCTGCTCAACGAGAGAGAGGTGAGGTGTACATGTGGGTGTGTGCGTGTGTTCTAATTTGCGTGCGTGTGTGAGGAATAGATTAGGGTGTGTGCTTGGTTTAGGGTATAGGAGGAGAGAAAGAGAGAGAGATAATAGATTTGTGTGTTTTGTGTGTGTGTGTGTGAGAGAGAGAGAGAGAGAGAGAGAAAGAGAGAGAGAGAGAGAGAGAGAGAGAGAGTCACAAAACCTTGTGGTGGAGTCATAGAACCCTGCGGTACCCGGACGCCAGTGTGCTGTGAGGCCTTTTTGGTCAAGATGGCAGAGCGCATACAGGTTGACGTGAGCGTTTGCTCTGTATCCGTTCGCATGCAATTTAGGCTTGTTCTGTGCTTCTCATAGTTTATTTCCATTGTGGTATATAGCTTGACGGGCTTCTTTGTGTGTAGAGGGCGAAGCTCTTGGAAGATGTCCGTAGGCACAACGAACAACATCGGAAGCAAGAGGTAGACTTTGCAGAGATGCGGCGACAGATTCGGCAGACACCCGGAGCTACAGACCCCCACCCCCGCTGGTGAGGGCGAGGGAACACAGCGGACTAGAGTCAATTTCACTGCGCAGCAGCTGGCCACGGTCAGGGAAAGGGTGCTCATTAGTCGGGCTAACCAGGAGGCCTAGCGAGAGTGAGAGAACAATGCACCTGACCAGGGCGAGGAGTTAGTGGAGGATTCGTAGGAATGCTAAGACTAGATAAGGTCTAGTCGTATGTGGCGGACTATTTCTATGTAATTTTCGGTAGTAAAAAGGCCTTATATAGCCAGACAATAGTATAAAAAATATACCCAGCCGTATGTGGCGAGATACGTAATGTTATTTTGATACATCTCTTGAGTTAATATACTGTGTTCTTTTGTGCAACATGCGTCTGGTTTTGTGAAACGCAAGCTCTGTATTTTTTAAATGCAATGTAACGTATTTGTTTATGAAATGTTATGTTTTATCTCCATTATGGTGGGCATGGGCATGTGAAATCTGTCAGAAACAAGGAGGGAAAAAGGGAGCAATTAATCTTTTTCTTTGGGTGGCTTGAGTAAGTAAAAAATAAGACTGAAATACAGTTCATAAAAAAAAAAAATCTGAGAGAGAGAGAGAGAGAGAGAGAGAGAGAGAGAGAGAGAGAGAGAGAGATCGTTGCCAACGCCACTCCCAGCAACCGCGCGAGCTAGCAAACCACCAAAAGAAGGATATCAAATATACTGTTGAACAAGATTCTGATGATGATGACGAGTACAAGCCTTCAGTTAGTCAGGAAGAAAGTTCGAGTCTTCCATAATTTTGAAGTGTGATAGAAATTAGTAAGCACCTTGTGTATGTACCTTTTTCATGGAGAAGTAAAACTGCAATTCTCAAGAAAGCTTCAGCAACAGAACGTTTTTGTTTGCATGTTCTTATGCAATTCTAGAAGTGGAGTCACAACTGGTCCTTCTTGAGATGTTGATCTTCCCAAGTGAGGACATGTTTCAGAGCCCCCGTCATGCTCTGCAAAATTTCGACAACGACTGAATGGTTAGTGGGAACAGACAGGATGAGGAACGGACCGACTTTCTGTATTTTTGTAGTTGAAGTTGATACAATATTCACATGTTTCATATCAGTTGGAGTGCATCGTTGCATAGATCCGCATTGTACGTATTATAGTGAGCATTCATGTCTAACACTTCTGCTAAGCATTCACTTCACCCAAAAATCTTCTGGTCTTGAGCTTAATCCTGCCTGCAGTTTACGTAGTTGTTCCAAAGATAGGATGCTCGATTTTGCACCCTAGAAAACAGAACATCAGCAGCTTAAGTTAGACAAAAATGTGATACATCCATTCCAAAGATGACAATGGACTGCTGGGAGATAGCGTATTGCAGCCGAAGTTTAAGGTTAGGGCCTAGGGATGAAGTTGTAGCATAAGTAATTAGTAAGTTGTTGAAGTTCATCCGGGGAGAAACCGATCTCATCCTATAAGACATAGTAGTGTGTAAGTTTCGGGTTTAGGGTTTAGGGTTTGGAGCATAAGTAATTAGTAAGCCGTTGAAGTTCATCCGGGGAGAAACCGATCTCATCCTATAAGGCATAGTAGTGTGTAGGTTTAGGGTTTAGGGTTTGGAGCATAAGTAATTAGTAAGCTATTGAAGTTCATCTGGGGAGAAACCGATCTCATCATATAAGACATAGTAGTGTGTAGGTTTAGGGTTTGGAGCATAAGTAATTAGTAGGCCGTTGAAGTTCATTCGGGGAGAAACCGATCTCATCCTATAAGGCATAGCAGTGTGTAGGTTTAGGGTTTAGGGTTTGGAGCATAAGTAACTAGTAAGTTGTTGAAGTTCATCCGGGGAGAAACCGATCTCATCATATAAGACATAGTAGTGTGTAGGTTTAGCGTTTAGGCTTAGAGAGGCAAGATAGTAAACATCACTGGAAAAATCTATCCAAGAAAACTATGTGGTCAAGCATAGCTTGATCTTGAAGTTTGCCTAGCTCCAGGAGCTTTGTATCCAACACCTTTCTGTGCGACTCAACTTGTTCTTTCGATGTTACTTTAGCTATGAAGCTTCACTTTAGTAACTATAGCCTACTTTTGGCTCATTGCCAAAGTTTTTTGGAAGCCTTGGCATAATCCGCTCTCAGGTCTCAACATATTTCTCAGCTTCAAGCCATTTTGCATAGTCTAGCTTCGCTTTTTCTTGGTACTCCAAGACCTCTTCCTCGGCAGGAAAATCCACTGATTAGAAACCAGTGGGTATTGCCTCTGAAAGCTCACCAAAAACGTTTGACGTGGATTTGAATGAGGAGCAATTAATGACGTGGTAAAATCCTCGAGTACATAAAGGTGACACAACCACTCCTATCAACCTCTAGTGTAAGCATCGTCCTAGCCTCAAAATCACTTGCAATTTAAATGTACGTTATATAAAGACACCTACTATTCTGTACACAACCTCGTTACATGAAACATCTTTTAGAGAGCCACATCTCACCCTAGAGTATGCTGAATCTCAATCATTATCTTTAGATATTTAGTTGTAGTTGAACTTCCACCCTAGAATATGCTGAATCTCAATCATTATTTTTAGATATTTATTTGTAGTTGAACTTCCACCGGTAGTTGAACTTACACACTGTTGGCATACATGCTATAGAGAAAATAACAACCAGATAAATCACTTAAGCAACTTGTACTAGGAAACCATAATAAAAGAGGCAAAGTTGACGAGCAAACAAGCTGAAAAGGCACCAAGGTGCTTACAACTGCAATAGAAGATGAATCGGATCCTGGGGAGCCATGTGATACATCCATTCCAAAGATGATAGTGGTCTGCTGAGAGACTTTTCCCAAAGATTGATTGAATTCCAAACTTAAGACGGAGTTGTAGCCCCCACTCTGTAGTACAAGGTTAGTGATAAGGTAATACACAGTTTATAAGGGCCGTATTGTAGTGAGCTGGCGTTCACTAGGAGATGGATCTGAACACAAGCAAATATCTGCCAAGACTATGCAGTATTATAAATCTAAAGAAGCTCTTCTTGACAGAGAGAGAGATAGCGACAGAGCGAGGGATAGTCTGCTTGTTTAAACTGTTAGAATTGTTTGCTCTTTCAAGCCCATTTGCACTCCATCTCAGTTATGGGAGGTATGGGCAGTGAGTAGCTTTTTTGCAAATTTTTTTGGCACTGTTTTCATTTTTTTTAACCGAAGGGGGTAGGCAGTCGTGGTTCACCCCCTCACAATTAATTCCGGGGGCGTAGGGTGGGGAAAATTAATTTCAATTGTTTTTCGGCATGTGGGAGCGACGGGGAGGGGCCCGTATTTTTTCTTTTTTTTGAAAAAAAAAGAATTTTGCGCTCGGGGTGGATGCGCCAGGTTCCAAGAACCGTGGTGAACCGTGGTAATTACTTAATTAATTTTGTTTTGGTCCCCACCCCCAAAAACAGCCCAAAAAAAAGCCAAAAACAGCCAGAACTGTTTAGAATATTTAATTAAACCCCCATAGCATTCAATTAATTGATTAATAATTAATGGCATTTTTTTTTACTTCCCACCCCCAAAAACAGCCCAAAAACAGTAAAATGAGGGCAAAAATCCTTGGGGGGGTTTTTGGGGGACAGAAAATCAATTAATTAAATACTAGAACTCTACCACGGTTCATGAACCGTGGTACGGTTCACCCCACAGTTCTTGGAACCGTGGGTTCTATGGATGGAATTGAAGCATTTTACACTAACAAAATCTTCTACTTGTTTCTGATTAATTCAATATGACTTTTAAAATGTGTTGTGGTGATAATTTGCTTGGACTAGCACATCATTCTATAACCTAGTCTTTTTAGTCATTATCACGCTCTGAACAGGCTGAATTTACCCTCTTCTGCTCATATTTATTTGAAGTACTTGAATTAGGGGGTGTGATAACATAATTTAAGGAGGTGAAGATGCTACCCTTTTTTGAGGAATGGATATTTCTGAATTAGTATTCAATGTTCAATATTATTTTGGGAACAGTTTGTGCTTCAATAATATTTGAATCAATATTCTTTTGAATGCTACAATGATTGCTCCTCTTCAACATGCAATCTATAGATGGTCTTTTTTATTTCTTCGTAGTCCATGTAAGTAGCCCAATGCCATTCCCTAATTATAACTAATTGTAGACAAATTTATGAATTTTTTATCTTTGGAAAAGTTTGCATTTCAAACTTTTTTCTTTCAGGTCACATTCTGAACAAAACATGTTTTGAATGTTGTTCTAAAACACTTTCTGTTTTGGAATGGGCATCCATGGTATCTATCGATCCATTCGAATTTGATTTTTGTTATGATTTGTTTATTAGGATTATAAAACCTATGTTAATCTATTGAGATCTAATATGTGTATAACATAGATATCCATTCCTGATTTTTTTTTTTAGAAATGGTTATGGAATGGTTCCTTAGGAACGTGTATTTTGGTCCTAAGAACGGTCCTAACTCTTAAGGAACGGTTCTTGAACAAATTTGGTGTGTTTTGATGTGCGCTGGTTTTAGAGAGAGAAACCAGCCTAGATGCCCTCCTCAAACGCCTTCTATATCTTTGTTAGGGTTGCTTACTTTGGATGAAATTTGGTACCAAATCGCATCTAGTCAATGCCACCGGATAATGCACTTAGATCAACGTAAGTTTAGTTATTTGCATTTTGACTTTTCAGCCACCATTTTTCTTGTTTATCTAGATGTGCTTGCTTTTATTTCTCCCATCTTTAGGGTTAGGGGGTTAAATTAACTACATGTTACTCTCTAGCATAGGATGTGGGAAATTATAATATAGTGGCAATTTGCTATTTTTTCCGTTTTGATAGCGTAGTTTGCGAAACAAGATGGGATTTTTTTTCGAGTTTTTATGTGTATAGGGTTTAGGGTTCACCATGGTTCATGTTGGCTCACTTACCTCATTGTGGGGCATTGATACTCGTTCCTAAGGAAAATCCTTAGGAACGGGTATGGTACCGTTCCTTGGCAATGGCCGTTCCATTCCCAAGGAATGATTTTAGGAACTATTCCTGATTTCTATATTTGTTACTCTCTATTTTTGTATTCCTAAGATTTTCAGATTTTGTTACATTTGCAAAGCTGTATGGAGCAGTTCTTCAGAGGATCATTAACTCACATGCAAAAGATCATGGTCTTTATGCTGAGGGGCAGGCGGGTTTCAGATGCACACACTCTACAGCCCATCACATTTTGACACTGAGATGCATTATTGAGGAGGCCAAGCACACTGGGCAGAAAGGTTTCAGGAGAGCTTTTGATTCAGTGCCTCGCCATTTGCTAATTCAGCGACTTCGGACATTGGGGATTCCAGAGGACATGATGGCTGCCATCCTCGCACTATATGAGAGAGTCCTGGCTAGATTCAGAGATGGTTCCGGTTCTTCTACACTGGTTCGCAGTATTGTTGGAGTTAAGCAGGGATGTCCTCTTTCACGCACTTTATTCGCCCTAAATATTGATGAGCTTGAGAGAGTCATATGAGAACTCACGACTATATTGGGCGATACCTGCACCGCAGATACATGTAGCACCATTGGTCTTCCTTTCCTGGTAGGGTTGTCCGCCAGCCTTATTACCAAACACACTTTCTTCATCTAGACTCCTCGGGATTGCCAGTATTCCCACAGTACCTTTCACAGCCTCTCTCTCTGCACTGGGATATCGCATCGGCCAGCTTAAAGTCTCCTCACATTAGTTGCGTATAGAGACGGGATGAGCGGCTGACATTCCACGAGAGGAGCGCATTTGTACTCTTTGCACTATTCATGAGGCTGAGGACGAGAGCCACTTCCTCCTCCATTGCCCAGTTTATTATGAGATATGTGGGAGGTACTATTGCTTGTACAAGGATGGGCCACATTCACTTCGGTCATTCATGCACTACTGTGATCAGCGTTGCCTGGGTCTTATGCTTCGTGAGATGCTGCTCCTGCGAGACTCCTTTCTTTCCCCGCCGTTGCCTACTGCGCTTGCTCCAGTCTGCTATCACGGACTTCTTTCAGTAGATCCATCATTCTCAGTCAAATGACGAGATCGACATTCCTACACGGCCGCCTAGGCCTCGTAGATAGCTTCTTTACCTGGCCTGGGTTGTGGCCACTTTATTCATGTTTCTTAGATTTCACTGTGGCGGGATTGTCTGGCCCGGGTTGTGGGTATTTGCAAATTTGTTGCTACAACCTGTGCAAGAAGTTTTTGCTCCTGCGAGCTGGATGGATAAGTTGTTTTCACCATGTTTTCCATCCAAAGAGAGGACAAGCATTCATTTGAGAATAAATATTGGATTTTTTTGAGTACCTACATCTGGAAGCTTACAGAATCATTACGAAACCATTTTACAGAAGACAAAACTTCAATGTATTAAATTTTAATATACAAAATTGAAATCAAAATAAATCTAGAATCTTAACTGTGTTGGAACCACTTTCTGACCACTGAGTGTTGTCGCGAAAGCTTTTTCTTGTTTCGTGTTCGTCCTCTCTCTTCTGATTCGCGAACAATTTTCTGTCTTTGAATTTTCTTTTCATGCAGAAGCTCTTATGGGATCCTAGACACTCGACTACGCATCACAGAACATATTTTATTCTAGCAATCAAGAGACACAGCACAAGGCCAAGAGATACACAAAATCGAGCGACTATATTGTCAATTTGGTTTTAGAGCAAGATCGTCAATGTCTCGCTCGTTGGTAGATTGACTCTCTGCTCTTTCGCTATGTTCTGTTCGTTGGCAGACTTTCATGCACAGCTATGGTATTTTTGCTTTCTTACTCTATTCGTTACATCTCTCTCTGTTTCTTACAGATTTCTATAAAATTCTCATCACTTTTTCTCTCTCTCTTGGTTATGATCCAGAGAGGATCGTACCTCCACTGTGTGGAGTTTATAAGATAGCTAAACGTAGAATCACAAAACTAGTTAACGCTAATCAACTAGCTGGTTAATCTCCGTCGTTGCTATTCGTTTCAGCTGGGCATGAAGCCCGTTGAGCTGCCAGCTGGCAGCGCGTAAGATTTCTCTTCGTGTGTTTTCGTTCTTTTCGTTTCTTTTTGTAGTTTTCATTTTGCGTCCATTTTGTGCTTTGCGGTCCTAGAGGTGTGTTTACGATTCGCGATTGATTCGCAAATCGTTTGTGCTTCGAGTCAAAGACACGTTGTCTGTCGCGAATTGTTCTCGTTCAACCTTCGTGTCTTGTTCGTGCTGCGACAAAGTTGCAGGAGTTCACCATTTCTGACACTCCCTCTTGAACCTTGCAGCTTTGTTCGTTCAATCCAATTGCCTCTCTTTGCTTGGTAAAGAGTGGCTTGTCGAGCGGTTTGTGAGAGATCTGCAATCATACTTTCTGATTTTATGAACTGGACCTGGAGCTCTCCTTTCGAAATCAAATCTCGAATGTGATGGTACTTCAGAGGAATGTGCTTCGTCTTTGAATGGAAGACAAGATCCTGGGATAGATAGATGGCACTTTGGGAGTCCATCATCATCGTGTTTGGCCCCTATTGTGGTATCCCGATTGCCTCCAACATCATCTGCAGCCACACTACCTCATTCGCCACTTTCGAGGCTGCGACATACTCAGCTTCGCAAGAGGATTGAGCTACTAGGGTTTTCCTTTTGCATATCCAGCTGATTGCAGCTCCGCACGCTATTGTACATCCTCCAGTAATGGACTTGTTGTCATCCTTGCAGCTCACCCAGCTCGCATCACTGTAGTGATGCAGCTCGAATCCTTTCTCCTCGTTTCTAGCTCTGTAGGTTAATCCAATATTCTGGGTACCCTTCAGATACTGTAGGATTTGTTTGGCCATTTGCCAATGTGCTAGACAAGGATTGTAACAAAATTGGCTCAATGCGTAAACAGAGAAGGCCAGATTCGGTCTGGTACAAATTGTCAAGTACATCAGACTCCCGATTAAGTTCTGGTGGGGTATACTTGTCATCTTCTGTTCTTCCTCTTCTGTTTTTGGGCAATCCTGTTTCGTGAGCTTGGCTCCAGCTATCATTGGTGTGGCTTTTTCTTTGCAGTCCGTCATGTGGTACTGCTTCAGCACTTTTCTGGCATATTCTGACTGACTCAAGTGCATTTCGCCATTTGTTCGATCTCTTCTGATCTCCAATCCTAGGCATTTTGTTGCTTTTCCAAGATCTGTGATTTTGTAGCTTTCAGAAATTTGACTCTTCGTGTCTTTGATCAGCATCAAGGAATTTTCTATCATCAGCGAATCATCCACGAAAATGGTCAGTATCACAAAATCCTTTCCTACTCTTTTGATGTAGACATTACAGTCTGGTTGAGTAGGGTTGAAGTCTAGAGACTTCAAAAAACCATCAAGCTTTTTGTACCAGGCTCGTGATGCCTGTTTTAGACCATAGATGCATCTCTGCAATCAACAGACATATTGTCTGTTGTCGGGGTCTTCATAGCCTTCAGGTTGCTTCATGAAGATTTCCTCCTCTAGATCTCCGTGGAGAAAGGCTGTTTTCAGGTCAATCTAGTGAATTTCCAGATTGTACTGTGTGGCGTATGCAAGGAGTAGCCTTATGCTTGTCATCTTCACCATGGGCGAATATGTGTCGAAATAGTCGACACCATATCTCTGCGTGTAGCCCTTTGTGACAAGCCTTGCCTTGTAGCGGCTGACAGTGCCATCTGATTTTAGCTTTCTTTTGTACACCCACTTGCAGTCGACTATTTTTCTGTTTTTTGGCAGTGGCTCTAATGTCCATGTCTCGTTTATTGACTCAATCTCCTCTGACATTGCCTGCTTCCAGAATCTTCCCTCTGGACTCTAGATAGCTTCTTGGTATGTTGCTGACTCTTCTGTGAAGTTGCAGTACTCGAACTGCGTGTCTTCGCTCTATTGAAGATTGTCAGTATAGCGGTCTAGAGCTTTTCTTTGTCTTGTTGACCTTCGAGGTTCGTTTTGTTGCTGCTCGAACATTTCTTGTTCGTGAGGTCGATCCTCTACTTCCAGCTGCTCTGAAATCTGGGACTCTGCATTTTGATTTGATGTATGTCCTCGATCTCCCTCTTGAATAGGCAGCAATGTGAAGATCTCATGGCCTCTTTCGTCTTTCAGTCCAGGGAATGTGGACTCGTCAAACTTCACATCTCTGCTCGAAACAACCTTCTTCGTGGTTGGATCGTAGAGTCTGTACACATGTGTTCCGTTCGAGTAGCCGATCATGATTGTTTTTGTTATCGAGCTTGCTTCTCTTTTCCTTTGGAATGTGCTTGTATGCTGCACATCCAAACACTCGTATGTATGACAGATCAGGCTTTCTGCCTGTCCACATTTCGTATGGTGTTTTGTTCTCCAGCGCTGTCGTTGTAGATCTGTTTTGTAGGTGTACAGCTGCAGCTATTGCCTCGGCCCAGAATTGACCTGGCAATTGAGCCTGTGTCATTATGCATCTGGCTCCTTCGACTAGCATTCTGTGTTTTCTTTCTGCCACACTGTTGTATTCTGGTGTATATGCAGGAGTGAAATGGTGTTCGATCCCCTGTTCTTCGCAAAATCTTGAGAATTCTGTGCTTTTGTATTCACCTCCATTGTCAGATCTAAGGATCTGTATCTTTTTCGAGGTGTGTCGCTCTGCGAATGCGACGAACTTCTTGAAAGAATCAAATACTTCGAATTTCTTCTTCAAGTAGTAGATCGTGGTCATTCGGCTGTAATAATCTATGAACGTTAGATAATATCTCGAACCTGAGAGCGAATTTGTTTTCATCGGTTCACACACATCAGAGTGGACGAGCTCAAAAACTTCTTTGGCTCTTCTTCCCTCGTGTGTGAATGGATTCCGATGTTGCTTGCCTTTTTGACAAGCTTCGCAGAACTCAACCTCTGGCCTTGAAATCTTGAGACCTGTGACAATGTCCTTTCTGCTCATGTCATACAGGCTCCGCATGTTCAGATGATACATTCTTCTATGCCAGAGCTGATCTTTGTTTTCTGAAGCATTTAATATGCTTTCAGAGTTGCTGATTATTTTGGCCTGGTAAAGATTTCCTTCTCTGCATCCGACCGTCAGCAACTTGTTTGTCGTCTTCTCGATCATACGGCAAGTGTTGCCGTCGAACAAAACTCGAATGCCTAGATCTGCCATCTTGGAGACAGATAGCAGATCCTTTCTGAGTGAGGGCACATAGAGTGCTCCTGGCAGCTCGGCTTGGCCTGACAGTGTTCATAGTTGTAGAGAGCCGATGCCTTTGACATTGTGTCTGCTTCCATCGCCTAGAATCACTGCTATGTCGTTTTCGAGTTCGCGAAAGTTGATCAAGATCTTCCTATTGCAGGTTATGTGAGATGTTGCTCTTGAATCGATGACTACATCGTAGTCGTGTTCAGAGTAGCTTGTCGAAGCTTAGTCGAGTATCGTGAAGGCTTCGTCACGTCTTTCAGCATCCTTTGATGACTCTAAAACGTTTGCCTTTTCAGCTTTGTTTTTCCTTTTTGGGTTAAATTTGCAGTCGTATGCAGAATGCTCTTTCTTCTTGCAATGCATGCAAGGTATTACTGGATTGAACCAGCATTTGTTGGCCGTATGGCCTGGTTTGTGGCAGTGATCGCAGGAAGAAGGTTGTTGATTTGAGGACTTCGTCTTCTCGAATCTTGGCTTGTTTTTGTTATTCTTCTTTCCTTTCGTGAAGAGAGCCTTCTCTTGATCACTGCTTCCCTCTCCTTCAGTCTCTCATCAGCGACAAGACTGACTGCTTTGTCGAATGTCATATCTGGTAGACTCAATATGAGCATTCTGGGACCTGGTGCTCCTATCCTGATGCAGCGAGTTGAGCGAAGATCGTTTTGATCTTCTCAACGTGCTGATCTAACTGGTTGCCATCCCACCGTATGGATTGCAGCTGATTGTGAAGGTGCATGACTGAAGCTGTAGTCCTCACTTCATACTTCTGCTTTAATCTTTCCCACGCTGCATGGTTGCTTTCGCAGTCTTCAATCTGCATGAGTAGATCTTCATTTATGGATGAAACGATGATCGCCATTGCGCGCTCATCCTTTCTGATCCATTCAGCTCTCCTCGGGTCTCCCTCTGGAGGCTGCACCTCTGAGAGCTCGGTCACCAACCAGATGCCTTCGCCCTTCAGGAGTGTTTTGATTTTGAATTTCCAGATTCTGTAATTTGCACCATCAAGACTGATTGCTACTCTGGTCTGGATTGTCGTAGCCATATTGTGTTGTCTGGAAGAATCACTGCTGGGATATCAGTGGTGATAACCTGTAGGCTCTGATACCATGTCGCGGAAGCTTTTTCTTTTTTCGTGTTCCTCTCTCTCTTCTGATTCGCGACCAATTTTGTCTTTGAATTTTCTTTTCGTGCGGAAGCTCTTACGGGATTCCAGACACTCGACTACGCATCACAGACATATTTTATTCTAGCAATCAAGAGACACAGCACAAGGCCAAGAGATACACGAAATAGAGCGACTACATTGTCAGTTTGGTTTTAGAGCGAGATCGTCAATGTCTCGCTCGTTGGCAGATTGACTCTCTGCTCTTTCGCTGTGTTCTGCTCGTTGGCAGAGTTTCATGCACAGCTATGGTATTTTTGCTTTCTTACTCTATTCGCTACATCTCTCTCTATTTCTTACAGATCTTTGTAAAATTCTCATCACTTTTTCTCTCTCTCTTGTTATGATCCAGAGAGGATCGTTTATACCTCCATTGTGTGGAGTTTACAAGATAGCTAAACGTAGAATCACAAGACTAGTTAACACTAATCAACTAGTTAGTTAGTCTCCGTCGTTGCTATTCGTTTCAGCTGGGCATGAAGCTCATTGACTGCTAGTTGGCAGCGCGTAATATTTCTTTTCGTGTGTTTTTGTTCTTTTCGTTTCTTTTTGTAGTTTTCGTTTTGCGTCCATTTTGTGCTTTGCGGTTATGGAGGTGTGTTTACGATTCGCGATTGATTCGCAAATCGTTCGTGCTTCGAGTCAAAGACACGGTGACTGTCGCAAATTGTTCTTGTTCGACCTTCGTGTCTTGTTCGTGCTGTGATAAAGTTGCAGGAGTTCACCATTTCTGACAAGTGTTCTGGAATGGGGTTTGGAATTGGATCAGGATTTCTAGGTAGTACTAGAATTGAGCTGTTGGTGCACACTTGAAGAAAATCTATGACATTGAAGCATAATGTCGGTGGAGATTTTTCCATCCTTTGAACACTTCAACGATGCCTCTAAGGTGCACGACTGCAAGAACGATGAGCCCTAGTGACGTATGCCACCTCAAATTAGATGCCAATGATGTAGCACCGTATTGTAGCACATCTCAAAAGGACCATTGACCATTATCCTCTTTGAGTCTTGCCCTTGCAGCCTACTAGAACTTCAGTGCCCTTTCTGTTTGAGCTCCAAAAGTATTTGGATACCAAGTTATGGTCAAAGTGATTCCACATTCAGTCTTTTGATGCCCCTGAATTGGTACAAAGATGGGCTATAAAAACCAGAACACAATGATGCAATACATTTTTAATCTTTCAAACATTATATTTTCACCTACATGACCAGTTCCAAAAATGAAAAGTTTCTTAAACAAAGAAGTGTTTTGGAACAGAATCCTGGAGCGTTTTGGAAAGAGAGTTCCATTTGCAGTCTGGAACACTCAGCACAATCATGTCTGGAATCGTGAACATTTCAACGATTACATTTCTTTCCTCACAAGAGGCAACTAGCTAACTGAAAAACTCTATATACAGAACATTGAAAACATATTGAACCTGTAAGTATGGTGAGCAGTGGTGGTTTTTAGAGAAACTTGCATAGGCTCACCAATCTGTTGTGTTTCTGCATACAGGTTGCTAGACGAGAGAAATGGGCTTCTTTGAGAGAGGAAGTGGCTGTACAGAGGGCAATGGAGAGTGAGCTGCATAGAGCTATTCAAATCACAGGCAAGCTGCAACTTGAGATCCTTCTTAACCTCAAAATAGTTTCTCAAGTTGCAGGTTCTATTTTCCTTTCGTTGTGGAGATTGGAGAGGAATGTAAGATGCTTGAGATTGTATGTCCGAAAGCAATTTTTTGAGTCATCCCAACAGCCCGCCAGGTCAAAGCACCAAATAGCCTCTTCTATGAACTCACAACTTGCCCCAAATGTACTCCAACTTCTGGTCTGAACAAGTGCAATGTTTCTCAACGCTACAGAAAGCAAATAATATAATCATATTAAATCTCTTTAGTGCATGATGTGATTCTTGTATGATATACTAGCACAACGATTTAGCATAGAATTTATAGTTTGTCAAAATTTCTTTCTTTCCCATACATGCTGGTTGTAACTTCAGATATGTACTGCTCATTCAGTGCAGAGTTGATATTGAGCATATGATA
This sequence comes from Diphasiastrum complanatum, assembly GCA_029204225.1. Classification (NCBI taxonomy): domain Eukaryota; kingdom Viridiplantae; phylum Streptophyta; class Lycopodiopsida; order Lycopodiales; family Lycopodiaceae; genus Diphasiastrum; species Diphasiastrum complanatum. The sequence goes on from CM055093.1 coordinate 56,959,755, forward strand.
ACACAGCAGTTTAAGTTCCTGCTCCTTCACTTCTAATAAATCGCATATTGCTCTAGATCAAGTGCTGATATCAGGCTTTGTAATTTGTTGTTACAGAGGAGACAACAAGAGCAAAGCAAATGTTGGCAACTATGTCCCATGAGATTCGCTCTCCACTATCTGGAGTTGTAAGCATGGCTGAAATACTTGCTGTTACAAAATTGGACTCTGAACAATTACAACTTGTTGCTGTGATGCGAGCTTCGGGCTCTCTTGTTCTACAACTTATCAATGATATTTTAGACCTTTCAAAAGTGGAATCAGGTAGATCAATCCCTTGCTTGTGCACTCTCTCTCTTTCTGATCTTGAACAAGATTCAACCGCACACATTTTTCGAATGGGATCTCATGGTCCTTGATAAATCATAAATTAGAGGGATCAAGAAAAGTAATATAAGTTATGGCAGGTACATGGTGAGATACAGTGTTTGAACATGCATTAATAGCAGTTCAACAAAATGATCCATTGCCTTTAATTTTTCAGTGATGCTGTAACATTGCCGAGTTCTACCTTGTGGAGCTTAGAAATTGTAGTCATTTGAAGTCTCTCGCTTCTTACATACAACAAGCTTAAGTGGCCCGCCTCATGTGTGCAACAAACATTCATTCAGCGATCCTGAATAGTGGCAGGTTGACTGAAAAATTGTCCATGGTAGACTGTAACATACATGTTTCAAGCAGCATATTCGTTCATAATTTTGCTGCAACCATACTAGTACCCTAACAATATGCTGCAAGCATCGTAGTACCCATTTGATTAGTATATTTACTATCAAGTATATACATCATGGTGGACCTGTTTACGTGTAGGAAATTGATAGAAACTTAGTATGTTCATATCTAGGTCAATTCATGAAAGTGAATATTCATGAATCTTTACACATGTGATATGCACCTGCACTTTGGTGTTAATGGCATGAGTAGCAAAGTCGTTGCATATTGGTCCTGCTATGCATGATCAAGTTGGTGGTCTAAGCCGTTGTGAATGGAGTCCCAAAGTTATAGATCACTTGTCGTGGCTGTATTTGGGAACAATTTTCAGAGGGTGAGAGGAAGGACGAGAGGCAGACGACATAACATCACGAAAGTCTGGACATGTGGCATAAGCCTGAGGAAGATCATCATACCAAGAGTGGAGAGACGTAACAAGACTGTAAGTAAGAGCAGGTAAACGAGACAAAGCATCAGCAGCAGCGTTACTTTTACCAGGCTTATAATGAGTATCAAAATAAAAGGATTGTAAAAACTGAAGCCAACGGCACTGATGATCACTAAGATCCTTTTGTGTATACAAATAACGAAGTGACTGGTGATCAGTAAAAACAGTGGTAAGCTTAACCTTCAAAGTATCAAAAGCTGACTGACATGCGGGAGTCCAAGCAAACGAAGTTTCCTTTTTCAACAGAGCATGCAAAGGAGATGCAAGAGTGGCAAAATGAGCAACTGGTTTACGAAGATGGATAGCAAGACCAAGAAACATACGAACATCACGAACATCAGCAGGCACAGGCCATGAAAGAATAGAACGGACCTTACGAGGGTCGAGACGAACAGTACCATTAGTAACAAAGAAGTCCAAAAGAACGTTTAGCATACAGATGATGAGTAACTAACAAAACAAAAACAGAACGAACGTGCTGAACACGAAGAGAGAGAGTGGTGCTATAAATGAGGATATCGTCAAAATAAACAATGACACACTTTCCAAGCAGAGGACGAAAGATGTTATTCATGACATTCTGAAAAGTGGGCGGGCCATTGGTAACACCAAAAGGAAGGACACGAAACTCATACAGACCAAAGTGGGTACGGAAAGCTATCTTGTGCTCATCAGGAGGATGCATACGAATCTGGTGATAACCGGATGGGAGGTCAAGTTTAGAAAAGATCTTGGCTTGGCCTAACTGGTCAAACAGGTCATCCATATGAGGGATAGGGTACTGATTACGGATAGTAAGTTTATTTAAAGCACGATAATCTGTACATAGACGTTCAGTACCATCCTTCTTATCAACAAGTAAACCAGGAGCACCAAAAGGATTGTGGCTAGGAACAATAAAGACCTTGACGTAATAAATCAGACACCTGACGCTGGACTTCCTTGCGCTCAACAATAGACATACGAAAAGGAGGACGAGAAGGAGGTGATGCAGAGGAAACAAGGTCTATATGGTGGTTGACATCTCGTAAAGGTGGTAACTGAGTCAGCTCTCTAAAAACATGCTCAAATTCACGCAACAGTTCAGAAAATACATGTGGCAAAGGTGGTGCATCCGCAATAGGCTGAACTGGCTGAACAGAAAGAATAGCCGCACAGTGGGCCTTCGGGAGGCTTCGTATGAACTGCTTCCCGGAAATAAGCTGATAGTCCTGCCGAGAATCAATACCGGAAAATATATGCCGAGTACCATCATGAGAGAATGTCAATGTCTGCTGCTGGAGGTCTACTGTAACCGCACCAAGGGATGCAAACCAATCAGCACCGAGGATAAGATCGTACCGTGTAAGTGGAATAATATGAAAATCTGCCTGACCAAGGAAGTCTCCAATCCGATATGAAAGCTGCTGATACATCTGCGTGCTAGGAAAAGAGTGTGCGCTGGCAACCTCAACATGCAGGGGATGAGGCGTAGTGACTGGCATAGCACGAATGCGTGTAGTAATATGACTGCTGAGAAACGAGTGAGTGCTACCGGTGTCAACAAGGGCAATAAACTCACAACCAGTGATACGTACGCGAAGACGGATATGGTGTGGACCCGGCTTACCGGCCCAAGTAGCATAAGCAAGCTGAGCATGGCATACAGCTAGATCAAGGGGATTAGGAACAGGCTCAGTGGGTGTGGCAAACTGATCAACAAGTGGGTCATCATCAAGAATATGAAGGGGCATATGGCAGAATCAGGACTATCATCAGGTGTGTCAGCATCATGGAAATAGACGACAGTAGCAGTGGCAGGCTGTCGGCAATCATGGGCGATATGATCAGGACTCTTACAGTTGAAACATAAGCGCTTCTCACGGATCTCAGACATCTCAGGCTGTGAGTAGCGACAAACAAAAACAGGACGAGGAGAAAAAGGAGGACGTGGTGCAGAATGAAGAGTGGACGAAGGTGAACTGACAGATGTGGGACTAGCAGAGGATGGAGAGGAAAAAATAGGACATGTGAAAGGACGTGAAGGACGAGAAACAGAGGAAGAGATGGGAGAGTACTTGTGCTGCAATGCGGTAGCAAGGGAGATGGCGCGAGAAAGAGTGAGTGGAAAAAAAGAAGAAACATTATACCTGAGTGCGCCTCGTAGACCAGCAATGTAGCGAGAGATGAGCTCCAATGTAGAAATATCTGGGAATAGATAGGAAAGCTCTGCAAACCGTGTCGTATAAGCAGCCAAGTCACCAGTGTGAGATAAACTACGAAAGATGTCGCGCTGTCGAATAAGCCACTGATGATCAATCATCGCTAGGCGGAGTGCTGTCATAAACTCTGTCCAACTAGCAAGGCCAGGGTGTGAAGCCGTCTGGTGAAACATGCGCCACCAAGTAGCAGCACGGCCCTCCAAATGTAAAGCAGCCAAATGTATCTGCTGAATGTCAGTCTTAGGAAACATAAGGAAGTAGGTCTCAAGCTTAGAATACCAATTCTCGAGTTCATTCCCATCGGATGACCCAGAATACACAGTAAGCTGAACCTTATCCTTAAAGTCTCGTGGCAAAGGACCAGAAGATGAAGGAGTCTCGGGTGGTGGAAATGTACGTTGTGGGGGAACAGGTGGAGATAGTGGAGAAACACTGGACTGTAATGATAGAGTATCAATCTGGGCAGAAAGAGCAGTGAACGTCTCTCGTAACTCCTGGTGTAAATCAGTGCGTACATCACTCATGGCTTCTCTAAGATGATCTCGGAATTCATGCCGTACTTCGTCAAGGTAAGTGGAAGACGGTATGTGAGGCTCAGAAGATGTAGGGGAAGTATCCATGGCCAAGGAATGCAGGAAGTGAAGAGAGTGTAAGAAAAGCTTAATATCGGAGGGAGCGGACTTTTGTCGTCACCTCAAATACGCTTTAGGTACACAAACGACACTAAGAGCAAGAAAGGAATTGACAAATGTCAAGAAAAGGTGTGGAAAGCAAGGAAAAACCAGCAAAGATACCTCTCGATAGAGCTCCAAGCGTGTGCGAAGAGCTGGTTGGAAAATGTGACCACAAGGAGAATGAAAGTGGGTGCTGGACAGCCTCCAATCAATGCTGAAAATATGGCTGGAAATCTGTGGAAAACGTGATGAAATGGGGCGATGGACAGCCTCCAATCAAAACTGAAATATGGCTGAAACTCTGCTGGAACAATGGCTGAAAAATGTGAATAAGTAGGGCACTGGACAGCTTGGATTTGGAACTTGGGCGCCGGAAATAATCTGCCCCAAAAAAAAAAAAAAAAAAAAAATTCCGGCCACCAAATTTAGCGGAAGTACTTCTGCTAACTATCTGCTAAAGCTCCGCCAAGGAAAATGCTTTGATGGGAGTTGGTCCTCCTCCAAACTGTGTTGAATGTTGCTGAAGCAAAGAGACGAAAGCCCTTAGCAAAGAGAGAAAACTCAGCAAGGAAAATGGGCACCCAATCAGAAAATCAGATCTGAAATTCAGCAATCAGGAAAGTGCTCTGATACCAAGTTATGATCAAAATCTCAGGTGTTGAATCAATGAAGCATAAAACACAGCAATAGACTAAAGCCCTACAAGCAATAGACAAGACAATAGGTTCTCCCACGAAGAGTCCAAGCAATACCAATCAATAATCTGAAAAATGAGTGCACAAATGCCCCTATAAATACCCTACCATGAACCTTAAAATAGGAATTCAAAAGTAAAGGGAGGCAAAATGTGGAGGGAAAATAGGGCGCCCTCCTATGGGCCCCCACTCCAAATATAACCATATAATAAGGGCCCAAGGCCAGTCAATGTCATAAAAAAGGACCCAGTGTGGGTCATAAGCATATAAAAAGGCTCTGGGGCCTGTACATGACTAATATAAAATGCGTAACCAGAAATATACATAACCAACAGTAAATGTAAAGAGGCCTGCGGAATATATGCAGAGTAGCCTAGTAGGCCTGTATCCTGTAGTCCGTAACTAACGAGAGTAGAACGAGATTGCTCCGAATTGGTATGAAGTGAGCCTATTTCGAAAACCTATCCACAACCACCAAACAAGAATCGTGATCATGTTGGGGTATGAGGGATGCACAGACGAAGTCCATGGAAATGTTGGTCCATCGACAATGAGAATGGGCCAATGTTGTAGGAGACCAATAGGCTTACTATGAGAGTACTTATTGCAAAGATAGAAAGAACACTGGCGAAGGAGAGTAGTGAGGTCAGCTTTCATAAAAGGCCATTAAAAATATTCATGGAAATGGGCTAAGGTTTTCTGAAAGCCAAAATGACCACAAATAGGAGAGGAATAACATCATGAAAATGCTTGGAATGAAGGAGAGGAGTGCTAGGAATGCATGAAGTCTTAAACGCACCGATCGTGAATGGAATAACCTGGTGAGGACAGGACGACACGACTGAAGTAGAAGCATAACTTTAATCAGAACATTAGGGATAAGCTATAGGAAGAAGATAAAACTAAGGACTAACCATAAAAAGGCTATGGGTAAATGTAGGGAGATGAGCTAAAGCATCAATAGCAACATTAGATGCACCAAGAACATCAAAAGAAAAGGTTTGCAAAAATTGGAGACAACGATTCCGACGGTCTTTAACATTTTTCTGAGTAAACAAAAAGTGAAGATACTGATGATCAAACAAAATATCAATAATGGCACCATTTCTTAAGAGCATGTATAATACCGAGTAGCTCTTTCTCACAAGTCAAATTTCTTCGTAAGAACGTAAACTATGGGACTCATAAGTAATAAAACCAAAGGTTTGACATTGCAAGGCTCCTATACCAACAAAATTAGCATCAATTTTGAAGGTTGTGAAAAATCCGGAAGACACATAAGACAAGTAGAAACTGAAAGAGACTTAATGGAATTAAAAGCAGTTTGACACTTAGAAAACCATACAAACGGGACTTTTTTCTTAAGCGAATGATATTAGGGAGCAACAAGGGAAGAAAAATGATGATAGGACAGTGTAAATGAAGAGCCAAGCCGAGAAAAATATGAAAAGAATGGACTTCAAACAGAACTTGCCACATAGAAATTGCCTAAACTTTACGAGGGTCGAGGTGGATACGGCCTTAAAAAATCACCAAACCAAGAAAAGAGATTCAGTAATAGCAAAAGAACACGTAGACTTCTTGGCATACAAAAGATGAGTAACAAGGATATGAAAAACAAAATGTGAATGGACAATAACACAAACACCTAATAACGAGCAAAACAAAAAGAGTTATGGCATGCTAAAAAGTAGGGGGACCATTGTTAACCCCAAAGGAAGAACTCTAAACCCATATAAGCCACAGTGGGTACGGAAATCAATCTTACACTCATTAGCGGGATGCATACGAATCTGATGGCAGGTAGAGCAAAGATCGATCTTAGAAAATAGTTTGGCTTTACCTAGTTGATCAAACAAGTCATCCATAACGAGATAGGAAACTGATTACGGATGGTGAGTTATTCAGGGCACAATAATCAATGCAAAGTCATTTAGTACCATCTTTTCAATCAACAAGGAGAATAGGGGCATCAAAGGGACTATGACTAGGAGCAAGAGGCCTTGCTGCGAAAGGCCATTGATGTGATGTTAGATGGACATGCGATAAGGAGCACAAGATGTGGTGAATCACATCTTGTAATGGTGGCAACAAGGTCGGTGTATCAAAAATAGACGAAAACTCATGCAAAAGGTTAGAAATCACCTGAAGCATGGGCGTAGCTGCAGGAGGGTGACCAGATTGAAGCTCTTGAAAACATCGGAGAGAGGCACAATGAGCCCTAGGTAGTAGGCTATGATGAACCACTTACTAGAAATAAGCTGGTAATCCTATGATGAGTCAATGCCTGCCATCATGAGTAAAAGTGAGACTCTATTGGTAAAGATCCAAAGCCATGGTACCCAAAGAAACAAACCAATTTGTGCCAAGGATAATGTCATATCACTTAGGGTGATACCTTCAGACCCGAGACCATGATGAGGATTCAAATCATGGTATTGACATACCTATCCCACCACGGAACAAAACCCGTCACGGTTGCAGACAGCCAGTACAACCTTCATCTCGACGTACCGTTCAACGGACACTTCGGGCCTATTTTACTTGATCTCTCTTCTAATGTTGTTGTGCCTGCACAATAGAATCAAAAGAGTTAGTAAGAAAAGAAGATAAAATAACAAGAACATCATTAGGAGGGGGTGGAATACTTGATAGTAGCGGAGAATATCCATTAGCCAGTAGAAATGGAGACACACCTACGCTGGTAGCCTGGTACTAACTGAATTGTTATAACTGTAATCTGCAAAACACAAATGTTGATTCCAATCGCAAATGGAACCATCAACCATATGTGCAAACTCAGCGATATAGGTGCCCCAAGAAAGGATAGCGGCATCGGAAGACCAGCACCAAGGAGTAGGAACATAAGCAAGATAGTAGTCACACTGCAATATCATGGAAGACCAAGCGATATGCCAGGAAACATGAAGCATAAAGACATCGTCCTGACAAAGAATAGCTAGAATGGAGAAATGTGCACCAACATGGTCAAAAGCCCAAGGTATCCATAAGTCCCATGAATGAGAAGTAGCAATGGCACACGGTACCTTGAAGGCACTTATCGCGAGATCATCATGCCAAGAAATTTGTAAGGTCTAGGAAAGCAACATATTTGTCCCAACATGAATCTAAGGCTATGTGATAATCTAGTGTCTAGGTATCGAGGCAATATCAAATCCCTTACTACACCCCTCTCTAGGATATGGGCACGGAAGAAATCAAGCTTGACACTACAATACTCTTTGGATGAACGCACGATATATGAACCTCGTGATGTACTGATGGCTCCCCTTGAGAAGATGGGATATAGACATGATGAATGCCTCCAATCGATGAGAGACCTAGGAGTACCATGATGGGTGATGTCCCTAACCATAGATTTGGTAAGTGGATGTAAGCGCCAAATGTGGATATCTTGTTTCCCTGTTTGCAGTCTTTGTGAGTCTTTGTATATAGGCAATTTGTTGGAAGATAGCCTCAACCTATAATGGGGACATTACAAACTCAGCTAAAATGATAGTATCATATGTGACAACATTGTAAATCATAAGTGTAGGTTTGCAACGGCTTGTCATGAATATCCTAGATTGCCAAAAGGAAAATTTGTAATTTATTAGAAAGTTGATAACACTAGCAAAAGGAAAATGTAAACCTTGATTGATTGTCATCCAAATTAGAGGACCTAAGGTTTTCAAATTGTAATATTTGCAAGCGAACTAGCAAATTTAAGCTAGAAAATTTGAGATGAGTAAATAGTAAAATCCAAAAAGGTTTGAAACACAGAGAAATTTGATAGCATGGATGGATCTCATTCTGTAGTAGTAACCTTTTTCCTTGTGAACATAGCTCTTCAATAATAAATTCTAATATAACTATACATAAATTTTTGAAACCATGTATACACCTCCTAAAGCAATAATCTCCATAGTGAGGGTTAAAATTGGAGTTTAAATGGTTGAGTTTCAAAACCTATGGATCTCTATAGCACACTTTGGTAGTGCAGTCATTTAATTTTTGGATTTTTTGTCATCCTAGAATAGTTGGATTGATTTCCAATTATTGACTGTTATTAAAAGCATCCAAAGCCTCTTATAACCTAGATGGAAATTGTTGTATGAATAATGTTGGTTGGTTAAATTAACCTTGAATGTCTACTTTTCTTGCTTTATAGCTACTTAGTTTGTTATTCAACTATTGTAGTTATCGTCCAAGTTGAAAAGGTGCATGCTAATAGAAGTATCTTCATGATTCATCTAACTATACGTTAAATACAAAGGTGACGTTGCATATTGTTTCATAATTGACATTGGAATAGCCACTGATTGTGCATGTCCACAGGGAGATGCTTCAAAATCAATGAATTTAAATGATTATTATTTTGATGTTCAAGTGTTAGGGACACATTGTTTTGTTTGTTTAAATCACATGTTATAGTATTGAGTGATATCTGTAATTCTATGTTCTTTCTTGTGCAATGGAAGTACATGGACATATCCAAGTTTACATGTTTATTAACTAGGCAATTTAAGAATTAGACCTACCAATAACACTGATTGACTAGGTTATTCAGATTTTGGTTGTTTAACCTCTTCCTTAAGAGTTATGGACTCAGCTCATTACATTCGCCGCGTCCATTTACATTTACTTTACTTTATGCGTAAGCAAGCCTTGGGCCCTTTTTTATTCATTAGTGACACTTAGACTATATGGTTGGCCTTTGGCCTTATTATTCATTATTAGGCCATTTGGACATATTACTGGAGAGTGGGGGCCTTCTTGAAGGGCGCACTATTTTCCCTCCCAGTTGGGCCCTAGCCACCGGAAGCTTCCTTTTAGGGCTTTCTCTTGGCTATAAGTAGGGAAACTATGTCATTTGTTATTCAGCTGATGATATTGATCTCTCTCTTGAGTCTCCTTAATATCTCTCTTTCCTGCTTTCTAGGGTTAAGTCTTGCTTATGTGCTGCTTTCATAGCTTAAGTCTTGCTTATGTGATGCTTTCATAGCTTAGCTCTAGATCAGCCATGGCTCTATTCGTAACTTGGTATCAGAGCACTTTCCTGTGCACTACTTTTTCAGATTTAGTAGAGGTTGTCCAACGCCCTACTAACCCATCACTTTTGTCGATTTTTTCATCAGATTTCTATCGTTTTTTCAGATTTATAGAGGTTGTCCAGCGCCCTACTAACCCATCACTTTCGTTGATTTTTTCATCAGATTTCCATTGTTTTTCCAGATTTGGTAGAGGCTGGCCAGCGCCCTACTACCTTGTCAATTTCATCGATTTTCTACACCGATTTGCTGCTCATTTCGTGGCTTGATTGGAGACTGTCCAGCGCCCTACTTCATCACCATTTTTAGCGATTTTCTCCATTTTTTTTCAGGTTATGTGCGGATTTTGGTAGCTACTGCCCAGTGCCCTACTACCTTGCCATCTTCGACGGATTTCTCCACCGATTTGCTGTCCATTTTGCTGATTGTTTCGAGGTTGTTCAGCGCCCTACTTCATCACCATTTTCAGCGGTTTTTTCCATCATGTTGTAGGACATTTGTGGATCTTACTAGCTGCTTCCCAGCACCCATTTTCAGCTTGGATCTTCAGCTCTCTCTCTCTCTTTAGCCTCCTATCCAAAAATCACCCAATTCCGTAATCGTTTGCTATTCCAAATTGCCAAAATCCTGCAGCTTGTTCATCGCTGCCCCAGCCCTTCCGACTTGTCACTTTCGCCTATTATTTATCCTTCTCCAGCCGTCTTTCACAGTTTATCAAAAGGCTCTCCAGCGCCCATCCTCAACTACATTTCACGGAATTCCGACTCCGTTTGATATTCCAATTTGACATTTCCCTCCTGGCTGTCCAGCGCATTTTTACAGCCTTCATTTTCACTTTTTCCATTTGTTGATTGCTGCCCTTTCTTAGTTGTGATAATATTGGTTTTAATAGACTAATTTGGGGTGACGACAAGAGTCCGCTCTCTCAAGTTTTCGTCTATTCCTTCCACTATCATTATGGCACATTCACCTACCCCGAGTGAAACTGTTCAGGAAAACTTATCCGATCAGTTTCGGCGCATGGATGAAACCCTTTCTGGCCTTGTTCTTCGCTTCGATACAGTTATGACCGGCTTTCCTACTATGCAGTCACATATTGATTCTTTACAGCCTCATGGTCCTGGAAAAGCTCCTGTCTTTCCTTCATTTGGGACTCCCCCTCCATTTGGATTTCCATCTTCTGCTAGTCAGCTTGGTGGTGGACCGTTCATTCCACCTAACCCACCTCCTGGTTTCTTTCCACGTCCCCCAGTTCCTGAGCCACACTTTACTCGAGACTTTCGTGATAGGGTACAGCTTGCTACCTATTATGGTTCCTCTGACGGGAACTTATTAGAGAATTGGTTAGCTAAGCTTGACACATATTTTTAGATCTACCCTAAGACTGATCCTCAGAAGATCCAGTTGGCTGCTTTACACTTAGATGGATGCGCCGCCACGTGGTGGCAAGTTTATCGAGCTGATTCTGATCGGGATATGGCATACCTTTCGCCGTGACCTCTGTCATGCTATGATTGATCCTTAGTGGCTCGACCGCCAACTTGATACATTCCGTAGCTTCACTCAGACCAGTGACCTTGCTTTTTATACAGATCAGTTTATGGAGCTTTCCTATCTTTTCACAGATATACCGCCCACTGAGCTTATTTCTCGTTACATTGTTGGGCTTCATGGTGCCTTACGTTACGATGTTTCTTTCTTCCGTCCTCCCACACTTGTTGAGTACTTGTACTTTACAGCACAAGTACTCTGACACCCTTCCTTCCCGCTTCTCCCTACCCAGTCCTTCTGCTTCATCTTTTCTTGCTATGTCCACCCCTACACCTGCCCCTTCAGTTCCAGTTCCTTGCACTGTGGACCCTCGACCTGCTTTTGTCCGACGTTACACGTTTGCAGAGTTTGCTGACCTTCAGGATCCTATATCACACAGTTTGAGCAAGTTGCCTAATTTACTTGAGATAGTTATTGATCTACCTGAGCTCGTCATTGTATCCCATAGTAAGTCAGAGTCACATATATAGGTTCCTACTGATGTTGATTCACATATATAGGTTGCGGCTGATATGGTCCTTGATACTGACATAGCATGCTATGATCCTATTGATGATGCGATTCCATGCTTTGATATTGTTGTTGAGTACTTTGATGCTACTCGTGTTCCTGAGCGCCATGCTATAGATGTTGTCGCCTATGCTCCTTATTTCGATATTATTCATGGGTCTACGGTTTCAGATGCTTTGGCTACTCCAGTAGGTCTCCATATGGCATACGGTTATACATTTCATGATGGTCCTATTGTATACTCACTAGCTGATTTTGTTGATACCCGTCTAGATGAGTATGTGGTTCTTCTAGACGCATATTTAGGCCAGAACTTATCAGTTGATGCTTCTGTTATTATGCCTACGTATGTTGTTCCATTTGTGGATCATATTATTCTAGATGCGGGGCGAGAGTATATTGCTTTAGTGGATACATGCAGTACACATTCATTTATTAGCAGTTACATTTCCACCAGGATTCGTGCTACACCTGTTCTTGCTTCCCAGCCTTTCAGTGTTGAGGTTGCTCGTTCCCATTCTTTTCCCAGTTCTCAGATGATTCATGGCTTGGATTATTGCATTGGTTATTTTTCTGGTGCAGCCTGGTTCTCTTCACTTGGTACTGTTGCTGTGGATCTCTCTCAGCAGACACTTTCCTTTACTCATGCTGGTCAGCATCATTCACTTGCTGGTATTGATTCCCAGGGTGACTATCAATTGGTTACCGGGAAGCAGTTTATGCGTAGCCTGCCAAAGGCTTAGGATGCAGCTCTTCTTTCCATTCAGAGTACATTAGTTGCTGCTTCACTTTCACCATTCGTGGGTCCTCTTCCTCAGGTTGATGCTCCTTCGGATTTACAGGTTGTTGTTGCTGTGTGCCTTGTGCCTATATGCCTTGATTCACAGATATTGAATTCAGTGGTCATTCCTGGTTTCATTATATTTAGGCTTTATACCTTGGTGGTATTTCTACTATTGCTTTTGCGCATACCTTAGATAGCCCTCCTGGTTCGGTGGTTGGTGCAGTATCTTTTCCATTGGTCTCTATATCTCCATCTCTTGAGTCCGTTATGGCTGATGTTCCTGCTGATTTCTATGGGGTTCTTCACGGGTCCACGTTTGATGGTTCCCTCGCTATTAGTGATCAGGTTGTATCTTTTTTCGCTTTACTCCATGGATCTCTGCTTGAGGTTTGTGAATCGCCTCATGATATTTCTACGGTTCCTTACATGATTCATGCGCCTTTGGCCCTTACTGTTACACATTTTCCATCCGAGGATATTTGCCAGATGGTCACTATTACTTATCTAGGCTATTTATATGCTAGGATCTTTCTAGATGAGTATACGGGCATCCTTCAGTCTCCTTGTGTTTCTACATATAGGTTTGTTGCAGTCCATGCCGATGCTATGGATATATGGCATTCCTGGTTATTACATATAGCTTGGTTTCCATTTGGACCTGTTGATTGGTGTTGGTTTTTCCATATTACTGATCGCCTATGGTGCGGATATCTCTATGATTATGCATGTGGCTCTCTATCTGTTCCTTGGATTGTTGCTCATTGTCAGGCTTGGCATATCCTGATGGCTTGGGTTATTGCCTCCATTCCAGCTACTGTTTGTCCAGGTGATTTTCAGATTCCACGTCATTTCAGGTTGCTCCATATTGTTTGGTCTCCGATGCTGAGTTGCCACTTTGTTCTGGTTTTCTGAAACCATTAGATTACCTTGAGAGAGTTCCTTCTCTCTCTTGGATAGTTTTTGGGGATGTTGATGCCATATACTTCAGTATTGCTCATATGTGCTTTGATACTCATTCCCAGCTACACGTGGATATTGATCCGATGCTTGCTACTGATGTTGGGGATCTTGTTCCTCGTTCCAGTGCATTTCTTCTATTCCTCACTTGTGTGCCTGGTGTGTACTTTGGGATTACACTTGCGGCCAGTTCCGATGGGTCATCCGATTCTCCATCCGTTTTTGGTGTATCCTATGATGGATTGGTATGTCCATATGAGGTCTTTCTGGATGAGTTTTTCGGCTACAGTTTTTCAGTTGAGGCCTCTGCTATTTCTAGATTTGTTGCTATTGTTTTTATGCATCATGTCTTTTTAGATGATGCATTGATTTCTTGGACCTTCTGGAGCTTTTGGCATGCTGCTCTTCTCGTGATAGGGGCCTTGAAGGTACCGTGTGCCATTGCTACTTCTCATTCATGGGCCTTATGGATACCTTGGGCTTTTGACCATGTTGGTGCACATTTCTCCATTTTAGCTATCCTTTGTCAGGATGATCTCTTTATGATCATGTTTCCTAGCATATCACTTGCTTTTCCATGCTACTACAGCGTGCCTGTCATCTTGCTTATGTTCCTACTCCTTGGTGCTGGTCTTCCGATGTTGCTATCTTTTTTTGGGGCACCTATATCACTGAGTTTGCACATATGGTTGATGGTTACGTGTATGATGCGGCTATTCGCGATGAGTGTCCATCTCTTTTCCAGTTTCCTTATTGGCTTCCCGTTGCTGATGCAATTCTACCTTCTCGGGCTTTTTGGATACCTTAGTATGATGTCCCTATCTTTTGGGCTGATCCTCTACTATCTTGGGCATTACGAATACCTTGGCATTCCTGGTTGCTGCTTGATCTTCTTCTGGTTCCTTTGCATTCCTGGTTGTTCCATATTGCTTGGCTTCAGATGATGCGGCCGAGATGTTCCCTTCGTCGCCATGACGTTGATCCTGAGCTTTTCCCTTTCTTACCGGCTGCCATTCACCAGGTTCGCCTTCACCATAGTCGATGTTGCTGGCAGATTTAGTTTTTGGTCCAGTTTGATGGTTGTCCTGTTGAGGAGGCCACATGGGAGCCTATTGATGTCTTTTATTATACACCATCACTTGCGGATCAGGATCGTGCTCCTCCTGCACTTGTTGATTCCTCTACATCAGATGCTGCTCTAGTTGTTGATGCACCAGGGCTTGTTGTTGTTTGATCCAGTTTCTTTTCTGCAGTTGGGTCTTCTTTTTTTTGTGTCGGGGAGAGTTATGGACTCGGCTCATTACATTCGTCGCGTCCATTTACATTTACCTTACTTTATGCATAAGCAGGCCTTGGGCCCTTTTTTAATCATTAGTGACAGTTAGACTATACGTTGGCCTTTGGCCTTATTATTCATTATTAGGCCATTTGGACATATTACTGGAGAGTGGGGGCCTTCTTGGAGGGCTCACTATTTTCCCTCCCAGTTGGGCCCTAGCCACCGGAAGCTTTCTTTTAGGGCTTCCTCTTGGCTATAAGTAGGGAAACTGTGTCATTTGTTATTCAGCTGATGATATTGATCTCTCTCTTGAGTCTCCTTAATCTCTCTCTTTCCTGCTTTCTAGGGTTAAGTCTTGCTTATGTGCTGCTTTCATAGCTTAAGTCTTGCTTATGTGATGCTTTCATAGCTTAGCTCTAGATCAGTTGTGGCTCTATTCGTAACTCTTAGATTGCACAAACAGTTTTTATGTTTTAAAACTCTATTCTATTGTTTTTTTTACATTTAAAAATATAAAATCTTGTATGGAAGGTGCTATGAAATTGGAAGCTAGTACCTTTAAACCAAGGGATATCTTGGGGAATGTATTGCAAATGGCTGCACCATGTGCTAAAAGCAAAAACCTTTCACTTGAAGGATTTGTGGCTACAGAATTACCACTAGAGGTATGTATTGTTTCCACATTATGGTAGCTACATATTCAAGCACATTTATAGATCACCAAGACATTTTGGGAGGAATAAAGCTGAATAATGATGATTCTTCATAATCACATCAAAGAGCATTTCAACAACTCAATCTAGATACATTAAAATTTGTTCTAGAGATCAAAGCCAGGATATCAATATGATAATTGATTTTTTGATTCTAGCCTTCACTTGAAGCTATCAAAATTGCATTAGGAGGCTTCCATGTCTTTAGAAAGTTTAGTAAACTCTTATGAAATGTTGGCTCTCTCTCTTCCCCCCCCCCCCCCCCCCCCCCCCAAAAAAAAATGCTTTGCCTTTTGGGAAATTCAGATGATGCAAAAAAAGGAGTACTATAAAGAATTTTTCAAACCTATACTAGGAACTTGTACTCAACCTGTCAGGTTCTCCCTAAACTCCTAGAGAACTTTCCTCCCTTTAATTCCCTGTAAGCACAAGCATCAAACACAGACACACAGTGGAGCTAGCTGCGTCGTCTCCTCCCAACCTTTGCTGCATAGATCACGATGAGGATTGCCTCTCTCTAGGCTCTCTTATCCATGAACCTCAAGCACCCCTCAATCCTGACCCTTCCTATCATCGACACATGGGCAATTTCATGCATAGTCGACGTTCGCCACTCGGCAGTACTCTGCCACATAGGCAAACATGTAGGTTGACATGTGTCACTCATTCACTACCAAGTGTTCCAGTGAGCATATGACACGTGTCATGTTTGACCGGTCAACCCTGACATGCGTCACTCATTCACTGGACCAAATGTCCCAGTGAGCATATGACAAGTGTCAGTTGACCAGTCAACCCTCTCCTACTAAATAGGTGGTCAGTCCAGCCACTCCTAATTAATGACCCAAT
This sequence comes from Diphasiastrum complanatum, assembly GCA_029204225.1. Classification (NCBI taxonomy): domain Eukaryota; kingdom Viridiplantae; phylum Streptophyta; class Lycopodiopsida; order Lycopodiales; family Lycopodiaceae; genus Diphasiastrum; species Diphasiastrum complanatum. The sequence continues at coordinate 56,976,217 of CM055093.1, forward strand.
ACGCTATACCAAAGCTCAGCATGCGACTCAGAGGCTCAATAACATAGATAACCATTTTATTTACATTTCTTTTACAAGTGTCACCACAAGCCGGTGACCTAGCCATTTACAAATGTCACCACAAGTCGGTGACTAGGCCAATTTTGTATTTACAAGAAGTACATCTGTAAGTAAAACAATAAACAATCGGGAAAGGGAGTAAATGAAGTTTGAACACATGCTTGATAAACAAATTGCCGTTCCACCTGGCACAGGTAGTGGGTGTAAAACTCCAGGAGTTTTAATCCTTTCAGCTTTATTGACTTGACACTTGAAACAGTGCGTCACATAATGGTAAACATCGTTTTTCAATTTAGGCCACCAGAAGTTACATAAGATCAACTCATAGGTCCTATCCACACCTGGATGACCTGCACTAGGGCTATCATGACATAAATGGACAATCTTTCTACGCAGCTCCTCACAGGCTGGAACAAGAAGTTTGCCATTTCTCTTAATCATACCATCTTCTATGGTATATTTAAGGTAAGTGTGAGCAAAGAGACCAGAATTCTCATCTTGAGATTCTACTTGTGCAAGATTTGCTCTCTCACAATTCCTTGACAATAAGGATCCTCTTGCTGAGCCTGTCTAATCTCAGCAATCAGGTCATTTTCAATGACCACAAAAGACATCTGATACAATATACAAGATAATGCATCAGTCACACGAATTTTGGCACCTTTCTTGTACCGAATTTCCATGTGAAATTCCTGCATTAACTCAGCCCACCTGGCTTGTTGCCCTCTTAGGTCCGGCTGGTTGCAGAAATATCTCAAAGTGTTATGGTCGGTGTACACATAAAATTCCACACCATACAAATGCCTCCATGCCTTCAAAGTGTGGATAATGGCATACAACTCTTTCTCGTCAGTTGGATAGCTCTTCTGTGCAGGGTTGAGCTTCTTGCTCTCGAAGGCCACAGGCCTACCCTCTTGCATCAGAACTGCCCCAATGACAATGTCACTTGCATCCGTTTCAATGACAAATAGTTTTTGAGGGTCCACAATTTTTAAAGTGACAAAGTCAGCCACAGCTTGTTTCAAAGCATCGAAACTTCACTGCTGAACTTCCGTCCACTCTTTCCATTTATTTTTCTTTAACATATCAGTCAATGGTGCAGCTACGTGTGAATAATTCTTCACACCTTTACGATTAAACACAGCCAATCCTAGAAAGCTTCTTAGTGCCGTCAAGTTTGTAGGAACAGGTTAGGCAAGAAGGACATCAAATGTCTGTGGATCCGGTTTTATTCCATCTGCTGGCACTATAAAACCCAAATATGTTATTTCTTTTTTAAACAATTCACTTTTTTTATCATTAGCGAACACAGTTCTACACAGTTCTAAGGTGATTAACATGCATAGCATCACCACAACTGTAAACAAGTATGTCATCAAGAAAATTAACCAAAAACTTGCCCATAAATGGTCTAATCACATCATTCGTTAACATCATAAATGTTGCAGGGGCGTTAGGGCATAACTAAAAATTTATAGTGTCCAAAACGAGTCCGGAAGGCAATTTTATGCACATCCTCTTCTCGAACTCTCATCTGGTGGCAACCACTCTTTAGGTCAATTTTGCTAAACATTGTAGCACCATGGAGGGCATCCAAAAGATCATCTATGCTCTCGACAACTGTGGTAAAGGAACCGAGTCCACCTTCCGAATCACCGACACGTTCATCAACCGTGGAACACCTTGAGGTTCTTCCTGCTCCAATTCCTCAATTTTCATAGGATCTGCCTCCTCAACTACCAAACTGTAGGTGGTCCGTGAGGGATTGCGAGGACACTCCTTCCACCTATACCGCCCTAGAGAGCCAAAGCAAAGGTTCTCTTTCTTTGCCTGCTCCAGGTCCTGCGGCAATAGTGTAGAAAAGCGCTGGCCCCCTTGGGCATTGGATGTCCCATACCGCCCTTTGCCTTTTGAGGCGCCCGCACCTTTACTCTTTTTCGTACTCTGAATTTGCTCTTGGGAGGATTGACCTTCCATTTTTTAGACTTTCTTTTCCCCCAAGGCTGAAACCCTCCTGAAGTAGGTGTCTCAGACTCCTTGGCCTTTTTTCCATCTTTGTAATATAGGGCCATCTGCAAAGCCCTGTGGAGGTTTGGAGCCTGCTCCTTCCTTACGAAAGGCCAAAGGCTTTCACGCAAACCATCCACAAATTGAAACACCTGTAAAAACATCGTCACCTCCTCAAGTATCTGCATGAGTGCCTCCCTATATTTGTCCACATATTCCTGTACGGACGCATTGCCTTGTTTGAGACTTGACCATGCTTGCATCGCCTGGTTTTCTCATCCAACGGTACCCAATTCTCTGTAAACATATGCTTGAACGCTTCCCAAGTTGTAGGTACTAGATTGTCCTTCTCGATTTTGTGCCACCAACGTTGTGCAGTCTCTTGTAGTCGATATGTGGCCTCCGCAATCTTTTGATCATCATCCTCAATGCCACAAATCTTTTGTATCCAATTTTCCACCGCATCAGTATTCCACATAGCAACTGCTCCTGTATATTTTGGCAGTTTGAAATCCTTGATTGTGGGTAATTTCCGCGTTTATGGATGTTCGACTTCTTTCTCAACTGTCACAGGTTCAACGGCCACCATAGCCGTTCCACTGACTCTCTCGGGTTCCTGTGGGGATTTGGTCGACTTCAATTATTCGAGAATTTGTTGTAGCACTATCTCCATGGCATCAACCTTGGCTGCCACCTCCTCAATTCTCAATATCTCGATGCTAGAACCCTCCAACAGTGATGAGATCTCTCTGCTAGCAGGCCATGCCCATCCTACTGATCTTGTGGTTGATCTATCTCGTTTGTGAGTGGATTGAGCACAGTCGATCCCACAGTTGAGGTCACCCAATTGATTATGAGGTGATAGAGCTTTTAATAAGGGCATTTGGTGGAGAAATAGAATTTTTAGAGCTTCTTTGAAAAACAAACTTTTCTCCCTCTACTGCAAGGATTCCTTTCCTCACAGATGGCAGCTGAGTTTCTGACTAAAATCTCAAAATATCTCCATGGCTGTCCAGCGACCTCCTACGGCCAGCTACCTGTCCTTACGGCATCCAAAACGATGTAGAAACGGTGAAGTTATAGCCGGTTTTCCAAAAACCCATAACCCTTGCCCGGTCCTTTTTATAACAATCGCCAAGTGAAGATCTTTAAGAATCCTGTCACATGAAAACCAAAAGGATGACTGTGGAGCATGAACCACCCAACCAATATGGAGAGGCTAGTCAATACCCTAACCAGTCCACCCCCAAGCCATAGTGAATGAACACAAGAAAGGAGAGGAAACCTGGCTCAAGAATCTGAAATTCCAATAGAGAGATGGGCGAGTTTCCATGGAATGTATTCTCTCCAAGAGGAGATAATATTCCCCTTAGGATCCGCATGCAGTCTATATTGAGCTATTGACCTCCTATTCTTGCATTGAAGCAGTCATTCACCATGCATGTGCTCCTATGTTTAATTATAGGTCTGGGCCCTCATATGATTATTAATTACTTGTGACGACCACGTCTGGAATGACGTAGCATAACTAATAACCACATACAACTGGAGTGATCGGCTATCCACGTCAGGAATTTCCGATTCCCTTATACAGGACATGGACATAACATTCTTCCCCCCTTGAACCACTTCTATCTCTAGAAGTGAAACCTAGGGAAATTCTTCTTTATGCTTTCGACTTGCTCCCACAAATCATCATCCTCAGTCCGTCCCTTCCACCTAATCAAGCACTCAGAGATAGAACGATTTCTCAATTGTTTATCTCTGGTTTTGAGTACCTTTTCAGGTTCCAAAGGAACACTAAGCGATAAGTCCTCCAAATGGGTAAGATCTTCCTCTGAACCAACTACATCACCTTCATGTAAACTTAATTTTAAATGGCTTACATGAAACACAGGGTGAGCTGTAGATTTGTGCTAAAGATCTAGTTCGTAAGCTAAAGAACCAATTTTTTTTATAATTCAAAACGGTCCACAATATCTGGTAGACAGTTTATAATGCTTCCCCGTACGCATAGTCTTAGAATCCTTAGGTATTCTAAGATATACCCAGTCATCAACTTTAAAATCTCTAGGAGACCTCTTAAGATCGGCATAGTGCTTAGCTCTATCCTGAGCACTCCGGATACAATCACGGGCCACTTGCAACATTTCACGCATACCATGCAAGAAATCCGCAACTTTCTAGATCTTAACAGACTTCGTCTCCACATTTACCGGAGATCTAGGTTGAAAACCGTACATCAGCATAAACGGACTATAACTAGTAGCAGAATGTTTCCTACTGTTATAAGCAAACTCAATCAAAGGAATGTAATCTTCCCACTGAGATTGCTTGTGAGACACATACGTTCTCAACATATCCTCCATAGTTTGATTAGTTCTCTCAGTCTGGCCATCTGATTCAGGATGATCAGAAGAACTAAAACTAAGCGAGGTTTCTAGTCTATGGAATACAGCTGACCAAAAGCGACCTATAAATTTAGGATCTCTATCACTAATTATATCACTTGGCAGTCCATAAAGCCTAAATAATCCTTCCACAAAGATCTAGGCTAAATCCGAAGCCTTAGCAGTTGACTTGACTAGTATAAAAGTAGCTAACTCTATCAACTTGTCCAACCAAACCCAAATAGAATCATTTTGGCATTGGGTCCTTGGAAGTCCAACCACAAAATCCATAGATATACTTTCCCATCATTTCTGAGGGATATCTAGGGGATGTAACAACCCTCCAGTCTTCAAGCGTTCAGCTTTGGCTAACTGACAAGGTCTACATTTAACCACATAAGACTCGACAAATGGCTTGCGTTTTGGCCAATAAAACTCTCTTCTGACCAAGTCCAAAGTCCTGTGTATACCTGGATGACCTGCACAGGGAACGTCATGACACTCATAAAGAATCCTCTTCTTTCACTCATCATCCGCTGGTACACAAATTTTCCCATTTTGAAATAGTAAACCACCTCGGATAGAGAACTGTTTCGCTATCTTCTTATCTTTCTTAGGAACGACATAGCAGCTGCATTTGCATTATCATTTGCCATATTGATTTTCTGAAACGATAAATTAGCTTAATCAGTCGAGATCCAATCATCAACCAATAAGTGAAATGTTCAGAACCTTCATAACAGGCCGAAATTATTCAGCAAGGTCTTTCACTTATTTAAGCGAATTTCGTTTAATCAATATCAGACTGATCAAACAACTACAACTTTTGGGACCAAAACTAAAAATTTACGAAAAACCGAGATTTTCGAAAACCGTTCGAAATGGACCAACTGTAAAAATCGATTAAGAAGATCGATCCAACATTTGACAGGCACTGTCACATATCAAAAACATTCGGAAACACCCTGCATGCAATTTACTTGACATGCATTGATTTTTTCGAAAAAAAAGAAAAAATTTCGTAAATAGCCTAGCCACAAGGAAATCTGCTTTTTGATCTAGAATTTCCAAAAATAGCTTCATGCAAGAAAACTACTTATCAAACTATTGATTGTGCATGCAACATGCATCCAAGCATGCATACAGGTCTATTCATACATTTCCATCATCACACAAGCACTACACCTAGTTACAAGCATGCATGCATCAAAACAATTCCAAACTTTTGCAAATTTTAGTTAAAAAATTGCCAAACTTCAAACGGCCATAACTTTCTCTACATGACACCAAATTGGTCACTGTAAATCATAATACGGAGGGAGAGTGGGTCTACAAGGCACTTGCCACATCATCCTGCCACCTAGGCTTCACATGTGCGAGCAATAAATGGCCAAAAATCAAGTAGTAGGGCGCACTTTAGGAAGGTGGTATCATCAAAAATTGTCCTCCAGCCCAATAAGCATCCAATCAGAGGTTACAGTCACTCTATTAAGGTTTATTAGAGAGGCATAGAAGCTTATAACAGGTCCAGCAAGCAATCATAAGCTCAGATCATGCAAAAAATGCATTTTTGGTCTCCTTCAACAAGCAAAACTTCAATATGATGATGTCTAATGCTCACCTATCCAAATTGGATGTATGATGGCTCAAATCAGAGGCAATCCATCATACCTTTAAGCTTGTAAAGAGAACCAATAGGTTCTGACCCCCATTTGATAGGTATTCATGCTCAAAAATCCCCAAAAATACACTAATTTTTGATGTTTTGAGCCCTTCAATGGTGTCTAATCCTAACCAAACTTCATGACAGCCTAGGGACAGCTTCATTACACCTGTGAAAATGTGCTTACCAACTATTGGCTAAGAATTTTGAGATCTACCACAAAATTAATCCAAAAATCAATAGAAAACCATGTTTTTTGACCAAAATTTGTGGGATAAATCCACAACTCAGTGCAATCTGATCCTGATTCCTGTAAATCCATTGCATGCAAGCACTAAAAGTTCTGATTTTAGTCAAATATGGATTCAATAGCCCTTTTATGGTCCAAAAACCCCAATTTTTGGTCCGAAATCACTATCTAATCATCCTTTTGACTATTCAAACACCATGCAATCATTAGATCCAATCATTAATGACTGTAAAACAACAAGTACAATCTGAAAAACGTACTATATCAGTGCCTATGTTCAATTCCAAGCAAAAAACTTCAATTCTAGGTCAAAGAACTGCAAAAATCCAAGATCCTCAAGCCCCACCTCTTGGTTGATGTGATCCAAGCTCTGATACCACTATAACGATCGCCAAGTGAAAATTTTTAAGAATCCTGTCACATGAATACCAAAAGGACACCTGTGGAGCATGAACCACCCAACCAATATGGAGAGGCTAGTCAATACCCTAACCAATCCACCCCCAAGCCACAGTGAATGAACACAAGAGAGGAGAGGAAACCTGGCTCAAGAATCTAAAATTCCAATAGAGAGATGGGCGAGTTTCCATTAAATGTATTCTCTCCAAGATGAGAGAATGTTCTCCTTAGGATCCCCATGCAGTCTATATTGAGCTATTGACCTCCTATTCTTGCATTAAAGCAGTCATTCACCATGCATGTGCTCCTATGTCCAATTATAGGTCTGGGCCCTCATATGATTATCAATTACTTGTGACGACCACGTCCGAATGATGTAGCATTAACTAATAACCACATACAACTAGACTGACCGGCTATCCACGCCTGGAATTATTCCGATTCCCTTATACAGGACATGGACATAACACTTTCCACAGGCTAAACTACAACTTTCACAGTTTTTATCCATTTTCAATCCGGTCTGATGGTATGAACAGGCTAAAACAGCCAATACTAAGCTTGGCAAGCTTCCACATGCCTGAATCAATGCATCGGTGCTCCGCTTCTTGGTTATTAATCACCATAAACCTCAAACTCTGGAAAAACCATTTTTCCGAAGCTCTCTTCAACAGCTACACTGCTCTATGCACAAAACCTGTCAAGCTCTGATACCAAGCTAAAATTCATGTCAAACAGGATCACAAATAGGCATAGATAGAAAAACTCTCAATAAGCACTCTCCAAGTTCCACATAGCAAAACTGTATTCAAAAACTTGAAACATTGTACATACATAACTTCTTGTGGCAACCCATGCATGACCCGGTTGCCGCTGATGAGACGCGTGTCCCATCGATTGCCTCGTCACGAGTGCAATTCGTGCTAGTCACATGACTGGACCCACAATATAGAAACACAATGAGTTTACTTTCTATATTAACTATCAAGTGATCTAAAGCATCAAGAATATCAATCAAATACTTGGTGTAGGAAGCAAGAAAGGTAAAACTGGTAAGAACATATGATCCAAACTATACACATTAAGGAAGTGGTATAGGACAAGACTATTATATATAAGGAATTATCACACATAGGTAACAAATTGTAGCATAGAGCTGGATGTATAGACATGGAGACATACATGGAATAGCCTTGGAAATAGTAGAATAACAATAATATTAATGCAAATGTGAAACAAGGTGGAAACTTTGAGTAAAATTGTCAAAGAAATTTCTTTGTGATATTATTGCTAAGTGCATAAATTTGTCATGTATGTAGTTCTGCATCGTAATTGAGAGTATAGTTAAAATACTTGACATGTACATCATGCGTGCAATATCAATGTGTCAAGTGACAATACCATTCATGCTGTGGAGAAAAAGTAAGCATGCGACCAATTAGAAATAGCAAGATACCACCATAATGTACTAGAAGGATGTTGTTGTTGCATACCCATAAGAATTATGTGTATGGTAAGACCACTACTACTGCCAATTAAGTTTGCCAAAATCATATGAGAGTTGTTTCAAACTTTTTGCATTAAAGTAGTCAAAAAACAGCGCCCCTAATCGGATGTAAAAATCTCTCGCAATTAGTTCTGAATTTTTTTTAAGGCACCCCCACACTAGCTCTCGCCCTCCTATAGGGAGCCTTCATGCCAAATCTCAAGTTCAACTGGCAAAAAACTGGGGCTATTATGAATCATGAACTTCAAAACCTTGAAAAACATTCAAAAAATGGACTATTGCCCCAAAAGAATCATACATTGCCAATCTTTCTTGGCTCTCCTAGCAAGCGGCGACTTTGTGCTAGAAAGGTGGCCCCAAATCCTCTTTGAAGCACACTGCCTGCTAGTTCCATTGAAAATGTGCACTACCTCTACCAAAATATGTTGCCCTTCTAAAAAGAGTTTGCTGCCCGCTGATCTTTTCCCATAATAGTTGTATGGCAGTAAAAAATTGAGCATGAATCTCCCTTGGCAATCCAACAACTTTTTTGTTAGTTTTCCAACCAAAACCCCCAAGAGAAAAGAGGAAAAATGGCGCTTTTACACTTTCTATCTCTAAAACATAAGGATTTCTCCCAAAGCTCTAATACCAAATGTAAGAAACTTAGCTCTCCAAGATTCTCAAGAAAGCAACTAGTCGGTGAAAAAATGAATCTCCTCCCAACAAACTCTCATGCTCCTTACCTACTACCTCTGTCTTGGTGCACATGGCATCCATGCATGGGTAGGTAATCCATGTAGGCTGGCCCTGGCTAAAACAAGGGGACAAAATAGATAGGAATGGCGGCCACCTCCATGCCTAAGTGGCCGTCTAGTCCACTCCAACTGACTAACCCTAGTCATTGCCTACTGGCACCACGTGTTGACTGCCACAAGTTGACTTGGTTAGTTGCATGCCGAATCTACACACCTTGCCACCTGACTGGTGGCTTGTGCGTTCTCATCGGGTCACCTACAATGACACACCCAATAACTTATAATATCATCGGATGCCTACACTAAGGTGCGAGCCGTGCCCATTTCTAGCGGTTACCTACTCAACTATCATGGGTTGTGCCTCGCTACTAGCAGTGTTGCACTCCAAATTCTCATCAGCTCTCAAACTCTGATGGCCGGTGTGAGGAATGATCCACCCATCCATAGGTGCCCTCTTGAGTCTATCTGATTGCTATTTTTGGAAAGAGTTTAAGGAGGAGAAGATCATTGATTGCATTCGAAAGATACCTTTGAAGTGGATAATGCAATGCTATAAGATTGATTCAATCAAATGGTTGGTGGGCCTACACAAAGACACATTGAAGAAGACATTTATGTGAAGAAAATACAAGTTGTTCCTCAAATCCATATGAACTCTCATGAACTTAGATTGGAAACGGGAAAATGGTGCAGCCCAATGCTCCCTTCTAGGCACACACTTTGCTCCAATGAGGAAGTGGAAATGGAACATCAATATATCTTTTACTGTGGCTGCCTACAATGAGTTTGGGAAGAATTTAAGGTGCACAATCAGCTTTCTCAACCGTATCTTCTCCTCCACTCCTACCTTATTCTCTCATACTCTCCTTTTTCACTCTCTTGCACTCGCAATGTTGCATTTCTTAATGCAAGTACAGTAATGTAGCACAATCTGATCTGTTTTTAATACTCTCATTTCAATGTAAACACTTTTTGGTGTTCATACCATACATTTGGGCATAGTATTTACTTCTTTGGTTTTTTTGGCGAGGTTGACGCGATGTGAGATTGCCAATACCCATTCTTCCATGATCTCCATACCTTGTGAAGAATTGTGCAATAGGTGACTTTTGTGTATGGGGTCTGAGACTCGTTTAAAGTCTCATTGTTAAAGGGAAATATCTCCTAAGTTGTGTGACATCTAGTAGACCGCATGAGGGACACAGAATCACACAAGTCTAGAAACTTTTACACATCATACCTATATGTGTTAAGTTACTAGAAGTGGCATGAGCTAGTTGCAAGTATGCATGGGCCATGTCATCGTAGGAAGAACATTTGGCAAATGTTTTATACTTGCTATGTGCAAACCAGCTTTACGCCGAAAGTCAGAATGCTTTTTTTGCAATATTGAGGAATCAGGATCAAGTTTCTAGCATTCTATCTTTTTGCTAGCACCACTCATCTTGATCCTCCCAGATTTCACTCCATATGGTCTTGGCCAATACGAGAAGATCCTCCTGATGTCCACATGTTTTTGGGTCTTGCTACCCACCTTCAGAAGTCTATCTAGCATTTTGCCACAATCATCACCTCTCTTCATAATCTACTTTGTAAAGGCATACCTTTTCTGTGGACCCTCAATCGTCAGCCATATTTCACCCACAAATACATGACTTTACTTATCGTTGCTCCAATTATACTTCTAGTTGATTTTTGAAAAAAAAACTCATGGTTGAGACTGATGTCAATGTACTTGAAGTAGAGGCTTTTCTTAGACAAACGGCTGGGATGTTATTGCCTGTAAATCCAACTGTCTTTGTTCCTATGAGACCCAATACATATTACTCAGTTAGGGTTTTTGGCTTGGTTATCCATCAGTTCTCAGGTAGAGAACTTTCATGAGCTCTTGTATCCTTCGATGTGAATGCTTCTGTGCAATTTGAGTCTTTAACTGGGTTGTGCTTCCACTTTATAGTTTCTAAATCCATATTCAGAAATCAAGGCGGTCATAATTCCAATTTTTAAAGTTTTTGTCGATAATTTTTTTTTCACATTTTTGCATGCATTTTTGTTACCTATATATGCCAATGCCTTCCTACATTAGGTTCTTGCATCTAGTGTTTTTAGCTTGTAAATTGGACATCTGAATCCCATGTTGCAATTTCGATTTTTCAGCTCATCTTCTTTACACCTGCTACATGGCGCCTAGTTTTAGGGATGCTGATGATAGAGAGTTCTTGCTAAGAGAGATATATATGATAGTTCTCATATTTTTTCGTAACTGATGGGCACTCTGAAATGTACAGGTAATTGGAGATGCTCTAAGGGTACGACAAGTATTAGTAAATTTGGTAAGGTACTGAATTATAACCCTAACTATCTATGCTTATTCAATTGCAAGTTTGGCTAATATCTCTAGTTCACTCTTTGATATGGCTGTAGATGCGTAGTGGAAGTTATTATTTGGATTAGCTTGACTGTGAATTTCATTGCTTTAGGATGCCCAAATGGATTCCTAGACAACCAAACTATCTTTGAGCAGTTGTATCCTCTTTTGTTTGGAGTAAACATGCTACTAGATTAACGCTTAAGTTATCCATTTTTCAACAGTTACAGAAAGGATGCGATGTCTGGTAAAAAATATTGTACTGCAGGCATCAAAACAGTGATAATCAAAAAGATCTTACGTACTTCGTTCTTTCTAGACTGTTGTCCTTTTGTAGGTCCCCTCTGTTAGTGAAAGGTAGGTCTAAAGTCAACTGTGCGTGAAAAATCTCTGACTGCTATTCTTGCAATATAAAAGCCATTTTAAAACATCCACAGTTTCTTAAAAGCTACTTCTTTCTTTTGCCTATGCAGCAATGCCATTAAATTCACTCATGAAGGTACTGTTGGCATCATCATGCGGGTTGCAGCATCTACAGATATACGAAATGACAGAGGTCATGATCAAAAAGATTCTAAGCCCTTAAAACAACTAACGAAAATGCTGGACCTGCTTTCTTGGAAAAATCAAGCCAGTAGCATCCTTTTAATAGTCATGTATCTGTATCCAGATTTAGATTTAGATAGAGTTTGGATGGTGTGTTTGTAGAACCTGAAGAAAAAGATCAGGTGCCAAATTTGCTTCTTCTTGGGAATAAAAAAGTGCTAGATTGACATTACATTGTCACTTTGAGCCCAGTGATCAATTTCCCATCAGAAATGATGAAGAAAAATATGCCGCAAACTGCTTGATTGCAGCTACTATTGCAAAAAGTAACATTACAAGTGGGAAAATGTTCTGCAGATGCATCAACTTCAACTATAGAAGAGATCCAGGACAGCCATTTGAGCATTGCAGATGATCACAACTTAATTCTTTTACAGTGTATTGTGTTCGATACTGGGATTGGAATTCCAGGTAATTTGTAGCTGAATTGTCTGTTTTTATACGAGATTTGGAAAATTCTAGTAGTGGCATAAGTTGAGGCAATAAGCAAGACCAAACCTAAGAATCAACCTTGAGCAATTGCATAAGTTCTGGTGTCAGTTTAATGTTATTCCTGCAAAAAAATATGATAAGCGTTTCAAATAGCCATTTTTACTTATACAAGCAGTATCAATACTCTTTGCATACTTATTCGTAACAAAGACATTACTATATTGTCTATCTATTTGTCCCACTACATTACTAGCAATAGTAGTACTATGAATTTTCCTAGGCATTATTTTACCCTTCGACATACAATCATTCTTCAATATCCCATGCTCCAATCTCCAACCTAGTAAAAACAATGTAGGTGTCCCAAATGAATTGAAGTAGCAGATGCTTAAATGTCATTTTTTTATGTCTAAATGTTTTTTGTTGGGTTTTAAAAAAAAACGTTATGTAGGAAATACAGGATTGTTTCATACAAAACATGTATAGACCAATGTACGGGAATGAACTCATTTAAAATGTCATGGATCTATGAGTTTCACATGCTAAACCCTCAATGTTATTTATTTTCATAGACTCCATTAAATTTCTTTGTGTATGTCTGATGTGTTTTATATACACAATTATATGTAATATACAGCGTGTGTTATATTATTCTCTGTGAATTTGTTTATGTGTATCTACTATACAAAATTGTGCCGAAAATGAATAGATTTATAGTTTATGCACAAAAGTAGATTTGATCTTGTATATCATATATGTAAGATGTAGGTACCTTATATGTATTACATGATTTTTTTAAGATTTAGCATATTGTTATTAGGCAAATTTGTGTTCACAATGTCAAACTTACACATACACCTTGATAAATAATTGTAGATATCAATTATTCTGGAGCAATTGAAACATTGTGCATAATTTATTTACAATACACAGACATCTATAATATTCTATATTTATCTCGATATAGTTGTTTTCTATATTATTAATCTTCTATGGAATCACAATCTATGGATCATCATAGAAACTTTTGTATCAACAATCTACTCTGAGTTTCTCCTATGTATATACATACTGAACTTTGCTTTTTCATAGGTGTTAGATGGAGGATTTACTAGTTTTTCTAGCGTTGTAGATAGTGTTTTGAGTCCCAAAATGCTAAGGACACAAAGCAATTTAGCTACAAATTGTATTAGAGAAGTGATATGCACTTGTGCTCGTATTATATGAGCCCCACCTTATAACTTTTTTGTACATATGCAAATTTGCAGATGCTGCTTTTCCATCTCTCTTTGATAAATACAAACAAGTTAGCAAAATGAATGCAAGAAAAGGTGGGGGAACCGGCCTTGGGCTTGCTATCTGCAAACAACTGGTATTTCCATCCCATTTTTGTTTGTCTACTACGAGTTCTAGAATGTTTGAAGCATTCAAGCATGCATGGAAGTCTATGTAAAATGATAACGAAGTGTTTACCTATGTTGCTTCTTTGTCTTTATGTTAAGTATGAGAAACTCTCCATACAAGAAATTTGTAATATGGACTTTTACATAATAAATTAAACTTCTTCCCTTGATGCTATAGCACCTAGTTTTGCACTTAATGCCCAATACGCATCCATCAATACTCACAATTAAAATTATGTACAGAAATTCTAGAAAATATTACATTACAGGAGTTCCCGAGTATAAAAGGGCCCTATAAGAAATGCCGCTTAGGATGAGAAAATTTGTCAATGTGATTTATAAAAATAAAATAACTTCTTGCCTGCACCGTTATCGATACGTAACCATGTCTGCCCACACCATTTGTGATGGTTAGCCATTCCTTGTATAGTATAGTCTACAATGTGAAGAATTGAAAAAGATTATCTATGTTAGATATAGGGGTCTTATGTTTTTTACATCAAGTATCTAGGTGTAGGATGTTGATAGGAACAAATTTGGCATAGATGGCAAATTATGTATTTTCACTTGTAATGCCACTATTGGGCCAAAATAGAGTAAGAGGCTAAACTCGTGCCAATTAGAGTGTAGACAAGTGTAATGCCTTTGTTTGATGAATTCTAAGAGGTCCAATAGGATTTAGAGCTGGAACCATGTGTGGTCCAATAGGAATTTGAGGTGTGCTTGAATATAGTCCAATAAAATTAAGAGGTGCATGGATCAATGGTCCAATAGGATTAAGAGGTGGCAAAGTGTGGTCCAATCATAGTTATGCATAGTGGTAGCTCGTGGATCTACTAGTATCATTGTACTCCTCATTTTGGATCTAATTGATTTGGTGATTGTGTGGATTTTGAGTGTCATTGAATTTCTAGCTTTCTCTCTCTATCGAGAGCTCATGATGGTTTTTCTCTCTCTACCCGAGGAGAGCAGCTTGCTTTTACTTAGAATATTTTTTGAATACTTCCCACACGTGTGAGTGAGAGTTGGAAGTGATTGAATGCATGTAGTAGTGTGTTTTTGCCATAGGATTTAAGATTGATCTTGAATCTCAATCTAGTCTTGATCTTGGTGCATCTACACCCTTAGGAGATCACAAGTACATGTTGTGGACAATCCACACATGTGAAATCAACATGGTATCAGAGCCTACCTAAGGTTACCATGCATTTTGATCCATTTAAGTGAAAATTATTCATCAATCTTGAGCTAGAAATTGTCAAGGCCCATTTTCCTAGCTATCTTGTTCAATTTTGGATCAAAAGAGATCAAAAGGAAATTGATTGGGTCTGACCTGGTACTGTACGGAATCAGGTGCTCAGACATGTGTGAGGAACATCCAATTTCAATTTGGAAGTTCTCTCTCATGCTTGATCCATTTATCTTTCTTGATAGCTTGTTTTAAAGCTATTTTTGTCTAGTTTCTGGTGGAATCAGTTTCATTCTATTTGGTTGAGCCAATCAGAAGTTATAAGCTTTTGAAGAGGGTTAGGTAGGGCACCTAGACCTGGGTGGACACATTTGGTTTGGTCAAGAGATTGCCTGGTTGATCCAAAATCACAGTTGTATGCTTACCAATCTCATCTGTATGTGATCTAGGCACTGTTTTGAGATCTTAGCCATTTTGTTTCATGCAATATCATTGTATTTGAGTCAAATTTGGTTTCTTAGTGTACTTCACATTTGCTAAGAGTGTTTGATCCTAACTTTGCCTATACTCCATCATTTGATGTGAAATAGATCTTGTTTTAGAGAGATTTGTGTAGCTAGTGAGAATCAATTCACAAATAGTTGCAAGATCTTTCATAGGAGGAGATAGTACTCTATTATTGGATCCTATTGAGAGTGTGTAGCAATATTAATTGTTCATCATTTGATTTTTCTTCACTTCAAATGTCTTCAATGGGTTCATCCTTGTTGGAACCAAGTGAAAGATTGTCCACTTCAAACTATTCAATTTGGAAAATGAGGATGGAGTCCATCTTGGTCCTTCAAGACGTGATGGACATAGTTCTTGGCCTTGAAGAAGAACCACAAGTTCTTCAAGAGGTTCAAAAATACAAAAAGAGAGCTAGGATGGCTCTCCACTACATTAAGATGAATGTCTCTAATGAGATATTGAGGGAGATAGGTACTTGTACAACAGCCAAAGAAGCTTGGGATTGTCTTAAGACTATCTATGAGGCTAAGAATACCTCTAGGCTTCTCACTCTTAGGAATCAAATCTTTCAAAGTAGTCGAAAGAGTGATGAGAGTGCATCTAGTTATGTTTTGAGAGTAAAAGATATTCATAGAGAACTTGCTTGTATTGGTGATTCCATCAATCAAAATGAGCTAGTTCAAGTCATTCTCAATGGCTTGAGAAGTGAATTTGATAACCTTGTCCAATCCTATGCCATTAAGGAGGAGCTACCAAGTTTGGAGGCTCTCCAAAGTGTGCTAATTTCAGAAGAATCAAGACAAGAGTACAAGCTCTTGAGGATGGACAAGCTCTCTCTCACTCATAATGATGGCAAAGCTCTCTTTGCCAAGGATAAGCACAAAGGGAGGAGCAAGAACCAACATCAACAATCCTCAAGCAAGGACAAAGTCAAATCCAAAGACAAAGATGAGGAGGAAGATGATTCCTCTAATGCTTCATCATCCAAGCTCAAGAAGAAGAAGATCAAGTGCTTTTATTGTGGCAAGAAGGGCCATTATGCCACCAATTGCTTCAAGAAGAAGAATCAACTCAAGCAAGCCAACATTACCAATGAGAAGGAAGACACTATTGCAAGTGATGGAGAGGGATCTCTTATGGTCTCTAGTTTCTCATCTACTCCTTTCAAGAAGGACGGCCTATGGTATATTGATAGTGGAGCCTCTTCACATATGTGTAGCTCCAAGGACTCTTTCTCTTCTATTGCACCTTATGATGGAGTCAAGAAATCAATATACACTGCAAATGATTTTGAATGTCCTATTGAAGGCATAGGGAACATTCCCTTTAAGCTTGCTTCCTCTAAAGTTCTTTCTCTCTCTAAAATTCTTTATGTACCTAAGCTTACTAAGAATCTTATTAGTGTTGGCCAATTGCTTGATAATGGCCTTGATGTAAAATTCAATGTTGATACTTGCACTATCAAAAAGAATGATGAGATACTTGCATTAGGATCTAGATTTGGAGGCATCTATAAACTAGATCCAAATGAGTATGTGAATGCTTGTAATGTTGCTCTTGTGAACAAGCTCTCTATGGAGGAATTATGGCATAGGAGGTTGGGACATCCCAACTACAAATCCATGCCCTTTATGATCAAAGAAGCCAAAGCTATTGGCTTGCCAAAGTCATTCTCCAAGAAGATCAAGCCTTGTGAGGCTTGTGCTATTGCTAAATCTCACAAAAAGCCATTTACAAGATCTTCTATCAAAAGCAAGCATCCTTTGGAGTTAATCCACTCAGATGTGCATTTCTCATCAACTACAAGCAAGGGAGGAGCCACTTGTTTTGTTACTTTCATTGATGATTTCACAAGATTCACTTGGATATATCTTCTTGCTTCTAAATCCATGGTGTTTGATCATTTTCTTATTTTCAAAGCTTATGTAGAGAAGAAATTCTCATTCAAGATTAAAGCTCTTAGAAGTGATGGAGGTGGTGAATATATCTCCAATAAATTTCAAGATTTTTGTGAGCTTGAAGGCATCAAAAGAGAGTTCTCTTGTGCCTACTCTCCATCTCAAAATGGAGTGGCCGAGAGAAAGAATAGATCTCTATGTGAATGTGCAAAATCTATGAGAATTGAGTCATCTTTGCCCAAAGATTTTTGGGGAGAAGCCATTAATTGTGCAAATTATCTTTGCAATAGGCTCCCACATATAGCTCTTGGAGGAAAGTCACCATATGAAATCTTATATTTGAAGAAGCCTAAGGTTGATCACCTTAGAGTTTTTGGATGCATATGCTTTGTCCATATTCCCTTGGAAACAAGGAAGAAGGAAGATCCTAGTGCATGCAAAGGGATCATGGTTGGATACTCATCCACCAAGAAGGCCTATAGAGTCTTTATACTCTCTACTTCTCAAGTTATTGAAAGTAGAGATGTTGTCTTTCATGAAGATCAACACTCATCTTTTGAAGAGGCCGAGATCAAGAAGTCTATGGATGCATCACCAATTATTGATTTTGAAGACAATCATGATGTGATGGGGTCGAGATTTGAAGAAGACTCTCCTCGGATTTTCTCACCAAGAAGATCCATGAGAGATAGATCCGAGCCTAAGAGGCTCTCATATGTTGACAAAGGCAAACAAGTGGATCTTGATTCCACTAATTATGTTTTTTATGTCTCTCATGAAGAGCCAAAGAATGTACAAGAGGCACTCAATACCAAGGAGTGGTATGATGCCATGAAGCAAAAGTATGATGCATTGATCACCAACAATACTTGGGATTTTGTGGATCCTCCATCCAACAAGCATGTGATTGGTTGCAAGTGGGTATTTCGGATCAAGTTCAATCATGATGGCACCATCAACAAGTATAAAGCAAGATTGTGTGCCAAAGGATTTGCTCAAATCCATGGCCTTGATTATGAGGAGACCTTTGCACCCGTTGCAAAGATGGTGACAATAAGAATTCTTATTTCTCTTGCTTGTTTCTTTAAGTGGAAGGTGTTCCAATTAGATGTATCCAATGCTTTTCTAAATGATTATCTTGAGGAAGAGATCTATATGGAACAACCTCAAGGATTCATCAAGGATTAGTCCAAAGTGTGCTTGCTCTTCAAAAGTCTTTATGGACTCAAGCAAGCACCAAGATCATGGTATTCAAGACTTAATTCTTTTCTTATCTCACTAGGATTTACTCTTAGTGACTATGATCCTTCCATGTATCTAAAGTTTGTTGATAGCAATCTTGTCATTCTTCTAATTTATGTTGATGACATTATTCTTTGTGGAAGTTTTATCAAGCTAGTTGATGAAACTAAGCTAGCACTTGGATGTGAGTTTAAAATGCAAGATCTAGGAGAGATACATTACATCCTAGGCCTAGAAATTGATTTTTATGAAAATCGTGTCTTTATATGCCAATCTAAATATGCTCCCTCTATGTTGAAAAAATTCCATATGGAAAATTCTAAGAGCATAGATACTCCAATGGAGCAAATTGTAAAAGATCCTAATAAAGGTGATGAAAGATCCTTTGAGAACATCACACTTTTTAGGAGTCTTGTAGGCTCCTTGATTTGGCTTATCATTACTAGGCCCGATCTAAGTTTTTGTTTGCACAAATTGAGTCAATTTATGCAAGATCCTAAGATCCATCATTGGAAGATGGCCAAGAGGATTCTAAGATATGTATCTTCATCTTGTGATTATGGTCTACTTTATAAAAGTGAAGATCTATCCATTGTTGGCTACTCGGATTTGGACTTTGCAAGTGACAAGATGGATCGAAAGTCTATTACTGCATACACTATCTTTCTTGGAGGCAATCTAATATCTTGGCTTTCCAAAAAGCAAGATACTATATCTCTCTCTTCATGTGAGGCCGAGTACAATGCACTCACTACAACCACCAAAGAGGTGCTTTGGATCAAGAGGTTATTAATGGAGCTAAAGTGCATAAGGAAGATGATCTACCAATGATCGAGTGTGATAACATCTCGGCCCAAGCTCTTGCCAATAATCCCATATTCATGCAAGAATCAAGCACATAGAAGTGGCACACCATTTTGTGAGGGAAAAGCTTATTGGAGGAGAAATCTATTTGGAGCATGTCAACTCGTCCTCTTGTATTGCCGATCTACTCACCAAGCCTTTGAGCAAAAGTGCTTTCATCAAGCATAGATCTAATCTTGGAGTTATATCAAGATCAATGCTTAAATCTTCATAGATAATTTTTTAGGAGGAGTTTGAAGAATTGAAAAAGATTATCTATGTTAGATATAGGGGTCTTATGTTTTTTACATCAAGTATCTAGGTGTAGGATGTTGATAGGAACAAATTTGGCATAGATGGCAAATTATGCATTTCCACTTGTAATGCCACTATTGAGCCCAAAATAGAGTAAGAGGCTAAACTTGTGCCAATTAGAGTGTAGACAAGTGTAATGCCTTTGTTTGATGAATTCTAAGAGGTCCAATAGGATTTAGAGGTGGAACCATGTGTGGTCCAATAGGAATTTGAGGTGTGCTTGAATATCGTCCAATAGAATTAAGAGGTGGATGGATCAATGGTCCAATAGGATTAAGAGGTGCCAAAGTGTGGTCCAATCAAAGTTAAGCATAGTGGTAGCTCGTGGATCTACTAGTATCATTGTACTCCTCATTTTGGATCTAATTGATTTGGTGATTGTGTGGATTTTGAGTGTCATTGAATTTCTAGCTTTCTCTCTCTACCTGAGAGCTCATGATGGTTTTTCTCTCTCTACCCGAGGAGAGCAGCTTGTTTTTACTTAAAATATTTTTTGAATACTTCCCACACGTGTGAGTGAGAGTTGGAAGTGATTGAATGCATGTAGTAGTGTGTTTTTGCCATAGGATTTAAGATTGATCTTGAATCTCAATCTAGTCTTGATCTTGGTGCATCTACACACCTTAGGGAATCACAAGTACATGTTGTGGACAATCCACACGTGTGAAATCAACATACAATATTTAGAAATCAATATAATTTTTTTTATCATAGCTCCAATTCAGATGCTTTGGTGATGGTTGATAGGTTCTCTGAAGAAGCTTACTTCATTCCTGTACGGAGCATCATTATTGCATGACCATTTGGTTTTAATAAAAGATTTTTCTCTTGCATGGATTTTCCAGGTCTATCCTCACAAATCGGGATAGTAAGCTCACTCTAGTTTTTGGACCAAGTTGATGCGCATTTTGGATGTTCAGTTAAGCATTGCATATCATTCATCCGTTAATGGCTGGTCGGAGGTCAATAACAATGTTTTGGAGGATTATTTGCGACATTATGTTTCTCTTAGAGGTTGAGAATGGGATCAGCACTTATGTCTTGCGGATAAAGCTATAACAATTTCTTCACTTCTAGCACAGGTGCTTCTGCTTTTTTGCTTTCTCATGGGGTACTCTCCAATCTTATCTTCCTTTGTGTCTCAATGATGCATTGTTTGGTAGTGATTCTTTCTTGTCAAGGGCATGTGGCAGCAACTATTTTACAGGCTCGTGCCCTTGTTGCCATTATTCAGACCCAGGCCGCTCCTGCTACTATTACAACTAATGCTAATGCTATACTTCATGTTGGTGTTCCTCATTGATGTTATCTTTTTCTCCCTCCATGACCACATTGGGGGCAATGTTTTTTGATGGGGGAGAGTTATGGATTCACCTCATTATACTCGCCTTGACTACTTTTATTACACCTATAGCTCTTCTATTTATTTGTTAGCCAAGAACCCTTTTTATTCATGTATATGACTAAGGACCTATTTTATGCATTTATATTTAGGACTGGCCAAGGGGCCACCAACTTCTATTAGTTAATTACTTAGAGTGGGAGTCCTTCAGGAGGGTGCACTATTTTCCCTCTAGAAGTTTTGTGTCCCTTCATTACTTGAATCCTACATTTAGGGTTCCTCAAGGGACTATAGATGAGCCTTATGGACATTCTTCTTCCCCCTCATCCCCTTCAGAATGCACTATTTTCCTTCTAGAGGATTTGCCTCCCTTCATTACTTGAATCCTACTTTCAGGGTTCCTCAAGGGACTATAAATGTACATTCTTCTTCCCCCTCAACACTTGGTCCTCCGGTGGGATAATCTTGTGGCTCTTCCTTGACTGGTGCCTCCAGGGTCCTTCTTATCCCTATTGAGTGATATCGCTGAGATATCGTTTCCTACTAGCCTCTCATCAAAGATAAAATCTCTCCTTTTGATCAGTTTTCTGTCTTAATATGTACCCTTTGCTACCTTCACAATATCCTAAGGACATACATTCAACAATTTCTGAATCTAGAGGCCATCACACTAAGGGATTAGATTCTGCTTCTAGTACTCCATCTTTGCAAAGTAAGCAAATCCATTCCTTCCATTGTAGTTTTCATTAGCACAGTCTTCATGTAAATTGACACATATTCATGATTTAGCTTTTTTTTCTTGATAGGAATATTCACTATTGGTTGAACCATTCTTGATAGTAATGCAGTTTTCATTTCAAAGGGCCATTTCACAAGTCGTTGTTGGAAATGGTGAACTCAACCAACCTTTTTCGACACATTCCTTGAACAGCCGATAGTTCAACACACATCATCGACATCAACAGCTGAACAGCCTATAGTTCGATAAGTTCCAAACCATCGAATGTCTACAAACGCTGAAACAAACTATGGACAAACGAACTGTCGAGCGATTCGAATTATCGAATTCGAAGCTTGATAGCCGTGTGACATAAAACTATCACGATCAGCCATAGGCAATGTTACATGAGTAGACACGTAGTTAGCTGATAATTTAGAGTAAACCTCTCTTGTAATGATTAGTTAAATTACCTTCTAATCCCTTCTAGCAAAACATAAGTATAGAACAAAAATCAAAAGATAGCAGAACGTTTTCAGTTAAGAAAAACAGAATTGTAAGAGGAGCGTCAGGCCGCCGACGCACTGTCAACTCACTATGAGAAAAAGAAATTACGAAAGATATTCTGTTCTTCCAGCAGTTTTTTGCGTTGTATGTTTAGGAATGATTGTTGCATTGTCTCTGATTAGTATTAGCTCATCTAGCTCCTATAATTCCGCGCATCGCACAGCGGCGCTTCCACAAAACAAGAGAACACAATTATCTGCAGCAGTCGTCATAAAATTTCTTCTTTATGGATGTCCTTAACTTCTTAGAGTCTTTGGGCCATTTTTCAAGCTGAAATATCCAAAGAGAAGACTATCATTGAACATCTATCCACCAGCTGTGAAAACTTAACGAATCAAAGGAGCTCATAGATGAAAAAATAATGATTCTGAAGGTTCTCCCAAAGGAGGAAGCTAATTTTCAACTAGCAACTCCTACTCTGCTCTAGTTGTGCTAAATAAATGTCTTCTCATATCTCAAGGGGTCTCATAGCTCTATTTGTAGGCTTCACAAACCTGAGCTCTACCTTAATCAGGGCTTCAATCTACAACCTACTTCTAGAGGTCTAATCATATAGCCATTTTAATGATACATGAACAATGATTTTAATGAAAAATAAATGGATTCAAAACAAACCCAAATATCATAACTAGGGAGCCAAAGCAGATTTGTACTACTTAACAAACCCAATCTCCCAAACATCTACCCATAACTTTCTGTATGATGCAAGTGTTTCTTGATATTTAATTTTTGTCGATGTGGAGTTTGTCAATTTAAGTTCTATTCAAGACTTTCATAGAATATCAACACCAAAAAACTTGTTTATTCAAGTTATGTATAAGACTTACATTGGGCTTTCCAACACCCACAATTTTAGTTCTTGATTTCCTAATAGTGGGAGTAACTAGTTTTTACAAATTCTGGTATGAGGGTATCAATCATGCCTGTGAAATGCTAAAATGCATGTATGGCAGCTTATCAACTGATACAGAGAGGTGCCAAAGATTGCCTTATGGCTGCTAGATAGGAAGCAAATTTTCCTGTAGTCTGGTTTAGCTACAATAGTCCCATGTTTCCTGAATTCCTGGGACTTAGCTGCATGATATAAGAACTCAATCAGTGATGACTCCACTGCATATTTTTTCTCATGCAGAGCTTAAGCCTTCATATTGTCATATAGAAGCAGCTTGTTTTTATGCTGAAACTGATTTGAATCCATGCTCATCACAATGTATCATATTTGACAATTATGTACGATTTGTAATAATGTGCAGGTTGAGCTGATGGGTGGAAGGTTGACAGTGGAAAGCAAAGAGAACGAGGGTTCAATATTTTTTTTTACGATACGTTGCAAAATCATGACCACAAAAGGACGTGATACACATTTACAACAACAAGACAGATTTGAGGGCCAAAGTGAACAGTTTCAGGCAAGTTCTTTAACTGACAACTTCAGGTCTTTAAACTTCATTCAGATACCAGAATCGGTTCCAGGCTCCTCACCAAGTTCATCTGTAAGCAGACCGTTTCTCCGAGCAATGAGGAGCATTTTTGCTACATTCAATTCTACTCAATCAGCAGATTGTCGTATGCGATCAAGCATTTCCCAATCATCTCATGAGCTGGAACAGATGCTTTCAATTGATTTCGCTAGCTTGACATCAGAGAATGTGCACATAAGGCAGGTAACGACAAATTGGGATGAAGTTGCTCTTTGCCCTGAAGAGGCAACCTCGACAATTATTGAGCATGGTGAGGATGTCATGAAGACTTCACCTCCAGGTGACAAGAGCTTTGCCATTGCTTGTGAAAGCATCAAAGAAGAGAAGCAACAAATCTCATGTACTGACTCATATAATCTTTTGAACTCATTGAGTCAGTTGGCGCATCATAATAATGTTGAGTCAAGAACTCCATTATTAGACTCTCAAACCAACTTGGAAGGTCATGGTCAGGAGCCAGTAGATCAAAGAAATTATTTAACATGTGAGCCTGCCATATTATGCCGGAGGAAACCAAATATCCTGCTTGCAGAAGACAATTTGGTTAACATAATGGTTGCCCAATCCATGCTGAGTCGTCTGGGATTGAGTTTGGAGGTAGTGTACAATGGTGCTGAGGCTGTTATTGCAGCTCAGAATCATCGTTACGATCTCATCTTAATGGCACGTACTTTCTCTTTGACTAATATGCTTTACAATATATCTTGAGTTTGCATAAGTTATATATTCTGTCTGCAATACTTTTAAGATTTAATGGTAATCTATGTGTTCAATTATTTCTGGTTTAATTTCAGTTCGCTTTGAGTCTCATCCATGGGAATGTAAAATAATATGCCATATGATCCTAAATCCTTTTTTCATTCTAAATTTCTCTCCCCCTTTACAGCTAGATATAGTCTGTCCTCATGGATGTTTTGAGGATAGTGCAAACTATATTCATCCATTTCAGAACTGATGACTCATTTTTTACAGATTTTTAAGTTGATTTCTATGCAATACAGGACATTTGTATGCCAGTTATGGATGGCTTGGAGGCAACAAGACTCATACGAAAATATGAAGATGAGACTTTACACAGTTTATCCCAACAAGACAATGGCTCTGCTGAACCTTTGCACAATGTACCAAGCTCAGAAACTGCAGAGCTTTCAAAAAAACAAAGCAGACAGAGGACACCTATAGTTGCGGTACAAATGCCATTTTTGTCATATTCTTGTTGAGACTTGTGAATGAACTTAGTGTAAAGCATCTAAAAGCTTTTATCACCCAATACGTTTGTTGGTACACTGCCAAAAATTTTGAATATGACTCCTTGAATGAGAAGCACACATGGGTCCACGACCACACAGGAATGACTCTAATTGCTACTTTGGGATTCTCTCTCTCTCTCTCTCTCTCTCTCTCTCTCTCTCTCTCTCTCTCTCTCTCGCACACACACACGCACACGCGTGCGCGCGCGCACGCACCCACGCACGCATGCGTGCTTGCTCAGATTCAGAGATGACAACAGATTCAGAGATGAATATTAGTTATACATTCCAGAATTGCGTTGAAAAAAGTTGAATGACTCTAGATTCTTTAACTAGAAAAAGGAAGTGAAACTGCAAATTTTCAATCATATAGTTTAATTGTTAGAGAAAAAAAGATATGAACTTGGGAAAATAGTAAGCAAAAGAATGTTATTTAAAAAAAATTAATGGTTTCGTTATGATGGGAGGCAGACAGAGAATGGCACCCACAATAGACATAACAAGTTTTTATAAATGTGGATTAGTCCATGTCACCATTTAGGTTTTCTAAGAAACCCTAGTGAGTGGTGATTGCAGGTGGCAGTTGAGCCGGTTACCCTCTGAAATATGACATGTCAGCTTTGCATTTATCCCATCAGTTGAAATTAAGGTTTTGAAGCTAAGGAAGAACTAAGAGAAAATGTAGAAAAAATCCCTAATCAGGGGGGGAAAGTAGAGAGAGAGAGAGAGAGAGAGAGAGAGAGAGAGAGAGAGAGAGAGAGGAGAGGAGAGAGACGCGTGCGCGCAGCGCATGCGCACACACACATTTTGGCGCCTCTTGGGATTTTAGTTATTCCAAAGCACACATCTAGAATGTTCATGGCACAGCTTGATCTAATAAAGTGAGTCTTGCTGAGTATTATACAAATTTTCTAAATTGTACAATCTCATTGCAGGTCACAGCAAATGCTTTGGCAGATGATGTCGAGCAGTGTTACGCACAAGGTATGGACTACTTTGTTGCAAAGCCAATGACCTTTGAAAAGTTGAAGCAGGTATTTTTTCAATTTGTTCCTTGGTTTGTCAACCAAAATGACAGTTTTATAACTGTCAAGGAATAAAACAAATTTTTACTTTTAATGTTCTGTACAATTCACTCCATTGCAATGTCATCATCTGTTAATAGAAATTGCAATGCCTTTATAATCAAATGACATATGGTAATTGTGCTTATTTTGTAGTTTTCTTTTGTCAGTTTCATTTTTCATGTAGCAAGTATACAAGGTAGTTGATGTGCATTTCAGAAAACTCTCACTAACATGCTGTACTATGTGTAGCAAGTATTCAAAACATTGGTCACTTGTGTAACTAATATCTTGCATTATTTGAAGCTCAATTTATTAAGAGACTAGCCAAGTTCAGGCCCAGAAAAGATATGAATGATTTTTGTCACTCGTTTAGATATATTGATGACATTTGCTTTATTAATAATCCCAATATTGATGCGTTTATGGATAAGAATCAGATTAGAAAACCAAAAAGCCCTTTATGGATTTATCCTCTAGAATTTCTTGATATTGAAAAGAAGTCTTGTGAAGCAAACACCACCAGTTTTCTGAACATTTCAATTACCTTTAATCTTGGCACTGGTGTTTCTCAAAGTTTGATAAAAGAAGAGACTTACCTTTTCAATACTTACAGTACATACATCTGGCTTCCAATAGGTCAGTCTACAACTCTTACAAAGTAATTATCTCCCAAGTTATTTCAGCAATGTATTGTTGCAACGATCAGGATACTTCTATAAATGAGGTAGCAATCTTGCTAAACGCTTTTCAAAAAAATGGTTTCATGAGGGATAAACTTTGCCTATCATTAACAAACTTCTTTTGATAGACACATTTCTAGGTTTGTCCTATGACCTACCACAGTGTATTAAAGGTCTGATGGTGGGCAGTTAGCTATCCCTTACGGGGAGCTAACTGTCCCTAAGGGATTCACTAATTGTGGGTCGGTTGGTGGGTTCTCTCTCTCTCTCTCTCTCTCTCTCTCTCTCTCTCTCTCTCTCTCATGGACTCTTCTTTATCTCAAGTTACCACCCCTGGTCAAGTCACAAACGAACATATGCAATTTGATGGTCCTACCCTTTGTTGCCAACCCAACCTTGTATTACACTTTTCAAAAAGTAATTTCCCACCAATTTTCACTGAAAGGGATCTTCCACGATACTTCCTACAGAACTACTATATATAACCTATTCTCGATTGAGTTTTCTCTACTATACGGTGGAGAGAAGGTTGGGAGATGTATTCATGATAGAAATTGCGCCCTATCTGGCTTGAAGTCATCTGTTTCTACTTTATGGTATGTGGTTCTGCTCATTTCATATCGTTGCTTTCATCTCTTTGCTACATAAGAATGGTATACATTTTTTTTTGAGTGATAAATGTGATGTTGTGGATCCGCTATCCAACGAGGGCTCACACGTATGTTTGCATGGCTTTTTTCATCATAAATATTCTTCGCTGTCCACTAGCGATGAAGTATACTCAAGTTGTCCAGGGATGGACTTGCAATGGACTCTCTTAAGCTATGTGCTTGAAAAATGGATATGTATGGTATGCTGTCAACGATTGAACCAATGCTTCCTTCCACATACTTTTTTAAGCATGATAATAATAGGCATGCATCACATATTATGTGTTGAGACAAAAGCTTGCTCTGGTCAGGATGACCAGCGATGAAGCACTTCTTACTTTATAAACAGTTGTATGTACTCAAACTCTTTATTATAGATATGAAAGGATGAAAGTTTGTTTTGATAACTACAGTACACAATAAGCATTACTATCCTTCAAAGGAAAGTATGAATGTTTGGTTGTTCTATAAGTAACAAAAGGTTACGTACATAGTCCAGAGATGAAGCTACTGTACTATCATGCTATCATACAAAAGTTACAACTCAGATACTGGCACGTTCTAATTATGATTAGTATATCTCATGCCTTAACCTGTCTGCTATCATACTTTTGACTGGTTGATATTTCAAAGGGTATACTAATGTATTTAAGCACTAACAGATAAAACTTGCGCTCTTTGTAGCATCGAATATTACTATTATCTTCGTTTTCGATTAGATTCGGTTTCGAACCATAAGGCTATACGCGTCTGCACAGGTATGCACATAAAACCATTCATTTCGGACTTATATAAGCAATGAATAATAGGCTTTCCTTAACATGCTAAGTGTTGTTTTCACATTATCTGACAATAACATTATGAATGGTTCGAGTCTAAAGAAGATGAGCACTCGAAGGACTAACATGGCATCCTCACAAGAAGTCACTTCTACGATCATCCAAGTATGAGTTCTCTGAACATTTTTAGACTTTGCATACACCACTTATGCTCGAAAGGGAAGGTGTCTCTTTACAAGTATATTTCATTCTCAGTGACTAATAATGATCCTAAATGCGGAAATAAGTTGGTTTTTACTAAGTTTAATTCTACCACTTTGTAAATGATGTAACTACTCTATGTATAATGACACCTACGCTGTTTTGAAACAAGGTTTCTCTTCAAATTATGTTGGACAACATGGATTTGCGTAAGATAAAAGTTCTCTTAAAAGGATTAGAATGTCACGAATATGCCCTAATACCTTGTAAAAACCATAGAAACCTCACCAATAAGATATAGCCTATTCATACAAGGTCTTAAAAACCACGGGCTGGATATGGAGTTACGATAAACGTAAGTTTATTCGTAACTACACTATTCAACCATGGCTTTTACAACTTATTACCCATTAAGTGGTTATATCAGATTATGGTGAGATACGACTGAAAAGCATGGATATGCTCAAGAGTATGGACAGTAGTGCGTGACGGTTTTTTTAAGTCACCAAGGTTAGCATAGCATGGATTTGCTCTAACACTTGCACACGTTTCTTTTAGCAATAAGCAATATATACGGTGAAAACTATTCATACTTATGCTTTAAACAAAATGAAATGATACGGACCAATGCCCAAAAACTGATCAGCATGGCACTCGCCTTGATACGGTAATGGCAGGGCTTGGCCTATCGCTAAAAAACCTTCTTTGCATTTGGGAAGACTGGACTATGATTTAACATGCTATTTATGGTGATAAGTAGGATAACTTCTTTGGACATGGATAACAACTAACGCTTCTTTGTCTTCCCCATTGTACTAACTCATGCGATTTGTGTTGTGAGATGGTGGCAGGTATCAGTTGGATGTTTTGAAAGTGGTAATGCTTTATGGTGCTTTAGAGTACTGTATTTTACTTTTCAGCTATATTGTATTTTGTTGGTTTATGAATAAAGGTTTCAAAGAGTTTAGTCTTGCTTTGAAACTGGTTTAATATTTACTTTTCAGTCGATCAAAACTACTTGCTTGGAACGTTCCTATTGAGTGCGAGCTTTAAAGTTCTGAACACTTCCAACAAAAAATCTACACGTCGATATCTCCCTTGCTCATGACATTGGACTATATCTCTCACTAGCTTCAGCGCTCTCCACTAGATCGTGTTCACGTTTGCTACTCACTCACTCTCTCTCTCTCTCTCTCTCTCTCTCTCTCTATGGATCGTGTTCTCTCTTGGGGCGTGTTTGCAAAGGAAACCACGCTAGCGAAAGACTCAATTGTGCCATTGAAGGTCGAGATTGTGATGTTTCCTTGGACAAATCACCTGCCATATTGGATTGATCCGCATACGTAGATATGGATCGTGTTCTCTCTGGGGCGCATTTGCAAAGGAAACCACGCCAGCGAAAGACTCAATGGTGTAATTGAAGGTCGAGATTGTGAGCATTTCCTTGGATAAATAACCTGCCATATTGGATTGATCCGCATACGTATGTAGATATTGACAATCAGGCATACATGAAGTGATCATCTGAGCAGTTCTGGCGACTGCAAGGCATGCCGGGTCCAAGCATGAAACAACAATATATGATGATGATGTTGCAGAATTAAAGACATGTGGCTATGATGGGCTGCAAGTATGACAATGTCTGTAGAAAGTCCAGATGAGATCGCTCCCAATGTCGAGTACTGCAGTGAAAGTTTGAGGGAGAGCGCCAGTAAAGACTTCAGAAACAAGAGGCGGTGGAAGTCATCCGAGGAACAGTGACGTAGAAGATGCAGATATTGCTGGTAAGAAAATAGTAGAAATTGTGGGCATAAGAGAGCTTGTAGAGCTATGAGAAGCGAAAGCTGGCCCTTCAGCTGAAGCTTCGGGACCAGAAGGCTCTTGCAGAGAAGCTGAACCGTACAATGATGAAGATCCTTCAGAGCTGGGCGTCGGTGCAGGTGTAGGTGTACTCATGGGTGTTCCGACAGTACATGCTTGGTCTACGTTCTTAAAATTATGATCCGAGCTACTCCAGACGATTGTGTTATTGGATTCCAAGAGAACAAGATCTCCTGAATTCAGTAGTTGAAGAAATCGCACACCCTTTCATGATGTACCGGTGCTCCATGCAACCAAGTTCCCATCAAGCAACTTTCGATCGCTATTCTTTGAAAGAGCAACAAATGAAATATTACCCTTCGAAATCTTTTACCAACCTGACTCTCAGATTCAAAAACCAGCACTTACCATCACTGCACTCTTGGAGCTTCTATGCAACTACCATAGCCATTGTGGCTTTCCTATTTTGCTGTCATGTGAATTCTTGAAATCATCGTTGTCCTTTTTGGCTACAGAGGTACTCCCCAAATATTGCTATAGCCATTACTTTTACACCGGTACATCATGGAAGGACGCTAGGATGCTAGGCTGTCCTTATCACTTGACTGTGCCATAATGCTGAAGATTTCGTGTTGAAGCTCTTTCGTCGTTATTTCATGTTGGTTTGATGTTGACTTTCCTCTTTGAACAATTGTGGTTACCTCTAAATCTCTTTTGCTCCGTCTCAAATTTCACTCCGTCCTGTACCATTTTTCAATGGACAGCTCAGTAGAGGGATTGAGTTGGAGTAAGGAAAGTAACAAGCTTATGATAGGAGATCCAATTATTTTCTGCACCAAACCTACGTGATTTCACTCTCACTTAAAAATGGTCTTTTTTTTTTTTTTTTCCTTCACAAGTGTATTTAAAGCCATAAGCCTATGAATTGACCCTATGGCTTTCAGATTTACGCTCTCTAGATTCTATTGTAGTTTCAACTTCGTAGGTGCTTTCAAAAGCTCTTTGAAAAAAATATATTTGAGCAAAGACATCGGTTTGTTTTGTTTTTTTTTAGGTGAGCATGAAAAATCCATCGGTAGATCATGAATTTGTCTTCGGGTTTTGTTTCCTAATTAGACAATACAATTGTCTATCAGGAAGACATTCCACAAGTATAAGAGATTTTTATCGATATTGTACCACTTTTCGACTTTTTACTAGCCCATGACCACTTAAAGACTTCTCTTTCTTGTTCCCACTTGAAACTCAAAAGTATCTTATTAAAATGTTTGAAAGCATAAGTGATGGATTTATTCATGATAGTTTTCAATCCATCAGTGTCGTCTAAAGGTATGTTTTCATAGCATTTAGAAATATCCACAACCCATACATTGGTAATCTTTGATGGTAGATTGAGATAAAAATCAATCGAGGACTTGCACTACCAAAATAAGCATGTATCCACATTTAGGATACCCTTGTATGTTGTTGCCTTAAGGCCTGCACCTTCTTTGAGGAATGGTGACAACATACCAAGAGCTCCTGTAAGGAATTTTGCGAGTCTAGTAAAGCGACAATCATGTGCATTTGGTAATCCATCTAAAAGATTCCTTGTGGGCTTTGTACATACATAGTAGATACAGCAAAGAGTCGTTCCCCAATAAGATGTTGGGTAAAAAATCAGTTAGCTTTTCCATGACATATGTGATAGTTTTCGTAACTGAGTTTTCTTGATCATTAGAAAATGGGCTGAAGTCGGGACTGTTAAGTCCATCCAGGGCAAGCTTCCGTAAAAGGAATTGACATATAAAACTGGGATTGTGTTGTGCCTTGTCAATGCCATTGATACATTGTCTTTCATTTTTAGTAGTTTGTATTTTTGCAGTTGTGTCCTTATTGTCGTAAAGCCAAGTTTTTTTTTTGATAGTTTCCATGGCAATGTTTTTACAAAAAGTCGCATGCTCCCTTATTGTTTCTTCATTCAAATTCATGCGTAGGCAAGAGTTTGATTAATTTGAACCATCCATCATAAAGTTCAGAAGCCATCTCATTAACATTATTCTTTTTTAAGGTAATATGATTGAGATCCATTTCTAAAAATTTATGTAAAATCAGGCTTTTAACAATATTGCTATCTGTAGAAATGACATGCCCAAAATTTTCAGCAACAAAGTTATTGAATCTATTAAGAGATAAGCATTTACATGAATGTAAGTTTTGTATGTCAAAATCATAGAAAACATCAAAGGAAAAATATCAATCACTCTTGACTTTGTTTAAAGCATAAGTATGAATAGTTTTTACCGTATATATTGCTTATCGCTAAAAGAAATGGTGTGGACACATGTGCAGGTGTTAGAAAACCATGCTATGCTAATCCTGGTGACTTAAAAAAATCGTCATGCACTATTGTCCATACTCCTGAGCATTTTTATGCTTTCCAGTCGTATCTCACCATAATCTGATATAACCACTGAATGGGTAATAAATTTGTAAAAGCCATGGTTGAATAGTGTAGTTACGAATAAACTTACGTTTTTCATCTCCCAACCTTCTCTCCACTATATAGTAGAGAAAACTCATTCAAGAACATGTTATATATGGTAGTTCCGTAGGAAGTATCGTGGAAGATCCCTTTCAGCCAAAATTGGTGAAAAATTACTTTTTGAAAAGTGTGATACATGGTTGGGTTGGCAACAAAGGCTAGGACCATCAAATTGCATATGTTTGTTTGTGACTTGACCAGGGGTGGTAACTTAAGATAAAGAAGAGAGAGAGAGAGAGAGAGAGAGAGAGAGAGAGAGAGAGAGAGAGAGAGAGAGATTCAAATTGGAAGGAGAGGGGGAGGGGAAAATTTAAATTGGGTGAGAGGGGGGAAAGTAGGGTATAGGAGAGAGTCTTCCATCATACATACATACTATTGTTCCATACATATCTACACGTACACAAATATATATGCATGCATGGGGAGGAGGACCATGCATCTGTTCCCCATACATGCATCCTCCTTCTCAAGATTTTTAGTTCAAAAAATGTGTATGCATGGGTGAGGGAGGATGCATGGGTCCCCTCGCCCATGCATACAAAAGTGTATGCAAGGCATCAGTAGTGATGTTGCTTATGGTAAAAATGGCATTCATCTCTCTCTCTCTCTCTCTCTCTCTCTCTCTCTCTCTCTCTCTCTCTCACACACACACACACACACACACACATGCACAATGTTAGTGGAGAGATGGGGTAGTCATAATCATATCTCTTTTTGTTGCTTAAGATTAATAAGAACATTTTTGCATTGAAAATTAGGCATCTAACCCTTTGTCGACTTGAATCATCCACTTGCAAGATACTTGAAAGCTATCCATGATTGTTGAGCTATATATGAGTTGTCATAGACAAAGATGACATACATCAAGGCTAAAGATATCAAATTCATTATTAAAGTAGAAGAGTCTTGAAGAGATTGTAATTTCAATTTGGAATTTGAAAATAAGATTAGTACAAGCATCTAGAGAAGTGTGTTTAGTACTAATTATACTAATAGACAATGGCAATTGAAAACATAGGTATTTTCAAATATTTTTATTTGCTATGTAGTTACCATGAGTGAAAAGCTATCAATGGCTATACCTATGTAGATGTGCATAGGAGTAAAATGCTTTGTACAGTAATGTTGCATAATATGCTATGTTTTAGAAAGACTTCTACAACTGAAGATTTTGTCAATATATTGTTACGCACATAGTTAGAATTTGAGTTAAATTGAAGTCATGGTTTAATATAGACACATATCATTCATATGGCATTAGCTCCCACTAGGACCTATGCTCGACATAGGTCAGGGTGGGAGCTATGCCTAACTCTCTCTCTCTCTCTCTCTCTCTCTCTCTCTCTCTCTCTCTCTCTCTCATACCCGAACATCCACAAACTCTCTTGATTCACCCTCACATTCTCTCATTCTCTATATCTCACACTCACTATGTTTGTCCCAACTTGATCGTGAAAAGGTTTTATTGTTTTAGCCTTGCTACAAAAAGACCTAACTAAATAGCATAGTTGATAGAAAAATTCAACAAAAATTAGTTAGCCACAACTTTAATGAATATCTCAAATGGCAAGTGTCCTATAATACAATAGTAAAGTTTTTCAATGTTATGTCTAAGATAAAAATCGACATAACAAAGGAGACATGCAATCTTCAACCTTATGGAGTCCACCCCATATCATGGCATGAATACTATGGTACTATCCCTACTCACTTCACTTTGTCAACACCCAAGATATCCCCACCTCATTTGACATGCATTTATAAATTGACCAACATCCTTTGTTTCAATCACTTTTTTGGAGGTAAAAAGTTGACTTAGTCATGATGGAGACCAATGCTTGCCAAAAACCTATAATCCATTGAAAAAAGCCCACCAGATTTTTAAATCACCTACTAAGAAAATTTTTATAGGTTTTCATAACCTACATGTTTGAGCACTTATAGGTTATGAGCCTGTCAAAGAATTAGAAATTTTTTGGTTTAAAATTTTAGAAATAATTAGTATGGCTCTAGGCTTTAATACATTATTTGAGTGGCTCATAATAAAGTGTTAACAAATGCATTTCATTTTACTTCTTTTAAAATACAAAAATCATACAAGTATTTCTTCATCATTATTAAAATCTAATATATACCAAAATATAAAAGTTTAACATTTTGATATTGATTATTGCATCACCCTAATTTCTTGTGATTTTTTAGAAGTTGTCGATTTTTCAATCTTCTCTTTTGAATCTTGCATCTCAATTTGCTTCCAGCAAAATATTACAAATTTACATTAATAACTCATTATATTGGCTTAATAAAGCTATGTGACATAAGGTTTTCATGAATCCACCAACTTTATTACACATAAATTTCTTGCATTTGAAAATATTAAGCAAAATTTTGCTTGCATCTAAAAAATGTTGTCGATTTTTAAAGTTAACTTCCTATAAGGAAAAAGATGCCAATTCCATTCCTATACTTGCTGACTTTATCGAACAATGAGCCAAACTTTTATCTAAGCCTTCTTGAAAGATTTTTTTTTTTTTTAAGCCTTCTCCATATAGAATCGTAGGCTTTTGGACCATGAGTTGTTAAAAAGCCTACAAAAAAAAAAATTAATAGGTTTTGTGTTAGGTTGAAAAAAAAGTTTTCCGCAAGCACTGATGGAGACACACACAAAAGAGTAAAGCCCATACACTTAAGTCCTACTTCATCATAGAAAAACAAAGAGAATTTTACATTGCATTGCTTTAACTTGCTCAAAATATATCATATCATATTTTATGGGCAAAATGGTCCATTGAATATAGAAAGCACATGCGCAAACTAGCTTCTTACAACTTGGACAAAGCTCTCATGTGAAAAAACACACTCTAAAAAGAACAAGGCATTTTCTTGTATTAATGGGAGTCTAGTTGATCTATGAAGCAATATTGTCCTCCATACTTTAGTGCATCTTGTGTCAATATTTGAAGTATGCCAAAGTTTTTCTTGCCTTCAAGCTAAAAAATGTATTTAGACTTTGTACAATACCACAACTTTGTGCTTGTGATACTTGGGCTATTTTCAAATACAAAATCAAATAATAATATCAAACCACAATTTGAAATAAAGACTACATTTATGCTATCTATTTGTTTATAATGTACTCACTAGCCAAAGTGATGCGTATTTTGTTTGGCAAGACAAATGGATTTTTAGATATTTACCATGATTCACCCATGCAAAAATTATACATATATATTGTTTTTAGAACTTACATAGCTCCTGATTTAAGGACTCTCTTTATGTCAAGAGCACATTGCCAATTGTCTCTGAATTTTATTTCTTGTACTAAATTTGTCAAAAGCTTAGAAAATTAATCTTAAAAAGGGAATTTATGAACCTTACAAGAACCAAAATTATGCCTATAAATACACTAGATTTGCAATGATTGAAAGCTATAGCAATCAAATGTGGTAGTTATACCTTCGCTAACAATTCAGAATTGGTTGCAATGCATGGAACATGTAGGCATTGAAGCTAAAAATTAGACCACCACCAATAATTGAATTCACTAGCAATTTCTTTACTAGTGAACTTATTGATTGGAACTAGTAGTGATGTTTTAAAGAAGAGTGAATGTGTGTGTGTGTGTGTGTGTGTGTGTGTGTGTGTGTGTGTGTGTGTGTGTGTGAGTGTGAGAGAGAGAGAGAGAGAGAGAGAGAGAGAGAGAGAGAGAGTGCATGCGCATGTGTACATTTCGGAGAGAAATTGAGTGAAATTGTGTGAAAGAGTGGGAGAGATTGAAAGTGTGTGTGAAATTTGGAGAGAATTTGAGAGATCAAAGTGTTGAGTGAACAAGAATGGAGACATAGTGGCCTCTTAGGATTCATGAGTGGAGAATGGGTGGATCTTGTAGTATATGATTTATAACGTTAAATAAAGTTGGCAATTGGCAATGATTATTGCTTGTAATCTAGCTCGCCATTCAAGATTTTTGGCTTAGACCATGTTGTTCCATACCACCATACCTTACCCTCGACCCTTGCCTACCTCCATCATGAGTCTTAGATAATCGTCCTGACCTGACCACCAGAGAGCTCTATCCAGCTCTATATACATAATCCAGGTGGGATCATTTCTAACCATAGGAGTCACGCATGACCAACAACACGCATCAGTTGTGCACACTGACGCGGGTCCATAACTAAGGGTCACTTCATGCCCATAGGACATTGACACATGGCACCCAAAAGACCTATAACTCCAGACCAACTTTTTTTTCCCGTAAAATAGATCGTCACCTCAGGTAACTTGTTGTGTGCCCTTATGGAAACGTAACATTTGATGATGTTATCTTCTAAGAACCGTGTGAAGGTAATATTTGGTTGCATATGTTTTATCTTTTGAAATATCATAAGTTCTTCTTATCCTTGGAAGTGTGGTTTCTATCATAGCCTTGGATAACAAGTCATTGAAAATAGGTTCTTAAAAGTTAGTTTCTTATTAGAAATTCTATTCAAATCTTGACGCTCTTAGAGAGAGAGAGTTAGAAATCAGTTCTAATCTGATTCATTATTATAAGCTCTAAATGTTGTAATATAATTAGTGTACAACTTATTTGGTTTATTGTATATGGTTGTGATCGGGATGTGGCCCACCATTAGGATATATTGATTGGGCACTGATCCCGTAGCCGGCTACTTGGGTTAACCGAGTAGCCACACGTAGGAAAAATTAGCTTGTACAGAGTTATTTACAATACTTGCTATACTTGGGGGCATGTTGTTTGTCAAATTTGGCCATGTTGGGCCTGTTTGGCAGGTGGTAGGTCAATTTTAGGACACTTGTCCTTTCATGCAGTCACTGTGTTTCCTATATTTACAGTTTTCTTTGTAATACATTTAACTTTTGTTGTGCCATCTTTGAGAGCTTGTGAGGAGTGGCTATGGTGGTTGTTGATGTGATCTACATACTACACTAGATTCTATCGGAATTTTAACTTGGTATCAGAGCAGCAGGGTGTTGCAGGCATGCATGATCTGGTGGAGCCATCGTTAGCATCTTTCACTAGGAAAAACGACACTTGAAGCGTCTTTGGAGAGAGGACTCCATACGAGGCATAGGTAGTCCGGATGGCAGGAGATAGCAAAATTCCTTCAATCGGAGCTTCGGGGAAGATCAGAACGATCATCATAGATGGATTTCAGGAAGAATTCACGGAAAATTGCCCAAAGATGGTTGTATGTGGCTATGACAGAAAGCTAGCCGGATTTCTTTGAGTACTCCATCAATTGGGGAGCGGAGTGGATCAAAACGGGCTGCAGGGTAGTGGCAACTCAGGGCTGAGTGGATTTTGCAATCCATTTACAGTGGGAGGAGAAAGTGGCAGTTCGAGGAACTAGCCATAGTGCTTAGTTTTTGGGAAAAACGTAAAGTTGCGGATCTTTCTCCATACTCAACGGAATTGGGCACTGTAAAAAACTACCCAACATTGTTTAGATGAGGCCAATAAGTGAGGCCAAATGATTGCCAGAAGGGCAAGGTCAGCCATGGAGAAATATATGAGCAATAGTACCTTTCTCAGAAGCTACGGAAATGACAGCTAGGACTTTACTACACAAAAACATGAATCTTTCACATATGAAGACCGTTTTTTTTTTATGTTGTCAAGAGTTGCATATGGGCATTTTTGGAGGGCAAGTCTGCCTGTAAAGGGCCGTGGACATCCATGGAAAGACAGAGACACAATTTGGCATTAATCTGAGGCCATATTCATGGGCTAGAGTTTCTAGCAAGAAAATAATGGATCTTTCATTGTATAAGACCATTCTTTGGGCTGTTAATGCATGATGCAGTGCGCCTTGACACGTATAATCTGACAGTAGAGGGTCGTGGGTGGCCGTGGAGAGATCAATCGATGAGAGTGCAGAAACCGCCATAGTTGTGGAGGAATGAAGGAAAGTAAAGAGAGAAAAAAAATGCCATGAGCAGGGCCTCACGCACCCTCATCTAGGCCATAGCATAGCATTTGGGAGGTTCCTAGCGGTTGGAAGTAAGTGTCTCAATGCGTGGATGGCATGGGGTCCATCAGATCAGATGGATTAATCCTTGATGGTCCAGATGCATTTGTCAGGGAGGAAGTTGAAGCACAAGATGGGAGGATAACCATTGGATTGGTTTGAAGGGAGTTGAAGGGCCATATGCATGTCAACTTCATTAAAAAAATTTCAATGTGAAATTCATTGAAGGGACCCGACATTCAAGTTGGAATTTCTTGATTTAAAAAAATTCAAAGCGAAGTTTCTGTTCATTTTCCAAGGGCAGTTTTTGGAAGGGCCTAACTAAGGCTAGAGGGCACCATTATTGGCCATCCTTGGGCCAAAATGACCCCTGAAACTGGCTGCTCAGATCCAGCGGACAGAGCGACGTCACAGAGTAGGGAGAAATGCATTTCGGGGAGTTTTCATCACTATTCCATCAAGCAGAGTGCAGGTGACCTAGTGATGGGCTACATTCGCTATTTGGGTACCATGGGGCCAAATTTGGGACAATTTTTGACTTGTGAGGGGCGCTAGCATGCCAAGGCGAGAGCCATGACAACATTCCAGCAAGGGAGGCTGAGACTTGGTTGGAGCTCGCCCTGAGTCGCAACCCGCACTCCCCTATAGTATTGGTGGGATTCGACACCCCCCCCCCCCTCATACCAAGCACTCTACCGAGGCTGGTAAAGCACATTTTTCTCTCTCTAAAATTTTATCTTTCTAGAAAGTCATTTTCTCTCTCTAGATTTTATTGATCCCCAGCTTCCTTCAATCATGCCTAGATCGTGTGAGGTGATTGCACATCGATCTGAGCTCTCTGGACTTCGCTAGAACCGATCAAAGATTTTCAGCCATAGGAACTTGGCGCCGGTTGGATTATGGTCACAGTGGCGCCGGGAGTGGCATCGGTGTCGTTGGCACCGGGAGCAACAGGGGCGCTGCTGGCGTCAGGGACAATGCTGGCGCCAGTGGCGCTGGAAGTAAAGCTTATGAAGATAGCTTTACAACAGGAACACTCTCATAGGCATGATCGGTAGAGTCAGGTGATAGTTGCATTGACACATACACCTGTAGCTTGGAAATTTCTCATTTGGAGAGAAATATGGGCTACATTGGAGGTACACACATTTTGGCAATCACGAGTGATGGAAGTGCGAGGTGGTGCCAGTGGGGGACAAGATAGCGGACTTTCATTGGATGAGCTATGTGTGGGACACATGGAAAATTAAGAATGGGTCATTAATCACACTTTGGATGCTCTTGGAAAGTGGTGAGTGTGATGATTTTGCGATTTTGCAGTTGGTAAGTCATTTTGGTCAAGTCATTGTAGCTATAGAGCAGTGTATTATCAGATTTGTCATCAAGAGATACACTTCAATTGCCTATTCTGGGTAAGTCAAGTCAATTTGTCATATCAGTATTGCATCAGGGATGCAGATTCTAGTGATAACAAAGTGCAAATTGTTTGGTTTGGGCCATGGAAGATCTCACAAGTTCACTTGGAGAGATATTGGCATACACATTATGTGAGAGACTAGATGGTGGCTTTGGAGTTCACATCTCAGTGTATTCTTAGGGAATGGTTTGGAATCATTCACAGGAGCGGCTTGGAGCTAGCTTGGCAGAATACAGATGGGGCACTATAGGGTAGATGCTCAAATCTTTGAGATCGAGGATGGCATGGGATACTTGATAGGGATAGAAATGTAGAATGACATGGAATGATCATCAGAGGGGAGCTATCTCATATTTGACTTGGGTCTTTTGATGGACAGGACTTACATGTGCGATTCATGATGGAATCAAGAAGCTGCAAACGCAAATGGGCAAAGCGTGAAGCTGTGGAAGCCAGCTCTAGGTTGGAGAGCTGATGGAGATTGCACGGTTGGGTGTGATCGGAGGGCAAACACTATGGTGGGTGTTTTGCTAGTGATCTACTGGAGGAGATAGTGATGGTGAGGACTTCATGGTGTGCTCATTTGGAAGTACATGATGGCAAAACAACACCACCTCCCCTAAGCAATTGTTGTTAGGGGAGGTGGTGAATTCCACCATAACTAAAGGGAGATGCGGGTTGCGACTGAAGACAAGCTCCAACCAAGTCTTAGCTCCCCTTGTTGGAATGTTGTCTAGGCGCCCACCTTGACATGCCAAGGCCTTAGCGACTAGGGTTGGTCACACACTTGAAATATAGCTTTTTCATATTTATCAATAAAGTGGGATTCTTTTCAAATTGACTCTCATTACATTCTGGGTTTCAATGTTCGATAAAAGCACCAGTTGTAAGGCCGCTTCAAATCTTTTTGATTTGCCACATAGATGAGAGTCGTATTTCAAGATGCCAGCGGTATGTCGTTGGTGGGACCATTCCGTTCGGGACACTAACAGTATGCTATTGGGACCATTCGGTCTTGAAACTGGTTGTCGTCATATTTGTCACAACTTGTGGTTCTGAGTGTTCATTGTATGAATGTGAACTACTTAAGCTCTTGGGAAACATGCTCTAACTTGTTGGCTAAATTGGATGGCTTGTTTGGGTGCAAGTTACTTGTTTATCTCTGCCCAGTCTAGCGTGGTGCCAGGTTGGCCTCCAACGCCCATGATGAAGCTTTGAGTTGGTTACGTCTACTGATGTAAGTCAAACGGCTTGATTGGAATGGATGTTACTCATTTGTAAAAAAATTATGAGTGGGTTAAGTTTGATTTGAAGTCGGGTGGCCTACTTGGAGGGAAGTCACCCACATCAAGACTCCTGATCTGGCATGGCGCCAGGTTGGCTCTCAATGTTGGTTCCAGAACTTCAAGTTGGTAAAGTCTATTGGCGAGTTGGCTGCTTGTATGTCAGGCGGGTTCAGATGCCAAGTGTTGAAAGTCGGGAAGCTAAGTCATGGTTTTCCGACTCCCTTTGGAATGCTTGCGCAACATGTGGTATCAGAGCCGATTGGCTGGTCAGCTATGCTGGTCTCACGGGAATGGCCACTATTTGGGATTCATCAAGACAACTATTGTGCAAAGTGTGGCCCATAGTGTAAGCACAGGTGCATCCACGATCGAGGTGGTCATTAGAATGAGAGACTTGATGCAACAAAGTGTTGTCCTTGAGGTGTAAGCACGGTTAGTTCTCGTGGTTCAGGCCTAGGGCCATCTGCACATAGGATAGATGAGGCAAAGTGGTGCCTAGGTAGGTGAAAACATGATTTGTGCCTTGTGAGGTGTGGGTGACATATTCAAACTGTACGAGTTAACCATTGATACAGAGATGCTACTTGAATTTGGGTGTAAAGCATGGGTGGCTAGTAGCCGATGCGAGATAGTTGTCGATCTTTTAGTTATAAGGGCTGTCGACCAGATTTAGTGGAACGTTATTGAGGCAATGTGCTGCTTAACGATGAAAATGTTGGATTTCTATCTTCTCCATCCCTTAACTCATCTCTAATCTAGATCCATCCATTTTTTGTATATAAATTACTTGTACAGACTCATAGACTGTAGAGTCTCGTGACTGACCAAAACCACAACTACAAGTGATGCAAGGTCTCGCAAGGATCCCTCTTGCGGTCTGTAGTAGCCTTTAGTTCATTATATATTGCAAGGTCACTTGCGGTTAGTAGTGGAGGCAAGCTCTAAGGTCCCACAAGTGGAAGACCACAAAGGTCCCACAAGTGGAAGACCACAAAGGTCCCACAAAAGTACTCCTTGCGGTCTCTAGTAGTAGCTAGTTCCGGTCCCAAAAAAGGGGGGGACCATAATGCATCACAAGTGCATCGCTTGTAGTCACTAGTGGAGGAGAGCGGCGCTAATGATCACGCTCGACCATGCTCGACCACTTCACGATCCTCGCACCACGATTAGCTTCATACACCGCTCCTTGTACTTACATCTAACAAGGTAAAATTGTATATAGACTTCATATTAGAGATAGATAATATGATTATTGATTCGATCAATCGAACATTAGAGCGCAATAACTTGCTCTTCCTCTATGTTACATCGAGGTATTATTTTAGAAAGAGCGTGACTCTGTCTGCATTCGGACTTGTACTCTCTACGATTACTTAATTTATGTTCTAGTAATTTGAGTCTTGTTGTACTATATTGAATGCATTTTCATTTTGTGTTGATCAATTCATGCTATGCAGATAAATTTATTCGTAGATTAAACTATTTCTATGATTGTTAATTAGTGTCGTCCATAAGCTCTAGTTAGTATGCTTCCGCAAAGCGCAAATAAATCGTTGTGTATGCCTACAATCATCTAGTGCGCGCACCGAGGGCTAGATGGAGTCCTGTCGTCTCGGCTCTTTCATTCCAGACCACTATCATCATTCATCCCCAACATGGTATCAGAGCTTGTTTTCTGATTTCTTTATGTGATACCAACATGGTATCAGAGCATTTATAGAGCTTATAGTATCAGAACGATTTTTTGATACAGATTAGACATTCCTTATAATTGTTTCCAGTCATATAGTCTACTATCTGCATACGCTTATCTTGAACTTCCAGATGGATTCACAATCACAGTCTGCTCTAATGGGAGACAAACTTGATGGTTCAAACTACCACTTATGAAAATTCAAAACGAGACTAGTTCTGATGGCCAAGGAACTTTGGGAAATAGTTGTCGGAATTGAACTCATTCCCAGTGTCGATGACCAGGCCATTTCCAAGTGGAAGCTTCGAGATGGCAAGGTGTTTGGCTTTATTACCCTTAACATCTCTGACACACAGATTGGCCATATCAGACAAGCCCAATCTTCATGAGAATCTTGGGACATATTGAACACAATTTACAAAGTGAGAGATGTGTCACTTCGATGTTACATATGAGGTGAAAGTTCTTATGCTCTCAGAATGTTAGAAGGTGATTCTATTCATA
This sequence comes from Diphasiastrum complanatum, assembly GCA_029204225.1. Lineage (NCBI taxonomy): Eukaryota > Viridiplantae > Streptophyta > Lycopodiopsida > Lycopodiales > Lycopodiaceae > Diphasiastrum > Diphasiastrum complanatum. The sequence goes on from CM055093.1 coordinate 57,020,009, forward strand.
ATCACATTATTCAATTCAAGAATCTATTAGAGCAAATGGCAGCAATAGGTCCAGTGAGTGAAGATTCATATGTCTGGTTCGAATACAACTACTTGAAGCCAAGCAAGACCTGCACTTTTTGTTTTGAGTCTAAGGCAACTCATCAGTAACAAAATTGTGAAAGTCATGTTTTATGAGAGAGACATGGTGCTTCAAACAAACATGAAGGAATAGTTCGTATTCATATCAGACTCGTGCAATCTCCTGACTCTCGACCACCTAAGGTGTTAAGATTCACATAACTCTTCCTCAATAATAAAGTTGCACTTTTCTATGCCTAATTGAGTGCCAAACTTTTCAAATTTAATCCTAATGATTTTGTAAATATGTCTTCCATGTGGTCTTCATATTTACAAAAGACAAGATCAATGGCACCATCAAGTACTTTCTCTCGAACAAAGTGATAATGTATCTCAATGTGTTTAGTTTGAGCATGTAAGACTAGACTTTTGGCAAGGTGAATGCAGCTTTGGCTATCACAAGATATAATAATCGCATCCACCTGTGTTTGACCTAAATCCATAAGCAATCTACGTAGCCATAGTACTTCCTGTGTGGCACTACTAAGAGCACGATACTCAACTTTTGTCGAAGATAGAGCTATTGTAGGTTGTTTTTTGCTGCTCCATGAAACTACAGTTGTACCAAAACTGAGAGTATGACCTGTGATAGATCATATGTCCTCAAGATTGCTTGCGCAATTTGCATATGTATAGTCTACTAATACTAGCACTTCATGTTGATCATACTTCAAACCAAAGTTCAATGTACCACGAATGTACCTGAGCATGTGTTTGGCAAACTTCCAGTGTACTTGTCTAGGATCTTGCATAAATTGACTTACACAACAGTAACATAATAAGCAATATCAGATTGTGTGTGTGTCAAGTAAATCAAACTACCCACAAGCTGTCTATATAAATAAGCATCCACTTTCTTAGATTCATCATATGCAGTTAGCTTCGTGTTCACATCCATCAATGTACTTAAGGGCTTACAATATTGCATATTTAACTTATAAAGCAAATCTCATGCGTATTTGTTTTGTGTAAAAAAGACAATGTCTTCATTTGCCATACTTCAATGCCAAGACAATAGTGCATTAATCCTAGATCGCTCATGTCAAAAGCATTGGAAAGATATGTTTTGATTTCACCTATTAAGCTCCCATTACTTCATGTAATCGACGTATAATACAATGAACACTATATGTGAACATTGCTACAGAATGTAAAGATTAGGATCAACTCTTTATCATTCCTCTTCGTTTGAAGTGTTCATCAATGCAAGAGTACCACACCCGTGGCACTTGCTTCAATGCATAAATAGCTTTGTTGAGCTTGCACACAAGATGTTCTCTCCGTGGCATTGTACTAAATACACCTCTTCATCCAACACTCCATTAAGACAAGCATATTTAATGTCCATTTGATGGATCTTCCAACTATAAAAAGTGGAAATAGCAACTATAGAATGTATAGTGATTATCTTAGCTACAGGTGTGAAGGTTTTCTCAAAATCAATACCTTCCTGCTGCTCAAATCCCCTCGCAACTAGCCAAACTTTATACTTGTTGAGATGTCCATTCACACCATGCTTGACCTTGTAAATCCATTTGCAAGAGATATTTGTCTTACGATCAGGTAGTTCAACCAAGTCCCACGTCATGTTCTTTGTTATGGCTTCCATTTGTCTCCATAGCTGCTCGCCATTCCTTGTGCTCCTTTGCTTCATCAAATGAATTAGGTTTTTGAGTCTTGAGCACTATACCCATCAACACTAGATTCATCTCTAGCCTTTGAGGGGCTTTCAAGACCTCATGAGCTCTCCCTATTTGCTAGATTCATGATTTTCTCCCTTCTTCATGTCACATGTTATCTTCAAGTACCATTACCAAGGGGCATGGGCCTCCCCAAAGTTAAAAGGCACACTCATTTCACATGCTAATAGAAAGGAGGAAACTCTACCATTTTGAAGATCCAAGCATCCTCATTGTGCTATTGTCTTGTGTCTTCTGCTATCAATGGAAGTAGTGGTAATGTTTGATGTGGAGAGGTTGTCCCATGTTGTATTACCCTTCGTGGATGAAAAAATAATCATTGATCAAAATTTTCTGGAGAACGTCTTGGGTGACAATCGCACACTAACGATGTTGAGTGTTGTGATTGGTTCCGATTCAGAAATGCCTACCATGATTGAGTTGGCAACTCAAAAATACAGAGGGTGTGGACCTCTATATATTGCAAGACACTTTCTCACTTGAATATTAAATTCTACATTTCTTTTTTTTGAGATTTTATTATGAGTACTTGCATTTTTCTGACAATGACTATTGGTGTTGTTGAATTTGTTTCCATTATTTATTGAATCACATAAGCTCTTAAAAAAAATTGCTTTGATAAGTTCAACACTATTCATGGTGGGAAAAGGTAGCCCACAAACACCCTAAACCCTAAACTCGTGCATGAGGCAAGCCAACCCGTGCACGTGCGCTTAAGCCCCTGCATTGGTGTCTTGTCCATGAGCCAACGTCGAATAGTGTCGGCAACGCGTGAGCTTTAACAGACCATAAGCACCCAATGTGCAACACCTGGTGCCGATTTTTCTAAGTTAAAAAAGACATGCTTTATCCGATAGGCATGTTGCCTTGTTATGAGAGAGCACAAAGCAAGGAGACATGATACAATATCTTCATTGTCCTGTGCATCCCTTGTACCAAGTAGATGATGAACATGGCTGATCAGCTAAAAGGAATGCCACATCCTAGACAACGTGGATCACACTTCTTCATCCCTTGACATCTCAATGTCGAAAACAGCTAGACAACTGGAGAGACCAATGTGGAATTAATTGCATTGGTACCACTGTGGAGGTTGTGCCAGAACGCTTTGTGAATTTCTTGGTTGTGACGAGAACATTGGGATTAATGGAGTTTCGATGAAGGCTTGGTTGCAGACAAGGGCACGCTATGTGCATTCCATGATTGTGTCTTATCAGTAGCTATAGCTGCCTTGTGTTACCACCTTGTTAGCCATCCAACATTGGTTTGGCTCAGCTGAGTGTGAGCGTTGGAGCCTAGGGCAATGCCAACGCGGGATGAGCTTGCCCCTACAAACACCCTTGTGCGCATGCTTCCTAGTTTTGGCCGGGCACAAGTGTCGGTGTGTTGTTCGCTAAACCACCTGTGTGCGAGGGTTGGCAATGCCATCTGAGGGCCCCACTGTAGACACCATTGCGTGTGCGATTTCATTACGCACAGTTGTCAGCTTGCTATCCATGATCTCGTGCGAGAGACAAGCTAGCTCCTGCACGTGCACGTGCACTAAATCCCCTGGCATGCACGTTGCAGCCCCTACGCTTATGCCATGTCCACGAGCCAATATCAGGCGATGCCGACAACGTGTGAGCGCTGAAGACCCAAGGGTGCCCAGAAATTAAAAATCAAAGTATAGAGTTCTAGTTTGTCTTACTTAACCATGAACATTATAGTAGGTTAGAGAGGGTGTAAGTGTGAAAAAAGTCTTTCTGGGTATTGCAAAAAAGCTTGTCCATGTAGCAAGAAAGCTCGCATGAGAAAGCTCACCAAAAGTCATCCCCCTACGCTGCTCAATCTCAACGTCAAGGTGGAAGAATCTACGGCTGCTACAAATGCGGAGAGGAGCACAAAATTGCTTAATGTCCTCATAAGGGCGTATTCACACCCTTCTGTCGAGAATGTGGATATGGGCACCTGTTACAAGAATTGCCCATTGACACCTAGAGCAAGTGCACCTTTAAATCTGATCACAATTCAAACAACAACAACTCCAAGAAGGATGCCACAGAAAATCCCAATTCCCCATGTTCCAGTGCTAGCAATTACGCGAGCCCAAAAACGGAAGGGAGTAGCACCATCACCACCCTCCTCAATATCATTGGTATATGATTAACCCTCAAACGCAGGACCATATTCTAACGCCAAGGAGGAAGGACGACAATACCAGAAGATACGCCATTGGATATAGGAGGCATAAGTAGAGAATTAGCTCTCAGCCGCATGACCATATTCTAACGCCAAGGAGGAAGGACAACAATACCAGAATCAGACTCAAACCACAAGAAAATAGCATGCCCCAAGTACCTTTCAACGAGTTATGCAGACAGCATTCAAAGAGTATTCGCAAAAAAAGTTGGAGATTTTCTTGGATGATTTGTGCATGCACAGACCTAACTCTAAGCACTTATCCAATTTGGAAAAGGTGCTGATGAAATGCCGTGAATATCAGATATCTTTGAACCCAGAGAAGTGTCAGTTTTGAGTGACACATGGCCTAATTCTTGGCCATATAGTATCCGTACACGGGATCGCCACAAACCTGTCAAAGATAAGGATCAACCAAGCTTGTTCTAATATAATGTTTTAAAACCTGTAAGTAAGCATATTGAGCACACTAGTTACAAAACCTAATATAATGTTTTAAAATATGTACAAGAATAGTGAGTACAATAATATACGAAATCTAGAATATTCTACAAACCTTAGCACACCATGTGCTACCCTATGGAAGTTGCAAGGTGGTATAAATACTCGTGAAACTCATAGTTGGGGTTCATTCAAGTGTGGTGGCATGAAAATATAATTTCCAAGATCCTTTTTAAATTGGGTATATGATCAACTAGTTAGGGTCAACATAATGATGATATTTTTCATGAATTATGGTGATCTTATAAGCTACTAATGGAACTACCTTTAGGTTCTGAGGGCATTGTCTTCAGTCATTAGGATGGTGGCCTTCAAATCATGTGAAGGACCGTGTGTTTTAATGGTTTCTGCCGCATGGAGTCATTCCATATTTGGAATATGAGTGCTCACTTTGGTTGATCGAATTAATCCGTTCCATTTTGAGAAGCAGATCTCTTGTCTGAGGCAAAAGAAAATTGCCTCAAATAGCTCGTTCTGAGGCATGCTAGAAATGGGAGCATCTGAGACAAAAATTTTGCCTCAGATAGCCCATTCTAAGGCAATATTTTTTGCCTCAAAACGAGCTATCTGAGGCAATTTTTTTTTTGAGAGAAATGATTCCAAATCTATAAATTTCAGTAATTTGAAAGTTTTAGTCTAGAATATCCCTCTTTATCCATGATATAGTTATCTTCTTTGTCCATTATTGGAGCACAAATCATTGTGTTTCAAGAGGTGAAAAATATATTTGATTGCTAGTGTTGAGGTGTTCTAGAAAATTTTAGCGTTGTTGCTTGCTAGAAAAGTTTAACCAGCCTTTCCTAATACTTCTAATGTTCAAATGCTAAAATCTGCTTCCCTTTGCCTTACAAAGTGGTGGTGCTTTCACATTGAGAATTTTATATCAATTTTTCATTTTGATTATGAGTGGATACACTACGGAGTCAAGTTACTGATTTTGTAAATGTGGGGTGGATGTTGTAAAGCTAGCTATAAGTGCAAGCTTTACTCTCAGTACCACTAGTGCCAGCATTGTTGTTCCCGGCACCAACAACGCCATTGTTGCTCCCGGAGCCACCGGCGCCAGTGCTATTGTTGCGTCAACGCCTCAAAGTGTGCTGAGACTTGAGCGGTTTCTCCAAGACACACTTAAGTCTAACATTCATCTGACATGAACTCACTAAAAGCCAACTTCGAAAACACAACAAGCCTAACCATTCAGACTTAGGAAAAATAGGAATCCCAGCCAACCTGAAAGCCAACTTAGAATCTATCCCCGAAAGGCAACTTAAGGTCAAGACAAGTCACTCATGAAATCCCAATGCATAGTGGTTGCCAAACTGACTAAATGGCATAGCAGTGGACCACACGCCGGTGACATGGACCCTTAGGTGCCAGCGATGCAAAAAGGCCCTAGTGGCCACTTGAACCTCCATTCGTTGCTCCACAAGTTGTTGTTAGAAGATCACCCGGCCTAGAGTTACCAAAGTATAATGGGTTTTCTGATCCAGTCAGATTTCTCAAAATCTTTAGGTGTGTACCCTGTAAGGGAATTCAATTCCTTGGTATTGTGCTATTTAGCCACTTAAATTTGGAGTATCGGTACTCCCAGTAAATTGAGTCAAATGGTGTTTGTGTTTTTTTTTCCTTTCCAGCTCGATGGAACACCGATGGGCTTGTTCTCGATGGATTTCGATCATTAGGATTGAGCAAGCTAGAGCTTTTGAGATATTTGTTAAAGTGAATTACTAACGAATTAATGGAATAAAGTGATAATGTTTGGAGGTAGAACTATATTCGGCAAAAACTTATGTGTCAAGTACCGTAAAAGAAGTACCTGAATCCAAGTTTATGGATTTACCATCAATCATAGACAACTTTAATGAAGTAATGCTTAAGCTAGTGTAAGGAAAAGGAAAGCAGACTAGTATTTACTTGTGTCTAAGGAGTTTCCAGCCTCACTGGTGAAATTTTTCAGATATGGGAATTGAGAATTGACACTTGGTTCACATTTGTACTGTTAAAAGTCTTATTTCTAAGAGTTGGAATTCTCAAATGGTAGAAAATCGGGAATCTTAGTACCAACTAGAAGGGTTGTTTAATGTGACGATAAAACCATGTATGGACTCACAATTTCGAAAATGGATTATTGTGTCCATTAGGAACAAAAATGGGGGTACTCCAATACTTGGTTGAATAGATATGTGCATATTCGGTATGGAAATCCAGATGGATTTTTAAGATCTTTGGAATATCAGATAGTGTGGTTAAAAATCTTCTTGAAGGAATGGAATTCCTTGTACCAATTATTGGACATCTATTGGCTTATACTTCAGTTGTTTTGAATTCTTAATGGTCCTTTTGGTTCAGTGAATACTCTTGCAGCATTTCAAACAATAATTGAACGATACTTTTCATCCAAACATTGGGTGTATGTGAATTGGTATTCTTTGTGTAACGCTTAAGGAGCATGAGAGAAGTCAATGGCTAGAAGTATCTACATGAATTGGTTGTGTTTTTTATCCTATATTTAAAATAGATAGCCAGATAGCCTTTTTGACTTTTGGTAAACAGATCTAGAAGCAGAAAATTCTTTGAGGGAAAGCTGGTGGTATGGGACATCGGTGATTCCAAAGGAAATTTCTAAACCTAGAGAGATCTGTAGACCGATGGTTAGTGGTAATACTAACAGAGTAATCCATTGGTTATTTGTTTAGGGTATTTTGGGAAATTATGAGATATAGATACTGATCCCAAATGGTATCTCATTATTTACAAATCAAGAGGCCCTTAAATTTATTTCTCTTTTATTTAAACCTATAACTTTTTAGAAATTTCTTAAATATGAGACAATTGGATTGAGATTCATATAATTCCTTGTTGATTCTAACATGCAATATTAGAAATGGGGCTATTAACTCATAGAGTAACTGCAGTACTCTGGACTGAGTTATAATTGTCTGAGACTTAATGGATCTCTTAGAGATTTTGATTGAGTTGTTGTGTCTTAGAATATTTGGTTATTCTAAGAATATTTGTACCAAGAGGCATTATTTTCTACATAAAATTGTAGCTAAGGACTATGATCAAAATGGAAATTCTTCAACTTTCAGACTTGATCTCAGAATTAAGGAGTTAATTCACCCAGTGGTTCATGTAATTTGGATTACATAAAGGTAATGAACTTTTATTTGGAGAAGATCAACCCATTTGGAAGATTTATAGCTTAGTGTATCTTGGAATTTTGAGGTAGTACTCCTGAGTAGAAGAAGTTGACTTTTAAAAAACTGATAACTTTTTTGAAATGCAAGAAATTTTGTGTTTTTATATGTAGGAAATTTGTGTGAAGTAAAGTAAAGGGATCCTTACAAAACTTGGCTTACATAGTTTTTTTGAGCTGATAAAATAATTTATGAATGTAAATATGTAATATTTTGTTGGCAAAAAATATGAGATGCAAGATATGGAAGACAAAAAATTTCCAAAATGGATATTAAAAAAAAAAAAATGCAGGATATTGGAGGGAAACCCCAAGAGACACTGAAATGCAGCCTCCTTTTGCACTTACCCTCCTACCCCATGTGAAACCACCCTAGATTGATTATTCCTTAACAGATCCATATTTGATATGAGTGCTAATTGGGCCAAAATCAAGGGTCAAGTATAGACTATAGAGACCCAGATGGGTTTTTTCCATCCTTCCTTAATAAAACCAGGATCTTGTTTAGGTAATAACTTGTATCACAGAATAAATCTGAGGTCGGTGCCTTGATATTCAAGCTACAATACATTCATACAACATTGACTGGATTCAAAGGAACGTGTTTTGCATGAAATTCTAGTTCTTTCTTGTTCCATGAACTTTCTTTCACTCTGCAGATTCAATGGGTCTGCATAACAAAGGAACACGTCTGTAAATTAAATATGTATGGCATATGCCATACTGTACCAACACATGGGCGGGCATGGTGAAGGGATGCACTGTGCTGCATATAGCAGCAGCTGCACTGGGACCCACAAGTTATAAAAGCTACCACCTGCCTGTAGTGTGCCTGCCTGCCCTGCATTTGTGTGGGGCTGGCGATGGCTGCGCTGCGTCATTCAGAAGTTAGAAGAAGAAGATGCAGAAGAAGGCTTGTATTCAGAAGGTTCAGCGATGGTGCGGGAGGCCTTTCCAATTCGTCAGTCAGTCAGTCAGTCACCAACGCCCACAGTTCCAAACCTCATACCCACATGATATGCCTCGTTCGGTCCAGATTCGAATCCGATCTTTTATGACACGATCCGGTCTTTTGGGTGGTGGATCTTTTTCCAACTCTGCCCTGGACGCTGGCCTTGGCCCTGGGAAATTGGGAATCCTGGGATATTAGTTGAGCTGCGACTTGCTAGCTTGATGTGAATGCGACCGCCGACTCCCTGGAGCTGCTGCCCTGTCCTGTCCCTGACTGCCTACTTATTAGTACTGCCTACCCAGGGTTGATACTTTTACATTGTGTGGTGGTTTTGCTGCCGCATCGGCATCAGCATACGCTTATTCTACTTTTTAGTACTGTTCTTCTTAGGCTCGGCGTGCTAGACTTATGCTCTACTTTTTGTTGCTCTTCTTCCATTAGCTGGGCGAGCATCTGGCCCTTCTGGCAGTATAAACTATAAACCTTCCTCGTTCCACCAGAAGAGCCGTTTGGAATCTCGTTGTGCTTGGCATTTGCTTGAATCTGAGAGCTGCATTTGCTGGATCAGAGGAGCAACCTAGGAAGTGTTATTCCGAACGGACTATTTGGATCGGTTGTGGGATTGCATACAACTACAAATCTTTGGATTTGTAAGGTTTGAGGAGGAGTGGTGAGCGTTTGATGGACTGAGCTCCTCAAGGACTACAGAGGATCGCCCGAATGGGCAATGTTTGTCTCACTCTTTTGGATAGCGTCAGCGCTAAGAGGTTTCTCAGACATACTCTTTCTATCCATCCATTTAGCAATTGGCAGAATCGATCCCCCAATTCTTCAGCCTATGGCGTGAAAGGGTCATCGAATCGATCGGAAGAAACGATTGTTCTTGACAGGAAAACAGAGCCTGTGGAAGAGCGGTATGAGCTAGGGCGAGAGCTAGGAAGGGGTCAGTTTGGCGTGATCAGACTCTGCACTGATATAATTACAGGTGAGGAGTTGGCTTGCAAATCGATCGAGAAATACAAGCTGACAACCCCAGGAGATGTGGAGGATGTTAAGAGGGAGATCCAAGTGCTGGAGCGTTTGGCAGGCCATCCCAACATCGTAGAGCTGAAGGCAGTTTACGAAGATGCAGACTTCGTGCACTTGGTGATGGAGCTATGCGCCGGGGGAGAGCTGTTCGATCGCATCATCGAGAAAAGGGCTTTTTCGGAAGAAGAGGCAGCCAGGGTGGTGAAGACGTTGATGGAAGTGGTGCAATATTGCCATGGGCATGGCGTAATGCATCGCGATCTTAAACCCGAGAACATTCTTCTCGCCACTCGAGATGCTACTTCCCCTATCAAAGTCGCTGACTTCGGCCTCTCCATGTGCTTCAAACCAGGTACATCTCCTCTACAGTTATTTTGATGATCGTCATAGATTTTGCTATTCGGTTTGCTTATTGACGCTCACTCAACGCTGGTTATTACTTGCAGGGCAGAAATTCTCTGGGATGGCGGGGAGCGCCTACTACATTGCTCCAGAGGTTTTGAGAGGAGAATATGACGAGGCGGTCGATGTGTGGAGTGCTGGTGTTGTCCTATACATATTGCTAACGGGTGTGCCACCCTTTTGGGATGAAACCGAAGAAGGGATCTTCGAAGCCATCAAGATCGGGAACGTTGATCTGTCTTGCGATCCATGGACAAAAATCTCCTCGGCAGCAAAGGAGCTCGTGAAGGGGATGCTTTGCTCGGACGTGAAGAAACGGCTCACACCCGAGAAAGTTTTGAGTAAGTAGTTTGAGCAAAGTAGGATCATTTTTTGCAAGCAAAGCAGAATATCACTTCATACTCGATCTTGTTCTGATCGTATGGATAAGATTATGGTTTTCCTATTGTAGCTCGCTGGTTTCTGATGCTTTTTTCTGGGTTGCTTTGCAGATAACCGTTGGATCCTTCTGCATTCTCGTAGCAACGCAGATGGAGAGGCCTTGTCCTTGGTTGATGAAACACTGCCAAATCAGCCCTTAGAAAGTTCCGATTTAAGTATTGTTGGATGTGACGATCATCGCTCGACTACCTCATGTAGTGGCAGCTTCTCGCAGGAGGAGGACAGCGATTCCGACACCAGTAACGTCTCAAGTGAAGAAGGAAGGTTGTTGCTATCCTTCGAATCTGTTCTTCCATCGCTAAGCAGCAGCACGGTGGGCAGAAAGATCGACAACGCCGCTGAAAGGTAACAGGCAACAATAACTCCTCACGAAGCAATAATGCAGACCATCTTTGCCTTGAAAACTTTGCGAGGTTGAACATTATGTTTATGTTCTGCTTTATTGTTGTCTCCAGAATCAGACTGGACGATATACAAGGGAATGCAGCAGATGGATCATCTTCGCCTCGACTCTCGTCCAAATGTCCAACGTTCGACCGGTGGAGGTCTTTCAGTATGGTTGCCGAGCCCATTTTCAGCGAGCTTCTGGCCTCCATAGCCTCTGGTTTGGACGATCGAGCCCTGCCAATGGTTCCTGATGCGAACAAAGTGCAAATGCAGGATGAATATGCCTTCACAGTTCCGAAACCCACTTGTACCAGAGACACCGTTTTGCTAGAAACAAACAACGGAAATTCTATGGGGCTACACGATCGAGAGTCAAAGAGGATCGGATGGAGTGATTTGGGTGATGAAAACTTCTCCAATTTCAGTTGCGAGCCCAGTAAGGTGCTGTGGTCTCCATGTTCGAATTCACCAGCTGCCCACTGCCACATGCAGCAACGCCAATCTCAACACCAACCCCAGTCTGTCTACTGAACTCAATTGGCAATTCCACTCAAACTGCAACCTCCATTGGTGCAGTAATCTTGCCCTCTACTGTTTCTCCCCTTCCCAGCAAGCTGTACATGCATTTTTTCGCACATCCACTGATCACTGGAGATCTTACAGGTGAGCAGATGTCGAAACAAGCCTCTTCTAAGTCAATTCTGGCTGCACCTTATCCTGCAGCCCTTTCATAGACTCTTCAATATCCCATCACTTCCACCAGGTTTATTCTATTACACTTTTTGTACTATATCATAATCCTTGGCCTTCCTTATCTTCTTATATCCCCAATCTCAAGTGTGTTCCAATTGATTGATTGAGGTCCGGGAAACCATATTTGGATGGAAATTCTGATCATTGTTTTTCCCAGTCTTCTGGCTGGTGAGGTTCGGCAATATTTGTTGGAATTGAAATTTTTGTATGATGATGCATAGGTGAGAATTTTTCATGTGAGAAGTATCAACCAAATTTTGGACAATAATGGCAGCATTTTTTGATGAGAATGCTTTTCAGTTGTCTGAAATTTGTCTGAATGCTGCAATCTAGAAACTAAACAGCAGTAACAGTAAATTATCCATGGATGGATTTGTGATTTGGTTTTCTCTAAATGCTTCATATTCTAGGTACTAAAGTGGAGGGCTTAACGAACTTGTTGTAAAGCTAACTAGAAAGAATAAAAAACGCCTTGAATGACCAAGATGTGTGATTGTCTCAATGTGCTTGAGCAAGTCTAGTTGAACAAAAGTGTGGCTCCAATCTCCAGTGAGCTGGTAACTGATCTGTCATAGTCAAGAGCTATCTAGGAACTCGAGTGTGGACCTAGACAGGGCTTGGAACTCGTAGCCATTAGTTTGACAAAAACCAACAGGCCCTAAAAACCCAAACAAAACTTATGTAGTAAAACATACAGTACCAGATTGTTTTTGAAGATTGAGAGGAAAGTGCTAGCAAAACCACACACTAAGAGAGACATGAGGATCATAACTTGGTAGCTTAGACAAGGTTAGCATTCTAGTGCCTAGTCTCAGCTCCCCTTATCAGCCTTAGTTATGAGCCTAGGTTAGACTAGATGGGCAATTGATCTTTGTGGCCTGGACAATGCATTTTGAAGTGTAATCTTTTTATTGATATTAATAAAGATGTTCGTTGGGGCCAAAAAACCATTTTGTTTTCGCTTTTAGAACAAGTTCAAGCAAAAGGATCCTTATTACAATCTTTAGGGTGGAGCAGGCAGATGCTATGAAATGTGATGAATAATTGTATTGGAAATCTTAGGATGTTTGATTCCCTTCAATGATGTGATAAGTAGTTGGGTTGGCCATCTTAGGATGTTTGGCATTTTCAGACAGCTTGTGTTGAATGGCTGAGTAAGTTCCCTTAATGTAATTTTTTAATAAATCGCTCTAAGCTCTTGTCTAGCACCGTATGAGATGTCAGGGCAATACTAAGGTTGATATAAGCGCTTGTCTATCAGAAAAGAACAATTCAAACAACCTCGCAAGTGTTGAAATATATTCCAATTGCAAACTTGGCTGGTGAAGTGATTGGATTGTGTTGGGTTTTGCACATAATCAAGATTTTAGTCACTAGCAAGAGAATTGAAGCAAAAATCTTTACATGGATAGATATTATGGTCTTTGTGTTGGATCGTTCTTTTTTGATATTTATATTAAGTGTTTTAAACCAGATATCCAATAACAATAATTTGATGTGGTTTTTGAAAAAAGAATGCAAATATTTAAATTGTCCTCTAATGTATGGTATTAAGTGTATATTTTCTAATAGGAAAGAACGAGATATTCACTCATATGTCTTTGTCCATCTTAGTAGAGAGACTTGCTTACTGTGTCTTGGTGCAATCTGCGACCTTGGTCGTTGTATAGTGACATTATATACCCTTGTGCTCCAAACGAGGGACATGGCTTGGTTATGTTCTGAACGTTGTTTATAACCATTGCTAGTAGATTAATGGTGTTTCAAATGTCTTTTTTCTGTAGTCTATTCCATCTTTTATATGCTTGCATAGCAAATTGTAGTCTTTGTACAAGACATTGTTTTTTTTTTTGGGGAAAAATAGCATTGGAGATTTACTCACAAATGATACATGAAGTTTGTACTCTATGCGCACAATATATTCATGACTTTGTTTTCTTAGAAAAATAGCATTGAATATCTATTCACAAATGATAGAGTAAGTTTGTATTTGTGCACAACATGATGCATGATTTTGTTTTCTTAGAAAAGTAGCATTGAAGATTTATTTACAAATGGAGTATGAAACTCAACCTCATAGTTATAAACCATCTTCACTTTGAGACACTTAAAAAAATACACCTTTTTAGTGTTCAAAATATCCAAAAATCTTCTACTTGAAAAGGAAAACTAGTAGGTCTTCAAATCACAAATCTCAAATCATTTAAAAACAAAAAATAGTAGTTTAGTACCAAAGTGGGTACAAGTGTTAAAAAATTCCACTATACATGTCAAAAAATCCCACTATACACGTGGAAAAGAGACATGGGAGCCCAGATTTCAAAATTGTATTGTAATAATACGCCATGAGGTGACAACCTCGATAAGAAATGGAATGTTTGCTAGCATTGTCGACATTTTTAATGCCACGTGTTAGCACCTCACGTTGCCTCGGGTCATGTATTGAGCATGGGTTGTGCTCGAGGTGGGACTCACTTGTACCATGTAAATACAATTGTAGAGTCCCTTATCATTCATTTAATCTACCTAGGAATTGTGGATGGTGTTGAACATGTGCTTAGCCAACATGTGTCTCTAGCCATGGAGAGGTGTGCCGAGAGCAAATGGCTTGTGGTATGCAACACCAATTATCTTTCTTGGTAATGGTAAGTAGTTTAGTGCTATATACATAATATTGACACTATGCTTAACATGTCTATTGCAATACCTTATTGTTGTGCATAAGCCTTCAAAAGAAATTATACACAATGTAGCAAAATTGCAATGTGTCGAAGGATAATATTTTTCAACTTTCAAAGAGATGCATAGAGAATATATCAAGAAGTGGACATATTTTGAAAGGAGTTTTGTTTGAATGTTGTTTTAATATAAGCTCCACCACTCCTTCAAGCCTATCATTCTTAATCTTGTTGAATATTTGATTTAGTTAAAAGAGTGAAAAGCGCTTCTATGTTTTTTACTCAACTAGCGATCAAGCCTCAGATGGCTTGTCAAGGTTCACTCCCCTTTGAGCTTACTAGTTGTCACCATGTGGCACATGAGGTGGCAAGGTCCAAGGGCAACTCGAACTTGTTTGTTATATTTGAAGTCATTGTCATCAATGAAACTGAGTCGTTCTAATTCGCAACGCAACTATGATTGACAAATTATAGAGGTTGTTTCAGGCTAGCGTCAAGTCATTTTGCCTGGCCCTTTCACTTGTCGCCCATTTTTCAAACCTTGGCAAATGAGTTGACGAGCCATAGATCACCCCCTTTCCAGATTTGGATAGTAAGTGCTAAATGCAAGACGACAATCCTATTAACCCACTTGAATCCCTAGCATACCATCAGTTCATTTTCCTTGAGTTGCCTTTGACAAGCTATGACAACTCAACAACTCAATGTGCCAATCTCGAGAGCAATGTTTCAACTTTCAAGGTTCACAAAATGGGCAAGTTCAAAACATGGCTTAAATGAGGAGACAATGGGAAGAAAAGAGGAGAGGAGCTCGAAAGAGCGACATCATAATTCCTTCCTAGTACTAAGTTCTTTTTTTCAACCGTCAAAATTTCAACACCGATTGTAACGAACAATGCCTTTCTACTTGCTCTCCTCTCTCTCTCTCTCTCTCTGCTTCTCGGCATGCTCGCAACTCTTCTTTTCTCTCTCTCGCTAGGAGAACTATATCTGGCGTCTTTGATCCTTACCTTCCTTCCTGCCTTCGCCTCCTTTCCTCGCTCTGGATGGCTGCTCAACATACTTGTTCGCTGGAAAAGGCAGCAAATCCGCCCAAAAGATCACGGAGATATGGCCATCTGCGCAAAACAACTGATGCACGCAACAGCATTGATCCACATTACCAGCAATATTACTTTGGTAGGAATTGCACTAACATTACACAGCATTTGAGACCATTGAAGCCCTCTGATCGTCCTGATCTGCAAGAATCCGGCGGTTTTAGCTATCCCAGACGTGCAAGCTCCATCACTCAGCATATTGTCCATCAAGGCAAACCCAAGCGGCTAGCACCAGCCGCGGATTATAATTATGGCAGACGATATTCCAACGTGACTTGCCATCTGAGGTATCGTCCTCCTGTTCATCTAGGGTTGGATGCTGAAAGCATAGTTTTGCCTCACTTTGGGAAGATCCATACAGATGTTGTAGAGCCTGCAAAGTATAAAGAGACTTCTATTATGCCGTCGATAACATCGCATTGGTGGAAAGATCGTCCGAATAGTGCTCCTTTACCGACATATCCACAGCATGTTGGTTTGCAGGAATTAGAGCAAGCTCTAACCGAGAGGCTGAAAAACTTTCAAGTTCCCGAAGGCGCACAAACCTGGTCAATCAATAAAACAAATGGAGGAAACGATTTGCTAAATACCACAGGGAACTCTGTCAGGGATAAAGAATGCCACCATTCTCATAAGGATCTGGCAAATTCAGCGGCACAATCAGAAAGAACGTCACACTCTACTCTTTCTGAAAATAGCAATAAAGCTCATAAGCATTCCTCATTGACGAGCAGAGACGCTGACTGCGCTTCAGGTTCGAGCTTTGATAAAACCTCAAGAGAAAAATGTGTTCAACAGTGTGGGAGAGTTGGCAGTGGTGTATCGGAAGGATCAGTGGCAGAAAAGTGCCGAATTTCAACCATGGAAGAAACCACATGTGTAACATCCACTCATCTGAAAACACCAGAGACTGCAAGATCAGAGGGTTCATCTTTGTGTACAAAACGTTATAACTTTCCGGTAAAAACTTCATTACAAGCTTTTCCTGCCACCCCAAGACCTCACAATACTGTCAGGACTGAAGCAGAATCGCTCAGTGGGATTCAGAGGACTCTATCCTATCAAACTCCGAGATCTGAATGTTCACAGATGTCCAGAGGAGGAAAGAGTTCACAGCTATCTTCTGCTCGCTCACCAAAGCAAAATATATCCTTACTGGCTTCAGGACACACAAAATCATCCTCATCATCCTCTAACCATCCGGTAACTGATGAGCTAATGTCTAAAGCCATTAAATCCCAAACTAACAGTGCAAAAAGTTCTTACACTAACAGAAACGGAGTAAACAGCGTCGCCCATGCGACACATGCAACTTCTTTGTCAACCATAAAAGAACGCGTATCCAATCCAGGTAGCAGGTGCCAAGACAAGGAAGCAAAATCCTGTTTACACTTATCCGCGGACGCTCTTCAAAAGCTTGGCCCGGAAAAATTGGCGAGAATAATGAAATGGGCGGGTGAGTTGCAGACTTGGAAGCTTGAACCGAATGCTAAAGAGAGGAAACCAGTTAATAGAGAATTTGGGTCTGCCATTGATCACAGCAGAAGGCATACTGATATTACATCAATATATCATCATTGGTAGTCAATTGGGGCAGGCAGTGATGTAAGCAGCCAAAAGGTTTCTGCTCAGAAGCATTTTGTTATTGGCAGAGTACAAATTTTGATGAGGGAATTACTGATCTTCAAAGTTTCTCACTTGCCCCTCCTCTTCTTCGAGGGATTATTTCGATTTCATTGCCTGCCTTGAATTTAACATTATCGCAGCAAAACCTGAATTGTAATTTGTAGCAAGAATCAACTGATTTTAGTCTATTATAAACAAAACAAAAAATCACCAATGCAGCATCTCTTGCAAGCCTTGCAGCATTTACTTGCAATAGGTATTAAGTTGAGATGATGTCGTACTGAACAGTCCACAATGTAAGTCTAACAGATATATGCCTGATGGACAAAGAAGTCTAAATGTATACATAAGTATATTACTCTGATCAATAGAAATGCCACACATTACGTTTTTTAATGTAATTTCTACTCTTCTCTTGTCTTTCTCGTCCTTGACCCCTTGTGTATTTCCCTGAATTGGGAAAAGAAGTAGGAGAAATTACTTGTATGTACATCCTCTCCTTATTCATCTACTTTAGAATCTATAGACCATAAGTTTAAATATCCAGAGTACTGCAGTAAATGGGGCTACAGCTTTCGAAGATTTCCTTCTTATTAAGCCTCCTTGCTATTTGGTAGCATGGTGGGGGTATTCAAGTAGCAGCAACTGTATGCGATTTGGATGGCAATAGCTTCATTTGGGGATATAGCTGTACTTTTCCCCCGGGAGCTAGATGGCTGCGCCTTGATTGGATTAGGTACAGCTGTTCTTCCCAGAGTGCACGATGACAACTTCAAATGATCAGGGGTATTATTCTTGAGCTTCATGAGTATCTGGTGCATTCGTGAAAGATCAGTTGGTTTTCCTGGCTTTGGATGTCTGTTGACAACCGCCGAATGTTTTATCCCATGTTTATCCTTACAATTGCAAGACTCAATCTCGTGTACAGGCATCTTTGTTGGAAGCAGCGCAGCAACGGCCTTCCAGTAATGCTTTTCGGCTGTGGCATGTAAGTTTTCAGATTCACGGAGAAATTCCTGCCAAATAGCAGGGAAGACGAAGCAATTCAGCATTGCAATCCCGAAAAATCAAACAGACTAGAATAGTCAAGCTTCTGATTGTACAAAGACAGATCCTTCCAGTTGGTGAAATACAAGTTTTACAGACAGCATACAGATTTTTTCCAGAAAAACAATAAAACAAAACTTGCTCAGGGTTTATCCAACATGTC
Organism: Diphasiastrum complanatum; assembly: GCA_029204225.1. NCBI lineage: Eukaryota > Viridiplantae > Streptophyta > Lycopodiopsida > Lycopodiales > Lycopodiaceae > Diphasiastrum > Diphasiastrum complanatum. The sequence continues at coordinate 57,038,287 of CM055093.1, forward strand.
ACTGTTTGAAGTTTTCCGGTCTATTTGTTCTTGAACGCTCTTGAAAATCACATAGCAGCTTTATGTATAGCATATGACAGGAAATTGGAAAACCAACACCTCTATATAAGGTTGCAGATTGTTTTTTTCCAGCATTCCATACCTTTTTGTTGTAATATGGCGGTTAAGGAACCTGATTTCACAAAAGTGCAACATATATAGGCCTACTGACAAGATAGCAAGTGTACCAATTCTTCGGAAAACAGTGATGTTGCCCAAATTTTTTCTTTGTCACAAGCAAACTGAAAATACACAATATTAAGCTCCATAAATTGCTTTGGAAGCACTGATTGCTCTCACTAGGCTAGCTTAGAGCTACCTTCATGGGAGTATTGTTAGATTAAGTACGCCCGAGTTTATCTTACGGTTTCATGAATATTTCCTGTTTTAGCAATGTTTTCAAATTTTCTCTTTATATGATAGTGTGCTTGAGTGCCATTTGACGGCACGTACTGAGTAGAGTTGGATACGCGTCCCGTAATGGGGACCGTATTGCCATGCAACGGTACCCCCCTAAAAGTAAGACCGTATATATGTATTTCTTTAGTTCCTTTGTGAATACAGTTCATACAACATTCTCTTGGGTTGTGGAATGATCTCTCTTTCAGTTGATCTGCGTGTCTGATGAATTGCTTGTTAGAAAGCTAACCATACTGCCAGTAAGATCCTTGACATCGTATCAGAGCCTGGGAGTGGATCAGTTTCAGGTTAGCTGAGAGCCGAATTCTGGGAGAATTCGAGGAACCGTGTACGGTTGGTTAAGCAAGCAATTTAGAAGAATAGTAAGGCATAGAGCTTTACTTCAGCTCATATCAGAGAAGTCGAGGAAGTTGCTAGTTCTTCGGTCCTTTCCAAGCGAAGCATGAGTTTTTTGGACGAATAAATTGTCTTCAATAAAGGACTCATTATCACTTTGACAGACTCAGTGGGCATTATTAAGCTGTAGGGAAACCTCTGTCAAGAGTCAATGTGCAAGAAAGAGCAGTGTAGAAAGCTGCCGGAACTAGGGTTTTATAGGCTGAAGGATGATATTTCTTTGAATACTCTACCTTTTATAGTGCTGTAAATCGTTGATTGTGGGTGCCCTGCTATTGCGAGATCACTAGTAGCTGGCCGTGGACAGCCGAGAGTCAGAGGAGGAGAGATTCTGGATTCATCACCTTGTTGTGAGAGCACGAAGTTGGAAGAGAGACAGAAGGTCTGAAATGGGCCGTGGAGTTGATGGGAGGAGGTCGCACACGAGCAACAGGGAGAGGAGCCTAGGGCTCCGAGGGGGTTAGAGTACGTAGGAATCTCCTTTGCCGCGCACACAGATTTTTGGCCGTCGGATCTTCTAGTTTGTGATAGACGGCATAGATCTATTGAATGTGGGACCTTGGATCGTGCTCAGCCACTGGATTCCCTAAAATAATCACCACTCTTCATTTGAAGGGGTGTTGAGTTCTCAAAACATGACATCAGTAATCATCCCAACATAAAGAAGAACTAAATCACCTATAAGGTTGTTCCCATGGATGAAATAATTAAAGATACTCGGGTGCCCAATAGCGGAAAACATTAATGTGAAAAATCAAGGTCAGCCTTAAAAAGTTCTTTTTTGTATGGGAGGATCTATTCTCCATTGACCTTTTCATTGGGGAATCCTGCCATAAAAGATGAAAAGTCCCTTAAGTTGTTACTATTTTTATGGCAGGTTGACCCAATGGAATGGTAGTGGGAATTTCCATTCGCTTATGCAAAGGATGCCCTATGCTATCCCACAAAATTGGCAAATTTGACTTCAGTCAACCTTTACGAAAGTTTTTATGAATAAGTCAAATCTTTATGAAAAAATATTTATGAACTATATGTAATGGTTGTTTGGAGTCTCATTGTAAGGATATAATGACAAGTTCTCTTGTAGAGCCATTTCAGCGATGAAACAAGAAGACGAGCCATTATATCCTTACATGGGCTGACAAACACTCATCATTGTAGATAATGCATGTCACAAAAACTTAAACAAAAATAAAAGAAAATCGTTTTCAAGATTTTGTTAATGATTCCATCTGTGAGGTCTATGTATTTTCAAGAATCTATCCATGAGGTCTACGCATTTTCAAGATTCCATCCGTGAGAGTTGAGTATTTTCAAAATTCCATCCATGAGAGCTTTTTATTTTGAGGGTTGAAAATTATAGCCAATAAAATTTGTAGAAAATAATGAAGTTCTATTATTATGCCCTAAGTAATGGTCATCCCCAAACTTAATGTGTACCCTTGCTTTATGTAAGATTTGACAACACACATTATGGCATGGCTCTTTTTATGAACTCAATGGTTTTTGCAAAATTTAAGCTTGTTCAATAAAGACACACTGTCAACAATAGGTAATGCCAAGTCCTCAATTTTTCTTTGTATTTTGGATGCACCTCCAATGGTGGAATTTGCTTCTAAGTGGAATAATCACTCGTTTTGTCTAGAGTCCTCATCCTTGAGTGAAAGAAACACCGATTTTGTCCAAAATTTTATGAGGTAAAAAAATTTCAGACATGACAATACGTCGTGGAAGGCCCGTGGGCCTTGGGCCTTTCATGCAGGTCGGGGCCTGCCCTCAGGCTTCCGCCCTCGGGCAAGGGCCCTCCCTGCAAGGAAGGCCCTCAGACCCGAGCCTTCCACCCCCCGAAATTCTATACAAAATCTTAAATAGGTTTTTGGCCTGGGTATACATTGACACATGGGCAACAAATTGAACTTCATTGGGCAAGCCTAACTAAAACACACTACACAACCACACCATAACACTTAAATGCCACTTAGCAAGCTGCAAAAAAATAAAGTCAAATAGGTACCTAACCGTTATAACATTTGGCCATGTGTATAAGAGGAGCTATTCAAAATGTCTAAGGCCCCTAACTACAAAAGAACTTCTCTACAAATGTTAATTATACATCTTCCAATATACGAAGACATTACGTACTCTTAAGACCATAATCTTTTCTATGCCATATGTGCACATATGGCATACAAGGGACTTTGTTCTTTAAGATTTAAACTCGTAAGGTCAAACTCCTCACCCAAGTAAAAGAAATGAGTTCCTTTTACTAGACTTGTGTGATATTATTGAAACTAACTCATGCTGGCCAACAATATATACTCTTGTATGTTATTCCAAAGAAGGCCCTTGGCTTTTCATGCCTTGATAGCTTGCCATGCGCTCTTTCTTAGACCATTGCTCAAGGACATGTATGCCGTCTAGTGGCATTTCCATCTAGGCTTAAAGACAATTCGTACACCATCTTGCACTTTGATAGAAGCTAAAGAAAATGTTTACATAAATCCATTTAAGTCATACTAGCCAAGTGTGAAAGAGGAGTGGTGCATCGCCTCCTCCATCTCACTGCCAAGTGGGGTTAAAAAATGGGAAATGGGTGGCAAGAGAAAAAAGAAGTTGCCACTAGTGTGAAAACATCCTAATGAAATCTTCAAGGATCAACCTTCCAATATCTAGATTTGAAGAACTATTCATATGAGCTCTTTTACCAACCTCAACAACTTGCTTTTGCTCTCTTGATTACATGATCTTTTCTTGCAAAGGCAAAAATTTCCTGCTCTATTAAACTCCTTAAAGGAAGAGTGGAGATCTGAATAAAAAATATCCACACCATTATGGATTTATCTTTCTCAGCCATGGGAGTCATCCAAGAATGATGAGTTGAATTGAAAAGTTCTTACCTTTTCTTTTTCACGGTTCTTCTTTTTGGATGCTTCTAGATCTGATTTTAATTTCTCATTGAATTTGACTTTATATTCGTCCGCCACAGTCATAGTCTGAGCTAGCCTATCCCTCTCCTTAGCCTCCTTTTCATGCAAATTCTGCTCATTTTTCCTGTCACACGGACATCGATGCTTCTTCATAAATGTAACACAGCAGTTGAGCCAGTACCCAACTCATGAGTGAGAACAAGAATAAAAATAACATCTATTGGGCGCTTATCATGTACTTTCTTCATGAAAATGAACTGTCAGTAACAGTAGCATTACCTCTCCCATTCTCTCAAGAGAAAGCCTTCTTCAGACTGCATTTCTTTCAAATAAGGAGGTATCGGATCTTCGGAAGAATGGTAGAAAAGCTTTCTTGGTATGTCAAACAAGTCGCTGGAAATGCCTTCCGAATCTTCATCATTGGAGTCACAATATGAAGCATCAAATACAGGTTTTTCATCTGCAAACCGGATCTTCTCAAAAGGGTTCTCATAAGAGTATGGGCTGGGCATGTTCTGTATTTCTCCATCATCATGATCCGTGCGAGCGTGCACTGGAGATTGAAAGGGTAGACCTGCATCATTGAATCTATTCCGGCTACTGGTACTACTTAATGCATCGTCGTAGTCTCGGGCATACTCAAAGGCTGAAGATTGATCTTCTGAATAATAATCATCAGCAGCATGGAAAGATTCTGAGCTACCGGAATTGTATCTCTCTGAGACAAATCTCTGGTTTAGCCCCGTGTAACCATCGCCAACCATGAAGGGATTACCATAGTTCAAGCTTTTTTCTTCCACTCCATGAACTTTATTATAGCTGCCCATTTCGTTGTAATAAGACTATATCAAATCTTAGATTTCAATGCTTCTTCCTAGCACCTGTCAATTCACTGCCTGAGCTGAAGCTGCAAATGCGTATGCTCTTCTGTAAGGCTACAACTCAACCTGGGCTGCTGATAAATAAGTCACTTTTGAGCTGCTTGATGCTTGCAGTATTCATTACGAGATCAAAGGAATACCTTGCCAATAACATATTAAGAAGATACCGGCTTTTTGAAGCACCAGTTACGCGAGAGAGGAAAAGAGAAAAAGGAAACTGCGAAGATGCTGTGGGACCTGGGCTGGTGCCTGGCTATGGCTATGGTACACTAAAGCAAGTGTTGTTGTAAGGAGCAAGTAGAAGAGTAGAAGGCAGGTGACGGACAAAGGCAATGAGCTGAGAAAAGAGCGCTCTCTCTCTCTCTCTCTCTCCCCGTTTTTTTTGCTTTTGTTTGCTGAAGCCCAAAGCCGTTAGGACATCTTGTGCATCCATCCACTCCTCACTAACGCCCCTTTCACACCAAGCACATAATTCCTTTTCCTTAGGCACACTCAACTATGGACTAGGTAGAAGGCTAGGAAGGCTCCCTGCTACTAGGTAGCATGTCTGCTTAAGCTTGCTAACGGGCATAATTGAAGTTTGGGCCTTTCAATTGAAAGTCCCAAACTAATATAAGTTTAAACATTTGTGGTCAGATCCAATTAAAATCTGCCACCTGCCCACTATGAGCCCAAACATCAATTATGCTTCATCTATTGCACATGGAGAATAGCAATTCTTATAAGAACATTAAGGCAATTTCAATATAGCTTGTTGTAGTTGGGCAATTTAGATGGAATATTTAGTTAACTAGACATGCTTCGACTCGAACGTATATTGACTGGACATTGTAAACACGGCAAGTGGGTTGGATGTCCCTCAACGTGATGCTACTATCTAGTTTACTCACATCAATATAAGGAATCGAGTTAGTATGTGGTGTGTTCTACTCTTCTGCATACTCAAGCTTAGACCTCCTATGCGCACATCAAAGGTGGTTGAAGGGCCATTACACATAGGACTAGCCAGGGACTTTTTTGCAAGATTGGAAGTTTTGTTTTTTATGAAAAAAAAAAATTTCTTACTTCTGTGACTTTATGACAATAAAATGAGTTTTTCTCAAGTTTTTCTTGGTTTTTCTTTATGTATTGAAGATTTTCTTAAGTAAAATGGCGCTACGACCAATTCTCAATTGACCTTCAAGTAAGGGGAAAGGTGCTAGAAATCAATGATAAACTTCATTGTTACTGTTTACGAGGTACATTAATGTTGACAACTGTGACCAGTTATCATTATAGCCGTAGGCTAGTCTATTAGTCTACTCGTAGGTTTTCTCTCTCTATCAGGGGTTCAGGGTTTATTTGTACATTTTACATTCTGTACGAGTTAGTGTGATAGAGTGACAGTGTGTGTTCTTCTTTCGCCTTCTTGTGGTGATTGCTTATGGTGAATGCTGTTAAGGATTTCAGATTATTCAAGATCCAATCCATGTCCCAAATGTTTGGTTACAATAAGGAGCAAACCAACAATCCTGCCAATGTAGAAAAATCAGCATCTACATACAAAATGAGATGCAAACTCTAAGAGATATCATGAACCAAAACGTAAAATATGTTTGCTGTCCGAAAATAGCAATAAATGATCATTCTACACATAGAACTGCAAGATAACACCAAGATAGTGCACCAATGAGTAGTAGAACCCAAAGAGAACCATGTATAATGATGAAATGAGAGATAGAAGAGAGAAGATGTGTCTCTCCACGAGTTACATCCTTTTATAGAGTTTCCAAACCCTATTTGGCCACTTGGCTTTCCCTCCAAAATGTAAACCCTACTATTTTTGGGTCTAGATTCAATGTACCCAAAGTTCAAATTTGAATCTCTCTCAAACTTGACTACCAACTTTCCCACACTTTCCAAAAGTGTTTATTGAATGTATTTTAAACTAATATAACTTCAAAAAGTTTATCTCTAAGTCTAAAATGAGTTTTGGCCTCTTATTGACAATTTACCAAAATGTGACTAAACTAGACTAAACTAGTTGAAATCTCTCACAAATGCTTGATGTTGCATATCTAATTCTTGACATGGTATCAGAGCAGCAATAGTCATGCATGTCTGATAAGTGGATACAGCTTGTCACAGGCTCCGCAAAGAAGTGAGAAAGTCCTTCACGGGAGGTGAAAGCTTGGAGAGATAAAAAAATGGCTGGAAGAAATCCTTCTTTGGTGTATTTTGAGGGTTTGGAGCTCAGAATCATCAGTGCTAAACAAAGACACAGTCCCGGAGGCATCAGAAAGGCCAGGGCAGCATCAAACAAGTTGAAAATCCATTGAGTGGGGAGATTTTTACAATACTTCCTTGTTGTTGTGAAAAGCATAGTCCCGGAGGCATCCAAAAGGCCAGGGCAGCATCAGACAGATTGAAAATCTGTTGAGTGGGGGAGATTCTTACAATACTTCCTAGTTGTTGTGGAAAGTGCTATTTGTGTGAGAGGTTTGCCAAGAAATCTCTCATTTGTCTGTTTGGAGTACCACAAATCATACTAGATAGTGTCTAGTACTGTCATTCAGAGTTAGGATGCTTCATACTTTTCACATTACTAATCTCTGTCTTTTGAACGATCACACATTTCGAAATCTTTGCAAAGAGGAGGCTAGCCGTCGCGCCGAAGTGGAAAATCTAGAATATTTTCTTTGAAAGTTCTTATATTCTCTCTACTTTTCATCTTGTCCGTACCAATATCGGATCGATGTGCCAAAGGTAAAGAAAACCAAGAGCAGTCGTACATCCGCGCGTCATAGCAATATCACATATCAGTACCAATATTGGAGCAACGCGCCAGAGGTAAAGAAAATCCAGAGCAGTCGTCCATTTGCACGTCATACCGATATCGCATATCTGTACCAATATCGGATCCACGCGCGAGCTAAAGACAATCCTGAGTAGTCGCGCACCCGTGCGTCGTACCGATATCAGGTGTCCAACCAAAAATTTAAAGTTCTGTGGTGTGATAAATTTTGTGAGCCAGACTCATCTATCCAGTAATGGCAACTCTAAACGAGAGTGTCCTTAATGAGTCAAGCAAATTGGAAGGTGCCGGCAACTATGCAGCTTGGAAATTCAAACTGAAGAACATTTTGATGGAAAAGGAACTGTGGGAGATCATGACATGTGAAGAGACAAGGTTAGTGATTGAAGAAGATTAGCGGACATTTGACAGGAAAAAACGAAAAGCCCAGAATGTCATCAACTTATCAGTTAAAGATGCAATTATTCCCTATATTTCAGATTCAGAAGGACCAAAAGAAGCATGGGATACATTGAAGGCATTGTTTGAAACGACAAATACATCTCGAATATTGTTTCTGAAGACGAAGTTGCATACATTGCGGATGGATGATAGTCCAACTATTGCCGATCACATACTGAAGATCAAAGAGATCCGTGACCAATTAGCAGCAGTTGGAGAGCGAGTACAAGATCGTGAGATCGTGCAATTGACATTGAATAGTCTGAGTGAATCACATCAGATGTTTGTGACGAGTATAGCTACAAGAGAAAATCTTCCAACCTATGAAGAACTAGGTGGATTGCTTTTGCAAGAATAGCAATGTCAAGAGAACTTGAATCATCGTAACAGGAGCTATGATCAAGCTCTTGCAGTTAGAGAATGAGGTGAAAGATTTGGCCGTGGAAGGTATCAATCGAGAGGAGGAAACTCAAGCCGGGGATCATTTCAACAATTTCGTGAGCAAGTCAATGATAGTCCGAATTGAGGCAATTGGAATCAAGGTCGAGGGCAAGGACGTGGCTATTCAAGACAAAATAAACTTGGAATTGTAGGTACTACAACAAATTGGCCACTGGGAGCGTGAATGCTTCAAGAAACAGAAGGAGATGGAACAAAGAAAAGACAAATGGCAAGCGGGAAATTATGCTGATCAACATCAATTTGATGACTATTATTATGAAGACAATTATACTGATCAACATCAATACAATGATGATCAATATAAAGATGATACTGGTGAGAGTTCAAAATTGTTCATTACAACATTAATGACAAGTGATGAAGCCAAGGATACATGGTACATTGATAGTGGTGCATCCAAGCACATGACTTCAAAGAAAGAGTGGTTTTCAGAACTCAAGGAGACTGACAATGGTGATGAAGTTGGACAAGCTAATGGCAAATTGCTATCTGTTAAAGGAGTTGGAGTGGTACCAGTGAAGTTAGCCAGCGGGAAGATAAAGCAGATAAGCAATGTGCAATATGTACCTGGCTTAGCTAACAATCTATTATCTGTTGGGACAATGGCTGATCAACAACTCAAGGTTGAGTTTGACAGTGACAAATGTCTTGTCAAAGACATCAAGAATCACTACAAAGTGATTGCTATAGGAGCTAGAGTCAACAAGTATCAACTCTACAAATTGAATGCGAGATCTTTTACTCAAGCTATGGTAAGCATTGTTGATAGTCGAAGTGATCTTTGGCATCAAAGGTTTGGTCATATCAGTGCTCAAAGCTTGCAAATTATTAAAAGAGGTAGTCTAGTTGTTGGATTGCCTAATATCTCTTTTAAAGGAAAAATATGTGAGGGTTGCATTTTGGGAAAACAACATAGAGAGAGATTTCCCAAAGATGGAGCAAGAAGAGCCAATGGCATTCTTGATCTTGTTCACAGTGATTCATGTGGACCAATACAAATTAGGTCCATTAGTGGTTGTTACTATTTCATCACATTCATTGATGACTATAGTAGACATATATGGATTTATTTCATAAGCAAGACATCTGATGCTTTTGCCAAGTTTAGAGAGTTCAAGGCTCTAGTTGAAAAACAAACAGGTTGTTATATTAAGACCCTCAGATCCAATGGTGGCGGTGAGTATGTTTCAACAGAGTTTATAAACTTTTGCAAGGATCAGGGGATCAAGAGACAAACCACTACACCCTATTCACCACAACAGAATGGAGTTGCAGAATGGAAAAACAGATCCATTGTGGAGATGGCTAGGGCAATGCTTAAGAGCAAGGGTTTGCCAAATACTTTTTGGGCAGAAGCATGCAACAACTACTCATATCTTGAATCGGTGTCCTACGAAGTCCGTGGAGGGTAAGACACCTTACAAAGCTTTTACTGGACAAAAACGTAATGTTTCTCATTTACGAGTATTTGGTTGTAATGCTTACACTCATGTACTTGATGAAAAATGAAAAAAGTTGGTTGCAAAAGCTATTAAGTGTATTTTCCTTGGATATGATGAAAGAGCCAAGGCATACAGGATGTATGACACAGATGCACAAAAGATCGTGATTTCCAGAGATGCTACTTTTGATGAGATGGGTCAAAATGACCAAATAAAATTGAAAATTGATCCCTTTGATGATAAAGCTACAGTGCAAGTGAAGGAAGAAGTTGGTGTCAATATGGAAGAGCCAATGGAAAAAGACAGGGTCAATAATGAGATTCCTAGGAGAGTGCCTAAGTGGTACTTGTCAGTAACAAGTGATGCTAATAAGGGAGATACTCCCGAATCAAGTAAGCAGGGAGAGCTTAGAAGATCAAGTAGAAATCGAAAACCTCATGCAAGATTAGAGATGAATCTAGCCCTAATGGGTTTGTGCTCAAGGCTCAAGAACCAAAAACTTTTGATAAAGAAGCACAAGGAGTGGCGTGAAGCTATGGAAACAGAAATGGAAGCTATAACAAAAAATAGGACATGGAACTTGGTTGAGCTACCTGATGGTAAGACGCCTATCACTTGCAAATAGATATACAAGATCAAATATGGAGCTGATGGGCAATTCAACAAGTACAAAGCACAATTGGTTGCGAGAGGATTTGAGCAGCAGGAAGGTATTGATTTTGAGGAAACCTTTGCACCCATATCTAAGATGGTAACTATACGTTCTATCATTGCTATTTCTGTTTTCTATGGTTGGAAGATCCAGCAAATGGATGTTAAATCTGCTTTTCTTAATGGAGTGCTGGATGAAGAGGTGTACTTAGTACAACCTCAAGGATTTGTTGAGCCAGGGAGAGAGCATCTCGTTTGTAAGCTCAACAAAGCCATTTATGGATTGAAGCAAGCACCACAAGCATGGTACTCTTGCATTGATGAACACTTCAAGCGAAGGGGAATGATAAAGAGTGATGCTGGTCCTAATCTTTACATTCTAAGACAAGACTCAGATATAGTGTTCATTGTGTTGTACGTGGATGATTTGATTATTACAGGAAGTAATGAGAGCTCAATTGATGAAATAAAATTAGATCTTTCTAATGCTTTTGACATGAGTGATCTAGGATTGATGCACTATTGTCTTGGCATTGAAGTATGGCAAAAGGAAGACATGGCCTTTCTTACACAAAGCAAATATGCACGAGATTTGCTTTATAAGTTCATATTTGTATAGATAGCTGGTGGGTAGTTTGATTTATTTGACACACACACGACCTAATATTTCTTATGTTGTTGGTGTTGTTAGTCAATTTATGCAAGATCCTAGTCAAGCACATTGGAAGTCTGCTAAACGTATTCTCAGATACATTCGAGGGACATTAAATTTTGGTTTGAAGTATGATCAGCCTGAAGCGCCAATATTGGTAGGATATACAAATGCCGATTGGGCAGGTAATATTGATGACAGAAGATCTACCAGTGGTCATACATTCAATTGTGGTACAGTTGCAGTTTCATGGAGCAACAAAATCAACCTACAGTAGTCTTATCCTCGACGGAAGCTGAATATTGAACACTCAGTAATGCTACACAAGAAGCGGTATGGTTACGAAGATTGCTTGTGGATTTAGGTCAACCACAGGTGGATGCGACTACTATATCTTGCAATAATCAAAGTTGCATTCACCTTGCCAAAAATCCAGTTCTACATGCTCGAACCAAGCACATCGAAATACACTACCATTTTGTTCGAGAGAAATTTTTTGATGGAGCCATTGATCTTGTTTTTTGTAAATCTGAAGATCAAATGGCAGATATTTTTACTAAGTCATTAGGTAGATGTAAATTTGAGAGGTTTCGTACTCTTAATGTTGACAGTTGTGACCAGCTGTCATTATAGCCGTAGGCTAGTCTATTAGTCTACTCGTAGGTTTTCTCTCTCTATCAGGGGTTCAGGGTTTATTTGTACATTTGGTATGAGTTAGTGTGATAGAGTGGCAGTGCGTGTTCTTCTTCCGCCTTCTTGTGGTGATTGCTTATGGTGAATGCTTGATGTTGCATATCTAATTCTTGACAGAAGGCCCCAAGGCGGGGGCCTTCCGCCTTTTGAGGCACCCGAGGGAGGCAGCCCGAGGGAGCCTCCAAAGGCGGAAGCCCCCCCCCCCCCCCCCCCCCCCCCCCCCCTCCCCCCCGCCAGTGGGCCTTCCCCTGCGTAAATTAACTACAGGTATTTTTTTTATACTTTTTTTTTGTCTATTTTTAGAAAGTCGACTTTCCAAAAATAGAAATTTTGGATTTGTTTGACTTTCTAAAAATAGAAATCTCACCTTACAAAAATGTAAGGTGATTATTAAATTTTCTAAAAATAGTAAAGATACATTACAAATGTGTAATGTACTTATTGCCAGAAGTACAAACTTATGTTATTTAAGGCAACTTTTAAATGAACTCCAAAAAAAACTACAGGTATTTATGGAGGTGCTAGAGGTACAACAGTTGGAGCTTGAGTTTCCACCACAAATGTCTTGTTTGCCTAAAATAACACTTGAGTAACAACCGGTGCCTACAATGTTGCCTTGATGTCATCAAGCAAGAAAATTTAAACCTTTTACTACATTTCCATTGTCCTCTGCACTTAATCTTTTATGTTTTACATCATCTTTCATTTGTTTAAAACTGGATATCTATTGTCTCTCCAAAGAATATATTGTCTCTCTTGGTGATTATTTGACATTTGGGTATCCTCACCTGACACCCAAGTTAGTAACAATGACTTTAATCACATTAGTGAAACCACATCAATGTTAGCTCATCAAAGTATGAACAAATTCATATAACCATTGTTCAAATCATGCAAATAATATTACCAATGCATCCGCTTGATGGATTTTAGCTACCCATGATGGGGAGATGAATCACCAATGCCACCAAAATGTAGACTGAATTTGGATATGGCATCGTTCATGAAAAAATTTGATGAAAAAAATGATAAAAGTTAAATTGATAAGCTGGAGGTGTGCTTGGAAATGTGATAGATGAATTGGATGTTATAGACATAAGTGGCACTTCAAAGGCATAACAAGTAGACTATATTGTTTATGAAAGGTGCGACGTACAAAGGTGAATTAAGTGTTGTAAAGATGGCAAAATGTTTAACAAGTGGAAGGAGTTCATAACTTTGATCAAAGTGGAATTGACACCTCTAGGATGAAGTCACAAGAACTCGACAAAAGTGGTTGGAACTAAAGAAATGCAATGTCACAATACAAAAGGTTGTTGATACGTTAGGATGCATTTTCAAAAAGCGAACATTGGATTGCAAGCTTTTGGCTTTGTGAAGGGTCTTAGCTTTGCTATTATGTGTGACATTAACAAGACAAAGGCCAAATCGATCAATCAAGCATTGGAACTTGCTTCAAATTATATGATCACCAAAGGAACAATGAAAAGTCACAAGATAGTTACTCGTAAAAGTTTTAAGAGGGTTAGTGTTGCGCCGACGCCTCAAAGGGTGTTAGAACTTGAGCGGTTTCCCCAAGACACGCTTAAGTCTAACATTCATCCGACTTCAACTCATCAGAAATCCATCTCCAAAAGGTAACCAAAGGCAAAGACAAGTCACTCGTGAAATCCCAAGGCATAGTGGTCGCCAAACAGACCATATGGAATAGCGACGGGCGTCACATTGGCGACATGGACCCTTATAGGCATTAGTGGTGCAAAGAGGTTGTAGTAGGGTCCTTCCACTTGGACCCATCCCGAAGACGAAACCAAAATGGTAATCATCCCCAAGGATCAACTTTATTAAATATGGAAGAAGTTACATTCTGTTGGAGAGTTTGCGGATCCCAAGGCAACCCTAACCCTAGTTAATAAATGAGAGGGATTTGGCACCCTGCGTGTGTAAGTCCAACCCGATGATCACATAGTTATTTGATTGATTAGTTAAAAGTCAATAAAAGGACTTTAGGCCTTTTTGCGGGACTTTCAATGTCACAGGGCCTAAATGTCAAGTTAGTGAATCAAGTTGGGTTTCCCTCCAATTTTAATGGTTCCCACACTTTTTTTAATTTGAATAAAAAGAGAGGCAAGACTGGACCAATAGGATTTAGAGGCCAGGGTCCTCCTCTCTACTATAAGAAGGGACCAACTCGAGTTGCTCCTCATGTTCATTTCCTCATTTCAATAAAGCATATTGGTTCTCTTTAGAAATGGATTGATGAATGTCCTTGCTCTTCTTCTTTCCTTATCCATCTCTCACGCTCTTTGGATTTTGCTAATTATTAGATCTGAATGTTATTGGGATTAATTGTTATTATACTTTTTATGAGAGAGAAAGATAGAGAGAGAGAGAGAGAGAGAGAAAGAGTAAGCTATCTTTGTTGTGGATCGTAGTGTTAATGGATCTTAGTGTTAATGAGTAGGGTTAATGGATGTAGAGTTAGATTTAGATATTCCATTCATGTTGAAATCTGAACTAAACTATCGCTCTCATGGGAATGAACCTACGCATGACAACTAACTCCGTCTCTATGATGCTAGATTGACTAGATCTTGGATTCAGGTTAGTCAAGGAAAGAAACCCACTACAATTTTGGCGACGTTGCCGGGGAGCTACGCCAATTTTTCAGTCTACAGCATGATTGTTGGATGGTTAGCTTGCATTAGGCATCTTGTCGTGGCATGAATAGTGTCAGATCTACATTTTAGGGTTAGTTTGGGATTGATTTTGCTTGATTTGAGTGGATTTGATTGTTTGAAATATAATCTGATTGTTAAAACAAGAAAAGCTATTCAGATCACCAATCTTAAGATCCATTTGGATCTGAGATATCAGAGAAATTAACAAAAATCGGTCAAATCTATCAGATTTGGTCAAAAAGAGACAAAAAGCGTCATTAGAGCTTAGAACTTTTTACCCTCTTTCAAGAAACCTTCACTGAGTTGCAGACACCTTCGGTTTTGTTCACAAAACCTTTAGTTTGAAGGGCGAAGATTAATTCCCAGCAGATTTCCAGAAACATCAGAAAAACTGTCAAAAACACCAAAAAATCATCAAAACCCTAAAAATACAAAAAAAGAACCTTCGCTCGATTCACTGTGCACAAGTGTGATTCAGATCTATCTATTGTCAAGTCGGCGAAGAATAATACCAAATATAGAAAGGGTTTCAGAGGATCAGTTGTCATATTGCCATAATTTTGCCAAAAAAAGTCACGTTTTTGCAAAATTATCAGTATTGGTCTTGATCCTTAGCCAGAACCTTTGCTGAGTTTCCAAAACATTCTATTTATAGTAAAATATTATTTTTTGAGTTCAGCGAAGATTCTTCTTGATCAGATCATAGAAAATCTTGAATTTTACCCTCACCAACCATCAGAAACTATATTTTCTTGTGTCATAAACCTTCACCCATTCTTCCATAATTGTATCTGTGTCAGATCTGTCACCTGAGAGGTCGACGAAGGTTATTTCCCAAGAAATCATCAAAAAAAATATTCAGAGAGTTTTTTGTCCAAAATAGTACTATTGAATTTTCGCCGAGCCAATCTTCATCTAGTGAACCTTCGCCAGACCTATTTTAAGTTTCTAATTTTCCAGATCAAGTCTCTATCAAAATTTGGATCAAATATGATACATATTGAATTGTATTCTGAGAGATTTATCATTTTTTGAGAAGTATCGATTGATCGAATCTCAAAAACGTTTTCATGATATAGAATCATATTCTTGAAAAATGGAATAGATCTAGTAGATCTGATCTGAGATAGTTGTGATTAAAAAATCTAGATCTAATCTCATTGTCTACTTAATCTAAATCTGTAAAGATGGCTACCCCTGGCGCTGCTCCTGGAGGTGCTCCACAAGAAGTCAATCCAATTATTGTTAGAAGAGCACCACATTTGGATCTACCCAAATATAATGGATTAACAAATCCAGTTAGATTTTTTCAGATTTATGCTGAATCCTGTGAAGTCTATGGTGAGATTTATCCTCAAGATAAACTTAAGCTGTTTCCTATGGCCTTAACAGGCGCAACACAAAATTGGTACTATAACCAAGACGAAACTGAGCGTACAGATTGGGAGGTTGTTAAGCGAGCCCTTATCACACGGTTCAAACCGCGAAAGTTTATGGAAGACTCTTTCCTACTAAATAAAATTAAAATGAGAAAGCAGGAAATGGTTCGAGATTACATTGAACGGGTGAAACATCTTAGATCTGAATGCGAACCCGAGCTGATTAATGAAAATGCCATGATTATATGGTTTTTGTCAGGTCTACCTAAATGGATCAGATGTGAGTTGAAACGCCATGATGAGTATGCACTCTTGCAAAATGCTATGGACGATGCAATTCGGGAGGAGGATGAAGATTCAGATGAGGAGCCAAATATCAGTATGTTGCCTTATACAACAGGGCAGACTACTACGACATCCACCACTATTGCATCAACGAATGCCGATGCTACTGCAGAAATGATGCTCAATGAGTTCGAGAAACTTGGGAAGAGCCAGCAAAAACAGATGGAAAAGTTGTAGTTGCAATTTGATAAGAAGATCAAAGCATTGGAAAATTTTCACGGGGAAGCAAACAAGAAATCTGAAAAGCTTGCAAAGACTTTTCCTACCAGGGAGAATGTCTGGTGTTCTATTTGTACTGGAAATCACACAGTGAACGAGTGTCCTCAATTAAAAAAATGAATGAAACTCAATGTTTGCCATCTGTGTAATTCACCTGATCATGAGACTGCTTTTTGCAACTTCAACCCTCGGATAATTCAACAATGGTATGCCCAGATGGGATATCAAAAACCACAGTACGGAGGTAATCCAACAGTAAGACCGCGACAGTCTGCTCTTGGATACCCGGAACGTTTAGCTTTACCTACCCCACCAAAGCACTCCGCTCCTCCTACCAATTTGATAGAACCAAAACCTTATGGAAGTGCTGAGCAATGGAACTATGGTAATGATCAAGAAGGTGGATCTTCAGAACAATATGCCATTTATGCTTCCGCTCAACAACAAGCTTCTAGAAATTGGACCAGAGCACCACTTGGATGCTTTGCATGTGGAAAAAATCACAGACTTACAGAATGTCCAAATAAAAAAAAATTTGTACCATTCTATCGTGACTGTGGTTATGGGCATTGCTATAAATACTATCCAACAAGATCGAAGCCACCACTAGCTGCAACACCTGTAAATTTGATAACAATCAAGCAAAGACCAGTAGCTCAGAATAAACCAAGTGCACCCTTGATGGTGGTCACTAGAGCACAGAAGCAAAAAGAACCAGTAGTGGATCCAGTACCTGCTGATTCTATACCATTGAACGATACACCAATAGCATCGAGAGTCCATCCAAATCTTAATACAGAAAAACAAAGATATCAGAATATGAGGCAGTGGATTAAACATCTGCAAGAAGAAGAGGAGCTTGAAGCTGCTAAATCAATTGCTAAAGTTTGGTCTTTACCATTGCAGCCTTCAAAAAATTTATGTACGGATATGAATGATCAGTTACATCATCTTGAAGAACCCTTCAAGATGACTGAACCAGAAGCACCGCAAACATAACTACTCATGAACATTTTGTCTAGTAAGATCAATATTTCATTGGGAGAGTTTATGAAGTTGGTGCCAAAAGCAAAAGAAGTCAGCACAAAAGTTAGCTCAAGAAGAGCCCGAAGTCCATCAGGAGCTGCTTTTTTGTGCTGGATTTGAAGAATCTAACGAAGTACTCCATGTTGGAGCCGCTTGGAAAAGTGAACAAAAGAATATCACTCTGCCAATACAGCATAGACAATTTTCTAAAGAAGCAGCCATGATAGATGGTAGTTCAGCAGTTAACCTGATCTCTACAAAGCTATGTGCAAAATGGTGCCTTACAAAGATCAAACCTGCTACCTTTGCTATTAAGCTAGCTGATCAAACGACAGTTTGTCCACGAGGAATGGTGGAAGATATCATGTTAGGATTGCAGGAGTACAGTTCGTCATTACTTTTGTAGTGATGGACTTACCAGAAGCGCCTAATGTTTACCGAGTTCTATTGGGACGTCCATGCTTACAAGTTGCGCAAGTAATTCATAATTGGGGTACCAAAAAAATCACTTTTGAAAATCGTAACGTGTAGTGAAAATTGATCCTACAACTTGGACTGTCAAACCAGTGGTTCAAAAAGAGGATGACAATTCGTCAACAACGGATCACACTTGTGATCGACCACAGAAAAATTTGGGAGTTCATTACGATTCTCAAATAGATACGATAAATTGGAATAAAGCTCTTGCAACGATTGACTGTATAGCAGGATATATGTGTCAACAAGATAATCAATCAGATTTGAGCGAGATTTTCTTATTAGATCGAACTTTGGATACACCAATCACGTTTCCACTAAATGTGCTGAATGTAGCCTGGATATCAATGGAACCTATACCAGATCCGATTGAGGATGAACTCATTCCTATGAGTCATGCCTTGACTTATGATAGCAACGCAGAACTTACGAATGAGCAGATTCTTAATCATATGGATCCGACTAGATTTGGAGTGTGTAATGTTCCTGATGAACCAACAATCAAACTGCCCAAAGAAGTTATATTGAAAGAAGACAGAATCACAGGATCGATGACGAAGAAACAAGCTAGGCAACATTATAATACGGTCCTGAAATGGAAAAATCTCTCTCAGAAGATTGATTCAAAGGAAGTGTCACCTTTATTGGATAAAGGCAAAGAAAAAGTCGAGGATGATTTTTCAAGTCAGATTTCTAGTAAGACATCATCATCTAGGAAGTCTTCACCTTTGAAGAAAGATTTATCATCTCGAAAGTCATCACCTCCACGATCAATTCCTGCTAACAAGGCTAAATGATGATCCAAGACAAGTCCTTTTGAAAAAGAACAAGCAAACGTAGTCCAGCATAATATGCCCGAGCATTTTAAACGTTATATACTGGATGATGTGGTTATCATGTTACCTAAAGCACATCGTAAACCTGAAGAACACATGCCGGAATCTAAAGAAGTTTACGACGGCCCAACTAAGACGCAGCCAATGAATCTTGCCGAACCAAGAGAACCGGAAAAGATTGTACAAGTTGGATCAAACTTACTCCTGAACAGTATAAAGCACTCCGTTTGTTACTTATTAAGTAGCAATATTGCTTTGCATGGACTTATCAAGAAGGGTATTCCGACATCAATGATTGAACATACCATATCTTTAGTACCTGATGCAGTTCCAAAGGTTACAAAGTTCTATCGCTGTAATCCTAATGTAGCGGATTTGATAAAGAAAGAACTTCAGAGATTCCTTGATGCCGATTTTATTTATGAGATCGAACATACTGAATGGATTTCACCGATTGTCATTGTTCCTAAGAAAAATGAGAAATTGAGGATCTGTGTGAACCTCAAAGCGTTGAAGAAAGTGACGTGGAAGGATCACTTTTCGTTACCTTTTATTGAAAGCATTTTGGATCGCCTTGCTGGAGCGGAAGCTTAAAGTTTTCTGGAAGGATTTAGTGGTTACAACCAGGTTAAAGTCGCACCTGCCGATCGCCACAAAATCGCTTTTGCAACAGAATTGGACACCTATGCTTACAAAGTAATGCCGTTTGGACTCTGTAATACACCAAATTAATTCCAAAGAGTAATGGAATTTGCTTTTAAAGATTATCTGCAGAAATTCCTTGAAATATACTTGGACGGCTTGGGAGTTCATAGTACAAATACAGACCACTTGGATCGATTGGAAAAAGTATTTGAAAGATGTCGCAAATATCAGATTTCTCTTAATTCAGAAAAATGTCAGATATGGGTTTCCTACGGAGTTGTGCTTGGACATGTGATATCAAGACATGGTATTGCCACAAATTATTCTAAGATCAAAGTTATTGTGGAATTGCCACCTCCAACAACAATTCGTGGAGTTTACGTGTTTATGGGTCATGCGAACTACTGTCAAATCTTTATTATCTTCTTTGCAGATTTAGCACGACCTATATACAAATTGACTATTGTTCCTATTTGAACAGTAGAAGCGTTAGAAGCCTTTGAAAAATTAAAAAAAGCATTAACTTCAGCACCAATACTGCGTTCTCCAGATTGGACGATAGAATTTCATGTTCATATGGATGCTTCAAAATACGCCATTGGATCAGTTTTGACGCAACCAGGTGACTATAAGAAGGATTATCCTATACGATTTGCAAGCAAACAGCTTACAGATCCAGAAAAGAATTATTCAACAACAGAACGTGAGGCATTGACCATGATTTTTTCTGTTCGAAAATTTCGTCTCTACCTCATGAAAACGCACTTTGCATTTTATACAGATCATCAACCGTTACTTTAGTTGGTAAACAAGACGTGCAATACTGGATGTATTGCAAGATGGTTATTGTTATTGACTAAATTTGACTTTTGAATTGTAGTTCAAAAGGGGAAACAACATTATCTAGCCGATCACGTTTCGCGAATCGAATCTGCACCAGTTAACACTGAAGTGGATGATGAATTGCCAGATGCTGCATTATTCTATGTTGAAGCAGTACCTGAGTGGGCAACAAATATTGTTGAGTACTTGATGCTAGGACAACCAAATGACTCCCTGACAAAAGTACAAAAGAGACAATTGATTCATAAGGCTCAACCTTATCAATTAATTGCAGGACAATTGTATCGTCGTGGATCAGATAATATTTTACGAAGGTGTGTTTTACCGCATGAAGTACCAAATTTAATCATTTTTTCACATGATGGCATGAGTGGAGGATACTTCTCTACATATATTACTGTTCGCAAACTTTTACAATCAGGTTGTTGGTGGCCTACGCTTCACAAGGACACATAGAATCTTATTCAGACATGTGATGTTTGCCAGCGAGCACGACGGCCTACTCAACAAAACTATGAACCCTTGCATCTGGTTTAATCGCAAGCACCGTTTGAAAAATGGGGACTAGATTATGTTGGACCTATTCACCCTGCCATGCAAGGATCTCAAGCTCGATACATTATCGTAGCAACTTACATGACGAAGTGGGTTGAAGCCAAAGCTGTCAAAGTTGCTGATGCAAAATCTACGGCCAAGTTTCTATATGAAAATATTATAATCAGATTTGGATGTCCGATCAAGATTGTCAGTGACTGGGGTACACACTTTGTTAATCAAACAATAAAGTGTTTATTGGAAGACTTTTTTGTTATACACAGATTTAGTACTCCCTACTATCCCAGAGGGAATAGCCAACTGAATCTTCCAATAAGATTCTCTGCACCATTATGACAAAGATAGTTGAAGCGAGTCGATCTAATTGGGAACATAAACTGTATGCAGCATTATGGGTATTCAGAACCACTTACAAAAATAGTACAAATCAAACACCTTTTCAACTAGTTTATGGTCAAGATGCTGTCATGCCAATTGAATTTTTAATCCCATCTTTACGCATAGCGGCCACCGAACGATTAAATGATGATACGTCTTTACAACTCCGTCATGAAGCGTTGCACAAATTATGTGAAACCCGATTGATGGCAGTTCATGCCTTAGCAGCAGAGAAAGCCCGCCGCAAGGCATGGCACGATCACCGATTGCACAAAAAAAGATTTGAAAGAAGGAAATCTTGCATTAATGTACAAAACCAAGCTGATCAAGGGCAAGTTGAAGTTTATCGGGGAAGGCCCGTATAAAGTGAAGGAAATCTTGAACTATGGCACAATAATTCCTGAGCACTTGGATGGAAAACGGTTTGATACTCCGGTGAATGACAGTTGCTTATGCAAGTTTTGGCAACCTGCTCCACCAGTTCAGCAAGTCTGATCTCAATGGTTTTTTTAATTTTATTTGTTTTTCAGTTTTTTGTTTTTCAGTACTTAATTTGCTGAGTTTTTTGGAAAAAGACAGTTAAAAAAAAAATTATGAATTTGAGAAAAGACTGATGAGCAAAAGTCAGAAAGTGAGTCAATATAGGAAAAGGAAGCACAATAATTTTTTGATGGAAAAAGACTTAGAAAATCACTATTTTGGTCAGACTTAGCCTATTCAGTACCAGAAATCTTCATTGAGCTGTCAGACTGTACATCCACTCTAGATTTATCTAGTTTGAGGTGGGCGAAGGTTCCTGTCCAGAGAAATCCTAGTTTTTGAGTCCGACAAAGGATCAGTGATATGCAATTTTGGAGACCTTCGCCAAGCATCTTAACCTCATTATTAACCTTCACTGACTTGTTAGATGATCTTAAAATGTCAAAACTAGGTTGTCCATAGGTTCAGGTCTTGGAAAAATACATTTATGACAGTACCTAGACGAAGGGCCCTCTTGGGCGAAGGTTCATCCTTCGCCAGGCCTAAAAAATGTTCGCTTAATAGGTTTAGATCTCCCGAAACCTTTGCCGAGATTTTTATACCCTATTATTACACATGCCTGCAGATTTTTGTTCATAACTGATCAGCCAAACTAGTATTCAGTGTAATGGACCCACCAAATTCACCTATAAGTTTACTGCATTCGTTTCATTCCTCACTTGTGCTAGCGAAGCCCTTGCAAATTTTTACTGCGACCAAAGCCTTCCAAAATTCCTGCACTACTTTCTGAGATACATTTACGCATTTTATATTTCCTTTCTGATCATCATGTCCTCTACCGAAACTTCCCAGTCTCCATCGTGATGTCCCATCTGCAACGGATATCATGTTCCTTTCTAGCACAAGCATGGTCACTCAATGGATGACCCTTGAGGAGCCTTTGCTCACTGCAATGGGTATTCATGAGAGAGCCTTTTTTGGTCACATCAATATGGAATTTATCACTCTTGCCTTCTGTACATGGAAGGAAGAGAAATCTAAATTCTATATCACTTTTTAGGGAGCCACACACAAGGTCCATGTCACTGAGGCTGCCCTTGCAGCTATAGGTATAGCATCCGGCACGCAGGCCTCACCCAATCACAAGCATGCCAAAAAGGCCATCAAGCCATATATTGACCTCACCAACGATCTGCACTGGACCAATGACGGCTACCTTCTGGAAGCCATCATTGAGCCTTCAATCCACGTTGTTGCCCAACTACTGAACAACTTCCTGATGGTTGGCAACCTCAGGAAAGACCGCATCACATCACAGATCCTCCATAAGATAGTGGAGTCCCACACCAAGTTGGCCAAAGCCCCTGTTGAACCATATAATTGGTTCAAGACTGTTTCTGGTGAGCTCAAACGAGCTATTAAGGCCAATACTAAACAACAGTTTGCTACTAGCTCTTTATTGTCCCTTTTAGCCGCTTCTCACTTAGAAAACAGAATCCATGGCTTACACCTGGATTCCATGCTTTCGGTCTACAAAGAAACATCGGCAGAGTCATCTCACCAGCCCTCGAGTTCTCATAGTCGTCGTCGTCCATGCAGCGAGATCGTTATTCTTGACTCACCTTCCGTGTCACGACGTCGCACTAGGCATACCTCGTTAGTTGTTCTTCCACCCCCTGCTGCTGTTCGCACTGAACTTCCCATTCCCCCAGCCTCTGATGCTTCCCTCGCCTATGCTTCCATTCAAGGACAGTCTGTGACCATTGGGCCTAGATGGCGACATCAGAAGGAAAGAGCCATAAGCGTATTACCGTATCTTAGGAGAAGGACAAATATGAAGGAGAGACACCTACATCTTTTTCAAGTTATACTTTAGAAGATGAAGGAGCTCACTTTGTGACTGAGGAAGGGGAGAGGTTTGTTACATTGTCCATACCAGCATATAGCAATAGAGTAGAATATGTAGATAGAGGAGATTGTGGAGTCCCAGAGATTTAGTGCCATTGTAGGAGGCCAAACTGTCAATAGAATACTAGAGACTCATGATCTAATATCAGCTTAATGACCGAGACAATGGTTAAAGAGTTAGGATTAGAAGATCAGATCCAGCCTACTACTCATCATGAAATTCATTTAGCAGATGCATCTAGATGCATACCAGTAGGAGAGTTGAGGGGTGTTAGTGTAATTATAGAGACAAAGACATTCGTCATGAATTTCTTTGTCATAAATCCATTAGATATGCCACCATACTCAATATTATTTGGAAGACCACGGTTATATCAAGCAAATGCTATAATTAATTGGTCCACCGAACAAATATTTTTTTCAGACATTCTCACAGCCAGTCCATTAGGGAATCACCTTATGAGATGGGGTGAGGAGATAGCAGGACCTACAGAATCTTGGATTAATTTCATAGGATGTTATGAAATAGATGAGGAAGAAGAAAATGAGTTTCCAACATCCGAGTCAAGGGAAGTTCTGGGTGGAACCAGAGCAAGCCTGACTAAAGGAATGGTAGATAAGACTGATTATGTAGAAATAGAAATTAGTAAGGATAAAGTTATGAATTTGTATAAACACCAATCAAACCAAGAGCGGGAAGAGTACATAATACTTCTTCAAAAATATCAAAATGTATTTGCTTGGTCAATGGAAGATTTAACTAGTATACTGGTGAAATGGGGAGAGCATAAAATAGACTTGATCCAGGGAGCCATCGTACCAGTTAGGCAAAGACAATACAGGTTAAATCCAAAGTATTTATTATTAGTGAAAGATGAATTAGATAAATGCATAAGAGCGGGTATCATATATCTTGTTGTAAGTAGTGAATGGGTATCACCTATTGTGATAGTTCCCAAGAAGAAGATATGTAAAATAAGGGTATGTCAAGATTTTAGAAAGTTGAATGCTGCCACAACAAAAGACTATCATCCATTACCATATACAGATATGATCCTAGACCAAGTAGCTGGACACGAGAGATATAGTTTTTTAGACGATTTTTCCAGTTATAATCAAGTCTTCATTAAGGAAGAAGATAGATCAAAAACAACATTTACCATTGATTGGGAGATGTATGCTTATACGCGTATGCTCTTCGGTCTCTTTAATGCACCTATCACATTTCAGCGCATGACGACCAACTTCTTTCAATTTTTTTTTTGAAGAAATCTTTATGGATGACTTCTATGTCTACTCATCCACTAGAGATCATTTAGATGCATTAGAAAAGACTTTAGGACGATGGCAAGAGACATCTCTTAAATTGCACCCGTCCAAATGCTATTTTGGCATGAGGGGAGGCATTTTGTTAGGCCACAAAATTTTGAAAGATGGCATTCAAGTCGATATCGAAAAAGTCAAAATGATTTTAGAATTAAATGAACCAACCAATCTACGCGAGCTTAGGGGGAACTTAGGCCACGTAGGATACTATCGTAGGATAATAAACGAGCATGCTATAGTAGTAACTCCCTTAACAGGTTTATTAAAAAAGTCCGTTGAGTATCACTGGTCATAAGATCCCCAAGACACTTTCGAAAAATTGAAGCAGTCCCTAGCATAAGCAACTGGAGGTAGACCTCTAGATTGGACTAAGAAATTTCACGTATATGTAGACACTTCATCATTTGCAATTGGTGTAGTGCTTAGCCAAAAGGACAATCAAAAGATTGATTATCCAATTTATTATGTTGGTAGACAACTAGTAGCATCCGAAAAAAATTATTCTGCTATAGAGCGGGAGGCATTAGGCATGATCTGCTCATTGAAAAAATTTAGGCATTATCTATTAGGATACCCTTTTGTTTTTCATGTAGACCATTATGCATTAAAGCATCTAGTAAATAAACCCGACCTTTCAAGAAGGATAGCTAGATGGGTTCTATTATTCGATGAGTTTGATTATCAAGTAGAGCTAAGAAGGGGAAAGGACCACCAAAATGCGGATTATATATCACGGCTTAGAACTAAAGATAAATTTGAGCCAATATCAGATGAATTCCTTGATGATCACGTAATGCGCATTCAAGCGGAATCATCCATTTATGAAGACATTATTAAATTCTTATAGAATCAAATTTATCTTGAGCATTTCAATAAATAACAGAAGATAGTCTTTCTTGTGAAAGTAGGACCCTACACAATTTTAGATAAGGTACTATTTAAGTTAGGAGCTGATGATAACCTTCACTGTTTGAAATCCACCGAGACCACCACCGTAATAAGTGCATTACATGAGAAAGATTCGAGGGGCGATTACGCACTTAAAAATACTGCTAGAAAAAATTTAAACGCTAAGTATTGGTGGCCTACACTTTATAGAGATGTTAAACTTTTCATTCAAAAATGTGATCCATGTCAGAGGACGGGGAAACCCAGTTTCGCGACACATTGGCCACTTACATTGATCATTCCCTTAGCACCATTCAAGAAGTGGGGAATAGATTTCGTAGGACCTATCAAGCCAACGAAGGTGAAGGAACAATCAGAGTTGAATTCAAAATAGGTGAGGTCAAGTTGTTGTCCAACATTCTCCATGTTCCAAATCTGACCAAGAATCTATTCTCAATTAGCAAAATCACCGATTCAGGTTGGAGGGTTGAATTTGGTATAGACGGCTGCATAATTCTTGACAAATCCCGGAAGGTTCTAGCCTACGGAAGAAGAAGTGGCTATCTTTACAAACTCAGCCATTGCTATTCTTCTAACAGTCAAGCTCTTCACACAGCCACTTATAAATCAACTGATACGCTGTGGCATTTCAGACTTGGCCATCTTAACTTCAACACTATTCAGCAAATGTCAGTTCAGAGTCTAGTACAAGATCTGCCTTCTATCAGCAGGCCAACTTCTCCATGCGAAAGCTATATTATCAGCAAGCATGCTAGGAGTCCCTTCAGTTCAGACTCAGTTCATACATCCAAGGGCTTGCTTGACCTTGTACATAGCGACATTTGTGGCCCGATGTAGACTACTTCCATAGGAGGAGCTCTCTATTTCCTAACCTTCATCGACGACTTCTCTTGAAGGACTACAACCTACTATATGAAGAACAAATCTAAAGAATTCAAGTTCTTCAAGCAGTTCAAGGTGTCTGTAGAAAACCAGACCCAGAGGAAGATCAAGGGTTTATGTACAGATGGAGGGGGAGAGTACATCTCCACAGAATTCAAGGAGTTTTGCAAGGCCAACGAGATACATCAACAATATACAACTAGCTACTCACCTCAATCCAATGGTGTAGCTGAACGGAAGAATCGGACACTCATCAAAAGTGCCAAGAGCATGATGGCCCATGCCTCTCTTCCAAAAAGAATTTTGGGCAGAAGCTATTACTATAGCTGCCTACTTGCAAAATCAATCCATCACCAAAGCCCTGAATGACAAGACACTTTATGAGGTGTGGACATGATCAAAACTATCACGCAAATATATTCAAGTATTTGGATGCATCGCTTTCGTTTAGATCCCTAGAGATCTAAGAAGAAAGCTAGATGATAAAAGCAGAAAAACGATTTTCATCGGCTATTCTCCAGACCACAAGGCATACAAACTCTACAATTTGGATACCGAGTAGGCATTACAACCAGTCAATTTCGATCTAGAGTTTCAATTGTAGAATATCGATGCTGACTCAGACAATGAGTCAGAACCTCAACGAGTCAACTCACATCAGAGGACCGAAGTTCAATCCAGAAGGTCGAACATGTCCAGAAAGCCTCCATCCAGATTTATGGATGATCCGGCCTGCTACTTTGTGTAGGAACCAACCACCGTTTTTGAGGCAATGTGTACCCCTGATGCTGACCAGTGAAAAACAACGATGGACACCAGTGACTTTTTCACTAAGAGCATAGTCGTTACTTTAATGATGAATATACTAGAACCCCCTGAATGTTTGATGAAGTGGACTTTCAGAAATTTGGCTATCCTCTCCAAAGTAAACTACCTAGACTGCAAGGACTGAAGGATTGTATACGAGAACTAGGAGGAGTAACCAATATTGACAATGAGTGAAAAATGGACCATCTGAAAGAACTTTTGAAGGTAGATGCTACAATGATCTTTGAATGGTATGTGGCTTTGGTAACATACCTATCAAGGCTAGAAATCCCTTATGATATGACGGCTCATAGGAAACTACACTTACATGTCTTGAAATTTGTTTTGGTAGGAGCCATTTCATATAGATGAGGGGTCGAAGTACTTTACAGACGCTTTGTGACCCCTGAGGGGGCTAAATTTATCCTAGAAGACTATTAAGACTCAACCGATGGTGCTCACTTTGTCGTGTAAAAGATATTACCGATTGAGTATTGGTGGCCTACATTGTTCCAAGATGCCCTTGCCCATGTGAAATCTTGTGACACTTGCCATGCAATGGACTTGAGAGAGGATAGAACACAATCTCTAGTTTCGATATAACCATGTCTCCCATTGAAGAAATGAGACATTGACTTCGTAAGACTGATGCACCTAATACTCTAGCATAAGGCATTATATCATCGTGGCCATAGATTACTTCACCAAATGGATAGAAGCTCATGTAGTAACAAAGGAAAATTGTAAGAAAACTATTTGGTTCTTGGTAAAATAGGTGATAGAATGATTCGGGACCCCTTGAGAGCTCATTTCCAATAGAGGTATATATTTCAACATGAAATCTTTTGAAATGAAAAATGGCAGAGGGTCTATTTTTCAAAAGCCCTTATAATTTTTTAGTAATTAGCATAAATTTGAAATCTTAAATTAAAAAATTAATTTATTGTTTGTAAGATACTGCATTTTGCAAATATTTCAAATTTAAACTGAGTGGACAGAAAATATTCTAAAAAATTTCAACTCAAATCGTCAAAACATTAATTGATTCCAATTTGTTATTATAAATAATAATTATTAAATAAAGTGAGTTTTAAATTTTAAAAATATTTAATTTTTTACTTAAAAAAATACAATTCAAAATATTTTGATATAATTTTAAAAGTCTGCATGCAAATTAATGTTAATATTTTAACATTTAAAAAAATGTTAAAATCTAAAAAATTTAAAAAAAAAACTGTTATCTAATTAGATATGAATTATCAACAAACTTAAATAACACAAAAATGTTCAAAAATTATTTTCAAGAGAATTATTTTTAAAATAAATACAATCATCTTTTAAAAGAGATAAAAATATCCATATACATAATTTTGATCGATATTTTTATAATGTAATCAGAAATTTTCAACTAGATCATTTGGATTAAAACTAGTAGGCCTACCAACATTTGTATATGTTGGACTCACTACATGATTCTAAGTAACTAAATTAGTATCTATTGGAGCCATTGTCTGACCTTGAGTAGTTATTTTCTTAATCTAGAAATGCAACAAGACTTTTAATTTGAAATTCATTCAGATAATCACACCACTTTATTTTTTGCAGCTTTTACAATTTGTCTATTCATTTTGGAGTCCACATATCACATTTTTTTAATCTAAAAAAAATTATTTGTAATACACTTCACATTATTTGTGAATTATCAAATTGTTTTTATATTTTAATTTTTAATTATATTTTTAAAATATTATTTTGACATTGAGTTTTCAAATTTTTTTAATTTTTTTTTAATTTAGTTCTTTAAATTTTATTTTTGAATTTTTTTTATTTTTATTCTATTTTTGAATTTTGAATTTTTCATTTTTATGTTTTCTAATTTTTATGATAATTCAACATTATGATATTTTAATTTTTAAGATTTTAATTTTTTTTAATATTTTAAGATTTTAATACTTGAAGATTTTTTTTATTTGAAGATTTTTATTATTTTGACTTTTTAATATTCTAATATTTTAGCATTTTAATATTATGATTGTTTTTAAATTTTTCTAAGATTTTTTGAATTTTTGAATTTTTAAAATTTAATTTTCTTTTTAAGTTTTTAAATTTTGTAATTTTAAAATTTTAGATTTCTGAATTTTGGTTTTAAATTTTTTTTTAGTTTTTTTAGTCTTTTAAATTTTTAAATTTCTTGATTTTTTTGAGTTAGCTTTCTAATTATTTATCTATTTCTAATTATTTATGAATTATAACTATTTATATTTTCTTTTAATTATTTTGATTTTTTTTAAAAGTTACTTCTAATTCTATAGTTTTTTTTAAGATTTTTTTATAGATTTTATATAAAAAAAAAATTTATAGGTTTTTTAAGAAGAAATTTAATTTTTAAAATTTAAGTATTTTTTAAGTTTTAATTTATAAGTTTTCTCCTTATACTCAGGATAGGTCTTATGAGGTCGAGAAAAACTTATATTGAGCATAAGTCTAGTGTGAACGCGTGAACTGATGTTGAGTATAAGTCCTATGTTGAGCATAGGTTTGAGCATAAGTCTATTGAGTACTTATGTTGAGCATAAGTCTATTGTGTACGCGTGAGCACTCATGTTGAGCATAAGTCACCAATGAGGACCTATGTTGAGCATAGATTTGAGCATAAGTCTATTGAGTACTTATGCTCATGTACCATAATCATATAGGTTGTACATATGATTAAATTTAAGTTCTAGTGGCTAAAAAGGCCAAAAACTAGTTTTCTAGACATATGACACATGGCATCAATCTATTGATTGCATGAGCCACATCCTTAGGTTAGGTGTCACATCCCATGTGTAGAGGACAGCTCACACGTGTGGAATAAGCTGAAGTAGACGAGTTTTGACTTCTAGAAGATTTCCAAGTAGATCTCCATATAGTAGGAAATTGGACCAAAAGTGCTCAAAATAGAAAGTTTGATCCAAGTGTCAATTTTGCATGATGATTTACCATATGACAAAGCATCCTCACATGTGTGAGATCTGATGTATGATCAGTACCTCGAGCTCCAAGAAGTGTATATATAGAGGCATATTTGGCCATAATCAACATGAAACATCGGGGCTTGGCATTTTGCGAGTAAATTGGCTGCGAGTTCCGCGAGTTTCTGTATTCTTTACCTGCCTACTTCGGATAGCACATGGCATGCTATCATTTAGAGTTAAGATCATCTATGGATTGTTCTTTCTAATTCCGATTACACTGACTCCATTGAAAAGGGTTAGAGAGATTGAAAAACAAGATAAGGAATAGAGATAGAGTGAAATGCATGAGATCTTATTTCTTGTAATCAGAGTTAGCTTCTAAAACCATATAGTTGAATATTAAAAAGATAATGTAATTTTCATATATGAACTGAAACACCAACTGCACGCTGATATAAATATTAAAACCATCTATAAGACACCCTTTGTCATAGTTGTTCGAAAAACGTAAAAGAGAGTTTTGCTACGTACACAAACTGTTCACAAAAGAAACACATTTCTCTTGACACACCCTTTGTCATACTTGTTTCAAAAATGTAAAAGAGGCTTCTATTGCCTACATAACTATTCACAAAAGAACCACGTTTCTCTCCCTAGATAGTATTTGAAATAAATCAAACACTCCTAGTATGGGTTGGTGCATTGCCATATTGTTATCCACGTCCATCCCCAGAATAACAATGTAAAGAAAGTACATGTGTTTACATGGAATGAACTTTCCCTTAGATTGGTTCCTCGTGAAGTCCTCACAAGAGCATTCAGACGACTCAGATATCCTTACTTTATAAGTACTCCCTAAGGGATTAGTCGCAAAACTCTAGACAAAAAATGAAACATCACGATACCTTGATGTGACTTCCTCCTTTGAAATGGAGGCTTTCAGCTCGATTGCCCTTTTGATTCTCTCTTTTGCAGCCACCGAGATGGAATTTTGTCTTCGTGTCTTTCCCTTTTCTACTGGTGTGGTGTGCTCCTCGATGGCCGTAGGTGATGATTCGTTTTGGAAAAGTGTTGATTGGTTGGGGTTTGTATCTCCCATGGTTTCCAAAATGTATCCGCCCTTGTTCAGAATGTCAACCTCGTCTTGGGTAAGAGACGTTCTAGTAGTGACACTCCAGTGTTCTTCTTTTGTTGATGGTGGTGAAAGGATAGATTTTTTGGCAGCCACGTGTGTGTGACATCTGAAGGGCAAAACCACATATATTGTAATTTCTCGCCACTTTGATATTGGCGGCATCCAAAAAAACAAGGGGCAACAACTAATTCTGTTTCTTTGCCTGATGCAATTAGTTTTCCACATTTTTTTCTGCCATCTATCATGCCCATACAAATAATACGACTGCCTGTGGGAATCCGTCGTATAGCCCATAATGTCTTGTGGAGGTTCCTTTCTACCAAGGAGGTTGATAGTTGGATGTTTTTTGATTAATCGTTCACGATGAGGAGCTTTTGCCGCAAAAGAATTTTTTCTAGGCACAGTCACGTACATGATGTCAAGTCTATGTGACACAACCTCATCTTCTTTTCCCCACTCAGCAATGGGTCATTTCCTTGGAATGCTCTGTTCATTTCCACCCAGGGCAATTGTAGAAGAAGACAGAGAAGCAAAATCAACTGCATCACGCACAATATTCACAAAGGATTGTCCACATATAGCTGTTGGCTTTCCAGACGAAACTCTACTTATAAGTTTTTCAAGACTTGGCCCCATTCCAATGTGTCAACCTTTAATGTATGAGGAATATCGAGCAGACTGCAAAATAGCATTCACCATGTCCCCAACGCATGCTTCGTACAGGGATATTTGGGAGCGGTATCCCTTCGAAGCAAGCCAACTAGCATGTCTTGATTCAGACACATTGACGATTGGAATATTTGCAGCTTCAGCATCACCAATTATCTGTGAGCTCATTAAATTAGAAACCAAAATTTAAAAAACAGTTCAATTGAAATTGTATAATATCATATGCACATCAATGTTAGGGAAGATGTTAATTACCGAATTTGTATATATCGTCCCCAATGAGAATATCTAGTGTGCCACCATGATAACCATGCCTCAAGGGCAAGTATTTGAGAACTATAAGATGCTCCTGTTTTCCAAAAAACTTGCACAATATTGTATTTGGATTTGCCTCGTCTGCATTGCTGCAAGCCTCTAGTCCTCACATAGCATTATGTGTTTACTTCGCATTTGTTGAACAATACATTGATCTGTATGTTTCTTCAAACTGTCTTTGAAGTGAAAAAGACAAGACCATTCACGCCCTTCCACGGGGACATTCTCTACAGCACCATACACCTTCCTAACAGCTGCCCAATTTGCACTTGCTTCATCTGCCATGAAACCTTGAAACTGAACATCCTCCAACCCATGTTTTCTCATGATATTGTTTAGCATTTCCCAAAACTTGATTTGAGCCTTGGTGTCTTCAACCTTCATCTCACACATATCAATAGTTTGCAAACTTTGGATACTTCAATTGTAAAGCATGTTTGTGAGTATTCATTCAAGACAGTTATTAAATCACGAATATATAAGAAGCTTTACCTTGGGTCGTACACATGTGCAGCAATTGTGGTCCATCCAAGAATTCGTTTTACATGGTCAAAACAAATCCAAGACTGTTCCATTTCTCCACCCTTCTGCATTTTTTTTACAATGCTAACACCGGAAGCTGGCCCGATAGTAGACATTTTGAAAATGTAGCATCTATCATTTGAAAGATCAAATATTTGTCCAGGGAACATTGAACCATGAAAGTAGTCATATTGAAATTTCTCTTTCAGTTTCAGTATAGAATCGATGGAGTCCACACTGTATTGGTTACTAGCTTTGAATTCGTCTATCCATTTGTGCAACCTAAATCATTAAGACGAGAACAGTTTTAAAAAGTAACAAAAAATAGCACAGAGCATTGCATTTAAAAACATTAGCACCTTTGAAAACATATGAACAAATTTATAAAGGTTTACCTCCTTTGGTTTTTCAAAGGTTGCAGCTGGTCCAAAATAGACGAAAATTTGTCTGTCGTCATCATCGCTAGGACATAACCATCTGATGGTAGCAAGTTGTTCATGATCATCTCTCTGGCTACCTCTCTCTCTCTATTTTCTTTTGACCCGCATTAGGTAGCTTTTGAACATGCTCCTTTACCAAGTCTCGCACAAGTGTGTGTGTTTGAATGGATTCCCCGTCATCAACTTCATGCATATGTTTGCCAAGATGTATCACCAAATAAGTGTACCTAATGTCTTCTGGGATAACATAATATATTTGAGAGTGGTAGAATGCTATACAAGTTGGTTTTGAGCCACAATAAAAACAACAGAATCCACCATGTTTCTTCTCGACAATGCCCAAGGGACATCTCACAAGTAGCCTCCCTTTCCATTTTGTTGTATTGGATTTTCCAAATGAGAAAAGACAAGTACAACTATCATTGGTACATATAAAGGATCCACCGCAATGTGACAAGCGCACATCTCCAATAAAACCTGAAATGGTTGAGGACGAATAACGAATCCAAGGGTGACAACCTTTGCTTTGTTCCATGCCATACATTGAATTGTCTTTCTCTGAGATACTAGGCAACTCAAATATAATGTCTTCATTGTACTGGGAAGGGATCTCCAACACTTTCAACACGAGCTTAACTCGACCAGTCAGCTTTCAAAGATCTATATATTTTAGAATGGTTGTTACCAGGTCCATGGCCAAAAGATCCCAGCTTGTGCAAGATAGTATAATTAGCACAGATTCATTTGTGGAGTCTGAAGTAATGATGTCCCCACAAGTAGAGGATGAGATTCACAGTCAAGTTCAATGATGGAAGAGGAACATCAGTTGCGTGAAGACCTGCTTGAAGAAAGCCAAGTGGAGGATTTGGAAGATGATGAGAAGAAGAAGAAGGAAAAAACAGGTGAGGAGTTGCTAGGTGTTGTTCCTTCAAACTTCCACATGGAGATGTTGTCAGCAACAGTGAACAGATTACGAGTGGTTCACACCACCCTTCCACCACTAATTCCCTTGTGCAGGGTCTACATACATGAGAGTGTTCGGCAAGTGGGGCCTCTAAAAAAAGTTTTCAGAAGTACTTTTAGAGATGACGGTTACTTGGAAGAAAAAGGTGCTTTTTTGCTTTCTTTGCATGGTATTGAAGGTGTTTCTATAAAGCTCAATGATGATATAAAGGCTTCATGGGACCCGATTTGGGTGGAAATTAATGAGACCTTTGAAAGAGAGTTGTTGCTAAAGGATGAATGGTCCGACCTTTCGAGTAAAAGGTTGGAAATCACCGAACTAAGGCTTGGATAGAAGAAATCAACGAGAATTTTCGTTTCGATCGAGAAAAGCATGTTTCTGTGAGAGCAACATTTATCAATGTTTCTCCATCCGACTCAATGCCATTGTTAGCTGCCCTGAATAGAATCAATAAGTAAGCTTTGTATTTTGTGTTTTGATCATATAATTCATTACTTTTTCATGCATTGGCTTGCTCTTGTGGAAAAGTCCAACACATCCATTATTCTTAATGTGGCAGGTTGAATGAGGATGCAGTTGTAAAGACTGAGCTAAAGAACGTCTTGTATTCTGTAAGGAAATTGGGAGAAAGTGATGTGACTTATTTTGAAAATAAGTTCACGCCACAAGACCTAGCACAGGTGGAGAAAGTGCAAAATTTTGAATGCAAGAAGGGGGTTTTGCCTTGGTATCCACTCACAAGGTTCATGCTTGCGAAAGTTGTGTTCAATGTGAGTGTTATTTAACACATACACATTGTTTCATTGTTTATTATATGGCTCTTAAGTTTCATTTTTTGACAATTTTGTGAATGATTTTTAATGCCATTAATACCTTTTGATTCTGTTTTTAGAATGAAATCAATCGAGAAGTATGTGATTGGCTTGGAAAGAAACAAGGTGCCTCCTCATTTCCCAAGGAAAAGGCGGACGGTTGAGATGAAGGTCCGCAAGAAGTATGGCAATCACATGAGTAAGTTGATGGGGATAGTTGACCCCAACCACGGTGAACAATGGTTTAGAACAATCACGACCAAGACTTTGGTAAAAGGTGGTTTTGCAATGGGATTGGAGAAATTGAATGCTTTACGATTGGCAGAGGTTTCCAATGAAAAACATTGCCAATCGCTTCAGTTGTGCCTTGGGGGAGGTGTTGCAAGGGACCAATACGCGATTCCCTTGGGAGACAACGCTTTTCGACTATGGGTTGGCAAAGAGGTGTTTTATGATTCGTTGTTGATGGAGTCTGATTCTATATTTGAGTTGTGTGACGACAAAAAATGTTGGTTTGTAGCACCCTCTAAGTTTCTATTACATGTGTTATGTATTTTGCAAACATTGTTTTTCATGGGATGTTTTGTTGATTTTGCAAAACTTTATAATTTCTTACTTCGTGTACATGCCAAACACAAATATAGTTCAATCAGGACCACATTCATTTGTGAAGTATTTTTTCTCTATGAAATTAAGATCCAGAGAGGACCTATTCCACCCATTGGCTTCTATGATGGAGCCTACTTTGTCAAATGAGATAAAGGAGGAGGCTAAGTTGGCTGCAAAGCGAGTGGCATGGAGGTAACTGATACTTAACACTGCTTAGAATAAATATTGTTTAGTGTGAATACTTTATTGAAGTGTTGGTTCTTGTGTCCGCATCACAGGTATTTCTTTTATTTGAAGTTGAAGGAAGTAGTCCCAGAAATGCCACTGATGATGGACATGTGGAACCAATTGTCCACATGTAAATAAGTGAGCATGTATTCTATTAAAGCCAATATGAGCAAGAAAGGAGGGCTGAGTGAATGGGAGGTGAAGTATTGTCCTTGGTGGATAGACTTCAAAGCAGGTGCATGTCCCCCCTCAGAGACAGTCCAATACCAACTACATAAGAAGGGAAAATTGGTTGTCGATGAGGCAGATGATGGAGCAGCCACTCAAATGGCTAAAACTGCACTAAATGCTCCAGCTACAACAACTAGCAAACCGTCAAATGTGACAATTAGAAAAGGCAAGAAAAAGTTGGATTTGGTGCCTAATAGTGAGGAGGTACAAACTTTATCTTTGTTTCTTATTGTGTTGAGTGTTGTTGCAAGTTCACATGGTACTTCCATGGGTTAAGTGTACTTGCATTGGTCTTTTTTGTTGATTTTTAGGTGGAGATTTCTTTCACTCCATTAAAAAGAAGAAGAGAGGACTTTGATTTTGTGAAAGTTGATGCAATTGACGCCCAAACTAAAGTCAAGTCCAATGTTGAAGTGCTTCTTGCTGATCTGACCACGATGTAAGCTGGCATATCCACTAAGACAAATCTAGAAGAGTATCATATCATGAAGAAATTCATGGTAAAAAATTGCACCTCTCGTAGAACGAGAAAGGGTAAGAGCACCACGTACTCTGCCGACCTAATACTAATCGACCTTCCAACAAATTATATTGCGGATGGCATTCTTACGGGGTCGACATGGAATACATGGCCAGATGAGCTTTTGGGGGCAGCCTTGGACATTTCTTTGATAGTTGTTGATGATAGTGGTTGGGTGATCTTGTTCAGCCCTCCAAGTCATGCTTTGCAAGTTGAGGTCTACATTGGTAGGCACAATTTTACTGTCCAGAGACATCAGACCTTGAGAGGAATTGAGAAGTTTGGATGAGAACCTGGAGGATTGAATGTGAGTTTGTCTAAAATCTAACATTCAATGTGGTTGAGTAAAATTTTTGTTTCCAAACTGTTATTTGCTTATTATATATTTGTAAAAAGTAATGTATTTCAATGTAAAGAATTTATTTTCTTTTTCAGATGCATGTTATTGAGATGCGTCTTCTATCCAGAAAGGGTTACACACATGTCACGCATGACGACTGAGCAAAAGGATTAGATTCTGATGTATTTAGTCTCAATAGTGACTTGTGGACTCATTTTAATGCCCCACTCCGAGTGGTCAATGGACAAGAAAATTGGCAAAGCGGTCAAAGGAAGTGTCGAAAAAAGTGAGTATTTTATGTATTTCCTTTTGTCAACATTTTGCCCGGAAGGGGGAGTTGCATTGGATTTTCTAGCTGGTGCTGGGACATCTATATCTGTAGTAGAAAGGCCGGTGTGCACCTGCTTGCAATTGACAACGATGCAGAGTGCGTGGAATGGATGAAGGAGAATAGAGGTTTGTATACATTGCTTTGCTAATTATTATATTTGCATAATATTTCTCTTGAATTGTCATGTACACATAATGCTAATAACGATGTGTTCAAAGGAATTGAAATAGAGACATTAACACAAGAAAAGATGGTGGAGAATGTTTCAACGATCGAAGAGATTAGCTCGAAGATTTTTGATATGGGCTCTCCAGGAGAATAGTAAGTGCTTGTTTTGTATACGTTAAACCCATTAATCTGAAATTCTATATTCATGTAAACTTGATGTATTTATAAAGTGAGTTGTCGTGTTATGCTCAATCTATGGCCAGGGCAATGTCAATTTTGGAGGATGAGGACACGCAACGCCCTAAGGAGCGGAAAGCAAAGATTAAATGCAGATTTGTAGATGACGAAGCAACATAGTGACAATCGAAATTTGAAAGTTCTTGATTTGGAGATTTTCATGTTTTGGGACCGTAGGCTTGTGGAGCATCTTTTGCGATCATAGACTTGCTTTTATTTACGTTTGAGTTTCGATATACATAACTTTCGGTATACAATGACTTGATATATTAATGTTTTGTTTAATTATGTTTATGTAGTTTTTTTTTATCATGTTTATTTAGTCATTTTCTTTAATCATTTTATTTAATCATTTTCTTAAATCATTATTTGGTCATTTTCTTTAATCATTATTTATGTAGTTACATTTATAGTGTGGCCTTTTTACCGTTGAGAACTATATAAGCAGATAAGAGGTTCAACTACTGTCACACAAATGTTTTCTTCCTTGCTTTATATGCACACTATCCAAAGTAGGCAGGTAAAGAATATAGAAACTCGCGGAACTCGCAGCCAATTTACTCGCAAAATGTCAAAACCCTGAAACATCAATCTTGATTTTGGAAACAATTTTGTGTCAATCTCTCCATTTGTCTTCATTTGTTTTAAATGTTTTAAGTTTCTATCATAGTGTACTTTGTTTTCAGGTTGGAGTCCGTACTCTGACAGGTTTTCACACGTGTAAAACCAGCAAGTACATTTACCTTCATTAATGATTGTAATTGTTAAATTTTCATGCATAGAATTGATCTAGATTGATCTAAATCTTGTGTAGATTGATAGATCAATTGTATCTAACATCCAATCCCTCTTGTGAATCAGATTAGGATCCATTCTTGGCCCTATTTTGCAGATTTTCACATTTCAAGCACCGAGTTGAGAGGAGTTAGTGAGAACTCCTTGGAATTTAAATTGTAAAAAAAAACAAGATAATTTTTCTTTTAGTGGATCCAGAATGTACGGATTTAGCGTTGCTAGCATCAAAAGTATTCTGTGAGTTTTTTTTTCATGAAAGTCAATTTAGACTATTAAAACACCATAAATATTTGGGTATTTTGTTTATGCGGACAGTTTCAATTTTTTAGGTTCTATTAAAGACTTTAATTTTTTTGGACATGGTGTATTGATTTTTTTTTTGGGTCAAAATGCTGTGATTTTTGAGAATTTTTTTCTTGAAAAAACATGGTTTTGGGTAAAAAT
Source organism: Diphasiastrum complanatum (assembly GCA_029204225.1). Classification (NCBI taxonomy): domain Eukaryota; kingdom Viridiplantae; phylum Streptophyta; class Lycopodiopsida; order Lycopodiales; family Lycopodiaceae; genus Diphasiastrum; species Diphasiastrum complanatum. Next base: position 57,077,498 of record CM055093.1, read on the forward strand.
TAGAAAACTAAAAAACGGTTACTCTTTTTTAGGATTTTGACCCTATTCAAAAGATTTTGTGTTTTTCTTGAACAAAACCATTAAGGCCTTGATCAATCAATTCACAGTCACGCGTCACAAAAGCACTCTCTACCATCTACAAGCTAATGGACAAGTTGAATGCACGAACAAGTAGCTGGTAGGAATACTAAGAAAAACTGTATTTGATAGTCAATGAGATTGGGACAAGAAACTATACTCTACATTATGGGAATACAACGTCACATGGATCCCAAGACAACCCTAACCCTTGTTAATAAGTGAGAGAGATTTGGCACCCTGTGTGTGTAAGTCCAACCCGATGATCACAGAGGACTTTATTAATTAGAAAGTCAATAAAAGAACTTTAGGCCTTTTTGTGGGACTTTCAATGTCGTAGGGTCTAAATGTCAAGTTAGTGAATAAAGTTGGGTTTCCCTCCAATTTTGGATGGTTCTCACTCTTTTTTAAATTGAATAATTAGGGAGGCAGAAATGGACCAATAGGATGAGAGACTAGGGTCCTCCTCTCTACTATAAGAAGGGACCAACTCGAGTTTCGAGTTTGCTACAAATGTACATATCTTCATTTCAATAAAGCACATTGGTTTACTTGTGAAATAGATTTATGAATGTCCTTGCTCTCTATCACTTTTCCTCCATCTCTCATGCTTTTATTGTGTTTGCTAAATGTTGGATCTGAGTATTAGTGAGATTGCATGTTTTTATACTTTTTATGAAAGAGGAAGGAAGAGAGAGAAAGAGCAAGCCATCTGTATTGTGGATCTTAGTGTTAATGGTTAGGGTTAATGGATGTTAGAGCTAGATGTATCTTCCATTCATGCTGAAATCTGAAATATGCTATCGCTCTCATGGAAACAAATCCACGCGTGACAACTAACTTCATCTCCTTGATGCTAGATTGATTAAATCTTGAGTTGAGGATAGGCAAAGAAAGAAATCCACTAAAATTTTGGCACCGTTGCCGAGGAGCTACGCCAATTTTTCAGTTTGCAGTATGTTTGTTGGATGGTTAGCTTGCATTAGACATCTTGTCGGGGCATGAATAGTGTTAAATCTATATTTAGGGTTAGTTTGGGAGTGATTTTGCCTGATTTGAGTGGATTTACTTGTTTTAAATCTAACCTAATCATGGAACAGAGAAAGCTATTCAGGTCACTAATCCATTTAGATCTGAGATATCCAAAAAAACAACAAAAATCAGTCAAATATGCCAGATTTTGGTCAAAAGGAGGCAAAAATTGTCATCAGAGATGATAACTTTTTGTCCTCTTTTAGAAAATGTTCACCGAGTTGCAGGCACCTTTGGTTTTGATCATAGAATCTTCAGTTTGAAGGGCGAACAATCCTTCATAGTAGATTTCTAGAAACATCAGAAAAACCATCAAAAAATACCAAAAAATCACTAAAACCTTAAAAACACAAAAAAAGAACCTTCGTCCGATTTATTGTGCATAAGTGTGATTCTGATCTATCTACTTCCAGGTCGATGAAGATTAATATCAGAAATAGAAGGTTTCTCAAAATATCAGTTGTCATATTATTATATTTTTGTCTAAAAAATCTTCTTTTTGCAAAAATACCAGTATTACTCTGATTCTTTGTCAAAATCTTCATCGAGTTTCTAGATTATGTTATTTATAGTAATTTATTATTCTTAAATTTGACAAATATTAATTTTCTCCGGATCATAGGAAATCTCTATTTTTATCCTTACCAAACTACAAAAACTGTACTTCTATGTGTTAGGAACCTTTGCTAGTTCTACCCTAGCTTTATGTGTGTCAGATTCTTAGTCTTAGAGTTCGACAAAGGTTATTTCCATAGAATTTGTCAAAAAAACCTAATCAGAGAGTTTTTTTTTTACCAAAAATAACACTGTTGAACCTTCACCTAAAGAACCTTCACCAATTTTATTTTTAGGTTATGATTTTCCAGATCAAGTCTCTGTCAAATTTTGGATCAAATCTAATTCAGTCTGATTTTGATTCTGAGAATTTTTCATTTTGAGAAGTATCCATCGGTTGATCTTAGGAATTTTTTTTACGGTATAGGAATCTGATTCTCCTCAAGTGAAAGAGATCTAGTAGATCTGATCTGAGATAGTTTCTGATTGAAAATCTATATCCAATCTCATTGTCTGCTTGATCTAATCTATAAAAATGACAGCCCCTAAAGGTGATCCTCAAGAAGTCAATCCAATCATTGTTAGGAGAGCATCCCATTTGGATCTACCCAAATACAATGGATTAATAGATCCAGTTAGATTTCTTGAGATCTATTTTGAATCTTGTGAAGTCTATGACAAAGTTTTTCCCCAGGATAAACTTAAGCTATTTTCAATTGCCTTAACAAGCACAACACAAGATTGGTACTACAATAAAGATGAAACTGAATGTACAAATTGAGAGACCGTCAAACAAGCCCTTATTAGATGGTTCAAACCTCAGAAGTTTATGGAAGACCATTTTCTACTTTTAAGTAAAATTAAAGTGGGAAAGCAAAAGATGGTTCAAGATTACATTGAACGGATAAAACGTCTCAAATTTGAGTGCGAACCTAAGCTGATTAATGAAAATGTGGTTTTTGTTAGGTCTACCTAAAAGGATCAGATGTGAGCTGAAATGCCACAATGAGTGCGCAATTTTGCAAAATGCTATGGACGATGCAATTCGAGAGGAGGATGGATATTCAGATGATGAGCCAAATATCAGTATGTTGTCTTATATAGCAGGGCACACCACTACGACATCCACCACTATTGCATCAACGAATGTCAATGCTACTATAGAGATAATGCTCAATGAGTTCAAGAAACTTGGAAGGAACCAGCAGAAACAAATGAAAAAGTTGTAGTCGCAATTTGATGAGAAGATCAAAGCATTGGAAGATTTCCATGGACAAGCGAACAAGGAATCTGAGAAGTTTGCAAAGACTTTTCCTACCAGGAAAAATGTCTGGTATTCCATTTGTATGAAAAATCACCCAGTGAATGAGTGTCCTCAATTGAAAAAATGAATGAAAATTAGTATATGCCATTTGTGTAATTCGCTTGATCATGAGACTGCTTTTTGCAATTTCAATCCTCGGATTATTCAGCAATAATATGTCCAGATGCGATATCGAGAACCACATTATGGAGGAAATCCAACAGTTAGACCTCGTCAATCTGCTCTTGGATACCCGAACGATTAGCCTTACCTACCCCACCAAAACACCCCGCTCCTCCTGCCAATTTGATGGAACCAAAACCTTACAGAGGTACTAAGCAATGGAATTATAGTAATGATTATGAAGGTGGACCTTCAGAACAATATGCTATTTATGCTGCCACACAACAACAAGCATCTAGGAACTGGACCAGAGCACCACTTGGATGTTTTGCATGTGGAGAAAATCACAGAGTTGCAGAATGTCCAAACAAAAACAAATTTGTACCATTCTGTCATGACTGTGGTTATGGGAATTGCTATAAGGAATGTCCAGCAAGACTGAAGCCACCACCGGCTACAGCTCCTGTAAATTTGTTAACAATCAAGCAAAGACCAGCTAACAAAAATATCACCCTGCTGATACAACATAGACAATTTCCTAACGAAGTAGCCATGATAGATGGCAGTTTGGGAGTTAACCTGATTTCTACAAAGCTATGTGCAAAGTGGGGCCTTACAAGGATAAAGCCTACAACTTTTGCCATTAAGCTGGCTGATCAAACGATAGTTGGTCCGCGAGGAATGGTTGAAGATATACATGTCAGGATTGTTGGAGTACAGTTTGTCATTACTTTTGTAGTAATGGACTTACTAGAAGCACCAAATGTCTACCGAGTCCTATTGGACTGCCCATGGTTACGAGTTGCGCAAGTAGTTCATAACTAGGGTGCTGGAAAAATCACTTTTGAAAATCGTGAATGTGCAGTCAAGGTTGATCTTGTAACTTGGACTATCAGACCAGTGGCTCAAAAAGAGGATGATGATTCATCAACAACGGATCATACTTGTGACTGACCAGTAAATAATTGGGGAGTTCATTATGACTCTCAAACCGATACTGTCAACTAGAATCAAGCCCTTGCAATGATTGACTGTACAGCAGGTAATATGTGTCAACAAGATAATCAATCAGATTTGAGCGAGATTTCATTATTGGATCGAACTTTGAATACACCGATCACTTTTCTATTGAATGTGCTGAATGTAGCTTGGATATGAACGAAGCCTACACCAGATCCGATTGAAGATGAACTCATTCCTATGAGTCATGCCTTGACTTATGATGACAATGCAAAATTTACTGATGAGCATATTATAAATCATATGGATCCGACCAGATTTGGAGTGTGTAATATTCCTAATGAACCAACAATGAAACTGCCAAAAGCAGTTATATTGAAAGAAGACAGGATCACGGGTTCAATGACAAAGAAACAAGCCAAGCAACATTATAATACGGTCCTGAAATGAGAAAATCCTCCTCAAAATATCATATTACCCAGAGCACATCGTGAACTCGAAGAACAAGTGCCCGAATTGAAAGATGTTTATGATGGCCCAGCTAGGACACATCCTATGAATCTTGTTGAACCAGGAGAACCAGAAAAGATTGTACAAGTTGGATCACAACTTAATCCTGAATAGTTTCAAGCGCTACGAACGTTACTTATTAAGTATCAAGATTGCTTTGCATGGACTTATAGAAATCTCAAGGGTATTCCGACGTCAGTTATTGAACATACTATACCTTTAATATCTGATGTAGTTTCAAATATTACAAAGCTCTATCGCTGTAATTCTAATGTTGCGGATCTGATAAAGAAAGAGCTTCAAAGATTGCTTGATGCCAATTTCATTTATGAGATCGAGCATACCGAATGGGTTTCACCAATTGTCATTGTTTCTAAGAAGAATGAGAAATTGAAAATTTGTGTGAATCTCAAGGCCTTGAACAAAGTGACGCAAAAGGATCACTTTTCGTTACCTTTTACTGAAAGCATTTTGGACTGCCTTGTTGGAGCGTAAGCTTATAATTTTCTAGATGGATTTAGTGGATACAACCAGGTCAAGATTGCACCTGCAGATCGTCACAAAATAGCTTTTGCAACAAAATGGGACACCTATGCTTACAAAGTAATGTCGTTCGGACTTTGTAATGCACCAAGTTCGTTCCAAAGAGTAATGCAATTTGCTTTTAAAGATTATCTACAGAAATTCCTTGAAATTTACTTGGATGACCTTGGAGTCCATAACACAGATACAGACCACCTGGATCGATTGGAGAAAGTATTTGAACGTTGTCGTACGTATCAAATTTTCTTAATCCAAAAAAGTACCAAATATGGGTTTTCCATGGAGTTGTTCTTGGACACATGATATCAAGACATGGCATTGCCACAGATTATTCTAAAATCAAGGTTATTGTGGAATTGCCATCGCCAACAACAATTCGTGGAGTTTATGTATTTATGGGTCATGCGAACTATTACTAAATTTTTAATATCTTCTTTGTGGATTTAGCAAGACCTATATACAAACTGACTATTGTTCCTATTTCAATAGTAGAGGTGTTAGAAGCCTTTGAAAAATCAAAAAAAATAGTAGCTCAACACCAATACTGTGAATTTAACTATTGAATTTTATGTTCACACTGATGCCTCGAAATATGCAATTGGATCAATTTTGACGTAGCCAGATCTCTTTCTTTTAGATCCTTTTTGTGTAAACGATGATCGTGCCATGCCTTACGATGGGCTTTCTCTGCTACTAACGCATGGACTGCCATCAATCTTGTTTCACACAATATGTGCAAAGCTTCATGGCGTAGTTGTAAAGACTTGTCATCATGTAACCGCTCTATTGCTACTATGCATAAAGATGGTATTAAAAACTCAATCGGCATGACAACATATTGACCATAAACTAGTTGAAAGGGTGTTTGATTTGTACTACTCTTGTAAGCGGTTCTGAATGCCCATAATGCTGCATGCAGTTTATGTTCCCAATCAGACCGACTCGCTTCAACCGTTTTCATCACAATAGTGCCGGGAATCTTATTGGAAGATTCAGCTTGGCCATTCCCTCTGGGATATTATGAAGTAGTAGATCTATGTATAACAAAAAAGTCTTTCAGTAAATAATTTATCATTTGATTAACAAAGTGTGTACCCTGGTCATTGACAATCTCGATCGGACATCCAAATCTGATAATAATATTTTCATAGAGAAACTTGGCTGTAGATTTTGCATCAGCAACTTTGACTGCTTTGGCTTCAACCCACTTGGTCATATAATCAGTTGTTACAATAATGTATCAGGCCTGAGATCCTCACGCGGTAAGAAGAATAGGACCAACATAATCCAGTCCCCATTTTTCAAATGACGGTTTTGATAAAACCGGATGTAAGGGTCCATAGTTCTGTCTAGTAGGCCGTCGTGCTCGCTGGCAAAATCACATGTTTGAATATAATTTTTTGTCTCCTTATGAAGCGTAGGCCACCAACAATTATTGGAAGATTCAGCTTGGCCATTCCCTCTGGGATATTATGAAGTAGTAGATCTATGTATAACAAAAAAGTCTTTCAGTAAATAATTTATCATTTGATTAACAAAGTGTGTACCCTGGTCATTGACAATCTCGATCGGACATCCAAATCTGATAATAATATTTTCATAGAGAAACTTGGCTGTAGATTTTGCATCAGCAACTTTGACTGCTTTGGCTTCAACCCACTTGGTCATATAATCAGTTGTTACAATAATGTATCAGGCCTGAGATCCTCACGCGGTAAGAAGAATAGGACCAACATAATCCAGTCCCCATTTTTCAAATGACGGTTTTGATAAAACCGGATGTAAGGGTCCATAGTTCTGTCTAGTAGGCCGTCGTGCTCGCTGGCAAAATCACATGTTTGAATATAATTTTTTGTCTCCTTATGAAGCGTAGGCCACCAACAACCTGATTGCAAAAGTTTGCAAACAAATATATTTGTAGAGAAGTGTCCTCCGCCCATGCTATCATGTGAAAACATGATCAAATCTGATATTTCATGTAGTAAAACACATCTACGTAGAATATTGTCTGATCCACGACGATACAATTGTCCTACAATCAATTGATAAGGTTGAGCCTTATAAATCAATTGACTCTTCTATACTTTTGTCAAAGAGTCATTCGGTTGTCCTAGCATCAGGTACTCAACAATATCCACTGCCCACTCAAGCACTGCTTCTACATAGAATAATGTAGCATTTTGAGTAGCCAAACTAGTACATTGTCTAATGGACCCTCCAAATCAACCTATAAAAGGACAGAATTCGACTTCATTCTTCACTTGTGCTAGCGAAGCTCTTGCCAATTTTTCCAGCGACCAAAGCCTTCAAAACTTTTCATATTGTTTTTTGATATACACTCGCGCTCAATACTCCCAGTTTTTGTTGTTTTCCATCATGTCTTCAACAGAAACGTCTCAGTCGCCTCATTACACTATCCATCATAATGCCCCATCTACAACAGATATCATGATCCTTCCTAGCACAAGCATGGTCACTCAGTGGATGACCCTTGTGGAGCCTCTACTTACCGCAATGGGTATTCATGAGAGAGCCTTCTAAGGGAGAATCAACATGGATTTTATCACTCTTGCCTTCAGTACTTGGAAGGAGGAGAAATCCAAATTTCACATTACCATCTAGGGAGCCACACACAAGGTGCGTGTGATCGAGGCCGCCCTTGTCAGTCTGTGACGAATGGATCTACCATTCCAGTCACAGCTGCCCTGACCGTCTCCTTTCCACATATCCGAGTCATTTTCCCAAACACACAATCATTCATGGACATGTTCGATGAATACCCACTGGGCCCAGATGAGAGTTTTGTAATGTCCCAAAGCCCCGGACCCTTTGAAGTCCAATCCCTTGGAAGAGGATTCGAACAGTTCCATGATACCACTACTGGCTTTGATGATTCCTTCCAAATCAACCAACAAGATCAAGTTGAAGCCGCACCAGACACCCTTAGGGTCGATCATGCTGTTATATCTCCAAAGCAGTTCGACGCCACAGTGCCAAAGGGTTTTGAGGCCAAAGATACATTTAAAGAAGAAAAATCAGCCACACATCAAAGGCCAGTGAGCACGATTCCTATTGGAGCTGTTCTTGTTGCTTTTGCTACTGATGTGCCTACTACCATGGATTCTGGTGATGCAATGGGTGTTGTTTCTAACCTTGCGCATGTGATCCAAACCATGATTGATGAAAAGAAAGACATGTCCAAGTGCATAGCCGATCTTGGGACAGTGAATACCCTGATTAGCCAGAAGGTTATTCATATCAACCACGAGTTGACGATTGCCTGGTCCGAGGCCAAGTCCGAAGCTGATTCGAAGAAGGCCAATGAGTCCGCTCAACGACTAGAAGACTATGTGGCGACCCTTCATAATGCACTCACCACGACGCAAGACAAGGTTGACAAGGCAGTCCAAGATTCCAAACAGCAGGTCTTGTTGCTAGCCAGACAGTTGGACTTAGCAGCATTGAAACGCAAACTATTTCAAGGTGAATTGGATGTGACCACCCTTGAATGCGATTCCTACCTACAAACCCAGGTGCCAATCGTTTAGTCACACCGGATACTTGTTCTGTAAAGTGGAAACCTACCATACTGCACTGACGGAGTTTCAAAAAAAAATTGATAAACTTAAAAGGACGGCAACCACCAAGTTAGGCAAGACTAAGGCCATTATAAAGGATTATGAGAAAGATGCCACTCAGGTGTTGGAAGCCGGGCCTCAAATTTAGTTCCATTGATGTCACAGTTCTCGTCTCAGCACCACGATCAGGCAAGAATGGATATAGAGTTGGATTCAAACATGGAACATGACGGAGCCCCTGACATCCAAGAAGAACTCCAGTTCCACATGTAATGCAAGCAGGTCCATCTTCATCAAGGACCACACCATTGTTCAAACGACCAATCAGCATCAAGGACCATATCCAAAGCTTTTTAGCGCAACATCCCCATGAGTCATGGAGTGGTGGTTGGGTCATCAAGTTTAAGACCTCTAAAATTGAGGCCGGCAAAGAATTGGATAAGATACTTGCATTGGGAGAGCAGCCAGCTTGGAGAATTACAATTTTTGAGAAAACTCCGGAATCTATCAAGAATTTTGTGGCCAGCCCTCACCAATTGCACGTAGATCCATATTATGTACCAATGTCGCGCAGAAGTAAGTGGAAGAATTTGGGATTGGCTATGGACAAAATTACCATCCATATGCCAAACTGGCCAATCTTCCACAAACCGTATAGCTGGGAGATCTCAATGGGCTTCCATCAAATCCTACAAGCATACCAGCAGGAGTATATTCACTCTTTTGATTCCACAATCAGGCAATCGGCGTTGTTTGCAAAAGATTTCACTCTATTGGTGTCCGTTGCAACACGATGGAATGATTGTCTTTATACTTTGGCATTCGATCTGAATAAGCCAATGGCATCAGATAGCATTAAGGATTAGTTACTGGTGGCCAGATTATATTTCTATGCTGCAATGATGGGAGGCTCCTGGGAATATCGATTTACAGCTTGGACAACTTCAAATTGGATCGTCAGAGCCCATCATTGTTTTTTGCCGCACAATTTAGATTTCAACACTGTTGACTCGATTTCATGGAAAAGGTGCAGTATCATTTCATAAAGATTCGACATGATGCAAATAAAAGCCCACAGTAACTACAGCTCGCAAGTGTCGTGGAACCGCCACCAATTTTGGTGGGGGACACTGTTGGAGGGTTTGTGGATCCCAAGGCAACCCTAACCCTAGTTAATAAGTGAGAGGGATTTGGCACCCTATGTGTGTAAGTCCAACCCGATGATCACATAGAGATTTCATTAATTAGAAAGTCAATAAAAGGACTTTAGGCTTTTTGTGGGATTTTAATATCACAGGGACTACTATAAGAAGGGACCAACTCAAGTTTTGAGTTTGCTATCTTCATTTCAATAAAGCACATTGGTTCTCTTGTGAAATGGATTCATGAATGTCCTTGCTCTCTATCACTTTTCCTCCATCTCTCATGCTTTTATTGTGTTTTCTAATTGTTGGATCAAAGTATTATTGGGTGTTTTTATACTTTTTATGAGAGAGAAAGGGAGAGAGAGAGAAAGAGTAAGCCATCTTCATGGTGGATCTTAGTGCTAATGATTGTAGTGTTAATGCTTAGGGTTAATGGATGTTAGAGCTAGATGTGGATCTTCCATTCATGCTGAAATCTGAAATATGTTATCGCTCTTATGGGAATGAATCTACGCGTGACAACTAACTTCATGTCCTTTGATGCTAGATTGATTAGATCTTGGGTTAAAAAAAAGGCAAGGAAAGAAACCCACTACACACACACACACACACACACATGTGAAAGTACTGTACTTTAGGACCATAAATGGATCTACAAAAGATCCACAAGAGTGATTGGATGCTTGCTTAACAATCTATCAAAAAACTAGACACAAAAAAGTTGATCTAGATTGGCAATTTGACAAACAACAAGCATTAACAATCAAAAGCATTGATCAACATTGAAATATGATCCCACACGTGTGTACTACAAGCTGTAGTACGGCCTTCAACCTGAGAAACAAGTAGAAATTGATTTGGTTTCATTTGGATCACAAAAACTCAATGTACATAGTGAACTAGCTTGAGATTGCCAATGAGCTCCAAAAATTTTCTATCTTCTCACTATGGGAGCTTGGAATACATAGCAAATTCGACTTCCTTCTTGAAGTTAGGTGGATTTCCAGCATGTAATAAGGAAGTTAACTTATCCTTTTTGCCCTAAAATGAAACCCTAGTCTATTTCCTAGAGTCATGCTTGGTAGATAGCTAGTTGGTCAAATTTTCACCTTAAATCTAGGATTTAGGTCCTATACACTAGGAATCACTACCAAAATGACATGAACAACCCTATGGACTTGACCTAACCTACATTAGGAGTGGATTGCCACGTGGCATCTTGGCCTCACATGTGTGGAATCCACTTATGTACAAAATTTACATTATACTACATGGTTTTTTATCAAGCTAGATTTGCCAATTTTTGGCAATTCTTCACAACACACACACAAGATTTTCAATATACCAAAAATATTCTCCCCATAGTAAATCCTATTGGGAATCATGGAACTCACACACCATAGTAAATGTGGCTTGTAAACATAGGATCCATAGGAGCAGTGCTACAAGATCCCCATGGGACTGAGAATATATCAAGTATAGGGGTGACAACACTATTGTGGATACAAAGCCCTCCTCATCAACCTACAATGGCAATGAGATTCTCAAAAACCATAGGCAATATGCAACCTAAGGATTCTTGGAGATTCTCAATTCCTAATCCAAGGTATATCAGGATGTGCCAGTTAAGAATAGAAATCTACATGGCCATGCCATCACCATCCATGAGCTCACAAAGTGTTTTTCCCAAGTAGAGTGGATGCACAATTAAAGAGAGAAAACCTTTGAGCTGATAACTTGGCCACCTTGGTGTATGACCACAAACATTATTGGCAGTGTGACCCAAGGACTATTAGCACCTCCCACATAACCACTAATGCAGAAGTATGGGTAGTACTAAAAGCCCAAACATGATATGCAATTTGTTGGACCAGGAATCTGATCAACCAGTAGGAAAAATTTGTTAGATTAGCCAACCACTATGCCCATTGCCTACAAAAATGGCTACTACTCCCTTGGGGTCCTAAGATGAAACCAACAAGATCCATCTCACTAAGTACTGGTATAATCCCCACGAACCAATGGAACCAAGAGCTGATCTAGTCCTCTACATATGGATGTGCGACAAAATCTGCAAGAAAAAAAAAATGCTAAATGAGATGTTCTATTTTTGCTTTATCTAGGAGCAGATCTATCCCTTGTAGATGTGCCAAAAGTTGATCCCAATTACACAGACAAAATGAAGATCCAAAAAATAAAAATGTGCAAGGAAGCACTATAGCGCCGACACTCCACACTACTATGCATCATAAATTGACACGACATGTTTGAGCATTTGCTTGCAAGATCATTTTTGTACATCCATATCCTTTCATCCAACATCTATTTTGTGCTATGTGGGACATCACTTAATTTCCTATGGACATGAGTGTTTGGTTATATGCATGCATATGAGGAGCGTGTAAGGAACTATATATCTTGTAAAATGAAAAAAAAAGAAAGAAGGAAAGAAGACATTGATAAGTCTAATCAGATCTAGACTCATTTGTGAGGACGAGTGATGCCCACTCACAGTTCTAATGGAGGTGAGGGCGAAGACATGACCACTTACTGATACAACTATTGGAGTGGGTATTTGAATGATGCAATATATCTAAGGTAATCCTTGCGCAAAATGGAGGTGAATTGCTAAGTGTTGATGGACAAGATTTATTGTGAAATGGCACTTAGTTGCCAATTTAAAGACCCTAAAATGCATGTTTGGTTGCGGGCTCGATGCGAATGCCAAACATTTTTGCATATATTGTATGTTTGAAAATGGCCGAAATAAATGTCTCTTGCATTGCAACCACAACGAGTTTCACCAAACATGCACAATCTAGACAAAGCTTGGAGTCCTGTATTAGATATTCCTCTCAAAAGAGTCCATTTTTTGATGCAATGTGAATTGCAGATATCGGACAAATTGTTATATTTGTATTGTTGCTCTGCATGGAATATGCAACTCAAAATCATGAGCGGATGTTAGTATACAATATCTAGATACTATTGTTATAAAAAATGGGACTACACAAGGGCCATGTCAATCTTTCCAAGGACATTGAGTTGAGTGGAAAAACTCAGGACTTGCCAACAAAAGTTTCCATGGGGGGGGTGCAAAAGCAAGGCATTTATTATGAAATCATATTGGACGGGGAAGTAGTCTTCAATGGGAGTATTGGAAGAGAGTGTTTGAATGCACGACAAATATTGGCTCAGATCCCCATATGGCTACAACACGTGCAAAGGTGTGGCAAACATTTGATGCTTTGTCACTAACTATCAATAAAAAAGACTTGAAAGTGGAGGATTATGATAGATATTAGACGGAAGTACAAGACTTCACTCAATTGATGATTGATTCATGGGGAGAAACACACATCACTCATTATATGGTGAATGTTTTGTCTTTCTTTTTTCTTTGTAAGTTCAATCCAAGTAAATTTTACTAATTAGAGTTTTATGCTAACAACACATTTTGTATGCTCATGGACCTTGGTTTTTTTAAGACATATGGATTGGAACACCCAAGGGATGGAGAAGAGTCATTACAAAGCCATGGCTGCGTATTTCAAAAATTCAAGACATGGCGGAGGTAAAGGCCTTAGCAATGCCTTGGTAGAGATATTTCAATGGTTTTATAGAGGAGTTTTGAGTAGACAAAACATCAAAGACACACATGATCTAGGGTTGAGTTGAGTAATCTCTTTCTCAAATTTAGCTATGTTGGCTGATTCTGACAAATCCCCAAGATATTCGGCCAGAGCTACCCAAGAGCACCTCTCAGCTTAGACCGGGGAGGTCTCTGAGAAGATGAGATGAATGAAGACTGAGAGCTGAGTATGAGCGCCGAGAAGTAGTAGTTAAGTATGACAAGCAAGAACTGTGTAGCCTCATGGTGAATCTCGAAAGATGAGTGACCATGTAGGAACTAGTATTTCTAGGCTAATGTAATAAATGCAAGTAGACCCCTCTTAAAGAAAGTAGAGTGAGCCACCTTTTGATGGTGACGTCTAGTGGAGAGCATTATTCCACTTGTAATATGTGAAATGTGGAAATGGAAGAGGGTGGAGGGTGGTTGTTGATCTTGGTAGTGGGTATCAATGGTTGTTGCTGTTGAATTGATTAGTTCTTGTTTTCAGTTTTGTTGTTTAATGCATGTGTGGATTAGTTGTAATCAGTTTAGGATCTGATTCAAACTCTTTTTTGCAACAAAGAAGTAGAATCATGGTTTGTTCACCTAGACTATATGCTGATCTATAGGTTGAACGTTTTGATTGCATGTTTGGTTGTGAATGCATGTGATACATTTTCAAGAGTGACCCTTTCAAGTCATCCTCTGACAGGCAAAAAAAAAAAAAGGTTCATCAGTCCCCTCTACCTGATATGGGCTCCGAAACAAGAAAGATAAGCTTATAAACAAGCCCACACTCTTTGGTGACAAGCAGAGTGCAAACATAACCTGTAAGCAAGAAGAATGACCTGTTAACATATCCTCTAACATAGGGGATTTCTCTACAAGCTAGAAGAGCATCTTGGCAATCATCCATAGCAAATGCAAGGCATAGAGAATGGAGAACGTCTCGGGCTTGTGTATGGAAGTGGTGGGTACCTCGACAAGGAACATCCAATGAAGAGGACGACATTTCACAAATAGCAAACAATGACTAAATAGAATATTTTGAGAATATTATATTTTTTTTGAAGTATGGTAAGATAATTTACTTAATTACTATAGATAGACTTTATTTGATGCAGTATTATAATCATGTCTATTTTTTTAAAAAAATTACTATATAAGTCTAGTTTATCTCATTTTGATCTCTGTTGGCAAAAATATTCTCACACTCCGTATTCCGCCAACTGTTGAATATAGAGTTGTGGTTGTACACAATCATTAATCAATATTTTGGATTTACTGAACACTCTATTCACTCACAAGCTACTGCTTAGAATCTACATATCCAAATCTATCTTTCATTCACTCAAACTCAATTAAGTGAAGGAATAACTAAACCTAACACTCCTCGCTTCAACTACATCTCCATAAAACATGGAACATGGCAAACATAATTCACAACTCATTCTAAGCATCCAGCTTTGTAACTCTGGCCTATCATTAAGAGTAACTCAGATAAGTTCTACCTACTTGACATTCATCAATGTATTCCACAATCACAAACAATAGATCTATAGTTTCAGTACTACAATCTTAAATTCATGCAACAGATAAACTCCAGTTCTCACTTGCAACCCTTCTTGATTATTCTCAGAACTTCACAAACACTCATCACAAATATGAACAACAAATGGTGCACGAATCTGATAAGAAGTATTCCAAAGGTTCTCATTCCAATGACAATAATTCTTACAATTCTATGCAACAATACACATCACATCATCAAATCTGCTCAACTCTAGTTTGATCATCAATATAATCAATCGGTATCCTTCTTTGGATCGCCCGATATGGATCTTGACAAATCTCCAGCTCTACTCTCTCTCCACACTGCTCAATCCTCTGTGACCTCTCTCATGTCTTCAATTATCAACAACAGAGGTGCTCTTCTCTTTGTCGGTTTCTCTTTTCTATCTTCTCTCTTCATAGCTTTTTTTGCCCACCATTCAATTTCTTGGATGTCGCATTCTACAACCGGGCATAACTGAATGTGGTTTTCTCAACTTCCCACTAACATGTCACATTCGGCTATCTCCCAAGTAACCAACTAATTTGTCCTCAGCTCATAGACTTACACAACAAGATGCCATGGTTGGGTCATTAAGTTACAAGTCTAGTTACTTTTAAGAACAACAAAAAACTTAGATCAATTGGCAATCGGTTAAGCATGATATTGTTAGAGAATCTACCAACATTGACCTCCGCCAACCTTGTTGCATCCCTTTGCAACATTAATCTTACGTCTTCATCCGTATTCTTCGGTTATTAGGCTAGTCCTTCTGTTTTGCAACTTGGTTTCACTATCAGTTATCGTCCTTCAGGTAGTTCTGTAGTGGAAATCCAAACCTATTGCCATACCATCTCTGTTCAAAACATTAATGAAACTTATTCTATTTTAAGTCTATACATAAATCATTGATTCGTTAGTCCATCGAGCAAATGAAATACAAGATAATACTGGTGGCCACAAGTGGATTATGAATCTAGATAGGATGAGCAGATGGAAGGTGAATGGAGTCCTAGGTGAGAGCAATCAGGGCATGGTCACAAATGATCCACCTCTATTGTGTCCATCTTTGTCTTCTTTCTTTTTTGGGTGAGCTAACGTGGCCTGTACTTTGCATGTGGTGCTCCAGAGCTGGTTCACTTGGTCTAGGACATTTCGTAGATCTTGTTGCATCTTCTAGATTTGACTGTGAGATTCAAGAAGCCTTCCTTTGTAGTGGTCTTGTTTAATCTTTGTATTGGCCATGTGGGCTTCATAACTTTGAATCAAGTCCACATATCTCTACATTTGGACGGCCTCCCCAGATGGTGGCACTACAACAATATAATTAGGTTTCACTTGGATTGTTTCACTTGGTTGAGCTGTCAACGGGTGTTGTTCGGTTGATGCATGTGCATCTTGCTGCTTGAGCTGATCTTGTAGTTGTAAGAGATCTTGATTTTGCTATTGGATCATTCCTTGCAGCTCTTGGTTTCTCAGCTCATCTTCTGCAGCTCGTATCCTCTTATCTTTAAGCTCAATTTGGCAAGTCTCCAATTCTTTAGCTCTTTCGGCTAGCTGAACGATCAATTCCTCATTTTGGCTTACCAACCAGTGTAAATGGAAGGACATATCGTACTATACCAACAGGGTTAATATAGATTTTATAGTAGATAATGTTGTTCCCATAGACGACAACATTAGAAAGTTATGTTTTTGGTACAATTATGGCAAGTGGTTTTGAGTGTTATTCTGGTTGTCGACAGACATTTAAAAGTAACCAGTATTACTTATGTTTGGGATGGGTAATGTTAATAAATTCAGAACAACAATCTAGCCTCTATTGAATCGAATGAAGCGCGCTCTATAGATGAGATGTTATCAGAGTAGTACAACAGTACTACACTCAGGCTGATTAAGGTCTCAACAGAGAATCGAGAATTGTTTGATGTATTTGCAACTGTGCATACAATTAACTAATCGTGTTTGTGAACTATTCGTTTCTAGACAGAAGTCCTCAACAACTAAAGCCCAACTCAATGATTAAAGAACACGAAGAGTTTTAGAACACGTTAGAAACTTATGTCAATGCCAATCAGGAAAACAGATCAGAGACTCAATTCTTTAGACAGGGACTGTCATCTCATATGTATACATACAACTTTATTCAATGATCGTGTTAGACTGTACCAAAGATAGTCGTTATTCGAGTGCCGAAAAGAAAGTATTCCCAATAGACGAATAAGATGGTTTAAAGACAGTTCTTTAGAGCATTTTTTACAGAAACACAACGAACGACTGTAATGCACTAGAGCGTCTGTTTGATCAGAGAGTAATTCATGAAATGCGTTAGAGATTGTTAGCAGACTCAAGATCACTCACACTCAGCAGTGCGGAGAACAAAGATAAGAGAGAATGACTCATAGAACTCTATTCCCTTCTTCAATCTCTTACATAAGCATAAACTCTTCTCTCTCGATGATCGAGACATGAAGTGTGAGATCAATATATGATCTACGGGGCAAACAAACACACCTTTAAAACAACAGGTGTGTCGCTCCTGCGAAAGGGTCTAGTTAACAATTAGACTGAAAATATGTTCAACTATACCATAGGAGGTATACTTAACTATGAGTTAAAGTTATTCTAGTTTAACATGTCTGTTCGTATCTAGTCGTTTCGTATGGACGACCTAGTAAAGGTTATCCAAGACAATGTCTTTTCCTTTTAAAGGTCTTGTCCTTAATTACAAGGCAAGTACTTAGGAGATATATTTCCGAAAAAAGACTTAGGCCTCTTCATGATTTATACTTAACCAGCTCATATCTTCATTTTCGAGTATGTCATACCATATTTATGTTGATATTAAATATTTAACATTTTTGTGGCATCACATATCCCCTTTCTCAAATGTGAAACGTCCTCGTGAACATATCATCTTCATTTCGAGGATTATTCGAGAAACATTCTTGTTCGTCAGATTTTTGTTGAGACAAAAAGATATTTCTTCATGTATTTTGTCCTTTAGATATTTCTTCGTCTTAGAGAATATGTGTCTTGTTGTTTCTTTAATTGAATAGTTTGTTTTGAGTTGATCTTTGAATTGCTGATGAAAACTGGAATCAAACTTCAAAACATCTTTAAACTTCAAAAAGTTAGCATCCCATAGAAACATCACCACGACAAAGGCACGAATGAATATTCATGAATGATTAAGTTCTTCATCTAATTTCTGAGCAAGCTCCAAATTCTGTTGAGCTTCGATCAAGAGCAAAGCTTCTTTTGATTTTGTATAGTGGCCAACTAGTAAGTTGCCAAATTCTTCTAACTTAACCGAGAGTAATGTTCCATCAAACAGATCTTGGGTAATCTTGGTATCTTTCTCTGAATTACTACGTAGAGTGAATTCTTTACAATAACGAGCTGAAAATCTAATAAAATTGCTTTTAACATAAAGATTCTGAACAAAAAATAATGTCTTCACCACAAAGGTACCATACTGCCAAAATGTATATGTATGGAAATGCTTATAACGGAATGACTTCCTTCTATCTTGTAAATTATGGCGAATCTCCGCAAAATATAAGGTCGCTTCTAGTCATCGAAGGAAATGCCTACTGCTCCTGGTAGCATTATGTAATCCACACGCCATTGCAACTCAATGGTAAAAGCATGTGGATACCATTTTCAGAAGCGTTCAGCAAATGCACAGAATATGTCAGCACATACCTTCGACTGATTTTGCCACATTCGCTTTGGCTGTGTAGATATAGTTGCCAAATCCTGAGTTTGCAACTCAACAGCCAGCTTATGATCTTCCATTTGTTGCTTTTGATTCGACAACTCTTGTTCAAGCTGGTTAATCTTCGTGATAGCCTCCAAGAATTTTGGATGGTCTGAGGCTCCGGTGCAGGCAAACATAGTTTCGAGTTGCTATGTGAGGTCATCAATTTGTAGGAAGGCCTGAAGGCATTCATCATGTGCCTCGGGCCCGCTGCAAGATGAGGTGACATCACTGGAGAGCTCCTTCAGCTCCGCCAACTCTTCCTCGACAAGAGCCTTCGCATCCTCGAGCGGTTGTAAGAACGCGACTCGAAAATTTTTGAGCATCTGGCCTTGGAGCTGGTTCAGCTTCATGAGATCGACTATGATTGACCCTGCAGTGGTGCTCAGAGACAGAGCAGCTTCTGTCTTTAGTCTTGTCATTCGCTCCTCCTGTAGATGTTTCTGGAGCGCGACATTATGATAATTTGTAGCCAAAAGTTGTTGTTTCAAAGAATCGTTTTGAGTCTGAAAATTGTCAAACTTGGCCTGAATTGCCTTATTGGTCTGCTTCAAAGAATCAGCTTCCTTTATCAAAGTCTGAAGCTGTGTTTCGAGAGAACGATATTGTTTGATCAACTTCGTGTTGTCTGATTTGAGCAAATCGATCTTCTCGAAGGACTCCTTCAAAGAGTCTAGTGATTTTCTCTCTGAGGTGATAAGCTGCATCGTGAGTTGACGGTGGTACTTGACAAACTCATATACTTCAGCCACTAGATTCTTGGCTTTCTCTGTCATGAATCGAAACCACTAGGGCTGGTCATCTGGTTCTTCTTCATCTGTCACAAGTGCCCCAATGTCACCTTCAGCAGCTATTCATCCTTTGTCGGATGTGTCGGACTGGGTTGCGTCATCCTCAGAGGTGGATGCACTCTGCTGCTTCTGAGATGTGGAAGCAGATGCTAGCTTTGAAGATTCAGCAGCAGCAGTAGCTCCATCGGTTTCCATTGCCACAACTTCACTCTCCATAGCAGTGGTGGATGCCACTTCGACTACTGGTGCAACATCAGATACAACTGGAATAGGTATAGAGATGAGGCTAGAAACCTCAATTGGCTTGGGAGCCAACATCCTTCCCGTCAACAGTATTTTCTCTGGATCAGTAAAATTTGAAAATGAGCGCACAGACAAGAAACATGGGCTCCGACTCCAGAAAACTTCTGATGTTTGATCCATCGCAAAAAAGCTTTGTATGTGATAACGCCGAAGCATACTGGATCATTCGCAAGCACATCCAATATGTAACCAAAATTTTAAACCACAATTGTCACATCCGCATCCGTCAAAAATATCGCTTGATTTGCGTATTTACAAAATAGTTTGAATGTGGCATCTTGGATCATAGAAATTTTGTACCCCTTCATGGGTACGAAGCAGTTGCTTAGGAAATGGGCAACTTCATCCACCGAATTTTTATTTGTCGCAACCAACTTCCCATCCAATGGTAGTCCGAGGGCTGTGCAAAACAAATCTTCAGAGATGGTGAAGAATTTGTCTCGTACATGAACTTTGAATTCCTCCTCCAAAATTGAATGTATAGAATTCACAAACTCAGTATTGACTTCAGAGAGGATGATGGAGGGGTCCACTTTCAAATTCCCAAACCTGCATTGATCCAAAAAGGACTGGATGGATGCCAGACGGATTCCTGCGCGTGCTTTCCAGATGATATTAGAGCTAGAACCTGATCCGGAAGCCATTGTTCGAATGTTTAACAATAGCTCCATAGATCACAATAGTTCGCAAAAGAGTGCTTTGATCGCAAAGAGAATGAGTGTAGGAAAGCATAAACTCGCAGGTAGAAAGTGTAAAAAAAAAATGGAAAATAACTCTGATAAGCAGTAGCGGTGTGGAAGGGATGATGACGTGACATGGTGACTTGACATCTGTCACTTCCATTTATGGAGGACGTGCATGGCTCAGTGTTTAAAACTATAATTTGTCAGATCGATCTTTAATGACGGAAGACCGTTTGTGAAAAGAAAAAATAAATTAAGGAGAAACAATACCTGTGAGCGTACACACGTGTGAATAATGATGATCATGTGGCCATCCTCTTTAATGGAGGGATACAGAAAGTAGGTCGAGAGATTCTCAAAAGATTCTCAGAAATATGCTAGAAAGATTCTAGAAAGTTTCGCGAAATTTTCTCGAAGGATCTTAAAAAAATGTTATAGAAACTCACAAAAATTTCTCAAAAATTTTAGCAACATACTAGAAAATTTCTCGAAAAACTAGAGATGACGCTAGAAAAGATTCTAGAAAATTTCTCGAAAACAATTTACGAAAATTTGACTAACAAACTTAGTGTCGCAAAAAAATCTCAAAAAGTTCTCAAAAATACTTTTAAAATGATATTGAAATATTGAGAGAAGTCAAGAACAATTCTCGAAAATTTCACAAAAATTTCTAGAAAATTTTTAGAAAAAAAATAAAAGAAAAGTCGCAAAAAAATTTAGACAAGATAAAAGAAAATTCGCGATTAATTTCAAAAAAATACTAGAAAATAATAAGAATAAAATAAATAAAATAAAAATTCTGGTCAAAAGTAGTATTTCTTCAGTCTGAACCCGTTAATACGTGTCGGTAATAGTTCACTTTCAAGTGACTGAAGTTGCACAGAACCATTGTCAAACACTTCTATGACTTTATAAGGTCCAAGCCATCGCATATGGAGTTTTCCATGGAACTTTTGATGGCGATTGTCATATATCAACGCATAATCATCAGCTTTAAGATCATATTTTTTTATATGACTGTCATATTTCTTCTTTCTTTGTTTCTGGATTTCCTCCATTAGTTTTTGTGAATGTAGATAGTGACATCCTTCAGTTCTCCAACAGGTTTTTGTCGCGTCGAATCAGCTAACTTGATGTTTTGTTGTGTCGGTTGAATGTCAGTCAGCCCCAGAGCATGAGTTGTGTCTTCTGTTATTATATTCACACTGGAACCAGAGTCAATTGGCACTTTTTTGATCAGGCATCCCGCAATATCAATCTCAGGTGCACCGAGATCACCTAAATCGATAGACAAAATACTAGCATCTGGCACAGAAACTTTTTTCTTCTTTTTGGGCACAGAAAGGCCTTTCACTTGCTTTCTGTAATAAGTGTTATCTGCCAACAACTGTTCAAAAGTAATGTTCGGATGAAGAGATCCGATATCAGTAACAATGTCATATTCTTTTGTCTTTGATTTTGAGGTTGGTTTATTGATAACAGCACCAGACAATTTCGTTCTTCGCAATTTCTTCGTCCTCTTCCTCGAAAGTGACCACCTTTTCTGCAGCAGCTGTCTAAAGTTCAGCGTTGATGATTTTCTTTGCTTCTGCTGAGATATATTTTGCAAACAACTTCGCAGCATCGCGGTCATAGTCAGGGTCATCTTTGAGATCTTCCTTAGTTGTAGATTTGTTCGTTGTTTTGCTAGAGGATTTCTTCTTCGAGGATTTTCTGTGCTTTGTCAAAGATTTATGATCAGGTTTCGAATAGCTTTTGTTTCTCGTTGTGACTTTGAATAATTTCTCCACGTCACTTGGCCAGGATTGATCTTCTGTCTTTGCCAGTTTTTCTTCAATAACGTCAATTCTCTGCACAACAGCATCAGTCAAAACTTTCGCTTTCGTGTCTACAGCAACTAGTGTTGCTACATACTGATATTTGGGTCGCGAATTCTGCGGCTGAGGGCAGTCAGGATACTTGTGGCCAGGCTCTCTGCAATTTGAGCATAATGGTACATAACCAATCGGCTTTTGCGGTTAAGGACAGTCAGGAGAAAAATGTCTTGGCTCAGTTGCCCGAAACTGGTTTAGTCGCGGTTTGAGACTTCGCTGGTCCAACAAATTCAGGAGGATTATGTCTTCTTGGTGCGAACTTGGGTCTGTCCTGGTGGGCTGGTACTGCAGTACCCTGTACATAGTTAGTATTCACATCATTTTGAAAAATAAAAAGTACCTCCTGGGTAGGATCTTCAATGTATTTGACATTCACAGTAGTGCAGTCTTCCTTAGTGTGTCCAGAGGTTCCACATTTCGTACACCACATTCCTCAATTGGAAGAAGACGCTTTTGGTCTTTTATCTGCAACTTCAGATATCTGTACTTTCAAGTCATTAAACTTTTTATTAAGGTTAGCCATATTACTCTTCCAAAGCTTTTCAGCTTTAGAAATTGACGACTTATCCTCGACAACTTTCGTGTCATCCTTTTGTTTAGTTCGTTGTTTATTCTTTCTCTCTCCTTTGTCAGCTTCTGATTGTGATAAATCAGTGCTTTCAGATTCCGAGCTTGAGGAACTGGTACTTGAATCAGAATCAAAATCATCATCGCTGTCACTAGAATCAATCTTCAACTTTCGAGATTTCTTAGTCGATCGTCACTTTCGTGCTAGTTTCGAGGTCTCGAAATTTTCGGCACTAGCTATTACTACTGCTAAGGAGGTCATGTCCTTTTGTTTACAATACCGATCAATCTTTGGTGGTAAACCAGCCAAAACCCATTCGATCTGCATATCTACGGGATATACACCGGTTAGTTTTCCTATGAAATTTTTAACCCTTTGTGTATATCTGCGAAGGGATTCTTTACTCTTCTTCTGAACATTGTTCCGACGTCCAAGATTTCTAGATTTGTAACCGATCTCTCTGAACTGATTCAGAAACGCATCTTTCAGCAAGTACTAGGTTCCTACGCGGCCTGGTACAACTTGACTGTACCAGATGCGTGCCTACTTTCTTAGCAGACCAAGGAAGATTCGTAGTTTGTCTACATCAGCTCCCTCGTTATTCGCATTAGCAATTGACTCGGATTGTGAGACATAGCTATCTGCAGCATCGGAAGAAGTCCCTTTAGAATAATTGTATTTAATTTTAGAGATAGACGTGAAACGTGCAGCAGGACCCTCAATACCGAAGCTAATTAGGAGTTCAACTAACTAGGCAGTGATTTCGTCTAGATTTCTTCGACTAGTACTTTCACTTTGTCTTCGTAAAAATTCCTCTCTAAGCTTAGATATCGTTCTAATCTGGATTCTCTATCTGATATACACTAGATATGAAGATGGATTTGTCAGATTTCTTATAACTTTTCTAAACTATCCCCGACAACGGCACCAAAAATTGGTATATGGCGTACTATACCAACAGGATTAATATAGATTTTATAGTAAATAATGTCATTCCCATAGAGGACAGCGTTAGAAAGTTATGTTTTTGGTACAATTATGGCAAGTGGTTTCGAGTGTTATTCTGGTTGTCGACAGACATTAAAAAGTAACCAGTATTACTTATGTTTGAGATGGGGAATGTTAATAAATTCAGAACAACAATCTGGCCTCTATCGAATCGAATGAAGCGCGTTCTACAGATGAGATGTTATCAAAGTAGTACAGCAATACTACACTCTGGCTGATTAAGGTGTCAACAGAGAATCGAGAATTGTTTGATGTATTCGCGAGTGTGCAGACAATTAATTAGTCGCGTTCGCGAACTATTTGTTTCTAGACAGAAATCCTCAACAACTAAAGCCCAACTCAATGGTTAAAGAACACGAAGAGTTTTAGAACACATTAGAAACTTATGTCAATGCCAATCAGGAAAACAAATCAGAGACTCAATTCTTCAGGTCTTGCCCTTAATTACAAGGCAAGTACTTAGGAGATATATTCCCAAAAAATGACTTAGGCCTCTTCATGATCTATACTTAACCAGCTCATATCTTCATTTTCAAGTATATCATGCCATATTTATGTTGATATTAAATATTTAACATTTTTGCGACATCACAGGACATCTCGGCATGGATTTCAAGGGCTTGTTTCATGGTCCTTGACAAGTTACTCACAACTTTGAACAAAGGAAACTGAGAGGGTGCGTAGTGAGATGGTGGAAAGCAAGTTTGCATATCAAATGGTAAGGTGATGGTAGTAGGAGTTGAGGTGGTGATGGTGACTATATCAGAAAGGGTGAGTGTAGCAAAAAGGAGAATGGAAATGGTGATGGTCTGGGTGAGGGGTCCGCTCGAGGGAGTTAACTCCTCCTTGATATGTATAGGCCCTATAGAAACAACTTCATCAAAACTTTCTAACACATCATTAGTATCGAAGTAATCAAGATGATCAACATCGATAATAATGACTTGTGTGTGAGAGATTAACATTGGCTTGGTTGACTATACTGTCGAACTTACCTCTGGTACCTTCTCCTCAATTGATTTTGCTAATGTGTGCTCTTCTTCTATTGGGGTCTTCACTGGCTCTTCTTCTGCTTGGTTCTTCTCCTCAGCTGCTGGGTCCGTGGCTCATCAGCTATTGACTATTGTTGTATCATCTACTACGACACTCAAGATGTAAAAACTGGTGGCTTGTCAATGAGATTTGGATGAGCTTTGAGTATACTTTGCATTGCTTGAGGACTCTTGAGCCTTTTGCCCTTGATCTGCGGCCAACATCTTGGCTTTCTTTGCTTGTGGTTGCATTGTCGGCGTCTGGAACTTGTTGCTCTTTGTGTCCGAGCCAGATCGGTTTGGAGCCTTGGTATGTAGACTCCTTCTTTGCTTGACAAGCTTCTTCCCTTTGGTGGACTCCTGCTCCTCCTTTATTGGTGGCGTCTGCTCCTCTACAGAATTAGACATGCTGCAGACTCTATAACTCCTTCAGCTTCTTGGTAATCCTGATCGGTCCCTCTAGAAACCCAAAATCCATCAGGTCTTTAGTCGCTAGTGGCACAATGAACGTGGTTGTACCTCTCTTTGAGAGTTTTATTTGAGAGTTTGATGAAAACTCTTTCAAAGTGGGGTTATATTGATTGTAGGCTGCTGTCATGAGGAAATGGCTTTGGAAGCCGTGAACTGGAAGGATTGTAAAATCCAGCCTCGTGAACATTGGTTGTGCCTCCTCATGTCAATGTTGCATTTCCTTTATGTCCATGAGACTCAGTTTGACTGGAACAACGATGCTTTCAACCATAAACTCCAGATTAGCAGAAGTAGCCATGCTCATCTTCGTATGTTTAGGTTTGTAAAGCACTTCAATCTTTCTGGCGTACTTTCGAACTATACAATCATAGTACAATCATGCAGTGAAAACAATGAATAGAAATCAAAGTAGTGCTTTACCGCTTCTTAGCCATAAACCAGTTGAAGGGTGTCATCTTGGTGGATCTACACGGTGTGGTTCTGAAGGCCCAAATACCTGAATATAATTTTGGTTCCCAATTGTTTCGGCTAGCTTCAACTATTTTGGTTAGAATGTGATAGATGATCTTGTTTGAGGATTCTGCTAATCCGTTATATCGAGGATAGTATGGTGTGCTTTTGCAATGCTTCACAGAATAGGGGATCAGGAGGTTATGTAAAATGTCATTGAGGAAATGAGTCCCTCTGTCCTCGCATGCACCCGTGGACTTGCACGAAGGTATGTCTTAAGGAGACACAATACACGAGGATGTGCCATTCACAATGCATGATCACGAGGGTTACATGATGGATGCATTCTTCACAAACCCACCCGAGGCCACATTGACAAGGGAAGAAGAGATGATGTGTGTCTTTGTATCCACTCCTTTGTACGAGGATGGACAAATGTCAAAGTTGCAAGCTTGTTTGTTACTTTTGAACTTGCAAACTAATGGTACGGGTGGTCGCATGCGAGCGTCATAGAGTTGTTTGAGTAAGCTTGCCAGCTTCTTGTGTATTATAGACAAACTCAAATCTCATTTTATTTTTTCATGTGTTGTGAGAAACTATAACTAATTACATAAATATTTTGTTGCAGATTGCTCAGAAAAATGTTGCCTCCAAATAACACCATGGCGACATCTCGACAAGAAGCCAAGAAAATGTTATTGATAGTCGACATGGATTACAAGAGTATACATGCATTTCCCAACGATTGCATTTTATATAGAGGTGAGTTTGAGAAGGCAAGCATGTGTCCACGTTATGGGAAACATTGTTACATGCAGGATTTACAAGGAGACACCATACCCGCCAAGGTGGTACGACATTTTTTCATCATACCCATGAGAAGCCATATGTTTAAGTGTAATTCCATAGTTGAGCTTATGTCATGGCATTCAAGCAATCGTTCATTGGACGATACTATCAGGATCCTTGTCGATTTTCCAACATGGAAGCACGTGGATGCTACTTGGCATGAGTTTAGCGATGAGCCTCGCCATTTGCATTTGGGGTTGGCGATGGATGGTTTGAATCCATTCGGTGGAGCACCTAATGCTTGCCCTTCTTATCTTGGTAAAATACAAGGCAAAAAATATGGATGTGTATATGGCTCCCTTAGTAGATGAGCTAAAGATTTTATGGCAAGGAGTTCAAGTGAGCAATATATCAAGACCATGCAAACAAAGAGATTTTGTGGTAAAGGGGTTCTTGATGTGGACGATGCACGACTTTCTTGGATATGGGGAATGTTTAAGTGAGATATCCTTGCTATTGTTCATGATAATAAATGTGGTAGCCTAGTCGTTATAGATTTTCACAAAATCAGTGAAATAAGTAGTATAAAAGGTTTAATGGTTCCCCAAGAGAGAGAGAAATCTCCTCTTTCAGATCAATAAGTGTATAAAGGGTAATGGACAGATGGTGAATGTAATATTCAAGACATAATACTACAATGACAAATATGGTTATCCAAAGATATTGAGTAAATTGGCGTCCAAAAACACCGATGATGAAACGATTTGTTCAAGGTCTTAAGATATAGAAGGGTACGTTATCTTCTAGGCTCTTAGGACAATAGTAAGCAATTAATCTGACATCAACAAGCGAAGAGACCCTTCAAACTGAATCTATTCGGCTTTCAATTCCTCTTAACAAGCACAAAGAATTAGTTCTTATTACAGCAAGCAAACAAAGCATAATGTTAGTTAAGTTCTTTATCTAAACACATAGCTCATTCAAAATTAAGAGAGGTTCTGATTTAGAGTTAAGCTTAAGGCTCGGCTAATTTGTCGTAAAACATGGAAATGACCGGCAATGGAAGCTCGAGGCTTTGAGTGTAGGTGTGTAGGAACGGAAACGCAATAGTTAGCAGCAGAAATATTCAAGTCGAATGATTCATACAAATTGCGCAAATGAACAACGCAGTAGTGAGACAAAAATTGTACTCTGATTAATATCAACAGTGAGTACAATGGCTTGAAGTAATAACTTCAGCTTGCTGAGCATCATAACGTTGACTACATATAACTCTAATTAAAAGAGGAACTCAATCAATACTTACATAGCTTGATTCAACATATATATATTTACAAGTGTCGAGAGGCAAATATCTTTATGCCTTAACTGCCATTTACTCTAGTTTTGCATATGTACAAAGTTGGTAACCGCCCTTAGGATATTTGTTTCTCCAACTGTTTTAGGGTTGATGATAAGTTGGCGACGTCGATCTGCCAATGTAGCAAACAACGCGAAAAACCCGAAGGTGCCCGTAGACTGAAGACATGTAAATCCCGAAGGTGTCCTTAGAGTGAAGGCAGAGAAAAAGGCAAAAAAGCCGAAGGTAGGAAAAAGGGGAAAAAGACGAAAAAGAAAAAGGTGCCTTAAAATTGATTCTAGGTCATTAGGGCCATTGTCTCCTTTTTTGTGAAGGTGCGAAAAAGGAGAAAAAGATGAAGGTGCCTTAAAATGGATTCTAAGTCATTAGGGCCATTGTCTCTTTTTTTGCGAAGGTCTAAAAAAGGAGAAAAAGAGAAAGGTGTCTTAAAATGGATTCTAAGTCATTTTGGCCACTGTGTCTCCTTTTTCGCGAAGGTGCAAAAAAGGTGAAGGTGCGTTAAAAACGTTTAAGGCACAAGAAATCTCAAAGGAAAAATGTGAAGGTCCGAAAACATGTTGTTGGCCTTCGATTTTCAGGATGCTGATTACTTGGACGATTTGTTTAAGGCTGAGCCTAAGAAATCTAACACTCCATCTTAATGTGGATCCTGAAAAACTTTGATCTTCAAATTTAACATATCGTTAAATCTGAGATGTTGCTCCTTTGATAGGACCTTTGTGAAGTAATCTGTTGCCATGTAGTTTCTTTTGAAGAAAACCAATGCTACTTCCTTGCTATGCACTTTCTCTCTAAGGTAGTGATACTTGATTTCGATATATCTACTTCGATAGTGAAATCTTGGATTGAGAGATAGTGCTATTGTGCTTTGATTGTCACAATAGATTGTTGTAGGAAGTGGTTGTGCAAGGTTGATGTCTGCAAGTAGTTGTCTTAGCCAGATCGCCTCTTTGGTTGCATTTGTAACAACTATGTATTCAAATTTCGTTGATGATAATGCAACTGAGGTATGCTTCCGGCTGTTCCATGAGATTGGGCCTTGGTTGTATATAAATACAAATCCAGAAGTTGATTTTCTGGTGTCGACATCTCCTATCCAATCCGCATCTGTGTAGGCTTCAAGGATGTTGGCAATGTGGCTGCCTCCATAGTAGATGTTGAGAATTTTTGTTGCTTAGATGCACTTCATGACCTTTGTTAGTGCCTTCCAATGAGTTAAGCCTAGATTTGACAGGAACTGACTTAGTGCACTAATCAAATATACAAGGTCTAGTCGCGTGCAGATCATTGTGTACATCAATGATGAATTGGAATGGATAACGCTTCATCTCCTTCTTTTTTGCCTTAGTTTGAGGAGACAGTTCCTTTGATAACTTTAGTCCAGGGTCGAGTGGAAAATGACTTGGTTTGCAATTGGCCATTCCATACTTTTCCATCACATTGTTGAGATACCATTGTTGACTGATAAAGATCAGTCTGTTGGGTCGATATCGTTGGATTTGGATTCCGAGGCAATAGTGGACTATCATCTTGTATTCCTGTGCTAGTATGCATTTTGTATCCTTCATCAGATTCAGATTATTACTAAAAAAGAGTGTATCATCTACATAGAGAATGATGATGATGAAGTAATCTGATACAGTTTTGAAGTAGACGTTCGAGTCTGCTGAGTTTGGAATAAAACCATTCTATATCAAAAATTTGTTGATCTTCTGGAACCAGGCCCTGGGTGACTGTTTCAACCCGTAGAGCGCCTTGTGGATTTTGCATACAAGGTGATGTTGCTTGTCGTTGAGTTCGTATTCCTTTGGCTACATCATATAGATTTTTTCTTCGATGGTTCCATTGAGGACAACGGTCTGGACATCCACCTGGTGGACTTCAAGATCTGCTGCAGCTGCAAAGGAGAGGAGTAGGAGGATCGAAGCATGTTTGACAACTAGACTGAAGGTTTTTGAATAATCCAAATCTGGAATCTGGGAAAAGCCTAGCCTGGCTTTGAAATGATTTAGTCTTCTTTCAGCGTCGTACTTCATCTTGAATATCTATTTGTATGGAATTGGGTTTTAGTCCTTTGGCAGCTCAGTGAGTGCCCATGTTTGATTCTCCATAAGAGAATTATTGTCCTCACTATTGGATGCCTCCTCCAAGTGGGATGAGGGTATTGGTGCTCTCTCAGACTCGACCTCCAAGTAGCCATCAACCACTCCATGTTCTTTTCCGCACTCAAATATACTTACCCTTGTTGGGATATTCACAATGCAATTGTTAAGTCTAAGACAAGGGTGATTTAGTAGTATGGAGTACTCTCTGTTCTCAACATACATCTGCATGACATAAAAAACTATTTGGATTGTCTTGTTAGCCACAATGATCCGGACACCTTTAAGTTCTCCTTCTAGTTTAATTACAGAGTTGTTGGCCAGCTTGAGGGTAGTCAGGGTGGCTGATTCTATCATAAATCATAGCCAGTCTATTAGTTCTAGGTTGATGTAGTTTACTGCTAACCCTGCATCAACTATGGCTCTTGATATGAGTAGGCCATCTATAAGCACATCTACCTTAGGACAATAGTGATTTAAGATGTTTGCATCTAGGTTCTATCTCATTGAACTTCTGTGTTTTTTGTGTTGTATATTGCAATGATGCCATCTATATGCAATTAATGCTGGTGTAGATGTATATACAAGAAATGGAATAGAGTTGTTGCGCCATCTGGAGTAGATCGTGGCTGTTGTTGTCATTGTCAAGATAGTTGCACAGGACATGAAGTGGGCATGAGAATCCTTCGACTATTCAAAGTTGAACATGTCATTGTCGATAGTCGATAAATTCGAGACAGTCATCTTGATGATCCTTGATGATAGTCGATGGAGTCGGGCTTCCTCGATAGTTCGAGAATAGTCGATAGAGTCGGCCTTTCTCCGACAAGTCAGCCTTCCTTGAGAAGTCAATTGCCACTCTGATGCTTGTTTCTGATAATAAAGTATTTTTGCAGACTGTGCGATAATGCATGTAGAACTACAACAATGTAAATGGAACTAGATTAACATGGGATTTAGGAGAGTAGAGGAATAAATCCAACACTGTGCAATGGTTTGGGTGGAGTGATGGGTATATACTTCTTGGTTTTCCTAGAGAGTTGTATTTTTTGGAGCTTGCTTCTAGTCACTACCATCACCTTCTCTTTCATCGTGGCTTGGTCAAGTGTCTCTAACTCAATGAAGTTCATGGGTGGCCGATCATCCTCCATGTGTGCATTTCCCTTGTCTTGCAAGTTGATTCTAGGTCCTCGTTGTAGAAAGTAGATGAATTGTGATGGTCCCACCATCTTATCTTCTTGGGGTTCACAGGTATCCTATCACTAGTGTTCAATGCATCTCTATGATTCCAACATATGTTCTCTAAATCTAGGTTTCTTGTAGTATCCACAAACTAGATTGGGACAATTTATATTCAAATGGTTTCCTCTACAAAAGTTGTGTATATTTTCACTCATCCATGTATCCTTTTAGCATTGCTCGCATATTTTCTAATTTGATATTGGATCCTGCACTCTCATAGCCTTGTTCTGGGATTGAGCCTTGGAGTCAAAGGTCTTGGTTTCTGACATCTTGTGTTTGTGTGTTCCTATCTTGATGGAGTTCTATAGCCTGTCTGGGGTGGGGATCAACTACGTCTTATAATCCTATAGATGCAATCAGGCCTCCTCTCCACATTTTGAACCCTCATATTCAAACAGTTCACCTCTTGTGATATGTGTGATGCATGCTAACTGTTATCTGTGCATCTTCTATCACAATCATCTTGTCTATCGCCTTAGCATATGTTTGGGGATTGCTTTGATGTACAACCTTTCGTATGTCATTTTTGAGTTCTCAGAGAAAGGAGGTTAGTAATAGAAGAGGTGATAGTTGCATAGTAGATTCTGCTTGCCATGAAAACTACGCTAGTCATCTCCAATACTATCTAATGCTTTCTTTCTCCCCTTGTTGTAGGGATGTCAAGGTGCATAGTAGGTCATTGGCTGTATGGTGGAGTCAAGTTCGATCAAGAAAAATATATGGAATTCATCAATGCTATGGACTGACCCTCATTGTAGGCTGTGACACCAATGCCTCATGGCTCCAGTCAAGGTGGTTGCCAAGAACATCATTTTGCGATCTGGATCCATGATTCAACTTATGATAAATCTACTTGATTGCTAGTTTGTTGAATTCTAATCAGGGCCATATCCATGCAAAGTGTTCATAGGTGACTCATACTAGGTTCTGTTTCTCCTATATCTCGATTTTGGAGGAATATAAGGTGGAGGTGTAGGTTGGGTGGCTTGATCAGGTTTGAGGTATCATTTCAAGGCTTAGGTCCCGATTCTAATCTTCTGTTTTATGAAAAACTTCATGATGCACATTGTTGATCAGATGGCTTATTGTCCACATGGAGAAAGGCTAGATGTGCAAGTTAAGCGTCTAGTGAGTCACATATCAATAGTCAACTCAGGTTGGTCTCATATCAGTCTTGCTCTTTGTCAGAGTCTCCTAGTAAGAGTAGAATCCCAACCAATGGAGTATAATTGACAGGTCAAGCACATCAGTGTGGCAGGATAATGTCACCTCAATTGAACAAGCTCCATGGACCTAAGAGACTAGATCTTATCTTGGCTACTATATAATGGATAATGTCAAACGACCATGGGCTATGTGTTTTTATGGTCTTCATTTTGCCACCCCAATTGACGTTAATTCCCCATTGCCTTGACATTTTTCCATAGTTTGTCGGTTCCTTTGTTGAACAATTTGTTTTCACATCGTCGATTTTTTCGTATTCGAATTGCATTCTTCACAACTTTCAAGACTCGTGACTTAGGATTTCTTTGAAAGACCAATTTTCTTGGATAATACACTCAGTGATTGTATATTAGTCAAAAATTAATTTGATAAATAGAAAATTTACCGCGAGGGTGTTAGCTCCTACATTCTATACATTCGAACCAATTCTAAGGTTGTAAATTTTTTTATGGCCAATTCTAAGGCTGCAAAAGTTCCTGTAGCCACATTTTGGGCAGGTTGGGATGTCAAGATTCAACAGGGAGAGAATCCTCAGTGCATGGAACTACATCTATATGATTCAAGCCAACTTCGATGAATTGAAGACCGTCCTACTTGATCACAGCTTCAAAGTCACTGGATCGATGCAGTCGATTCCATAGCAATGCATGAATTAAATTGATTTATGAGTTTAGGTGCATAAGTTGGCAGCTTGGAGACAATCCATGTGTCGTTCCTCAACAGTGAGTTGTATATTTTGTCCATAGCTTCTTTCTAGAGATCTGAATCGGCCTGTAATAGTGCTTCTTCGACTATGGTTGGCTCTTGAATAGAATAGTGAGCAAACTCATCATTGTATCAAACAGGCTGAGTTCAAATTCTCGTTGATCTTTCGGTTGAAGTTTTTGGCTACGAAATTCAACTTTGTGTTGGTTGTGTCGGCTACTCCTGAGTTGCAGCTTCTGCATTGTCCTCTGAATCTGACTGTACAGATTGACTGCTTGAAGGAATCAAAATTGTATTTCGATATGCATCAGTTGTCATGGTAGAATTTATATACTACATATGGTTCTTGCCCTTCAAATCAATAAACTGATCTTCAATAGAAGTCACATCCTTGTTAGTAAAACCTTTACAAGTTTCAATATTGTACAGTCAATACATTCTATTAGAAGAACAATAGCCAACAAAAATAGTTTTGAAAGAATGCTCATCAAGTTTCTTTCTGTTGTCCTTTGGGATATGAGCATTGGCAGTACATCCAAATACTCTCAAATGTTTCAATGAAGGTTTGGAGCCTATCCAAACTTCATGAGGTGTTTTGTTGTCAAGTAGGCCTTTAGTAATACATCGATTCTGCACGTAGGCTATTGTTGATACAGCATGTTGCTAGAATTATTTGGAAAATGAAGCATGAGTGATCATGCATTTGGCGAACTCGACTAAGGTCATGTTCTTCCGTTCTGCCAGTCCATTTGACTATGGAGAATAAGAAGCAAAAAATTGATGTTCGATGCCTGTGGCTGAATAGTAGTCATTGAACTCGTTTGAGACGTATCCATTGTCGTTGTCACTTGTAAGAGCTTTAATTCTTTTGCATGTCTGCAACTCAGCACGCTCTTTGTATTGTTTGAAGAATTGGAAGGCTTCAAATTTGTGCTTCATAAAATATATAGCAGTTCTTTTAGAATAGTCGTCAATAAATGTAATAAAGAAAATTTTCACCAAGCAATGATGGTGTCTGCATTGAGCCACATACATTGGTATGTACAATGCCTAGCAAATCTTTAGATATGTGTTCTTGATTCAACTTAAATGGACTTCTTATCTGTTTTCCTATGAAACAACTCTGACATATTAGAGGGTTGACGATTCGATAGTCTAAATCAAGAATTCAAGAACGCTTAGACATATTAGCAATCGACATATAAGGTGGCCAAGTCTATAATGCCAAATCTATTCTTTATTAACAAACGCTGAACTACTTAAAGCACGATTAGTCACATAATAACATTGAGTGAGCCTATAGAGATATCCTTGCCTCTTCTGGAGTGCAAAAACTCTCTTACATTTATCAAGAACTTTATATGAATTTGTCTCAAACTCTGCCTTATGTCCTGATAGTTATGATCAAAATCTCAGGTGTTGAATCAATGAAGCATAAAAGACATCAATAGACTAAAGCCCTACAAGCAATAGACAAGACAATAGGTTCTCCCATGAAGAGCCCAAGCAATACCAATCAATAATCTGAAAAATGAGTGTACAAATGCCCCTATAAATACCCTACCAATGAACCCTAAAATAGGAATTCAAAAGTAAAGGGAGGCAAAATGTGGAGGGAAAATAGTGCGCACTCCTTCGGGCCCCCACTCCACATATAACCATATAATAAGGGCCCAAGGCCAGTCAATGTCGTGAAAAAGGACCCAGTGCGGGTCATAAGCATATTAAAAGGTTCTGGGGCCTGTACATGACTAATATAAAATGTAGGGTCTGATGCCTTTGCTAGGTCCAGGGCTAGGTCCAATCTCATGGCCAGGTAAAGCCCAAGAGGGCTATGAACGCAAGAAACCACAAGAAGGCCCCTTGTGGTTCCATGC
The DNA here is from genome assembly GCA_029204225.1 of Diphasiastrum complanatum. Taxonomy (NCBI): domain Eukaryota; kingdom Viridiplantae; phylum Streptophyta; class Lycopodiopsida; order Lycopodiales; family Lycopodiaceae; genus Diphasiastrum; species Diphasiastrum complanatum. The sequence continues at coordinate 57,112,731 of CM055093.1, forward strand.
GGTCCAATCACCGCATGAAACTGCAAGGAGCCTTCTTGCGGTGGGCTAGACCACAAGGAACCTTCTTGTGGTCCCTTGCAATGGGCTGGACTACAAGGAGCCTCCTTGTGGTCCCTTGTAGTGGCACAAGGCATCGCAAGGACCTTTCTTGTGGTCCAGCCCACCGCAAGGAGGCTCCTTGCGGTCCAGACCACTGCAAGGGACCGCAAGAAGGGGGCTTATTGCCAAACAAAGCTTGAAATGGTGAGATCCCACCAATAGCACTACTAGGAAGCCTATTACATAAGTAATTAGCACAAGCTATGGCCTCCCCCAAAAAAGTGATGGGTAGAGATGCATCAAGTCTTAAAGACTTTGCACATTCACAAAGACTTCTATTTTTTTCTCTTGGTCACCCCATTTTGTTGGGGGGTGTAAGGACAAGTGAGTTCTCTCTTAATGTCATTGATCTCACAAAAGTATCTCATCTTGTTGGAGATATACTCTCCTCCATTATCACATCTTAGAACTTTAATGCAAGAACTAAGTTTCTTTTCCACTAGAGACTTAAACTTTACAAAAGCTTCATATACAAGGCTTTTCTTAGGCAATAATTCAAACCAAGTGTATCTAGTACAATCTTCAATAAAAGTCACATACATTAAAGCTCCTCCATTAAAAAGTATGTACATCCAAATGGATAAGATCTAAAGGTGAGGTAGATCTTGTTTAAAATCTCTTGTAGAAAGTCTTGTGTGACTTTGCAAGGCCACATGCCTCACACACTTTGCCACACTTCTTGAAAGCTTTTGGTAGGCCAAGAGCTAGCTCCTTTGATGCCATGGATTCCATTGATTGAAGATTAGGATGGCCCAATCTTTTGTGCCAAAGCTCCACTTGAGTCAACTCCTCCCTAACCATATTCACACTTTCAATAGCCACATTAGCATCCAACTTGAAAAGCCTTCCTTGCTTAATGCCATTAGCTATGCACTTATTATTTTTCAAGATGGAACACACTCCATTCTTGAAATGTACATCTAGTCCATTGTCCATTAATTGACCAGCACTAAGCAAGTTTTTTGTAATGGATGGAACATACAAAACATTATCAAGATCTATCATTTTAGATGATCCTAAGCATAATGGAATAGATCCTATGCCATCTATCTTGAATTCTTGATCACTAGCCGTGTAGATTGATTTCTTAGAATCATTGCAAGAAAGTAGATAAGAGAAATAATGCTTGTTGAATGACATGTGGGAACTAGCCCCACTATCAATCCACCATGTTTCTTGGCTTGATGTTGGTGTAGGTGCTACCATCAAGGATGTGTTGAAGCCATCCTCTTCCTCCTCCCCTTGTGCAAGATTGCCTTGATCTTCATTCCCTTGTGCATTCTTCTTCTTATAGCATTCAGAAGAAAAGTGTCCTTTCTTCCCACAAAAGAAACACTTCAACTTTGCTTTGTTCTTTTGCTTCCCTTTGGAGGTAGATGCTCCATCCTTTGCCTCGGCCTCCTTCAACTTGGATCTTCTTGAAAGGATGAGACTTCTTCTTGCCTTTAGATGTGAAGTTTGCTTTCTCATCACCATTATGTAGTGATAAGGACCCCAGGTAACTGTGAAACTGTCAAGTCGATGCTTTAGATCGATTTTCACAGTTTAGGTCCATATCGAACAAAATTTGAAAATCATGAAATCAATCAGTTCTATAAGGTAACTGTACCTTTCACTTTTAGTTGAAGATTTTGGAATCTATCGACTAATGGAATCATTTCTTGTTTTTTGGGATCAATAAAGACCAAGAATAGCGCAAATCTTGTTGGAGCATTTATATGCTGATCCATAAGAGGATTAGCCAGTAATTGAGTGTGACACTTAATTAGTGAGCAATCGAAACTGTCTGGTTGATTAGTAGTTACGACACTACTGATACCAGATTGATCTTTTTCCTAGTACAAATTTGGGGCGTTCAGCATGAACCATTTTTGGAAGGGAGGAAAGAGATGAAGCCTGAGGAGTAGATGATTGGTTGTCCTAGTGATCCAGCTATTTTATTTACTTTCAATTCTTGAAGTATAAGTGATAGCAAGTGAGAATAACAATTGGGAATTAATAAAGAAAATTGCCTTTGGAAATTTGGATTTCTTTTCTCTAGTGTTAATTAGATTTTCGTGAAATTGAAGATTCGAAGGGAAAAGTGAGTGGCAAGTCATATAATACATTTATGGAACCATCTTTGTTGTGCAATTGGATTTGGATCTTGCAAGTGAAAGCAAATGAAAGGTGTTTCATACAGGAATCTAATAATTTGGATTCTTTTTTGTGGCATTATAGAGTGTTTCTTTATAATGACTGAGACGACCAAGAGGAATTCTAACCTGTAAACGAATTATGTTTCCTTTAATGATTCTGAAATAGATATTGAATATCTAGAAAAATAGGGTATTCGATTTTGTTGAAATTCTAATGTTCTTTTTGGTTCAGTGAAAACACATGTGGCATTTTGACAACTTTTGAAGGATATATTTTGTCCATGACTAGGTCAATGAGGACTGTTATTCTTAGATGAACACATAAACACTCAATGAGTACGAGAGAATTCAATGGCTAGAAGTATCTCTTGGAATTGGTTGTGATTTTGATCCTATATTTGGTACAAGATAGCCAATTAGTCTCTTTGACTCTTTGGGTAAACAAATCTAGAAGCAGAGAATTCTTGGAGGAAAAGTTGGTGGTATGGGACATCAGTGATTCCAAAGGGGATTCTTGTGCGAGAATGATCTGTAGACCGATGGTTAGTAATTACGATAATGATAATGCTAACAGAAAAATCCATTGGTTATTTGTTTAGGGTATTTTAGAGACATTTGAGATATAGATCTAGATCCCAAATTGGTATCTCATTATTTACAAAATCTGGAGGCCCTTAAATCTATTTTTCTTTTATTTTACACCTCTACTTTTTAGAAATTTCTTAAGTACAAGACAATTGGATTGAGATTCATATAATTCCTTCTAGTGTAGAACTATGCTCTAAAGGACTATTATAGTTATATGAAACTATACTTCTATACAAGATTTGTGAATATGGCTCAAAATCTGTTGATGTTTTCAATTGATTCGGGGAATTTAGACTTCCTAAACCCAAATGATTATCTCTACTTGATAGTTGATTATTGAGATGTAATATTTCTATAATTCGAGATGAGATATTTTAAGATTTTAGAGAAAGTCTGATTTGTAATAGTATTGTATACTCATTACTGACTTTTTCAAATCTTTGATATCTTATACGTTGTCTCCTAAGAACTTTTTAATTGAGATTATGGAATTTTTTTTAAAAGGGGGAGAAGAAAATATAGGAATAAGACTTTCGATGAATTAGCCACTTGCATAGGTTTTTGAAAAAAAATCCAGAAAAGGTAGAACTATCCAATTGAAATAGAGGAACTCTTTATGTGATTGTTTTTAATAATCTGGAACTATAGCAGTTTTTGGGATAATGAGCTGTGAGATATTCATGAATATGGATAGTGGTGGTAAAGATTAAATTAAGGTTCCACTGATTGTTTTGTCAAGTACCATTTTGTTATGGATTGGATCAGAGAGAATGAAGCTTAACCGTATGTCCAAAGATGTCTGTATAAGTCAACCTAATCTTGGTTTGAATACTAAAATCTGTTGCAGGTTGAATGGTTGAAGAAATTTTGTTAGTAAAAATATGATGGTTGGAAAACTTGTGATGTGGAATTATGCACTTTAGAGATTTCCCAGATATGTTATTTACTCATGATAAATAGAGTTCTTTGGTAGTTGAGTTGCAAGATTCTCAGTGAGTTATGTGGGTAACGTATGTGGATTATGGATATATCTATCATATTATAGCCTATGTTTATGTATAGGAACATAGTTGGATATATGAGAGTTCTGCGCATAGAATAGATTCTTAATATACAATATTTCTTGAATGAGAAATATATCCTAAGTTATTTACTATATCTCAGTGAGCTCATATTGGATGACAGAGTCTAACTAATATCAAGGATAATCATTGAATTCAGTTGAAATTCAACAAATCTTTGTAATCTCTAGATGTTGTTCTAGGTGATTGTCTGAAATTTATGATTGTTGAAAATGGGTGCTAAAATGGTCTTTAATTACTTAATTGATTGTAGAATTTGGAACTCGTAATCTGGTGAAGAATAGGGTTGGAAACATTATTCTTAAAATCCAGTAATTTTCTTTGGGAAAAAGATTTTAGAAAAATTCTTATATATTATACATATACTCCAGGATCTTTCAATGATGAAGTATGGTTTTGGAATCTTGTAAATTATGATTGACGAATCATACGATTCTAAATATTTTTGATTGATAGATCATAAATGGATACTTAGAAGCCATTAAAAGATTATAAGAAAATGTGATGATTCTTAAAAGATGATGTTTTTGCCTGGACCATGGAAGATTTGAAAGGCATTAACAAGAAAGTTGGTCAACACCGAATTGACCTAAAAGAAGGAGCGGTACCGATACGACAACGTCAATCTCGGTTAAATCCTAAGTACTCACTGCTGGTGAAAGAAGAACTTGACAAATATTTGAAGTCAAGTATTATTTACCCAGTCCTCAACAACGAATGGGTTTTGCCAATTGTAGTTGTTCCGAAAAAGAAAACAAGGAAGATCCGGATTTGCCAAGGTTATCAAAAGCTTAATACTGTGACTCACAAAGCTCATCATATGATTCTTGATCAAGTTGCTAGTAATGAAAGATATAGCTTCCTTGATAGGCTTTCTAGCTAAAACCAGGTATCTATTCGAGAAGAAAACCAGTCCAAAACCACTTTCACAACATATTGGGGTACTTGTGCCTATTAGAAGATGTTGTTTGAAATGTGGCTGGTGCGTTACACGGCCCAAAGGAATGCCCAAAAATGTTGTCATTGCAGGAGCTATCTAAACAGAACATACTTAAGGACACGCTTTGTTGACCTTGGCAATCACATTGTCGATCAAATTCATGAGGCTAAACAAAGAGCAATTTGGAGAAAAATTCAGCTGGATGAGAAAATATCACAAAGATTGCAAAATGTTTCAGACTGAAATGTATACATTGTATATAATCAAGTTAAAGACTTTTTATCTTTTACAATTGTTCGAGATCCATTATGGAATGTGTTGAAGAAATATCTTTTCTCTTATGTGGTGCTGATTTTGATTGTTCGCAAGAACGCTTCACATTTGAGGGGGGGGATATGTAATACCCTATTACATGCAATTTTTTCTTGAATTATTATTTTCTGATGCAAAACCCCAATGAACTTACTCAATGGATGAAGATAAACATTGAATATGAAGAAATGTCTAATGGTCGCGACAATGACAAGCTATTCAATGATATATCAAAGGTAAAGAGGCCTTTATAAATGAAATGGAAGGAAGGACTATAACCCGAAGGGCAATTATGAAACGACATGACCTTAATAAGAAGGCTAGCCCTAAGAGGAGAACGCTCCAGAAGATTTATTTATTGTGCTCCAAGCAACCATTGCAACCTTCCATATGTCTACTTCTCATTGAAGCAAAGTTGCACGACAAGGATGCTACCTAGGAACTGAACATTTGTAATTTTCCTATTGGATAGAATAATTAGTTAAATTAAATAAGAAGAAGAGTTGCACACTTTCGCACTCGCTCCCTATATGTACACCACTTATGCTTCAATACAACCACCGAGTTTTTCAGGAGATCACATAGAGAGTTTGAGTCTTCAAGTTTTCTCTACTCTTCGCTTTCATAAGCTTTCTGCTTGCTGAGTTCTTCTGTTTATAAGTAAGCCTCGACTTGTCAGATGTGCCTGTGATTGTAACTCTGGTCAAACAACTCCTTAACCTTGATAATGTCATATGTGTGCAACTGTAAATTCAGTACTAAAGTTGTCTTAAAACTCATTGATTATTTGATTGCCTATGTGATTGAATAATTGATTGTTTGGAACTTAATCATGATGACAACATTCAGAATCACTGTTTCATTACACTGAGTATATCTGTTCTTACACATCCTAAAGTATGCTCTGTGTTGTTGTGAATCGATACTCTGAATCTTGCATATGGATACTCGTGTAGTTTAACTATGTGATCGATCATTCGTTTGAATGAGTGACAATTTGTTGTTGAGGACAGATTTTCGGACTACATTTAGATTGTGCTGAGACATTTGTATGTTTTTCTGGGTCGGTTTATCTGATGCAACAGACTATGCTTGTCTGATGAACTTAATTAGGTGCACCGAATGATAAATCGATCTGGCTGATAAGTCGGATACACTAATTAGCAATTAAATATGTTCGATAGGAGAACTGTCGACATGAATATCTTTTGTTTTTGTATGATTGACACCACATCTTAATCGGTGATATTGGTTGTCGATTCTTCGAATGTCTGTTGACAACCAGATTTTAAGCCAAAAACATTGAATGAGTTAAAAATATCTAAAATTGCAATATTACACAATCTCTTTGGGGAACAACAATCTTTTATACTACATATCCTTACATTTAAGATAAGTATATTGCGACAGAGTCGAAGACGTCCATGATTTGATCAGACTGAGTGAGCGAACTGAGACAAGAAATCAAGAAAGTGCAATCAATTACAACACACACATATTGAGATTACACACAAATAGTAGGAGTTGTTGTTGATATTTTACACTGAATGCTTGACATAAGAGCATTTGCTCAGTAATGAGCACAAACAACACAAGTGGATACAACCTTAATGTGGCGTAACTTTCAATGCTCTATCTTCCGCACTTAGTGATTGCGAGCTAGATGTATATATATACACACTATACTTGTGACTACAAGAATTCCTTAACTAATCTATTTACAATCTAAAACATAGGCTTTCACTACAACATTTTGGAACATTTCTAACCCTAATACCGAGGCTTTTCTGAAGCAAACATTTAAAAAAATAAAGTCCTTTTACATCGACATATCCGATAGTCTGTCCCTCGATAACCGACCCTCAAAATATGCATCGGGCTCGAGGAATCCTCAAATTTACAATTTTGGTTTCACCTCCAAGATTGGTCCAAGTGAAGGTACTACAACCTTTTTGCATCATTGGCACCTAAGGGTCCACATCATTGACATGAGGCCCGTCGCTATGCCATTTGGTCAATTTGGCGACCACTATGCCTTGGGACTTCACGAGCGACTTGTCTTTGCCTTTGGGTACCTTTTGGAGACGGATTATCAGTTGGCTTTTAGGTTGTTCTGGATTCATGTTTTCCTGATTATGAATGTTTAGGCTGGTTGCATTTTCTAAGTTGGCATTTCCGTGAGTTCATGTCGGATGAATGTTAGACTTAGGCGTGTCTTTGGAAATCCATGTCCTCTAATAACATGTGCCTCAATAATGTTTCCTTGTTTGATAGACCAAAATTTTGGAGCATGAAAATATTTTCGAGGGATATATTGATGGACCTTGGAATAATTCTCGGGACTAGCCGTGCTCACAAAAGAGTGTCGTTTGAGGGATATTCCGAAAACTTCCTTGAGGATTATGTCGAGGGGACAAATTTTTTTTTTTAAAATTGAGGGAGAATGGAACCAATATACTGGTTCCATTCTCCCCTAAATAATTGGCTCCATCCAATCCCAGGAGTCTTTTACACCATTTTTTATGAAGTTAGTAAGCAAAATCATTTATTAATAATTGTTGTTAAAAAAATTTGCAATTCTTGAAAATACATTTCAGGCAATTAAAGACTAATGAAAGATGCTTATGATTAACAAAGTCATACATAAATGGTCCAAGTATAGAAATACATTACAAACTAAATCAATAAGCGCACATATTTATGTGCTAAAAATGAAACATCTAATTAGATCCAACTGAGTCATCCTTGTCTTGGCCATGGACATCAGACTCATGTGACTATGATGGATGGGATTGGGACTACGATACCTACATGCAACGAAGACGAATAAGTTCTTTGAGAAATGTGGTGAGAGTGAGAGCCAGACCATATGAATGTAGTGAAGTTAAAATCTATTTTGAAGCCATACCTTAAAAGCAGCATCCCAATCGATTCTCACTCCTTGTCTCTCCAATAATTCGAGTAATGATTGCATATTGTTAGCATATGCATACTTGTATTCCTCCTTGGTGGGAGACCACTTTACGATGGATTTCTACATAAACCGACAAAATTGTGATGAGAATTTAAACAATAAAACTAGAGTAGTGCAAGAAGATTAACAAGATAAAATGAAATTTTCATTAAAGTCAAATTCAACTTATGGGTTGGAGACTTACGAAATGGGCTTGAAAACAACCTTGGCCACTGCTACCCAAATAAGAAGGCCCTGTAGTCTCCAATTGCTTTTTATCTACATCTCATTGCTACTTAAATCGATCTAGATTGTCTTAGTATTCTTCCTTCAAAAACTTCCAGTCTTCTTTCTACATGTGGGGCGGTCTAGATCTGCCAGCTTTCACCACATCGTGGATTTCCGATTTGCAGTGGCTCATCACGCTTCCCATGCGGCTCAACATCCATTTTCGATCAAATTGCATATCAGGGGAGGAGTGACTGGAAACTCTCTATACAACTGGTCAATGACATAATTCTTGTCTTTTTCATCTTGTTTGTGCCAGTCCTATAAAAATGTCCTTGTTGAAGACGACATGCATGGGCTGCCTCATGCGAGTGATGACACGAGCACCACTGTCATCCTCAACTATATGCCTCTCCATGTCTAGGTCATAAGGCGACAATACGTCAACTGATGGAGAGGTGGCAAAGGGAGCATGTGAGATTGCACACTATCATAGTTATGATGCACAAATTCAGATTTTAGATGGCAATCTTACTAGCTTTGAATCTTGGCAAGAGCTCAAGTACATAAAGAGAGATCGAGTCATCAAAATCAAGTATCTATCAAGTACACATGTGAAAAAACTAAGTGTTTGCATTTGGATCTACCTTGGAGAAACACCAACTATCCAAATTTTGGTGATCTAATATGTGCTTGAGCACCTCAGTCTGTAAATTACCCATCATGGATCAATTCATCATAATTTTGATCCCTTTTGATCTCAATTGCAAACTATGTCCAAACTAGCTCTCAAAACCTTGAGTTTTCAAGCAATTTTTCACATCAAGCTTGAAAAATTCAATCCATACACCATTCTTAGGTGGATTTGAATTCTCAAAAATGTGATTCTTCTCTCACTAAGCCATGCGCTTCAAAGAGCTAAATCCACTTAGTAAGATCTTGATCACAAAGGAGAGACCAATCTCTCCACCAATGCCAATCAACTTGAGTTGCTAGATCTTGTCTTTCACAAGAGAAGGAACTCCAAGATAATTTGGATCATACGCTACACATGAGTTTCACACACCTTAGGAATCTATTTCAAGCCAAAAAACACTCAAGAACTATGAGTAGGAGTGAAACAATGTGACTAGGATCTCAAAATCTCATCTAGAACTCTCAAAACCTAGATTGACAAGGCCACCTTGTAGTGGGTTTCTTTCCTTGCCTAACCTCAAACCACGATCTAGTCAATCTAGCATCAAAGAGAAGAAGTTAGTTGTCACGTGTAGGTTCATTCCCATGAGAGCGATAGTATAGTTCATATTTCAACATGAATGGAGGATCCAAATCTAACTCTAACATCCATTAACCCTAAACATTAACACTACACATCCATTAACACCACAATCCATTAACACTACAATCCACAATAGAAATAGCTTACTCTTTCTCTCTCCCTCTTTCTCTCTCATAAAAAGTATAATAACATGCAATCCAATAATATTCAAATTAGCAAAATCCAAAGAAAGCATGAGAGATGGAGGAGGAAAGAAGAGCAAGGACATTCATCAATCCATTCTTGAAGAGAACCAATCTGCTCTATTCAAATGAGAAAATGAACATGAGGAGCAACTTGAGTTGGTCCCTTTTTATAGTAGAGAGGAGGACTCTGGCCTCTGAATCCTATTGGTCCATTTCTGCCTCCCTAATTATTCAAATTTAAAAAAGTGTGGCCTAACACTCTGCTCCTTTGATGTGTTCTGCTCATTGGCAGAATTTCATCCACAACTATTTCGTTTCAATTCTTTTTCTTTTCTACTCTACTCACGTACACTCTCAGTGTATTCTTTTGATCCAGAAAAAAAGTTTATATCTCCATTGTGTGGAGTTTACAATATAGCTGAACAGAAAATCACAAGAGTAGTTTATGCTAATCAACTAATCAGTTACTCTCCATTATTGCAAACTGTTTCATTTGAGTGTGAAGTTTAAGACTCCACGCCCGCTGAGCTGCCAGTTGGCAGCGCAAAAGATTTTCTTTCGTTTCTTTTTGTTTCGTGTCATGTCGTGTCTTTTTGGTCCCGGAGGCATGTTTGACTGTCGCGAATCATTCGACCTTCGAGCATTAGGGCCCTTTTGGGACTCAAAAAGGGCCTCTTCACTAATTATAATTAGTGTTAATGACGACATGTGTACCAATGAGAGAGTGACAATTGAGATGGAATGGTCCATATGACATGGCACATCCAATGGTGTAAATTAGATCTCCAAATTCTAACCCACCCGCTAACTCTACTGTAACTCTATTTTCTCAACCCATATTAATGATGATATGACAAGGCTTAAATTTAAATTCTAAATGAAAATAATATTACTTTTGTCAAGCTTTTCAAAAACTGTTTTTATTAACTTAGATTGAGTGAAAGGGGGCCCAATATTTCTTTGGGCCCCCATTTTGAAAAAAAAAATGGGGGAGGGGTATGGGAGTACATCTCCCCATCCCCACCCCTTGTACCTTGACAAGCAGTCCCCCCCCCCGCGCGATGTACTTCCCTCTCCACCCCTAGGCGCACATGCTCCCTCGGCGCTGGCCCATCTCTCCCTTCGATCCGCAAGCTCCCATCGACGCACAGGGCCCGCGGGGCCATACGTACCTCCCCCACCCCGGGTCTTGTACTGCACATTTGGGTGGGGCTGGTGTGTCGTGGGGCATGCTGCTTGCGCGTCCATCCAGGTAGCTGCTTGGAGGGAGGGATTGCCAACGCCGCGGGAGGTGGGAAGTACAACGGGTGGGGAGGGGAGCGCTACCCACTTGGGACAGCTACTTGGATGGGCGCACAGGCAATGCGCCCCAAGACACACCAGCCCCTCCCAACGTGCAGTACAGGAGATGGGGAGGGAGTACGTGAAGCCCCGCGGGCCCTGCGCATTGATGGGAGCCCGCGGCTCGTAGGAAGGGATGGCCAGCACGGGGGGGGGGGGGGGGGTGGCACAGTACAATGCAGTGGGGTGGGGGGATTTGTTTTAAATGTACAAAAGGGGGGCGGGGGGGCTTGTGAAGGTACAAGAGAGGAGCCAGGGGGGGGGGGGTTGGGTTTCAAATTTTCTATCAAAATGAGAGCCTAAAGAAATATTGGGCCCCCTTTTCACTCAATCTAAGTTGATAAAAACAGTTTTTGAAGGGCTTGACAAAAGCAGTATTATTTTCATTTAGATGTAGGAAATCCATTAAAATTATTTGTCCTTGCTATGATTATACTAGGTTCAATTCAAGCCTATTGAAGTTCAAGTTAACCCATGATAAACCCATGGTGAACTGCCAACTAGGACGATTAATGAGTTAATTAATCCTAATTAGCAAACGTGTTTAGGCAAGGAAGAGGTCCTTTTTGAGTCCAAAAAGGGCCCTAATGTTTCGCTTCGCTTCGTGTCTTAGGATTTTTGAGGTACGTTGACTTTCTGTCTTAGGATTTTTGAGGTACGTTGTCTTGGGATTGTTCGCCATTCGACCTTTGCTTCATGTCATTTCGCTTCGCGTCGTGACAAAGTTGCAGGAGTTTACCATTTTTTATACTCCCTCTTGAAACTTGCAGCTTTGCACGTTTAATCCAATTGTCTTTTTTTGCTTTGCAAAGAGCAGCTTGTCGAGCGGCTTCGTGAGCTGATTTGCAATCATGTCTTCAGACTTTATGTACTAGACCTGGAGCTCTCCTTTCGAGATCAAATCTCAAATGTGATGGTACTTCAGAGGTATGTGTTTTGTCTTTGAATGGAAGGCAGGATCCTAGGACAGATAAATGACACTCCAAAAATCCATCATCATCATGCACGGTCCTCGTTGTCTGTGATTTCATAATTCTTAGAAATATGACTCTTCGTGTCCTTGATTACCATCAAGGAATTACCTATCATAAGGAAATCGTCCACTAAAATAGTTTTCTACTCTTTTTATGTAGACATTACAGTCTGGCTGTGTAGGATTGAAGTCTAGAGACTTCAGAAGATCATCGAGCTTCTTGTACCAAGCTCTGATGCCTGCTTTATACCATAAATGCATCTCTGCAACTGATAGACATATTGTTGATTGTCGGGGGCTTCAAATCCTTCAGGCTGCCTCATGAAGATTTTTTCCTCTAGATCTCCATGGAAAAAGGTTGTCTTCACATCAATTTGGTGAATTTTCAGATTGTGCTGTTTAGTGTATGCAAGAAACAGTCGTATGCTTGTCATCTTGACCGTCGGCGAATATGTGTCGAATTAATCAACACCATATCTTTGTGTGTAGCCCTTTGTGACAAGCCTTGATTTGTAAATGCCAACAATGCCATTCGATTTTTTTTTTTTTGTACACCCACTTGCAGTCAATCATCTTTCTGTTTTCTGGCAGTGGCTCTAGTGTCCATGCCTCATTTCGCCTCATCAACTCGATCTCCTCTAACATTGCCTACTTCCAAAATTTTCCCTCTAGACTCTGGATAGCTTCTTGATATGTTGTTGGCTCTTCAGTGAAGCTGCAATATTCGAATTGCGTGTCTTCGTTCCATTGAAGATTGTCAGCGTATCAATCTGGAGGTATTCTTTGTCTTGTTGACCTTCTAGGTTCGTTTCATCACTGCTCGAACGTTTCTTGTTCGTGGGGTTGATCTTCCTTCCTGATGCTCTAGAGTCTGTGGCTCAACATTCTGATTTGACGTTTGTCCTCGATCTCTCTCTTGAATTGGCAGCAGTGTGGAAATCTCATGGCCATTCTCATCTTTTAGTCCAGGGAATGTGGACTCATCGAACTTCACATATCTACTCGAAACAATCTTCTTCGTGGTTGGATTGTAGAGTCTGTACACTTGTGATACGTTTGAGTACCCAACCATGATTGTTTGCTTTGATTTATCATCGAGCTTCTTTCTTTTTTCTTTTGGAATGTGCTTGTATGCTGCACATCCAAACACATGTATGTATGATAGATCAGACTTTCTTCATGTCCACATTTCGTATGGTGTCTTGATTTCCAACATTGTTGTTGTTGATCTGTTCTGTAGGTGTACTGTTGCAGCTATTGTCTCAGTCCAAAATTGACTTGGCAATCGAGCCTATGCCATCATGCATCTGGCTCCTTCGATTAGCGTCTGGTTTCTTCTTTCTGCGACACCATTATATTTTGGTGTGTACGCAGGAGTGAACTGATGCTCCATCCCCTGTTCTTGACATAATTTTGAAAATTCTTTGCTCTTATACTCACCTCCATTGTCAGATCTGATGATCTGAATATTCTTTGAGGTGTGTCACTCTACAAATGCCATGAACTTCTTAAACGAGTCAAACACTTCAGATTTCTTCTTTAGGTAGTAGATCAGAGTCATCCGGCTATAATCATCTATGAACGTCATGAAATACCTCGATCTTGAGAGCGAATCCATTTTCATCGATCCACAAACATCTGAGTGGACAAGCTCAAGAACTTCTTTTGCTTTTCTTCCCTCATGTGTGAATGGACTCCGATGTTGTTTGCCTTTCTGATAGGCTTTGCAGAACTCTGAGTGTCTTACTTGATATTTAAGACCTGTGACTATGTCTTTCTTACACATGTCATACAGGCTCCTCATGTTCAGATGATACATTCTCCTGTGCCAGAGCTGATCTTCATTTTCTGATGCATTTAATATGCTATCAAAATTGCTGATTATCTTGGCTTGGTAGAGGTTTTCTTCTTTGCATCCAACCTTCAACAATTTGTTTGTAGTTTTCTCAATCATGCGGCATGTATTGCCATCAAATAAAATTTGAATTCCAAGATCTGCCATCTTAGAGACTGATAGCAGATCTTTTCTCAGTGAAGACATGTAGAGTGCTCCGGCAGCTCTGTTTGACCTGACAGTGTTCACATTTGTAGAGCCCTGATGCCTTTGACATCGTGTCTGCTCTCATCACCGAGAATCACTACTTTGTTATTTTTTACTTCTTTGAAGTCGATCAAGATTTTCTTGTTTTAGGTGATGTGTGATGTTGCTCCTGAATCAATGACTACATCGTAGTCTTGTTCAGTGTAGCTCATTGAAGCTTCGTCAAGTATTGTGAAGGCTTCATCACCTCTATCTGCATCTTTAGATGACTCTACTCTGCAATATTTGCTTTCTCAGCCTTGTTCTTTCTTTTTGGGATGAATCTGCAATTGTATGTAGAGTGCCCCTTCTTCTTGCAGTGCATGCAAGGTATTGCTAGATTGAACCAGCATTTGTTGGCTGTATGGCCTGGTTTTGTGACAGTGATCACAGGAAAAAAATTGTTGATTCGAGGACTCTGTCTTGTCGAATATGGGTTTGTTCTTGTTCTTCTTCTTTTCTTTTGTGAAGAGGGCTTTCTCTTGATCACTGCTTCCTTCTCTCTTTCGTCCCTCATCAGTCTCTCATCAACAACAAGACTGATTGCTTTGTTGAATGTCATATCTGGTGGACTCAGTATGAGCATTCTCAATGGCTGATAAGACGTAGGTAGAGACTTCATGAAGTACATCAACTGTTGTGGAGCTGGGACCTGGTGCTCCTATCCTGATGCAGCGAGTTGATGGTAGTTGGTGCCCTTTCCTTGGATTGATTCACCAAAATCGAAAAATCCGATCAGTTGGATCCTGGCTAGTGTAATATCAATGGAGATGTAGCTGCCATCCTTGGACGGAATATGAAAAAAGTGTGGAATTCGTCAGAGTAGGAGGAATAGGCAGCACATATAAGGCTCTCATATTGGTGTTTTGCAAGATGCAAGAGATTAAAACCAAGACGAAAGAAAATGTCATTGGCTAATCGTACTGTCTCGGAGTGGTTCTTGACCTCCAATAAGAATAGGTCGTCAGTGTAAGGCTTTGGGATCTTACGACGATGTAAAGAAAGTGCCAAATCTTGGGAGGCCATGATAACAGTGATTCTAGAGTGCTCTGGAAGGTTTGAAAAATTTGAAAAATTTTGGCATGAACTATAGAGCAGAACTCTAGAATGAATTTGTGTAGAGAAGGGTGGAGGTCACATATATAGACTTTTTTTGTCAGGAATTCGCAAATCTATCCATAAATTGTCCTCTGTGTCCACGATTTGGTAATGTCCTGCTATACTAGGCCAAAGCCTTCAAAAACAAACTAAAATTTTCTGGCCAAGGTCCTTAGGAAAAATGTCGGACAGTGCAAAAATGTGTCTGATTAGAATTCGCGGAGATGACAGGAAAGTGGGGATTATTCTAAGCTTCAACAAATTGTCTGCAAATTCTAGTAGAGGTTATCTGATGAAAAAAAACTAACTTTTTTTTATTACTAGAAAGTTTGTCGCTGAGGCAGAATTTGTGGAGGCTAAAAATGAATCATGCACTGTAAAAAAGGGGTCAGGCGAATTCTATCTAAGATGGTGTGAGACAAATCTTTTAAAAAGAATGACTTTTGTGGTTTTCTCAAAGAAAGACTGATGATATGCCTGATCTGGTAGTATCTTGATGGTGTGAACAAGAAAACATAGCAAAAAAATTGTTGAAATGGTAGACAGGTAGTAAAGAAAAACAATAAGAATAGTAGAAAAGAAAATTAACTAATACATATCAAGATAAAAACATGGTTCATTGTACTTTCTCAGTTTGCTCCCATTGACCACAATGTCGAGGATATCGCCTTGAAGGGTTTGCACTGTCCGACATTTTTCCTATTTTGGCACACAAAAATTACTTATAGAAATTCGTCGACCCTCAAAACGTTGCCTCGAAATTCATGACCATCTCCAACCTAAAAGTCTCTGAGTTTCAATGATCGATCATGCCATGCTTTTTGTCGATGTTTGTAGATTTGTTGAGCATGCATGCTGATCCGTCGTGTTTCGCATAGTTGTTCTAGATGAAATAACCTATCTGCTAGAGCCTGTTGATTATCTAGCTCAAGATTATAGGCCACTCGAAGGGAGGGGATATGGAATTCTACAGGCATAACGGCTTCTTGGCCATATGCTAGCTGGAAAGAGGTTAAGCCTGTAGCTCTCTTCGGGGTGGTGTGATAAGCCCTTAGAGCAACATGAAGTTTGAGTTCCCAATCAAATCGGCTGGATTCGACGATTTTGGTGAGAATTTCACATAGGATTTTAGTGGTCAATTCCGCCTGGCCATTGCATCGTGGATAGTATGGAGAACTTTTGTGATGTACGACAAAAAAATTTGAAAGGAGATTTGCTATGACAGAGTTAAGAAAATGTGTACCCCCTATCACTAATAAGTTCTAGAGGACATCCGAAACGAACGATAACCTGTTCATAGAGAAATTTTGCGGTAGAACGAGCGTCAGCATTGCGAACAGCCCTTGCTTCAGCCCATTTGGTAAAATGGTCCGTAGCTACTATGATGTAACTAGATTGTGTGTGCCGAGCAGCGGGACTAATGGGTCCAACATAATCAATCTCCCATTTTTGGAAAGCTTTAGCAGTGGGTACAGGGTGTAAACGCATGTAGTTAGTCTTTTGAAAGAATTTTGTGCGTTGGCAGACATCACATGCCTTTGTGTAATTGTGCATATCCTTGAAGAGTGTTGGCCACCAAAAATCGGCCAAAAAGATTTTCTTAGCAGTCGTTTCAAAAGAAAAATGGTCGACATCAATACTTCATGAGTGAGAAAAATTACAGAGGGTATTTCACCTTCAGTAAGACAACATTGGATGATTCCATCTAACCTTTGCTTGTATAGTTGTCCTACAATTAACGTATAAGGGTTGGTTTTGAGGACCAACGCACGTTGTTCAGGTTTAGATAAGGAAGGATCCATCTGCAGCCCATATGGGAGTCAACTTGGAAAAGGATGGCATCTGGTAAATCATCATTGACGCCTTGATCATGGGTGGGAAGGTTAGGGATTCGGGATAAATGATCGACTAAAAAATGATGAACTCCCTTACGAACCACGATCCTAAACTCAAATTCTCATAGTAATAGGATCCATCTAGTAATACGGCCTGTGGTGCAAGTCTTGTTGATGAGATATAATAGTGCTTGATGATCAGTGAAGAATGCAAAAAAAATTTCCAGAAGATAATGGTGAAACGTCTAAACCGCATATACCATTGCCAAGGCTTCATGTTCGATAGCGGTATAATTGACTGAAACAGGTATCAATTTTCTACTGAGAAAGTAGATTGGGTAATCCTTTTTTAATTCTCCCGATTGGGTGAGCACTGCTCCAATGGCATACTTGGATGATCGATATGCACACGGAATTCTTTAGAATAATTAGGAGCTCGAAGGATAGGTGCATTGGTAAGGGCTTCTTTGAGTTGATTAAATACGACGCATTGTTTATCCGTCCATTTGGGAACTACAACTACTTTGTAGATTAAGCGTGCTTTATTAGTGAAATCGAAAATAAAGTACCGATAGTAGTTGGCATGGCCAAGGAAAGAGTAAACTTTGTGTATCAAAGGTGGTTCTAGTAGATTTTGAATGATAAGGATTTTTTCGGGGTTAGTAGCAATGCCATTTCGGAAAATAATGTCCTAACACAATACCATGTGTTACCCATATTTGGCATTTTTCAAGATTAAGGGAGATGCCGAAGCGTTGACATTGATAAGAACGAATGACAAGCAAATTGTCCATGGAGAAAGAAAATCCAATTTTCTTCTAACCATAACCGGGAAACAATATACAAAGATCAAGGATACACATTGTTAAACGAGCACCAAGAAACACAAGCTTCTTTAGCAGGGTGCTAGTAGCTTGAAATTTGTGAGTTAATTTGGAGAATCAACTTTTTTAAGTTACCACTAACAGAGCACAGTTGATCCTTGAATAACTGCCATGCAATTATCGAATTGTGAATTGTCATCCGGCTCAAATTCAACCTTACAATAAAAAAAACCATACTACAATCCCCCCCCTCCCCCCCCCCCCCCCCCAAGGGCCCCTCACGACCTATTTCAAAACCTAACAGGGTTTTTTTTTTTAACAAGGAAGGATTACAAAGGGAATTGTAGGTTTCTACAGCCGCCACCCTCCTGGCTTTCAACAGCCTCATATCCACAAACCCACCATCCTATGAGAGAGAGAGAGAGAGAGAGAGAGAGAGAGAGAGAGAGAGAGAGAGAGAGCTTTCAAAGCAGGGTCGCAAAATGATCAGAAAGGGCAATATCAGGTAGTCGCCCTACAACAACACATACACAGGTGCCACTATGATCAGCCTCCTATACCCTTAGCTGCATCACATAGCGATGGCAGTTGGTTTTCCATAAGGCTTCATCAGCGTTTTCAACAATGACCACAACCATACCAGCGACCTTCAAATCCAAAAACGGTCAATAGCTATCTGTTGTCTCAAAGGATTCAGTCACAAAACAACTGTCCACAACGGTAAGATGTTCACATGGTAAAAAAACTTAATTGTTGAAGTTTCAAAAATCATCCCTCTGCCACATTGGAATAGAAAAATGAGTCAAAGAAATATGGCAAACCGCTTTTCTAGTAGCTCTTCCAACGGGTTTACTACCCTTAATCACCAAGAAAGAGAACTTAATTGATTTGAAGGAATGATCATACATTAACTATTCCAGAATGTTTCCGGGGAAAAAGACCTCTTTTTCAAGTTATTTTTGACGGAAAATCATCGCCATGCGCTATTACGTTGATGCGGAACTGTTAAAAAATGATGTGTAAATGGCCCATAGTGGCCGATTGCACTGCTATTAAAATACTGTTCATTTGCTAATTTACATTGTATGAAAATTTCATGTATGCGGCCTATGCCCCTAGTTTTCAGGTTTGTTGGGACAAGAAGGTGCCAAGTATTTTCGTAATACAATTTTAGTAATTAAAAACTTGCCTGTGAGCCCATAAAAACTGAAACCGTAAATAGGGCC
The DNA here is from genome assembly GCA_029204225.1 of Diphasiastrum complanatum. NCBI lineage: Eukaryota > Viridiplantae > Streptophyta > Lycopodiopsida > Lycopodiales > Lycopodiaceae > Diphasiastrum > Diphasiastrum complanatum. The sequence continues at coordinate 57,131,912 of CM055093.1, forward strand.
CAACTTGACTTTGAAATTGCAAGTTGAGGCCAAGTTAGGTGTTAAAAACGAATTTGGGCCAATGTCCTATTTTTAGAGGCAATTTTTTGAAAAGTCATAAGGAGGTGCCCCATTTCTTGAAGGGGTGCACCTCCAGCCCATTGAGCCCCTACGTATGACCAGGGAGGAGTGTGGGACAGCATTCTCATTGTTATTCATTCATCTTCTTGGGGAGAAAGAGAGAGAGAGAGAGAGAAAGAGAGAGAGAGAGAGAGAGAGAGAGAGAGAGAGAGAGAGAAGGAGAAGAAGCAAGGTTGTTTGATCCTTGCTTGGTGCCTTCCATTTCTATGTCTCCCACTCTACTCTCAGTCTTTGCCATTTTGTTGTCCATCATTATTCACTGCTCACTTTGAAAGGGAGGAGGAAAGGAGAAGAGGTTGATTTGCCTGGTGCCTTCCACTCTAACTTCTTTGTTGGATCTTTGCTGCAAACTGCTTATATTTCATTGCTATTGATCTGTTTCTCAGTCTTTAGCATTGTGTTTATCTCTTGGATCATTGTTTATTGAATCAGATTTGGTGTTATCTTTTGCTGCCTCTAACCCTGTGGTTGCAGATCTTGGAATGGTGTAGATTGCCCTGGTATTAATCTTGTAGAGCGTTGTTATCAATCTTGTGTCTGCCGGGCTTGCAAAAGTGTGAAAACTTTGCTACCTCATTGGCAGGGATTTGAGTCTGGAATATTGCTCTATGTTTGTAATTCACTTGATGGTAGTATAGTTATTATGTGTGTGTTTGAATCTAAATAGCTTGCAAGCATTGTGGAAGTGACAGAGATTTACTACCTGAGAAGAATTCTCTTGTCCATCACTGGCTCTACAACCCATTTAGAAGTCTTTCCAGTACTGTAGTTTGCAAGCCATCCTACTCACATACACATCTCTGCCATTGTCTACATCAAACTTTTCATTTGTTGAAGATCAGAGGACCACATGCCATTCTAACTAGTCTGCATTTCGTTACTCAGTGAGGCATTCAAATCCTTAAGTCTCATTCCCTAGACATGGATCTCTAGAGGAAAATTATACACCCTGTTGGTTTTAGAATCCTGCAATCTGCCTACTTGCATGCCTTTCGCTCCATCTTTCTGCCTGTGATAACCCTGTGTGGATAGCTTGCATTACTCTTACTCTACCTACGGATCTGCTATGACCTATTTGCTGCCCACAACCCAGCCAGCAACCATTTCTAAATGTCTGGTTTGCGTTGCATTGATTGGATCATCATAATACCCTGACCATCATTGCTTGGTAATCTACTTTAGGACCTGTCCATCGCTGGTTTTGGGAGCCTATTGCACATACGTTCCCTGCTGCTTCCACGCATCTCCTTTTCCCAGCCTACGACCCTTCATCTGTTGTCTGCCCATGTAGGCTGTGCCCTCAGCCTTGCGAACCTTTGTCAACAGCCATTCCTATACCTTCTTACCTGCGTTTCTTGCCTGTAGTCGCTCTCCCTCCTGCCAGCGATCTCAGTTGCTTTGTGCCCTCCATCTCTTGTCTCAATGACCCTGCCTGTAGATCTGCTAGGCGACTATTTAGTTACTTGTGGAATCTTGGTCGTTCTGTAGGAGTCCTTGACAAATGGAGTGCATGACATCTTACCCTTCAAACATGCATCACAGGTGGTCAAATTGTTCGCATTTGAGATGCTCACTCCTATAATTTTCCCATGATGGCTTGTTTGATATAGTGCCATTGCATTCATATGGCATAGTCTCCTGTGTCATAAAGTGTCTGGCGAATCATCATGAGTCTGATGCACGTAGTAGCATCCACCTATGGCTGACCTAAATCCACAAGCAATCTTTGTAACCATACCGCTTCTTGTGTAGCATTGTTGAATGCTCGATATTCAGCTTCCGTTGATGATAAAGCTACTGTAGGTTGCCTTTTGCTGCTCCATGAAATTGTAACTGTACCATAACTGAATGTATGACCACTGGTAGATCTTCTATCATCAATATTACCTACCTAATCGGCATCTGTATAACCTACCAACATTGGCGCTTCAGGCTGATCATACTTCAAACCAAAATTCAATGTCCCTCGAATGTATATGAGAATACGTTTAGCAGACTTCCAGTGTGCTTGACTAGGATCTTGCATAAATTGACTAACAACACCAACAACATAAGAAATATTAGGTCGTGTGTGTGTCAAATAAATCAAACTACCCACCAGTTGTCTATACAAATAAGCATCCACTTTCTCATATTCATCAAATGCAATAAGCTTCATGTTGACATCCATAGGTGTACTCAAGGGCTTACAATCCTGCATATTGAACTTATAAAGCAAATCTTGTGCATATTTGCTTTGTGTAAGAAAGACCATGTCTTCTTTTTGCCATACTTCAATGCCAAGACAATAGTGCATCAATCCTAGATCACTCATGTTAAAAGCATTGGAAAGATTTGATTTGATTTTATTAATTAACCTCTCATTACTTCCTGTAATAATCAAATCATCCACGTACAACACAATGAACACTATATATGAATCTTGCCTTAGAATGTAAAGATTAGGATCAGCATCACTCTTTACCATTCCCCTTCGCTTGAAGTGCTCATCAATGCAAGAGTACCATGCTCGTGGTGCTTGCTTTGAGTTTACAAACCAAATGATCTCTTCCTGGCTCACCAAGCCCTTGAGGTTGCTCTAAATATACCTCTTCATCCAATACTCCATTAAGAAAAGCAGATTTGATGTCCATTTGCTGGATTTTCCAACCATAGAAAGCAGAAATTGCAATGATAGAACTTATAGTTACCATTTTGGCTATAGGTGTGAAGGTCTCCTCAAAGTCTATACCTTCCTGCTGCTCAAAACCTCTTGCAACTAATCGTGCCTTGTACTTGTTGAGTTGCCCATCCGCTCCATACTTCGTCTTGTAGATCCACTTACATGTGATAGGCGTCTTACCATCAGGTAGCTCAACCAAGTCTCACGTTTTGTTTTTCGATATAGTCTCCATTTCTGTTTCCATAGCTGCACGCCACTCCTTGTGTTCCTTTGCTTCATTGAAAGTCTTAGGTTCTTGAGCCGTTAAGATGGATCCCATTAAGGCTAGATTCATCTCTAATCTTGCAGGAGGTTTTTGATTTCTACTTGATCTTCTAAGCTCTCCCTGCTCACTAGATTCGGGAGTATCTCCCTTCTTTGCACCATCCATGACTGATAAGTACCATTTAGGTACTCTCTTGTAAATTTCAGCATCAGGCTTGCCTTTGTCCAATGGATTTTCTATATCAAAATCCACTTCCTTCTTGACGAGTACTTTCGCTCCCTCATCAAAAGGTTCAGTGATTACTTCAAATTTTTCACCTTGGCCCATCTCGTCAAACATAGCATCTCTTATGAAATAAATCCAAATGCATCTGCTATAATCATCAATGAAGGTGATAAAGTGATAGTAGCCACTAAGAGATCTAGTCTGCATAGGTCCACATAGATCATTGTGGACAAGACCTAGGATATCACTGGCTCTCCTTGCTCCACTTTTGAGAAACCTCTTTCTATGTTGTTTTCCCAAAATGCAACCTTCACAAATTTTTCCTTCAAAAGAGATATCAAACAATCCTATAACTAGATTACCTCTTTTGAGAATTTGTAAACTTTGAGCACTAATATGACCGCATCATTGATGCCAAAGATCACTTCGACTATCAACCGTGCTTACCATAGCTTGAGCAAAAGATTTGGCATTCAATTTGTAGAGTCGATTCTCGTTGACTCTAGCTCCTAGAGCAATCACTTTGTAGTGATTCTTGATGTCTTTGACAAGACATTTGTCGCTGTCAAACCCAACCTTGAGTTGTTGATCAACCATCGTCCCAACAGATAGTAGATTGTTAGCTAAGCTAGATAGATATTGCACATTGCTTATCCACTTTATCTTCCCGTTGGCTAACTTCACCGGTACCACTCCAAATCCTTTAACAGATAGCAATTTGCCATAGGCTTGTCCAACTTCATCACCATTGTGAGTTTCCTTGAGTTCTGAAAACCAGTCTTTCCTTGAAGTCATGTGCTTGGATGCACCACTATCAATGTACTAGGTATCCTTGGTTTCATCACTTGTCATTAATGCTGTAATGAACAATTTTGAGCTCTCACCTGTATCATCTTCATATGTATCATCATCGTATTGATGTTGATCAGTATAATTGTTTTCATAATAATAATTATCAAATTGATGTTGATCAACTGTTGCGCCGACGCCTCAAAGGACGCTGGGACTTGAGCGGTTTCCCCAACACGCGCTTAAGTCCAACATTCATCTCATGCACTTACGTAAAAGCCAACTCAGAAACGTAACAAGCTTAACCATTCAGACTCAAGAAAACTGTAATCCCAACCAACCCAAAAGCCAACTTAGAATCCGTCCCCAAGAGGTAACCAAAGGCAAAGACAAGCCACACATGAAACCCAAGGCATAGTGGTCGCCAAACTGACCAATTGGCATAGCGGCAAGCCCCATGTCGATGACAGGGACCCTTAGGCTCCAGCGACGCAAAAAGATTGTAGTAAGGGTCTTTCCACTTGGACCAGTCCCGGAGGTGAAACCGAAACGGTAATCATCCCCAAGGATCAACTTTATTAGATTTGGAAGAGGTTACATTCATACATAGACTGACCGGTCTCGGGGCCACCAACACGTGCTGGGCATTGTGCCTGGCTCGTGCTGGTAGAGAGAGCTGAGACCTGGCGACTGGATTCCTGGCGCTGGTTGAGCTGCCCAAGTTTCCGTCTGCCGGACTCCCCCTATAGTTCTGCTGTGATTCGACGCACCCCTTCTGTTCTGAAACTTAGTGCTTTCTGGTAAAGCACGCTTTCTGGGACTTAGTTTTTATTTTGCTAATTAAGCCTGGCAAGCCTAGCAGAATCAGTCTGGCTCCCAGACATGGGTCCCGGGAGCCGTTACGATGGCAGAATCAACTTGCTTCCTGACTAGGCCATGACTTGAGCTCCAGAGCTAGCTCATGACTTGTGACTGCTTGACTGGCTCACCTCAGGTCAGAGGCTCAGTACTTGACGTTCTAACTTGCTCTGGGACCTTAGGGAGCGTCACCCCTTAGAGTCTTACAGGGCACGTTGGGTGCACCTGAGTCAGCTTTACAACATCCTCCCCTCGTTTGAAAAAGCTGATGTCCTCATCAGGGCCAAACTAGACCTAGGACGTATGGCATGGGCTTAATTCACCAGCCTTAACAACTTTGAATTAAAATACGTAGTAGCACAGGAAAAGTGTGGATAAAGTTCACTTACGTAAAACCTGTGTAAAGCTGCAAGTGATTTATTAACAAACTTAAGAAAGATACATGGAAGTTCCTTGAACTTTAGAATGTCCATGAATGTTTATGTAGGAGGCATGCCGCCAGGTAGTGCTGTGTGTGCCGATCTGGAAAAACGGCTATTGCGTTGGTTCTTCTGCAGATAATCTGCTAGTACTTCAGGGGCTCCCTCCTTAAGTTTGTCTTCGTACTCCCAAGAAGCCTCAATAAGTGGAGCCCGTAGCCACTTCACTAGATATTCACGTTGAACGCCAGTTCGCTTTCTATGTGTCAATATTTATTCTGGTACAAGCTGCCTCTTTGTATCATCAAGTGCCGTTGGTGGGTGATGGAGTTCGTGTTGCCGATCAAATCGCTCATCTGGTTTGTACCGTTTGAGTAATGAGATATGAAACACATTGTGTATATCCAAGCTGGACGGTAGCGCCAATTGGTAAGCCACTGGTTGATCTTCTTGGTGACATAATATGGTCCCGCATAAGGTCGAACGAACTTATGAGAAAAACCTTTTGGTAATGCAATGTTCTTTGTGTTCAGCCATACTTGATCACCTTCCTCAAATTCCAATTCTCGTCGATGTGGGTTTACGTCAGCTGCCATACTCCTTTGTGACTGCTCTAAAAATGACTTCACCTCTGTCAGCTTTGTGTGCCACTCATTGATGAATTCCTCTACAGTAGGTACTGGTGTTTCCTACACGCCTGTAAGAAAAGAGCTTGGAACAATCGGTAGCCGACCATTGCTTATCTCGAAGGGTGCCCTTCCAATAGATCTGTTCACTTGGTTGTTATGTGCAAACTCGAGAATATCCAAGTAGTTGACCCAATCGGATTGGTCCCAAGCGACATAATTTCGTAAATATTGTTCAATCTGTCGATTGACTCGTTCCGTTTGCCAATCTGTCTGAGGGTGATATGCAGTGCTGAAATTCAGTCCAGTTCCCACGAGGCAAAATAGACAAGTCCAAAACTTTCCGACGAACTTGGTGTCTCAGTCAGAAATAATCGTTCTAGGCAGGCCGTGGTATTTGAAGACACATTTGAAAAATAACCTTGCCACTTCTTCAACTGTCACTGAACTTTTAGTTGGTACTAGATGAACTTGCTTTGAAAAGCGGTCAACCACCACATAAATTGAGTCGAAGCCTTGGCACCATGGTAGAACAATAAAATCCATGCTCACCGAATCCCATGGGTATGTTGGTACCGGTAATGGTTGGAGTAGTCCTGCTAGAGCTAGCGGTTCCACCTTCACTTGTTGACATGTCGGGCATGTTTGCACATAGGATTCAATGTCTGCCCACATACCTGGCCAATAGAAGCCTCTTCTGAGAAGTTCATACATGCGATTCACCCCTGGATGTCCGGCGGCTAGTACGTCATGATGTTCTCGCAAGACTTTCTTCCTCAGGTTGATGTTGTCTGGGACATATACTCTGCGTTGTTTATAAACAACCATTTGATCTTTTCAAGTGAAATGTTTATGAGGCTTTCCCAGCTGGAATTCGATCATTAAGTCCTTCGCCAATGCATCTGCACCATAATTCTCCCTGATTTCTTGGAGTAGGTCAGTCACCTGAGTTGTCACTGTTGCCATCAAGTGTTCCTGTCTACTTAGTGCGTCCGCCACCACATTGTTCTTTCCCGCCATGTGTACGATGTCTATATTGAATTTCGAGAGAAAGTTTTGCCATCGCATTTGCTTTGGCGTGAGCATACCTTGGGATAAGAAGTACTTGAGTGATACATTATCAGTGAACGTCTTAAAGGGTTTTCCTGCCACATAATGTCTCCAATGCTCCACTGCTTGAACTACTGCGACCATTTCTTTTTCATGAGTTGGCCATCGTCGCTCTACGTCACTCAATTTCTTTGAAAAATATGCAACAGGTTTTCCATCTTGCATCAGCACGGCCCCAATAGCAAAGTTCGACGCATCTGTATGTATTTCAAAAGGTTTGCTAAAGTCCGGTAAGGCAAGAATGGGTTCTTGAGTGATCCATTGTTTAGTTCTTGGAATGCTGCTTCACATTCTGGTGTCCATGTCATCTTCAGATGAGTTTTGGTCTGCTCCAACAGTGGTGCCACAATTTTGCTAAATGCCTCAATGAATCTCTTGTAAAAGTTACATAAGCCCACAAAGGATTTGATGCCATGAACAATCTTAGGAGCCAGCCAATCCAAGATAGTCTTGATCTTCTTAGGATCCATCCGAATTCGTCTGTAGCCTATAACGTGTCCAAGGAAATCAACTTCCTCTACCACAAATTCACATTTTTCTCTTTTTGCGAACAAGTTGTTCTTCCTTAGTCGTTGAAGGACAGTCCTTAAATGTGTTATGTGATCTTTGAGGCTACGACTAAACACCAAGATATCATCGATGTACACAATGACAAATTCATCTAAGCAGTCTTGAAAAATGTTGTTCATCAACGTGCAAAAAGTGGCTGGTGCGTTTGTTAGACCGAACGGCATCATCTTGAATTCGTGACTCCCATACCGTGTTCGAAAAGTCGTTTTGTGCTCATCGCCTTTAGCTATTCGAATTTGGTGATATCCAGATCTAAGATCTATTCGGCTAAAGTATCTGGCATTTTGAGCTGGTCGAACAGGTCATCAATTCTAGGCATGGGATACTTGTTCTTGATGGTATCCTTGTTGAGCATGCGGTAATCCACACACATCCGCAGTGTCTTGTCCGCCTTTCCCACAAATAGTACAAGGGCTCCAAAAGGCGAAGCACTGGGTCTAATGAATCCTTTCTCTATCAATTCACCAAGTTGTCGTTTCAGTTCCACCAACTCTTCTTGGGACATCCTATAAGGTGCTCGTGAAGTTGGTTTTGTTCCTGGTACCAACTCAATCTTATGGTCCACTGGTCTTCGAGGAGGTAACTTAGCTGGGAATTCTTCTGTGAACACATCGCTAAATTCCTCTAGCAAATCTGCCACCTCCTTTGGCAAGGTTTTCTGTTGTGCATTTTTCCCTTCTGGAACCTCTCTGCAGATACAAAGAAAGCACTTTGACCTTTTCCCTTTTGCCATGCTTTTAATCACAGATGCAGCAACCAGATTTTGTTCAATATCGGTGCCCTTCGCGTTCCCTCCAGGCAGAGCTTTTGTCATACAAATTTGTCCCTTGTAGTCCAAGAGAACCAAGTTTGAGCTCCTACCCAAGACTGCAATACAATGTTCATTTAGCCAGGGAAGGCCCAAAATTACACCGAAGGCATCCATCTCTAAAATCAGAAAGCTAAGTTTAGCCTTCCATCTCCCAATTTGCACCGGGATGTTCAATGTCGCTTTGTCTGCGTCCAGTGCTCCCAAACTGTTTCTACCTTGAGCGTTGATGTTACATTTCTGGTCGGCAAGCTGAACTGTTCCACTACGCTCCTTGAAATATAGTTATGTAAAGCTCCAAAGTTGATCATGAAATCTGACTTCCTCCCCGCGATCTTTTCGGATAGGAATAATAATCTTGAACCAATCTTGGGGGTTGCCCCATGGAAGCTCCTTTCCATACTTGTATGTCGTCCACACACAAATGTAAATTCCTCCTTCAACTCCCAACTAGATCAGATCACCTGGAAGAAGTTAAGCAACCAGGGGTTATTCAGATCCAAACAAGCACACCACAAACGAACATACCAACCAAAGCAAACACAGAGGATTCCTCTCAAGCCACATTCCCCTTGAGACCGGACATAGGACCTCTGCCTAACCGCACCCACACAAATCTATCACAGAATTAGCCCACGGGAAAACATCCATCCAACCATCCGTGCTTTCACCATTAAGCAGCACATTGCCTCAGTCACGCCCCACCACTTTTTGGTTGATAGCCCTTATAACTAAACGATCGGCAGCTATCCCGCACCGGCAGCTAACCACTCGTGCTTTACACCCAAATTCGAGCAGCATCTCTGTATCAATGGTTAACCCGTACAGTTCGAATATGTCACCTCGCACTCCATGAGGCACAGACCGTGCTTTCACCAACCTAATGGCAGCACCTTGCCTCATCTGTCCTACGTGCAGACGGCGCCAGGCCCGAACCGCGGAAATTGACCGTGCTTACACCTCGAGGGCAGCACTTTGACTCATCAAGTCCCCCGTTCTGTCGACCACCCCGACCGTGGGCGCACCCGTGCTTACACTGTGGGCAGCACCTTGCGCAACGGTTGTCCTAACAAATCCCAAAACGTGGCCATCCCTGTGATACTTGCATAGCTGACCGGCTAGTCGGTTCGGATACCACATGTTGCGCCGGTGCCTCAAAGGGCGCTGGGACTTGAGCAGTTTCCCCAACACGCGCTTAAGTCTAACATTCATCCATCATGCACTTACGTAAAAGCCAACTCAGAAATGTAACAAGCTTAACCATTCATACTCAAGAAAACTGGAATCCCGACCAACCCAAAAGCCAACTTAGAATCCGTCCCCAAGAGGTAACCAAAGGCAAAGACAAGCCACACATGAAACCCAAGGCATAGTGGTCACCAAACTGACCAATTGGCATAGCGGCAAGCCCCATGTCGATGACAGGGACCCTTAGGCGCCAGCGACGCAAAAAGGTTGTAGTAAGGGTCCTTCCACTTGGACCAGTCCTGGAGGCAAAACCGAAATGGTAATCATCCCCAAGGATCAACTTTATTAGATTTGGAAGAGGTTACATTCATACATAGACTGACCGGTCTCGGGGCCACCAACACGTGCTGGGCATTGTGCCTGGCTCGTGCTGGTAGAGGGAGCTGAGACCTGGCAACTGGATTCCTGGCGCTGGTGGAGCTGCCCAAGTTTTCGTCTGCCGGACTCCCTCTATAGTTCTGCTGTGATTCGGCGCAACCCCCTCTGTTATGAAACATAGTGCTTTCTGGTAAAGCACGCTTTTTGGAACTTAGTTTTTATTTTGCTGATTAAGCCTGGCAAGCCTGGCAAAATCAATCTGGCTCCTAGACATGGGTCCCGGGAGCCATTCCGGTGGTAGAATCAACTTGCTTCCTGACTAGGCCATGACTCGAGCTCCAGAGCTAGCTCATGACTTGTGACTACTTGACTGGCTCACCACAGGTCGGAGGCTCAGTCCTTGACGTTCTAACTTGCTCTGGGACCTTAGGGAGCGTCACCGGTTAGAGTCTTACAGGGCACGCTGGGTGCACCTGAGTCAGCTTTACAACATCAGCATAATTTTCCACTTGCCCTTTGTCTTTTTTGTTCCATCTCCTTCTGTTTCTTGAAGCATTCACGCTCCCAGTGGCCAGGTTTGTTGCAATACCTACAATTTCCAGGTTTATTTTGCCTGGAATAGTCGTGTCCTTGACCTCGGCCTTGATTCCAATTGCCTCGATTTGGGCCATCATTGGATTGTTCTTGAAATTGTTGGAATGATCCACGATTTGAGTTTTCACCTCTTGATTGGTGTCTTCCACGACCAAATCTACTACCACATCCCCTGACTGCAAGAGCTTAATCAAATCCCTTGTTGCGATGACTCAAGTTCTCTTGACGTCGTTCTTCCTGCAAAAGCAATCCACCTAACTCTTCATAGGTTGGAAGATTTTCTCGTGTGGCTATACTTGTCACAAACATCTGATGTGACTCACTCAAACTATTCAATTTCAACTGCACGATCTCACGATCCTATACTCGCTCTCCAACTGCTGTTAATTGGTCACGAATCTCTTTGATCTTCAGTAGGTGATCAGCAACAGTTGCACCATCATCCATCTGCACTGTGTCGTCTTCAGGAATAGCGCTTGAAATGTGTTTGTGGTTTCAAACAATGCCTTCAACGTATCCCATGCTTCTTTTGGTCTTTCTGAATCTGAAATGTAGGGAATAATTGCATCTCTAACTGATAAGTAGATGACATTCTGTGCTTTCCGTTTTCTCTTGTCAAATGCTCGTTGATCTTCTTCAATCAATGGCCTTGTCTCTTCACCTGTCACGATCTCCCATAACTCCTTTTCCATCAAAATGTTCTTCAGTTTGAATTTCCAAAATGCATAGTTGCCAACTTCTTCCAATTTGCTTGACTCATTGAGGACACTCTCGCTTAAAGTTGCCATTACTGGATAGACAAGTCCGGATCACAAAAATGGCTCAGTCTAAGCACACAACTTAGTCTCCAAATTTTATCACGCCACAGAACTATATAATAATTTTTTTTTCGATTATACACCTGATATCGGAATGGAACACGAAAGTACGACTGCTCAAGATCCTCTTTAACTTGTGCGCGTGGATCCAATATTGGAGCATGTGATATCAGACTGGAGCGCGGATGTACAACTGCTAAGAATTCTCTTTAGCTCGTGCGCTTGGATCCCATATCGGTACGGACATGCGATATTGGACTAGAGCGCAGATGTACGACTGCTGGGGTTTCTCTTCAGCTAGCGCACTTGGATCCGATATTGGTACGAATATAAAAAAAAAAAGGTATGAGAACTTTTAGATGAAATATTCTAGATTCCCTACTTCGGCGCAGCGGCTACGCCGCCTCCTCTTTGCTTAGATTTTAAAGTGATTGTTCAAATAGACCGATATCAATAATGTGAAAGGCATGAAGCTTCAAAGCTCTAAATGGCGGTACTAGACACTATCTGGTGTGATTTGCAGTACTCCAAACAAACAAATGAGAGATTTCTTGGCACAACTCTCTTACAAATGGTATTTTTCACAAAGACTAAAAACAAATATTGTAATACTTTTTCCACTCAACGGATTTTCAATTTGTCTGATGTTGCCCTGGCCTTTCCGATGCCTCTGAAACTGTGTCTTCATTCCCCACTAATAACTGTGAGCTCCAAAACCTACAAAATACATCAAGAAGAATTTCTTCCAGCCGTTTTTGTCTCTCCAAGCTTTCACCTCCTGTGAAGGACTTTCTCACTTCGTTGCGGAGCCTATGACAAGCTGTATCCACTGATTAGGCACGCAGGCCTATCGTAGCTCTGATCAATGTCAACAATCAGAAATGCAACATCAAGCATTCACCATAAACCATCACCAAGTAGGGAGACGGAAGAAGAACACGCAATATCACTCTATCACACTAACTTCATACTGAATATAAAATGTACATATAAACCCTGAACCCTGATAGAGAGAGAAAACCTACGAATAGACTAATAGACTAGCCTACGGCTAATTACAGCTATCAACATTAATGTACATCGTAAATAGTAACAATGAAATTTATCATTGATTTCTAACAATAATGTGCAAAAATGAGTGGAATCCATTGGATCAAGATTTTGCAATAAACCATCAAGAGCAACTATAAATAACAGTGAAAAGATACGACAACATTCTTGCTATGATTGAGGTTGAGGAAGATTGGAGTCTCAATCACATTCGATCAGAGCTAGACATGTTGCATTCTGATCTTCCTCGGTACTATCAATTTCGATTGAATGGTGTTAAAGTACGTTATGCCATATGAAAATTTTTGTTTTTTTTTCTATTTCTTAGTGATTCAGTTTTACAAGATAAATGAACTTAAACAATTTCTCATGCACAGGTAAGAGCAAGGTAGGAAGAGCATATAAAATACAAAGACATAAGAACATCCATCAAAATTTAAGATTGATAGAATTTGAACAATGTAATTTTGTATTATGTCGTATAATTTTTTGTATACATCATGTTTGATAATATATGAACCGCTCAGCTTGAGTATCATTGTTCAAGTTGAGGGTCTTTCTTTTCTATGATCTCTAAGTCCATTTCTCCAAATGGAAGTAACTTTGGTGGAGAACACTCTGTAAATGCAGTTGGAACTGAATTTTCAATAACAAGTTTTATTGTCTCTTGTCGAAAATGCATTATCTCCGTTGGAGAGACCTTCAGGCAAGAGAACTGCAAAAACCAAAAACACAAAGCACATGTTATTAATCAAGAATAAGTTATTGAGAATTATGAATATCTGGATGTGATTGTTAATTAATAGATTACCTTAAGCAGATTTGACAACTTATCGTGTTGTGAAAGCCAATTAAAAAAGAATTTGGCATTGTAATTGTATACCACCCACAGATAACAGAGTCAGTCTGTTGGGAGGACTGTAGTGTTCAAATATATACGAAGGTTAGAACACCAAATTTTATTTAAAAGAAAGTAGATGGAATAACAGATCAACGCGCATGAGATGAAATGAAAATCTACAAAAGATAACGAAATTGCAAAGATTGTTTTGAATAGGGTGAGAAATTTACAGTCAAAAATCATGGAAGTTTTCAAATTCAATGGCACATTGCAGGGGATTTGAAATCATTGAAATGTATGTATAATGTCTCTCATGGGGCAACATCAAAGCATCCATGTCTTTATTGCATGAAGAATTGCTACAATATGAATTTGGGACAACCAACAAACTCTGGCCCAACACGAGAATTAGAAGATCCAATTATGAAAAGTGTTATGCCAATTCCATTAAAAAATGTCCACATATGCACATTACATGTTGAGGTTCGTATTATTGAAAAAATTATTTATTTGCATATTCTCCTTGCATGGAATACAAAACCGGAGTCTCTGGCTAAAGCAGCTATTAAGAGGTTGGAAGAAATTCTCTCAGAGGCCTGACTACATAAAGGAAATGTCACCATTTGAAAAAAGTAATACTCTCTGAAAAAAAAAAAAGAAACGTTCCTAAGAAGCCATCAATTGGAGGTGCTAAAGCAAGAAGATTCTTATCCAATCACACATGCAAATAATCTAGTGTCAGATACGGAATTTGGAAAGAAATTGTTTCAGCCACACGAACACTAGAGGGAAGTAATCAAATGGAAAAGAGGCCAGAGTGGAAGAACTTCGACAAACTCATAGGTGTTATTAGGAAGGAAAACCTATCATCAGAAGATATGAGTACATTGCAAAATCATTGCACCACATTTGTAAAATCTATACATGATTGTTGGGGAAAAGATCACGTTACACATTACATGGTACTGATCTATTTCATTATATGGTACTTATCTCATTCATGATTATATTTATTTCTACTGATGTTACTTATTTCAACTCTTGTTTGCAGCACATCTTTCTTCATCATGCAATTTATTTTGCAAAGGAATATGAGAGCTTAAGTATCTGGTCATCACAAGGCATGGAAAAATCACATTGGCAAGCAAGAAGAGCATTTCATAGAGCTACAAATCATGGTGGACACAATTCAAAAAATAAATATTTAGTTCAACTTTTTCAGAAGAGCATGATTTAGATATCAAGCCAAAAACTCGCCAAAAGTTACGATCTTTTGTAAGGCATTCAAATTCATAACAAAAGAGATATCCTTGTAATATATCAATAATCTATTATAAAACATTGTTTAATTTTCATCGATGGTATTGTCATGAAGGAATAATTTTCTTTCATATGGATCTAAAATTCCTAAAATTTTCTTTTTGTTCATATCTATGTAACCCGAATAAAGGGCCATTACAGATGATCTTTTTGTACTATCATTGGAAGTATAATCCAATATTTTAATGGCCAAATCCCTTTTCACAACATTTATTTTATATGTTTCTCTGGAGTAAGTATGGCCTCCTAAACTAGCAAATAATAACTTGATGGCCATAATGACAGTGGCAACATATGGATTGAAAGATGAATTATATATACAAATCTCATTATTTTGAAAGTTTTTCAAATAATGAGAAAGAGATATATCATTTCTCCCATGTGATACACCTCGAAGGCCTCCATGTCTCATACCAAAGGCATCTAGTTCAATAGCATCCTGTAAAAGAGTCAAGAAAATAAATTTAGAATTAAAGATAACAATACAACCTCAAACTTCAATATCAATACCAATATAATATCTACTTACTAGACCATGATCATCGTATTCAATGACGTTTGTTTTGCCAATGTCATGTCCTTCAATGGCCTCTACACTGCTCGAGGGGATATATTGAGGGCAAATTTACTTCATAGGCTTTCAATCGTTCAATTATGGCCTTCAATGCCTCCTTGCCAGATTTTCAATTGCCATCTTTATCACAATCTATCTCATTTCAAGATCATTATAAGTATAATCAATTATGTCAAAAAATTCTGATTAATGGTGTGCAAAAATTGAGAGGACTTAATTCTCTCTCCTATTCAAAACATCTTCTATATCATTAACAAAAAAAAAATATAACTGTCATTATTTTATAAAGTATACGGGAACATCGAGTAGAATTAATGTATTAATGGGGTAGTGCCCATATTTATAGCCCTTTCTTGTTAATCACAACCATACATTTGTCAAGAAATGAATAGAAGTCTGAAGCCTTTAATTGTGGACCAATCTGACAAATACAACATTATACCTATGCCGAAATATAATAAATGATCTATCATTAGCCTTTTCAATTAATCATTAGGCTAGACCCATGGACATTTATTAAAATATTGAAGAGTTAGGGGTAGCCGTACCTCGAGCCTCACAGTTCACGAGGACAATAATTTCGGACGCTCGCCCTATATAAGCACAAACAAACAAAAATGCTTTGTCGCCATGATCAAAGCTTTGGTCTGTATTGTCTTTACCTTGGCATATTTTAAAAGTATACAGATCAAAGCTATGAAGAATCTACAGAGGCCAGCTATGATATCGGTTCAGCACGCGAACCGATATCAAATAAATTATACATGTGCATCAACCATTTTAAGCTTTGTATAGGCTGTTGCACCTGGCATTGGAAAGAGTTCCATTACTTTTTTGATGTGGCTCCTTCCTTGTTTGTAGGCGTGTGTAATAGAGTTCATCTTTATACAAATCGGATTACACACACCCTCATTATTGACATATAAAGACATCACATATAAGCTCCAGTGACCACTGCAATAAAAAATCAGTATGTTTTTTAGACTGCATGTAAAATCACAATTTATATAAAAAAATCAACTTATTAAAATCTAAAAAGCATACACTTACTTGGTTATTTATGCGAGCAGAATTGGAGTCCCCAATCTGATGTTTTGTAACATCTCAAAATGCAAGGTAGTAAAGCAACCATGAAGTGTATAGAAAACAATGAGACATCTATAAAAATTGGGGTCTGAAAAAACTCCATCCAATATTGAATGGCCCCCAATCCTACATTGTTGCCTAACATGTTATCCTCAGTTTCTAATTCACCTGTATCTAATTTACTAAGGGGAGGACCTATTTTGGTCTTCGGCATCAAAAAACTATAAGTTGGACCTAGATATTTAAGATGTGTATTTAGCAATTGTTCATATTGTATATATATTTTGGAGAATTTACAAATGTAAGTGTAGGGGGTGCAGGAAGTGATAATGATAAACCCAAAAATGAATTGTCATTGTTGTCAAGCATACATCCATACGTCTGTTGATCGCATATGTAGCAGCCTATACAAACTACTGATCCACATTGTAGATGAGAAAACAGCTTTCCTGCATGGAGAACTCAAAGATGAGCTCTATATGGATCAACCACAAGGATTTACCTGTAAATCGTTTGCTGGTTACACCTGCCAAATGCATAAAAGCATTTACAAACTAAAACATTCCGCCAAAAAATGGTACAAGAAGAAGGATCCTGCTCTCAGATCCTTGGGTTTCCAACCCCTAATGGTCGATTTCAACGTCTGTGTGAAGGTCGTAGATGGAGAAATCAATCATAGGTGTCTACGTAGATGACACGCTGATCTTGTCAAAGAGCGATAAGTTGATAGCACAAGTGAAGGAAGACATTTTCAAGAACCTCGAGATATCAAACCTGGGAGAAGCATGATGCTATTTGGGATTGCAGATCGATAGAGACCTTGAGATATCTACACCAAACAAGATACACTCAAAAGATCATTGATGATTTCCAGATGACAACATAGACTACTTGGGTTAGCTGAGTGGCCATATATAGAGAAATCATGTACAATGTTTCTATAGTATTTGCTATATTCGGGGCATGTCTCAAGTTTGTCGGTCAAATTTGGCCATATTGGGCCCAGGTGGTAGGCCAATTTTAGGGCACCTGTTAGGGACACGCAGTTTGAGTTTCCTATATGTACAACTTTCTTTGTAATACAATTAACTTTTGTTGTGCCATCTATGAGAGCTTGAGAGTTGTAGCTATGGTGAATGTTTGATGTGATCTGCATGGTGCACTAGATCCTATCATAATTTTAACTTGTCTTATAGAATAAAGAGAATTGCAAATTATTTCATGTGACTCTAAATGCCTTCAAATTAAGATACATAATGCCTCAAGGCATGATACAAGTGCTTTTTTCTTTTTTTTTTGTATACAAAGTTAGCGCAACAACTAGGTTATACACAACATATACAGCTTGGCAACGCCAAATGAGGAGCAAGCTCCTAAGATGTCATTACGTAGTGGTTGGGATTCTAGATTGCGCCTTGTCGATTGCAGTCAACAACTTTACCCATACACCACGATGTGATGGACAATACAGGTGCTTTTAAAGATTGGTCCATAACTTTCCACTGAAACCAATAAAAAATAAATGTAGCTATACAATTTCCAAGATCCTTCATATCTTACTTTATTTGAACATAAACGGGAAATGAAAGCCTAAGAGAGTGCTGTTTTTCAAATCAATACTTTCATATTTTATAGGATGTGCTAAAGGCAAATCCAAATTTTTTGTGATGTGCTAGAGGCAAGTCTAAATTTGTGTGTGGTGTAGTACTAATAAGTCTTGACAATGCAGCTTTTTAAAAGCAGACATTCAACAGTAAGGCCTGGTCCAAATGCCATGACTATTCCAGATTTGTGTCCTTCCCCTGATGTTCTCAAACTTAGCCTCTTGGAGCGGTTGCGTATCTCGTTTAATACAAATAGAACCGATACACTCGACATATTCCCAAATGCTGCTAACATGTCTCGACTTGCCCGCAGCTTCCCCTTGTCCAGCTTCAGCTCTCGCTCTATCTGGTTCAGAATCGCTACACCTCCCGGATGCACAGCCCAAAACATGTCGTTGTAGTTGGGAAACTCCACATGCAGCAATAGTTTTGATAAGATCTTCTCCAGATGCTGTGATATTATGCTTCCCACATGTTTGCTGACCTCGAAAAGTAGACCAGTTTCGCTTAGTTGTCCTTGGATTATATCTTCACTTTCGGGTAAGAAGGTTTCTTCAGCTCTTGCAATCTCAAATAGAGGTCTCTCTACTGTGAGAAACGGACCGGCTCCGATCACCATCGCAGCTGCTCCGTCACCAAATAGGCATGAAGCTAGCAATCCACCGAGATAGTTTTCATGGGGAGCTCTAAAAAGGATTGCGCTGATTTCGCAGCAAACAGCTAGGACGCGGGCACCCCAGTTGTTTTCTGCAAGGTCCTTGGCGATCCTCATCACCGTCGCCCCTGCATGACAACCTTGCTGATAGAGCATAATACGCTTGACTGTAGGCTGCAACCCAATAAGTTTGGCGAGCTTAAGATCTGCACCAGGCATATCTACTCCACTTGTCGTACCAAATACAAGGTGAGTGATCGCATCTGAGCTCCGTCCCCATTCATAAATGGACTTTACTGCTGCATCCTTGGCTAGCTTGGGGACTTCAGAAGCCAAAATCTTTAGTCTTGCCTCCAGAGATGCATCTACAATACTGCTCAAGCAAGGTTCGGATTTGAGAGCTTCTTCTGTGAGAACAAAATATCTCCTGTTTATTGAAGACCTGTCACCTGCCACGAGAAATTATTGGTTAGCAACATTAAATTCAGCTGTGAGAGTAGTGCAGAGATGAGCAAATCTACTTAACACTGTTAGAGGTACCAATTTCTTTGGGTGGAAGCCACGTACATATGCGCTGACATTTGTGTTTCAGCTGGATCTTCTCACAACAGTTGGTAACATTGAACAAATGATCCGGGAACTTGCTCTGCTCAATGCAATAAGGTGGGTTGGCAGTCCCAATAGCCAAGATGGCGGCATGCCCATCAGGCCTAAGTCTCACCTCCTTGTGAGTATCAAAAAATCCAGTCATGCTTTTCTGAAGCAAAGAACAATTTTGTGAACCAAAAGGATCACCAAACGTTTAAGGATATATGCTATTTATGTGATGGTGGTGGTTGATGTGAAGGAAACTACCAAGTAGGTAATGGCCATGGCTAAGAACGTTTCGTTGATTGATGTGAAGGAAATTACCTAGCAGGTAATGTGCATTGCGAAGACGGCGAAGACGGTTTCCTTGGTAGATAATGACAATGGGAATTTTGATAAATAAAATAGTCTGCTGGCCATAAGGTTGTTTGGCATTCCCAATAGCAAATATGGCACCATTCTATTTATATGTAGTATAAAGTATTTGCATTGGTCTCAAATTTCTCTGTTTGAGAATTGTATCATAGGTGGTAGGTTACCACCAAGGCTTCAACATTTGATGTGAGGGGGTTACATGGAAAGGCCTAAGAACCAACCAATTCAATCATCTCTATGGCTTGTCAATAGGTGGTAAGAGGGTTATGTGGAAAGAGTCCCTTCCTCTCTCCTCCTTTGGAAAGTCACACTCATTTTTTTTCATCAAGTCAAGCAAATCCTTTGGAGTATCCAAAAAGCCAATATGCTTTCTTTGGGGTGAAGCACACTAGATATTTCTATGCTTTTTGTCATGCTAGCAATTGTCGCACTTTTATTTATTTATTTATTTCTTTTTAAATTTTACGTTTTTCAAAAATTCATAAAAAGTCACTGTCAGCTATTAAGCAATCAAAATCGAAAATTCGATTCTCTGTTCGATTCTTAACCCTACTGCATTATTGTCCATCAAGCATGCAAGACATGCGACATTAAACTGATTTTTTACCATTACGGAATTTTACGTAAAATCAAGTTCTATGGAAATTGTCAGCTACATGCTTCAGACAATAGTCCATGTCAAAAAGAAAAAGCAAAAGCAAAGCAGAATCACTCTAAGAATCAACATGCAAACATTCCATGCAAGCACAGTACCTCAAAATAGGAAATTGACTTGCATGCAATCAGAACAATTCGAAAATCTACCAATTTTGCTCACAAAATTGCAAAACTTCAGATGATCACAACTCTGGCTACATGACACCAAATTGGGTGCTGTAAAGCTCAATACATAGGGAGACCTAGTGAACAAGACTCTTACCATGTCAGCCTACCACCTAGGATTCACACGTGCGAGTTTAGAACAGCCAAAAAACCTATAGGAGGACGCACTTTTTCAAGCCCAATCTGCCTAAAATCATGCATGCAACTTGGAATAGCAATTGACCTCCTATTCTTGCATTATAGTAGTCAAACACCATGCAAGTGCTCCTATGACCAATTATAGGTCTGGGCCCTCATATGATTATTAATTGCTTTGTCGGCCAAGCCCGGAATGACGAGGCATAACTAATAGCCACATACACTAGAGTGACCGGCTATCCATGTCAGGAATTATTCGGAATCCCACATACTAGACATGGATGTAACATTCTTCTTCCCTTAATCAAGTTCTGTCCTCAGAACGAGCAACTAGAGAAGATCCACATTTGTATGATTTTAACTCTTTTCCATGAATCATTATCTTCAATCAGATCACCAACCTAATGAAGCACTCAGAGATAGAATGATTTTCTCAATTGTTTATCTCTGGTTTTGGGTACTCTTTCAAGTTCCAAATGTATATTGAGCGATAAGTTCTCCAAATGGGTAAAATATTCAATACATCCAACTGTCATCATCATATAAACTAAGTTTACATAATACACTCGATGAACAGTCGACCAATCCTGAAGATCAAGTTCAAAAGCTAACAAATCAATCTTTTAACTTTCACATTTACCCTAAAAATCAATTTTTAGTCTGACTTCAATATCAAATAAGTACTTAGAGATGGAATAAGTCACCAATTATCTATCTTTGCATTGAAGTACTATATCTGCCTTTAGAAGTACACTAAGCGATAAATTTTTCTATTGGCCTGATTCTCTCCAATCTAGTAACATCACCTTCATATAACCTTAAATTACATGAATCATTGGGTGAAATATCACCTTACATTGGAAATCAATGTTTAAAAGTTAAAGATCCAAACAATTATAGTCCAAGACTATCCACAAATTATTGTAGACCTATCATAAATGCTTCTTGGTACAAATACAATTAGATTTATAGAATATTAAGGTATTCCAATTCATCCTACCAAAATCTCTTAGGAGATCCATCAAGATAAAAATGACTTTAACTCAACTCTGAGTACCCCAAATACTTTCTTGAGTTAAATTCTCTATTCCTAGCATCACATGCAAGAAATTAGCAACCATACCATCTTGAAAGATTTATCTGTCTCCTAACTAACATGAGATTTAGGTTGACAGTAGTACACAAGCATTCCTTGACGCTAATCTGTAGTAGAAATTCATCCACTAAGGTAAGCAAATCCCTCATAAGTAAACAATTACTTAATGAAAATGCATGTGAGATCCACAGAATCTCAATTATGTGCTAGAATAAACAAATCTAGAGTTCAAATAACTAATCTAAATCCTTGATTCATTCAATTAATCGAGACGGTGAGCATGTCCATATATTGTTGTTTCTCTTTGTCGGATAAGAGTTTAGAGATTAACAAGGATTTGTCTAGCATGACTTCAATAGAAAGAGTATTATTTGGATTAATCATACCAACTGTCATATTGGTAAAAGAGTATCCTTGTATTTTCCTTTTCAAAGGCTGCGCTTTGTCTGCTTTGTCAGATACTTCAGACACTTCTACTACTATTCAATCTTGTAACAATCTACATACTTTGATTCGATGTCTTCTTCTTCTTCTGAGAAAATATTAAGAGCAAAAGATGATTGTTCGGATGTAAAACTTGTATCAGACTATGTCGTCTCTCCTTCGTATCGCTCTCACTGCCATGTGATAATATGCTCATGGAGCTTTCCATGTTCATCATGATCACCGGTTCGGAATCACACCTCCTTTTTCTTCCAATGGATGCTGGCATTTGCTTGGTAAAGTCAGGGTCTTTTAATAAGAACAGAGTAGTTGGCCAATCCAATCGGTCGAATCACAATAAAATTCATAATGAACAGGATATCTTGGATATACACAGTGACTTTTTTCAACTCTCCTACAGGCTTCCTCCTTGTCAAGTCGGCTAGTTTAATCTTTCTTTGAGTAGGCTTGATATCAATAAGTCCAAGTGCATACAATGTGTCTTCCATCATGATGTTGACACTTGACCCGGAGTCAATAGGTACGTTCTTGATTAAACATCCTGAGATGGATACATCAATCTCAGGTGCTCCAAGGTCTCCGAGGTCAACTACAAGAAGGGAAATCTCAGGAAGAGAAATCTTCTTTCTCCTCTTTGTGTATGACAAACTCCTTAGCTGCTTGTCAGATAACGGTTGCTCAAACATGATATTCAGTCTGAGTTTCGATCATAGTCTGAATCGTCTTTTAAATCATATTGAGTAATAGACTTGTTCACCTTTAGCTGCTTTGTTGGATACTTCCGCTTATTCTTCCGAGTCTTAGCTGAACTCTCCTTCGTTGGTTTGGGTGACTTTGAAGTGCTTCGGGTAGAAACTTTATAAATATCTTCAAAATCACTTGGCCAATTGTTGTCAGTAGTCAACAAGGTGTCTTCGTCAGAACATTCAATCCTTTGCACAACTGCATCTTCTTGTTTTTTCTTAGATTCTGGTTCTGCATTTGGAGTCTGAACATATTTGTACAGCACCTTTGGCTTTTGAGGCTTTGGGCAGTCTGCGGCTTGATGTCCTTCTCCCGAGCAATTTGAACATAATGGCACATAGCCGATTGGTCGTCGAGGCTCCGGGCAATTGGGTGAATTATTGCCTTGTGCACTACAATTATAACAATTGTCTGCCAGCTTCTTCGTTGGTAGGTTGACTGGTGCATAAATAGTCTTCTATTTTAAGCTCACTGTTTGAGCAAGTACAAAGTGCTTTGGTCCAAATTTCAGTTTCGGCTACAATGCTGGTGTACACGATCATTGAATGTAACGGTAGTGCTCTTTTGGATCTGTTTCATAGACATACAAGACATCTCCATCTGCACTCTCAACATATGAAACTTGTTTAACTTTACATTCATTGTTTGTATGACATGGGGATCCGGACTTTGTACACCAAACGTTGGGATTGGAAGAAGATGCCTTCTGCTGCTTGTTCGATACTTCAGATATCTAGACTTTTAGATCTTGCATTTGTTTTGACAAGGCAACAATGTTCTTCTTCCAAACCTTGTCGTTCTTTACAGGATGTTCTTTGAAAGGCTTGGTCTTCTTCTTAGTCTTTTTCTCTTTCTGGTGATTCTTATTGCCTCTTGAAGAACTAGATCTCTCAGAATCTAAATCATCGTTGAGCGACGACTCCGAACTAGCAGATTTATCCTCGTTTGAGCTTGAATCATCTGATGAAGTTGATGATTTCTTCTTTGTCTTCTTACTAAAATGATGCTTCCTTGCAATCTTAGATGTCTCATAGTTCTCCGTGGTTGAAATAACTTCGTCCACAGAGTTCATGGATTCTTGGCGGTAGTATCTGTCAATCTTTGATGGTAATCCTGCAAGATACCAAGGAGTCTCTGAGAAGGTATACCCGTAAGGTAAATTGGTTGGCAACTCCTTAGCCATTAGCACAGTTTTCATCT
Source organism: Diphasiastrum complanatum (assembly GCA_029204225.1). Lineage (NCBI taxonomy): Eukaryota > Viridiplantae > Streptophyta > Lycopodiopsida > Lycopodiales > Lycopodiaceae > Diphasiastrum > Diphasiastrum complanatum. The sequence continues at coordinate 57,155,879 of CM055093.1, forward strand.
TAAATTTTCACAAATGGTAGTTGGATCCATCAAGCTTGTCCACAATGGGACTTACTTTCTCCTGGAAATCCATGTGGAAGTCAGTCTAGGTGACAATAATTACTATCTACAACTTAACAATGAAAATCTAATGCAATTTACAGAACAAAAAACAATTATTCTATCAAGTGATAAAACCAAGTTCAGTGGGAAGCTTATCAAGCTATGAAAATAGCTCTAATATTAACAATCTGATGGCTATGATACCATGTCGGGTATCTGCTCCCCTTGAGGGTGGATGAAACAGATCATCAATGCATGCACTACGATTTTCGTAGGTTGGAGTGGGTTTCTTTCCTTGCCTATCCTCAACCCAAGCTCTAATCAATCTAGCATCAAGGAGATGAAGTTAGTTTCCATAATGAAGATAACTTACTACTTCTCTCTCTCCCTTTCTCTCTCATAAAAAATATAAAAACCTGCAATCCCAATAACAATTAGATCCAACAATTAGCAAACATAATAAAAGCATGAGAGATGGAGGAAAAGTGATAGAGAGCAATGACATTCATAAATCCATTTCACAAGAGAACCAATTTGCTTTATTGAAATGAAGATATGTACATATGTAGGAAACTCGAGTTGGTTCCTTTTTATAGTAGAGAGGAGGACCCTGGCCTCTGAATCCTATTGGTCCATTTCTGTCTCCCTAATTATTCAAATTTAAAAAAGAGTGAGAACCATCCAAAATTGGAGGAAAATCCAACTTTATTCACTAACTTGACATTTAGGCCCTGCGACATTAAAAGTCCCGTAAAAAGGCCTAAAGTCCTTTTATTGACTTTCTAATTAATCAAATCTCTATGTGATCATCGAGTTGGACTTACACACGCAAGGTGCCAAATCCCTCTCACTTATTAACTAAGGTTAGGGTTGCCTCAGGATCTGCAAACCCTCCAGCAGTATTCCCCACCAAAATTGGTGGCAGTCTCACGACACCTACAAGATGCACTAATGGTGGGCTTTCATTGGCATCACGTCGAATCTTTATTAAATGATACTGAACCTTCTCCATGAAATCGAGTCGGACAGTGTTGAAATCTAGGTTGTGTGACAAAAAACAACGATGGGCTCCGACGATCCATTTTGAAGTTGTCCAAGCTGTGAATCAAGATTCCTAGAAGCCTCCCATCATTGCAGCACGGAAATATAATTTGGCCACCGGCAGCTGATCCTTAATGCTATTTGACGTCATTCGCTTATTCGGATCGAATTCCAAAGTGGGAAGGCAATCATCCCATCGCGTTGCCACGGACGCCAATAGAGTGAGATCTTTTGCAAACAGCGCCGATTGCCTCCCTGTTGGATCATGAGAGTGAATATACTCCCGCTGGTATGCTTGTAGGGCTCGATGGAAGTCCACTGATATCTCCCAACTATACGGTTGGTGGATGATTGGCCAGTTCGACGTATGGATGGTGATTTTGTCCATGGCCACTCCCAAATCCTTCCACTTAGTTCTGCACGGCATTGGTATGTAGCATGGATCTACGCGCAATTGGCGAGGGCTGGCCACATAACTCCTGGTGGATTCTGGAATTTTCTCATAAACTGTAATTCTCCAAGCCAGTTGCTCTCCCAATGCGGGTATTTTATCCAACTCTTTGCCGGCCTCAATTTCAGAGGTCTTAAGCTTGATGACCCAACCACCACGCGAGGACTCATGAGGATGTTGCGCTAAAAAGCTCTGGATTTGGTCCTCGACGCTGATTGGTTGTCTGAACAATGGTGTGGCCCTTGATGAAGATGAACCTGCTTGCATTGCCTGTGGAACTGGTTGTTCTTCTGCAACTTTGGGGGCTCCACCCTGGTCCATGCCTGAATTCAACCATGTATCCATAGTTGTGTCATCTTGGTGCGGAGGGGAGAACTACGACATGACGGAACTGAAATATGAGGCCAGGCTTTACCAACTCAGTTGAAGCTGTACCCTTGAATCTATCAAAGCGGCCTTAGAATCCTTGAAGGGCCACTTTATAGGTTTCAACCTTTTTAAACAAACACGCGATTTCTGTCGGAATTACTGGATGATCAGATATTTGTGTCTGTAGATACACATCACGCTCAAGGGTGGTCACATCCAATTCACCTTGGAGACGTGTGCGATCTTGTTCAGCCATCAGTAGTTGACCCTGGAGCAGCTGCACTTGTTGCTTTGCATCCTGCACGACCTTGTTCACTTGGTCTTGGGCGGTTGTAAGTGCATTATGCAGTAAACTAACATAGTCTTCTAGGTGATCAGCCAATTGTTGTGCCTTCTTCTTCTCAGCTTCAAACCTAGCTTCGTGCTGCTTGGCGATCTTCAACTCTTTGTCCAGCTGATTCACTTTCTGGCTAATGAGTGTATTCTCAGATCCCATATCTGAGATGTGCTGTTTCATTTCTTTTTTCTTATCCAGCATAGACTAGATCACTTGCGCAAGGCTTGAGACTAACCCTAGAGCATCACCAGAATCTCTTGTCGTGGAGGTGGTAGCAGCAGAAGGAGACCTGGTGGTACTGTCCCTGGTTGGTGTGGAGCATGCACAAGTGCCTGTAATTCCTCTTCTTCAAAGAGATCTTCTTCTTCATAGCCCTCAGGCACTGTGGTGTTGAACTGCTTTGGTGATTTGACAGCTTGCCTGACCCGAATTGTGGCTGGTGCTTGAGCTGCTACGGTTTCTTGTGGCTGTGGGAAAGGTTTCTTCAAAAATAGCTTCAAAAGCATGGACAGTCTCAAATCCTCTTCCGGAGGATTGGAGTTCAAAGGGCGCAGGGCTCTGGGGCATTAAAAAAACTTCTGAGGCCCCAAGGGGGTCGGAATCATTAAACATGTCCATGAAATACTGGGTGTTTGGGGAAACAGCTCCCTATGTGGGGGTGAGGTGGCCTGGGCAACTGTGATGGGAATGGTAGCCCCAATGGTTGCATACTGTCCTTGAGAGGAAGCAGAGGCGAGGGAAGCATCAGAGGCGAGGGGAATAGATAGTTTAGTGTGAACAGCAGCGGGGGGTGGAAGCGCATCTAAAGATGTATGCCTAGTCCTTCGACGTGATGCGACGAGTCAAGAATGACGATCTAGCTGCGTGGATGACGACAACTAATAGAGACATGGTGAGACGACTCTGCTGGTGCTTCTTTATAGATAGATGGCAAGAAATTGGCAACAAACCCACTATTCTGAAAGGTGACATAAAACTTAGACTTGGCCTCGGTCTACATGCTAAAGGCCATGGTAATGAAATGCATGTTTATTTTTCCAGAAAAGGCATGCTCGTAGATGCCCATTGCCATGAGCAAGGGCTCGGCAAGAGTCATCCATTGAGCGACCATGCTTGCGCTAGGGAACATCGTGATGTCCGTTGCAGTTGGAACACCACGATGAACAGAGTATTTTGGAGATTGAGAAGTGTCGGTAGAAGACATGGTGGCTAGACAGTAAGTGCGAGTGTATATCGGAAGGCAGAAAAAAGTGGGCATAAAATTTTGGTGAGAAAAATTAGCAAGGGCTCCGCTAGCACAAGTGAGAAATGAATCGAATTCAGCCAACTTATAGGTGAATTTGGAGGGTCCATTACATAGAATACTAGTTTGGCTGATCAATGCTGAACAAAAATTTGCAGGCTTGTTCAATTGTATGAAAATAGGCTATAAAATCTCAACGAAGGTTTCTGAAGCTATGAACCTATCCGACAAACGTTTTCCAGGTCTGGCAAAGGATGAACTTTCGCCCAAGAGGATCCTTCACCCAAGTACTATTATAGTCATTGATGAATCTTATAAGCTATTTTTCGAAAGAATTCTAGCACATCCAAATCTACATAAAAGGAAAAAAACTTCGTCATAGACTTCACAAGATTCAGAATAGATATGAAGAAATCTAACTTGATCTGTTAATCCATTGCATTTGGGTAGATCCAAACGGGGTGCTCTCTTACTAAATGATTGGATTGACTTCCTGAGGAGCACCTCCAAGGGTAGCCATTATTACATATTAGATCAAGCAGACAATGAGATTGGATCTAGATTTTTAATCAGGAACTATCTCAGATCAGATCTGCTAGATCTCTTCCACTTGACGAGAATCGGATTCCTATACCGTGAAAAAGAATCCTAAGATCAACTGTTCGACACTTCTCAAAATGAAAAATTCTCAAAATCAAAATCAGACTGAATCAGATTTGACCCAAAATTTGACAGAGACATGATCTGAAAATCCGAACCTAAGAGTAGAACCGGTGAAGGTTTTGACAAATTCTATGAAAATAACCTTTGTCAAACTCTCAGACTGAGAATCTGACACAAATAAAGCTAGAGTAGAACTGACGAAGGTTCCTGACACATAAAAGCATAGTTTTTGTAGTTTGGCGAGGGTAAAAATAGAGATTTTCTATGATCCGGATAGAGTGAATGTTCGTCGAACTCAAAAATGATAAATTACTATAAATAGAATAATTTGGAAATCTAGCGAAGGTTCTGGAGAAGAATCAAGAGTAATACCGATATTTTTATAATAAAGAGACTTTTTTTACAAAAATATAACAATATGACAACTGATCCTTTGAGAAACCTTCTATTTTTTATATTTTTTTGTCGACCTGGCAGTAGATAGATCTAAATCACACCTATGCACAATGAATCAAACGAAGGTTTTTTTTCTGTATTTTTAAGGTTTTGATGATTTTTTGGTATTTTTGGTGGTTTTTCTGATGTTTCTGAAAATCTGTTGGGAAGGATTGTTCGCCCTTCAAACTAAAGGTTTTGTGATCAAACTTGAAGGTGCCTACAACTCGACGAATGTTTCTTGAAAGAGAGCAAAAAGTTATCAGCTCTAATGATGATTTTTGTCTCCTTTTGACCAAAATCTGGTAGATTTGACCAATTTTTGCAGATCCAAATGGATCTTAAGATTGGTGATCTGAATAGCCTTCTCCCTTCCATAATTAGATTAGATTTCAAACAAGCAAATCCAATCAAATCAGGCAAAATCACTCCCAAACTAACCCTAAATGCAGGTTGAACACTATTCATGCCACGACAAGATGCCTAATTGTTATGTCCATGACTAGTACATAGGATACAATATACTCCTAGTCTTGGATACACGGTACTCTAGTGAAACAAGCTGTTAGTTATGCCATGTCATATTGGACATGACTCGAAAGTAACTAATATCTTGTGAGGCCCAAAAGTAATCAATAATAAATGAGGTAACAAGATATGCTAATCTACAAATGCTCAAGCACTCATAGTCACTGAGACGTCAGCTTATCAGAGACATACACAATAGATGCTTTCATGAATTGATTATTTTCTTTTTCAGACTGATTGTCATAATAAGCTCATAGCTGTTATAGATCGTAATTAGCTTTGTGAGCACGCGGTTTCGCCCACTATTGTCTTGTGTTCACAACATCTATCTGAATAAATTATTGTCTGGTTTTGCATTTAGATTTTGTCAGTATTGGATATTTTGCTACTTGCTTTATGTCTGACCCTCTAAATTGATTTGTCTGACTGTTTGCTCTTCCGCTTCCGCAAAGCAACTCTAATTGTTTTTGTTCACCTATGTTGGAGAGTTTGCGAATCCCGAGGCAACCCTTACCCTAGTTAATAAGTGAGAGGGATTTGGCACCTTGTAGGTAAAATAGTAGTGTTCGCAAATCTTTCGAGCTTCAACAAGAAAGCCATGAGCTTCTATAAGAAACTGTTTCGCGAATCTTTCGATTTGACTGCAAGACAAATTTCGCGAGTCTTTTCGAGTTCGCGTTCATTTCTTTCTCATCCTCTGTCAAGTAAACTGCGTGCTTTGTTAGTAGAATCAAGATCTATCTGATCAGTTGTTCTACACACCATGCGTGTGTAAGTCCAACCCGATGATCACATAGAGATTTGATTAATTAGAAAGTCAATAAAAGGACTTTAGGCCTTTTTGCAGGACTTTTAATGTCGTAGGGCCTAAATGTGAAGTTAGTGAATAAAGTTGGGTTTCCCTCCAATTTTGGATCGTTCCCACTCTTTTTGAAATTTGAATAATTAGGGAGGCAGAAATGGACCAATAGGATTCAGAGGCCAGGGTCCTCCTCTCTACTATAAAAAGAGACCAACTCGAGTTTCCTGCACGTGTACATATCTTCATTTCAATAAAGCAGATTGGTTCTCTTGTGAAATGGATTTATGAATGTCCTTGCTCTCTATCACTTTTCCTCCATCTCTCATGCTTTTATTATGTTTGCTAATTGTTGGATCTGATTGTTATTGGGATTGCATGTTTTTATATTTTTTATGAGAGAGAAAGGGAGAGAGAGAAGGAGTAAGCTATCTTCATTGTGGAACTTAGTGTTAATGGCTGTAGTGTTAATGCTTAGTGTTAATGGATGTGAGAGTTAGATCTGGATCTTCCATTCATGCTGAAATCTGAACTATGCTATCGCTCTCATGGGAACGAATCTACGTGTGAAAACTAACTTCATCTCCTTGATGCTAGATTGATTAGATCTTGGGTTGAGGATGGGCAAGGAAAGAAACCCACTATAATTTTGGCGCCGTTGCTGGGGAGCTATGCCAATTTTTTAGTTTGCAGCATGTTTGTTGGATGGTTAGCTTGCATTAGTATAAGGGAAGCTCTTTAGATCCTGCTTACAAATCACAAACACAATGGATAACACACTATGGAGAAACCATCCAACCAAGTAGAAGCATCCAATCATACTTTAGAAGCTTCACTCCCAAGCCAAGGAACAAGAAGCATGAATGTAGAGTGAGAGTCTGGCCATGAATCCACAACCATAATGAGGAGTAGGACGAGTTTGGACCCAATATATAGAGCCAAAAGCATCTTGGGCACATAGCCATGCATAGCCCTAAGTTCCCTATACATAGACTCACCTAGAATAGAGTCCTAAGCATGGACCAACTATTCATAGAATTGTCTCATACCTTGTCTAAACTCCATGTCCATCTCCCAAGATCCCAATAGATTATATGAGGACCTATCTCTCGAGTGTTTGTTCGAGAGATCTTTTTAAGTTGTTCTTATAAAAACTTACAATTTTTTGGAAATTTTCGATTTTCCAATGAATATTACTCATAAAAAGGTTCAAAAATTTGAGATTAGCTATGTATTTCTGTGATGCTATGTAGATCTTTGGACTGCCTCCCTGCATGGTGTGCGTATAGTCATTTTGTATAGTTAAACTTGTTTGGGTTTTGATCTGGTTCGACCTTGGGTTGCCACTTACTTTTGTATGTGTAGATTTGTGCAAATATACTAATATCTTAAGTTTTTTTTTTAAAAAAAAAATTCTATTGATTTATTTATGAAAAATAATGGTGATTTAATTTTTATATTTTGCAGGCTTTCCCTAAAAGTGTTATCTCCATCTCATTCGGAAATCCCGAGGACCAAATTCATGCACGTAATGGATTTTTGGTGACTATTCTGCCCATTTCTGAACAGATTAAAAAGCAAAATAGTCACCTGTTTTTTTTAAAAAAAATTAGTGCAAATTCTACCTGTGTCTACCACGTGGTAGCATCGGATTGGTCTCAAAAAAATTTTGTGCTAATTTTGCTTGCACCTGCCACGTGGCAGCTAAGGATTGGTTAAAAAAGGTCCAAAAACTCATTACGCAATGGAAGGGGCCGAGCAAAGGCTATTTTGCTCGATTCGGATTTTTAAAAATTTTAGACGAGCCTCACCTAAAAGAATTCTAAAAATCCTTACCGGGCAGATGGGCCTATGCCCACCTACTTCCGTACTACAAAGGGGCTAACATGGATGTTGGAAAGACCGTATCAAGAAAAATGAGGAATATTTAAACATCACTAAAGTGGCTCCTATTTATGCTCGTAACTCAGTTTTCCTATTCATTTGCTAATAAAACACACAACGCAACAACAACAAAGGAGAGAGCGAGCCAGCGAGCGAGAGAGAGAGAGAGAGAGAGAGAGAGAGAGGAGGAGATAGCGGAATTGTAAGATCGGGGGGTATGTCGACGCCTTCCCGAAAGCGTTTGATGCGCGACTTCAAGCGCCTGCAGCACGATCCCCCTGCTGGCATCAGCGGCGCCCCGCAGGATAACAATATTATGCTCTGGAATGCTGTCATTTTCGGGTGAGCGATGTTTGGATTTACGTTCTCATCCGCTGCAAGTATCTTTACTTTTGTTAAGAAACTGAGCTGATGTTCGTGTTTTTTGGAACGCTTTTATTCTCTTTGGCTGTGCCAATTCTCTGCTGTTTTTTTTTCCATCTTGTAGGTTTGATTAATAGCGCTTGAAAATGCGTAAATTGTTGCAAGTGCGGTGACGGCTTGTCTCGGCAGCAAATAGATCTTATAAATGTCATAATTATCTAGATATCAATTGTCAGAACTTTAACTCAAGCATTGCGTTCAAACTTCAGCGCAGATTTTAGTACTCTTTCTTGGCTCAATTGATTAATTATTTTCTTTGAATCTGGCTTGGAAGCGATATTTTTTCTTCTTACCTCCTTTTCGTGGAAAATTGAGGGAATCTGTTTGAGAAAAGGCTTCTTTAGGTTGTGTCGGTGCTGGGAATTCGTTTCAATTTACGTTAGTATTTAAAAAGTATTAGTTTTTGGAACCTTATATCATTCGAGTTGCTAGGGCATCGTAGATCATCTCCCTTTTCTTCTTTGTTTTCACTCTAAAAGCTTCGAGGTGGTGTCCTGCAGGCCAGATGATACACCTTGGGATGGAGGTATGTTGGCGACTAAGGAATCTTTTTTTTCCCTTGTAACTGCGAGCCCTGCTTTGTTCTGCGAAAAAGGTCGCCCTTTAACTTTGCTGGCTTTGACGCTCTAAATACCGTGAATATTGATGTGCTAGGTACTTTCAAGCTAACATTGCAGTTCACAGAAGACTATCCAAATAAGCCCCCCAAAGTCCACTTTGTTTCAAGGATGTTTCATCCGAACAGTAAGTAAAGCTTTTTTTGAGTTTTTGGCATATATCTTAACCATGCATGCGGATATCCTGCTGTAAGATAGTGAAGCTGGCACAATTTCAAACTAATCCAGTGCTACAGACCTTGTGGATATTATCTATGCAGAAGTTTAGGAAGGTTTTTCTATGTGGTAAATAGAAAACTTTATTAACTGCAACACGTGGAGTACTTGTAACCAACTTCTTAAACACTTACTAATCGCTTCTTTTACTTTTGAAAATAATTCCATATGCTTTGCAATTGACGTACTTAAAAGAGGTTGTGAGCAGTTTAGTTGGCAGGTGAGCTCGGTAAACAGCAAAGGTCAGGCTAGGATTATCTTAGAAGAATTTAGTTATAATGTTAAGATAATATACATATTTTCTTTGAGCTGCATGTATGGTTTTGAGTCGTATCCTTGCACCTTTCCTTAGCAGTTAGCACTCAAAGAGATGCTCCTGAAGAAAATGAATAGTACATTTGAAAAGTTCTTCAAAATAGCTGGTACATTGATTGAGATGTTTCTATTCCTCGGGAGCCTGATTTACCTTAGTTCAAAAGTTCTTCAAAATAAGTGGTATATTGATTAAGAGGTTTCGTTTCTACAGGGGCCTGGTTTACCTTAGTTCAGTTTGATGATGCAAGGTATAAAAGATCTTACACCTAATGTATGTAAAGCTGAAGTTAAAAATCTAGTCATACTTGGAATGAAGTCTTTACATCAGTTTCTCTCTCAAATAGCCTTTTGTGCGTATGAAATCTTGCAGTTTGTCAAATGACAGGCTTTGGTGTCCATCTCTTCCATTTTCCTCTGGCTGATAGAAAGGAAAGTGCAGGTTTCTGGAAATTTGTGCTCGCTATTAAAATTCAGTGCGTACAGGAAAATTCACATCTTTAGAACTTATGTTCTAAATGTTCTTGGAATGATGGTCGGAGAATTGTCTATCAGCTGGAATTGAGATATGGTTTGGACTGGGAGATGTGCGTGCACAGAAGGTTTGCTCCGACTTTCTTAGTTGCTCCTTCCGCAGTGCCAGCCAGAGTTCCAGATAGGATGCCATTTTTTTCTTGTTCTAAACGGTTCCAGAGCAAGGTAATTGGAAGAGCAAAAGAGGGGATTGGGAAGCCAGAGCTCAGCAAGCAGAGGTGGGTATTGTGGCTGCGGAGAGAGAGCAGCATGCACACTGCCAGAGTAGAAATAGCAAGAGCTGGCAAGAAGTAGAGCACGAATGTCATGCTGTCACGGTAGGAGCTGCATAGGGAGCTAGAGCAAGGTTAATTTAGGGGAGAGGCAGCTGAGGAGGAGCCGAGAGGGAATATGAGCTGGAAGGATAGCAGAGCTAATTAGTGTCTTCATTTGTGTGTTAATCTTTTTAATATGTTGCTCAGTGCTAGATTGCCATTGCACTCTCAGAATCTTTCAAGCTTGGAGTTAAAGAGGAGTTTTTTTGGTATACCTCTTTTTCTCTGTGTTATCCGAATTGCAAAGTTCCATCGCACAACGCAGGGACATTCAAGCTACAAATTTCAAAATAGTGGGTTTTTTTGCAAAATATTTAGATTCCTTCATGCCAACTTACAATCTTCATGAGCATATGAAGTTTTCTGTTTCTCACATTGTGTCAGCTTCGTTTCAATTTTAAAGGGTTCATTTGTTTGTTTGTTCTCTAGTATACGCTGATGGCAGTATTTGCCTGGACATTCTGCAAAGTCAATGGAGCCCGATCTATGATGTTGCAGCTATCCTCACCTCAATTCAGGTAATAATGTTTATGGCCGGCTTTTCATTCACATAATATTTTTAGCTGTGAAAGTATTGTATTTTAGAATGAGCTGTGTGTCTGAGATTAGGTCGATTATTTAGACTTATTGTTTTGTTTCTGCTTGAAGCAATCAGAACATCCAAACAAGTGAAAGCTTCTGAAACAGTTATAAAGCTTAAAGGATTCACATCATTGAGAAACTTTATAGCTAGTTAAGTTGTTTGTGATGATTTTATGTTGAGTTTGTATGCAAGAATGTAAAAGGTGACATGTCAAACAGTTATGCAGCTCCATGTTCTTAGCTTGTGCTGAAACCAGTGACTTCAGCTTTTTCCAGCTTAACGTGGTGAAAAATTCATAGCTGCTTACTTTAACTGTAATTGTTCGAGGGTACAATAAGTGACAAATATGTTCACCTTACAAAAGTCCTGTTTAAAGAGCTATGACTAGTCAAGCATGGGATTAAAAGGTTAGCGCAAGCCTAAATCTGAGAATCACTTCTCAAAGGATGCCCCGTGAAGCTACAGAAATCTCACCTTTTCCGTTACAAGTTTTGCAATTTATATAGTTTTGGGAAACATTTCCCACTTGGGAACCACTGAAGCTCTGGAAAACGAGAAATGATAATTGAGAATCACAACACAGGAAATGGGAATCGTCATATCATGATAATAGCAAACGAGTGCAAGGTGCTTACAATAGTACATGTGAAGAGAGGGAGAAATTGAAGAAAGTGATTCACATTGCAAGGAAATGGGATCATGTTGAAATAAAGTCAATATGACTCTCAGAAATTGCTAAGAAAGGTCAAATTTGGCCTTAGAAAATCATATGCCTTCATGTTGTGGGGAAACGTTTCCCCTTTGTATCTCCATAATGTATATCGGGGGAGTTTCTCCAAGAAAAAAGCTGGGGAATTGCGTTTCCCCATAGCTTTCTATGGCTTGCAGCTTATAAAAATGTTCATGTTGATGATCAGAGCTCCTACAATTGAGGTACCTAAGTTCATTTATATTGCCAACATATGTCCTTGGACACAATGATTGGCCTACATCATGCTTGCATTTTTCAAACGATGATCGTTCAAGAAAGAAGTTGTCACTTGATTTTTTAGTGTGAGCTGCTGCTTTAGTCAAGACTGCCAACAATTCACGTCTTTTAGCTCTCAATTGAGGTACCTAAGTTCATTTATATTGCCGACTTATGTCCTTGGACACAATGATTGGCCTACATCAACAATTCACGTCTTTTAGCTCTCAATTGAAGATACTTAAATCTCAAATACAGACTCTCTCTCTTAAGCTAAATATGCAAATAGGAATGCATTAGATATCTTTGAGGTATCCATTGATCGTAATCCTCTTCCTACAACTACGAAGGTTTTACAAGTTGCAATTTTGTGGATTGCTTATGATAATGCTAAGCTTGAAGATCCTGGAGGTACATAAGTTTTTTTTACATTGCCACCTTCTTCCTAATCTGTTGTTAGCAGTCGAAAAATAAGCTTTTATGGTTGACTGGATAAGTCTTGGAATTGGCCTCCTAAGTTTGGATGTGGCCTTTTGAGATCCAATTGTGTTCAAGCAAGTGCATCGATACTTGACTGTTCAATATTTGAGAATTTTAGGGTTTGATATGTGGCGTGTAAGCCAATTGGTGGTATTTGGCAATTTTTAAGTTGACTTTGGAACCCTCGAGGGACTGTCCATAAATCTAAACCCAAAATTTTAAACCCTAAACCCTAAGATAGATTCAAGGATTAAATCCATTGAAGGTTCCAAAATTTGCCAGATTTTGCTACACCACATATCAAACCCTAGACCTTTCAAATAATGGATATTCAAGTTTTGATGCAATACCATCAAGGATTGCAATAGTCATACCTCTAAATGGATTTTGAATGACATTGTATAGACAAAGTGATTGGGGATGTAGTAGCAATGTAGCATTTGGTCCGTGTGATGGATGATGGAGTTGATGGATGGTCTAAGGCTTTGTGGGTGGACTTTAGATGTCACGTTCTTTTTGTTTCGTTGGGTATTATTCTAGACATAACATCTATATATTCTTTTGTTGTATTAGAATACATGCATTTCTCATTTAGACCTTTATCGAAATTGCAATGATTGGTTTTTGCTAATTCTTTGTCATTAGTGGTACATGTTTTGCACCAACTATGCTTTTTGAGCAAGCTGAAGTGATGAAATGTAAAATCTCTTCTTTCTTTTATGAGGAAGTGAGTCATGAACACACATCATAGATATGGCATCTTATAAGAACAATACAGTATGTGATATTAATTAGATAGAATCCCTCTACAAACGATTCCATACGACAATAAGACACTAGTATGAAGGTCCTTACAAAGGAACACTTCCAAGCATCTTCTAAAAAGAAGTTGTACATTGTTAGGAATAGTGTAACAATAGGAAGGCAAAGCTAGTCTAATCCACCCAGCCAATGCACTCTCTTATAGAATGCCCCTCCTAGCCCAGTGTGAGTTTGCATGGGAACGATAGGTGGGAGTTGCTGCCCACACCCATTGTTCACATTGCATCCACTGTATAACTGTTGCATGTGGGTCCCAATCCATCAGTGATGGATTGCATGGCCCCATACCCGCATGGGCATTACTGGCCCTCATACCAACTGCATGGTCTGCATGCATGCCTGACTCACACTGTCCTTTGCCCTCTGGTGGTTAGCTGTTCCCAGATATTGGGTTGGTACTGTTACGGTCTTGTAACACTCCCTCCCCCTTAAGAACTGTCTTGGTCCTCTAAGACAAAATCTGGATATAACTATCGAAGTATACTGCCTCTTTCCCTAGTGGCATTCTCAACTGGCTGATCCTTTTTTCGTCTATTAACAACCTTGCTAACTCTGGAGCTCTAACGATTGTTTTTGTCAAAATAAAGTGAGCCATTTTGGTCAAACGGTCAACTGTGATCCATATAGCATCATCTGGGTCGTAGGCAGGCCTACTATAAAATCCATGGAAATACTTTTCCACTTACCAGCTGGTATTTCTAGAGGCTGTAGCAACCCTCCTGCCTCTAGATGCTCTCCTTTATTAATCTGATACTTTTGGCAACTGGTTACATATTATTGGACGTCCTTTTTCATAGAAGAATTGCCTACGAAGAAGCTCATAGGTTTTCTGAATTCCTGGGTGCCCCGCACTAGGGCTGTCATGACATTCATATAATATGTGGTGCATAAAATCCTCTATGTCGGGAACACATTCTGTTTTTGTAAAGTAGATACTCATCCTGAATGGAATATTGTTTCCACTTGAATCTTCGAGAGCTGGATCCCTCAACCACGTTGGTATGCTTGGAATCTACAGACTCAGAATCCTCAACGCAAGTTGGCGCATCATCCTCAATGAAAGTTGTCGTATACTTGGATGAATCTTTCCTAGGAACTGGTTTAGAAGTCTGCACATCTCTGTTCTGGATCGTTTTCCAGATTATGGAGAAATAATGATCACTCATACATTTCCCCCTCAAGGACTCGAGTAACTCATTACAGAACTGGGTAAAACTCAACTCGTTTACCATTGGCATTCTGCTAAGAGCATATTGATTGTATTGAACTTTCCTTGTCTATATTTGATAGACAAGTCAAATTCCTGCATTAGCTCAGCCCATCGAGCTTTCCGAACAGCTCAGGCTGATTACACAAATATCTAAGGCTTTCATGGTCAGTCAGATCCTCAAAGCTAGCACCATACAAATAATGCCGCCAAGTCTTAAGGGCATGAATAATAGAAAAAAATTCCTTTTCATAAGCACTATATTTGGTTTGAGCGGGTTCGAGCTTCTTACTTTCGAACGCTATTGGTCGTCCATTTTGGTTCAACACCGCGCCTACAAGGCTGCCTTGAGAGCATCAAAACTCTCCACTTGCTCTTGCCTCCAAACAAACTCTTTTTCCTTCTCCTTAAGAAGATTCATGGGAACTGCTATCTGAGCATAATCCTTGACAAATCGTATGTAATATCTTGAAAGTTTAAGAAAGATTTGAAGATCTGTTATGCTGTTCGTTCTAGGCCAACTGAATATGGCTTTGACCTTATTTGGATCCATTTTAATCCCGTCTTTGGAAATAATATGGCGCAAATATGCTATTTCTTCGGTAAAAAATTCACATTTAGGTTTCTTTGCGAATAGCTTATGCTTTCTGAGCATACAGAACACCTTTTTTAGATGCTCTTTCTTAGTCTTGCTGTACTCTAAAATATCATCTAGAAAAACTACCACAAATTTTCCTAAATATGGTCTCATAACATTGTTCACCAGGGTCATAAAAGTCGCCGGAGCGTTGGTGAGTCCAAAGGGCATCACCTTAAACTCATAATGACCGTGACGAGTTCTGAAAGCTGTTTTCGGGACATCTTCCGCCTTAATACGAACTTGATGGTACCCCGACCGAAGATCTATTTTATGGAAATATCTGCCCCGTCGAGCTGATCAAACAACTCGTCTACCCGAGGCATAGGGTACTTGTTTTTTTACTGTGACTTTATTTAATGCACTGTAGTCTACACATAAACACATAGACCTTTCTTTCTTTTTAACTAAAAGGACAGGTGCTGCCCAAGGGGAACTGCTTGGTTTTATCCGTCCTTTACTTAGATATTCTGTTGATTGTTTAGTTATTTTCTTATCTTTTGATTGACTAACCCGATAGGGTGTTGTACTAGGTACTAAGTTAATAGCATGATCAACTTCTCTACTGGGTGGTAAACCATTAGGCAAATCATAAGGAAAAACATCATTGTATTTATTTAACAGAGCATCTAACTTTTTCTTTTTATGAAAAATATTACTGCAAACAGAGTCATCAGAAATAAACTGTAACTCACAAAGAAGTACCTCATGCTGATCATCCTCCATAAGCTGAACAAGCTCTGAGCTGCACACCAAAGGACTGTTGGGAACTCCATGCTCCCCATGCAGATGAACCTCTCGACCATTTAGCTGAAAATTGAGGGTATTATCTTTATAATTTTGTTGGAGAGTGGGGCCCAAACTGTAGAGCCAATCCCTCCCTAGTACTAGGCGCATTGTCTGACTGTGTGTCCTTTACCCATACAAACAAAACACAACCTTTTTTGTTTTGGTTTTTCATAATCTTCATTCTTTAATGGTTGTATGATTGTAGGGCGTTTCTGAGGACCATCATTAGATTTATCAATTTTTTTTTCTTTTAAAGAATTTTTTCTTAAAGGAGGAATTTGAACGAGAAGGCTGCTCAGTACTAGATTGTTTGGCCTTTCGCCTCCCCACTGAATCATCATAGATTTGAGCAAACTTAATAGCCTGTTCTAGAGTAGTAGGTGAGTTACGCTGAACTTCCACCTTATACTCATCTCGGAGCCCACGGACAAAGCCTCTAACTTTCTGATAGTCATCAAAATTTTTAAGTTACAGTATAGCTTCCCTTACTGT
Source organism: Diphasiastrum complanatum (assembly GCA_029204225.1). NCBI lineage: Eukaryota > Viridiplantae > Streptophyta > Lycopodiopsida > Lycopodiales > Lycopodiaceae > Diphasiastrum > Diphasiastrum complanatum. Next base: position 57,172,064 of record CM055093.1, read on the forward strand.
GATATATAGTAGGTTAGGGATTTGTCCATGACCAACTTCTCCCAAGCTTCCCAAGCCAAAAACTCTTGTAGGAAGCTTCCTCGAAAGCCTTCCATGACTGGGGGTCTGCCTAGTCTCCTGGAGGTTTAGCTATCTCTTGTAGGCCATGGGACCTAAGGACAAGCTAGTTTCTAAGGCTTGTAAATGATTTGGAGTCTGTTTCAATCCATGTATATTCTTCCATTTACTGAGAAAAGTTTGAAGAATATCGGTGTTTCTGTCCTTTTCTTCTCCAATAAAGATTGGTGGTTGCATGATGTTTAAAGTCTGTTTTAGATTAGTAACCTCAGTTTCTAATTTTTGATACTGTTCTTTAGAAACGAAATCATCTTCGTTAAAAGCCTCAAATTCCTCATCAACATCCATTGCTACTTTTTCCCTCTTGAAAGCTCATCAATGGCGTTTCCTGGGGAAATTGGAGTTTCCTCGGGAGTCGTCATGTCGAGGTTTGAAGAGAATAGTAAACATTAAACAAATCAAAAGGAAAAAGGAGGAAAAGACTTAGCTCTAAGTGAGCCCTTCTCGTCGATGGAAAAATCCAAGAAAACCCCTCAGCTGAAATGGTTGTAGCTCCTCAATCCTTCGCTTCAGCTTGCTGGAACGGAATTCCGAATCTTTCAAAGAAGTATACTGGAAAATGGGAATCCAATGGAGTAATTCTCACTCTTTCTGGATAAACATAGAACTATGCTGAGTTTCAGGTTGAAATAGACCCAAAATTTTGATGATAGCAAGTGCAGTTAACCTCCCTTTCCCAAAAGCAGTAGAATTCTCAGGAAAAGTTTGATATTGAGAGCATGAAATACTCTACTCTAGTGTGATCTAGATGCCGGAAAGAATCTCAGAAGTGAGTAGTAAATGCACTTGACAGGCAACATGAGATCTAGTTTAACTGGTGAGGCAACAGGGCATCATTGCAGAACGTGCCCAAACAAACTGTCTTTATGCTGATTTGTGCCCCTTCTGAATGCGCTGACAATGGATTCAGAAATGCGCTGGCCTTGGATGCCAAAAGCGCGCTGTAACAACAGCAAAGAGGGCAATGGTTTTTTTTCTGATTGTCTAATCAAAGAGTGCTTGATTTCTGTCTTGTAAGATCGTGCTAAAGGTTGATTGGAAAATGCCCAAAACCAATCTATGAAAACTTTTGAGAGACCCCCAAAAGAGCACTAGAAATCCTCCTCCAGATGGGCGCCAATCCTCCACTCTTTGATCTCCCAAAAACCACAAGCTCTGATACCAATGTTAGGAACAGCGTAACGACAGGAAGGCAAAGCTAGTCTGATCCACCTAGCCAATGCACTCTCTTATAGAATGCTCCTCCTAGCCCAGTGTGAGTTTGCATGGGAATGGTAGGTGGGAGTTGCTGCCCACACCCACTGTTCACATTGCATGCACTATATAACTGTTGCATGTGGGTCCCAATCCATCAATGATGGATTTCATGGCCCCATACTGTCATGCATGTGTCCTGTTCCCAAATATTGGGTCGGTATTGTTACGGTCTCGTAACATACATCCTAGTTTGGAGACCTTACGAGAACCTTCCATGAAGTTACTACATGATTTAGGCTAAGATTTGCAACCTTTTGTCCAAATTAAGTGTCCAACTTCAAATGATGGGGCCTTCAACAAAGTATTGACTTTAGGGACCAATAATAGGTCCAATAATGTAAAAGTAACTCTTTGCTACTTTTGAATCAATGACCTCTATGTGGGCATATAAAAATAGAGACAGTGTTGTGGTATTCAAATTGGGCTATAAAATGTATAAAAAAGCGTAAATTACGAAATTGTAGCAATGTGAAGATGATGTTGTAGTTGAGCAAAAAATGGATATGCCGAACGCTTATTTGCTGCAAAAGCATGTATTTTGAATTTAAAGCCACAATATGAAAGAACCGTTAGATGAGGAGGTGAACTTTGCCAAGCTATACGGGTGGATCATGAATGCGAAGGGAAGATATCATGATCAACCAATTGTAGGGACGAAGATTGTTAAGTAGAGACATCACTATGAATGTCATGGCATGAGCTCTCCAATATCGATGCTATGTACATGGAATATGTTCTTATTATAGATTGACGATGCCAAATGAAGATATCTAATATTCTTATACATTCCAAGTTAGCCACATGTATGCCTAACCACCCTAATGGTCCTAGTTGGTAGTGTAGTATGGATTGGACATTCAAAAGATGGTTGTCAAGAGTGCTTTTCTCAATGGGAAAGTGCATGAGTTGGTTCACATGGAGTAGCTGCGATCAAAGGCAAGGAGAACATGGTGTGCAAATTACATGCTCAAAAGAGCCCTTGATGGTTTGAAGCGGCCGCCTAGGGCTTGGTTTAGTCATCTAGAATTTGTATCACAAATTTTGACATGGTATCAGAGCAGGCTCTTTGGTGAGAGAGAGAGTTTCTATTTGCAGGTGTGCAATCAGATTGGAGGAGCTGAAGCTGCATGTGGAGTCAACGTTGTTAGGAAAACAATGAGAATCCTCTAGGAGAAGATTGACGGAAAGTTATTGGCTGTTGACAGACCTGAATAAGGATTTTTCTGGTTGTTTGCTAGTTTTCTGGTGCAGGTCACATTTGGAGCAGGCTTTACCTGAGGACGACGGATCTGTTTCAGGTACTTCTGAGGGCAGTAGTACCTGGTGTAGATACTTCTGAGGGCGGTAGTAGTTGGGGAAGGTACTTTTGAGGGCGGACAAACAACATCTGAGGTAGGCGGACCTGGTGCAGGCCCGGACAGGCAACATCTGAGGAAAGCAGACCTGGTGCAGGTTTAGACATGCAGTACCAGGATAGGTGATATCTAGGGAAGGCTATTTCTGGACAGATCTAATTGTTAAACTAAAACCAGGTTGTTGGGAGTTATTGTAGATCAGTACAATGGCAGGATTGAACAATGTTGTGTTGTCGGAGTCCAGCAAGCTAGATGGAACGAACTACAGCATATGGAAGTTCAAGATGCAAAATATTCTCCAAGATAGAGAATATTGGGAGATCGTCACAGGTGTCGAGATACCTCCTACCACTGACAGAGAGTTGCGGGAGTATCAAAGACGTAGAAGAAAAGCTCATCATATCATCAACTTATCAGTTAGAGATATGATTATACCTCATATCAGAGATGCTGCTGGACCCAAGGAGGCTTGGGATATACTGAAGAACTTGTATGAGACGGTAAATCAGTCACGAATCTTGTTCTTGACTAATAAGCTTCACACGTTGAAGATGGTACAGGTGAATCAGTAACGGATTACTTTACTCGAGTGAAAGATCTGAGAGGGCAACTTATTGCAGTTGGAGAAGGTGTTCAAGATTCAGTATTGGTATCCATTGTACTTAATAGTCTACCTTTGGCCTATCAGAACTTTGTAATGATGCTATTGTTAAGAGAAACAAGGCCTTCTTTCGATGAGCTAAATGCCATCTTACTACAGGAAGAAATGAGACGACAAAATATTGTCAACAGGGACGATTTCAAGGAACAGGCATTCCTGGCAAAGAAGCAAGAGCAAAGTTCCAAGAAAGGTGGCAAAGAGAAGAAGAAGAAGAAAAAGCAGCAAGATATGGAGGAGAATCAATCAAATCGGTCAGAAGATGGAAAGAAAGTGGTTCGAAAAGGAAACTACTTTATTTGCTGAAAATTAAGACATTATGCAAAGGAGTGCTGGCACAACAAATTCAAGAAAAAGCAGGACGGGAATTTTGCTAAAGAAGAAGAAACATCTAATGCAAAATTGAGTGCTTTGGATCTTGAAGACTATGAGTTGTTTTCGGCATCAACATCTTCTGGTGGTGGCTTCTCGAAGGAAGATGACTATTGGTTTATTGATTCAAGAGCTTCAAAGCACATGACACCTAGGCGAGACTGGCTATCTAATTTTCAAAAATTGGATGATGGGTCAAATGTGAAGTTGGGGGACAACTATACATATGATATAAAGGGAGTTGGAAAAGTACAACTACAACTACCTTAAGGGAAGATTGGAAACATAAAGGATGTGCTTTATGTACCAAGAATCAAGAAAAACCTACTATCAGTATCAGCTATTGCAAAGCAACACATGGTGGTGCAGTTTGATGAACAGAGGTGTCTCATCAAGAGGAAAATAATGAAGTAGTAGCTGAGGGCATACTTGCAGGGCGGTTGTATAAACTTCAAGCTCAGGTGATGGATCATCATGCAAGTGTTGCGGATACTGGATCATTGAGTAAGTTATGGCGGGAAAGGTTTGGACATTTGAATTACAAAAGTCTACAAGTCTTGAGAAAATTTAACATGGTTACAGGTTTACCTCAAGTCGTTTCTGATGACAAGGTTTGTGAAGGTTGTGTCTTAGGCAAGCATCATATGAAAATTTTTTTGCCTAGTACATTCAGGGCGAAAAATGTTCTAGAACTTGTTCATATAGATTTGTGTGGTCCTATGAGGACTCAATCTTATGGGGGAGCAAGTTACTTTATGGTGTTTGTGGATGAGTATTCTAGGAAGACATGGATCTATCTTCTGAAGAATAAGGGTGAAGCTTTCAAGTATTTCACGTGGTTTAAGACACAGGTGGAGAAAGAAACAGATAGACAAATTAAGATACTTCGCTCGGACAAAGGGGGTGAGTATCTTTCTACGGAATTTCAGGTGTTTTGCAAGGATCAAGGTATAAAGAGACAATTTGCAAATACGGACACGCCTCAACAAAATGGAGCATCAAGTCCCCCGTTCTGCCGACCACCCTGACCATGGACGCACCCGTGCTTACACTGTGGGCAGCACCTTGCACAACGGCTGTCCAAACGAATCCCAAAAAGTGGTCCTCCCTGTGAGACTTGCATAGCTGACCGGTTAGTCAGCTCTGATACCACATGTTGTGTCGGCACCTCAAAGGGCGCTGGGACTTGAGCGGTTTCCCCAACACGCGCTTAAGTCTAACATTCATCCATCATGCACTTACATAGCCATCTTAGAAACGTAACAAGCTTAACCATTCAGACTTAAGAAAACTGGAATCCCAACCAACCCGAAAGCCAACTCAGAATCCGTCCCCAAAAGGTAACCAAAGGCAAAGACAAGCCACACATGAAACTCAAGGCATAGTGGTCGCCAAACTGACCAAATGGCATAGCGGCGAGCCACACGTCGGTGACGTGGACGCTTACGCGCCGGCGACGCAAAAAGGTTGTAGTAAGGGTCCTTCCACTTGGACCAGTCCCGGAGGCGAAACCGAAATGGTAATCATCCCCAAGGATCAACTTTATTAAATTTGGAAGAGGTTACATTCATACATAGACTGACTGGTCTCGGGGCCACCAACACGTGTTGGGCATTGTGCCTGGCTCGTGCTGGTAGAGGGAGCTGAGACCTGGCGACTGGATTCCTGGCGCTGGTTGAGCTGCCCAAGTTTCTGTCTGCTGGACCCCCCCCCCCCCTAATAGTTCTGGAGAGATTCGGCGCGCCCCCTCTGTCCTGAAATATAGTGCTTTCTGGTAAAGTACATTTTTCTGGACTTAGTTTTTATTTTGCTGATTAAGCCTGGCAAGCCTGGCAGAATCAGTCTGGCTCCCGGACATGGGTCCCGGGAGGCGTCCCGGCGGCAAAATCAACTTGACTCCTCACTAGGCCATGACTCGAGCTCCAAAGCTAGCTCATGACTTGTGACTACTTGACTGGCTCACCACAGGTCAGAGGCCGAGTCCTCGACTTTCTAACTTGCTCTGGGACCATAGGGAGCGTCACCCCTTAGAGTCTTACAGGGCACACCCGAGTCAGCTTTACAACACTATTGCTTTATCATCTACAGAGGCAGAATATCAAGCTACTACAAGTGCAACATGTGAAGCAATATGGTTGCGAAGGATTCTACATGATCTACATATGGTACAAGATTCACCTACGGTACTTCAATGCAACAATCAGATTTGTATTAAATTGGCGAAAAATCCAGTTTTTCACAACAGGACAAAGCATATTGAAGTACAACAACACTTCATCAGAGAGAAAATTCAAAGTGATGAAGTGGAGCTTATCTATTGCCCTACGCAGATATCTTTACCAGGTCTTGGCAAAGAAAAATTTCAGAAGTTTAGAGAACTTCTAGGAGTAATAGATAACAAAGTAAACATTAAGGGGGAGTGTTAGGAATTAATGTTTATTTGATATCCCTTGATGATGGTTTGGCCATGCCTGCGTGCTATTTTTAGGGGCCATTCTATTTATAGTAAATTTGTTTTTTTTAAGGCTTATGCATGTTTCAAGTTTCATCAAATTACAATGTACATATTACGAATCACAATATAGACTTATAATGCTATGTGAAGTCAGTGGACATTGGACATAGACATTGACCAATGATAATGCAGATTGTAGTGTGCACATGTCATACACAAAATTGAAATGAAATGCCAACATCAAGATTCAGGATTCATCATTCATGGCAATAAATTAATAAACATAGATCGTGAATACCGTCACCATGACCTCAAGCCTTGATTATACCCTAAAGCCTAAGTTTCTAAGTTCTAGATTCGAATTCCTAAGTTCTAAGCTCTAACTTAGATTCCTACTTTTACTACCCCAATGCTCATAGTGATAGATGATCCCTTGCTCTCTCTAGAGTCTAGACTATATCCATCCTTCACCCCTGTCTACTTAGTACTATCTAGCCCTAAGACTCAAGTTTCAAAAATCAAAATTGCAAAAAAATCTCTCTTAACTAAGCTAACTTCTAACATCTAACTAAATTCTAACTTCAAAGTTCTAAAACCTCTAACACTATTACACCAACTACTAACTCCAAAGCTCTAACTATATACTAACTCTCCAATGTCCATCTTCTTTCACCCTTTCATTCCTCTCTCCACTCCTAACCTCTAACATTACTTCACTTCCAACTTCAATGCACATCCTCTCTCCCCTATCAAGGCTCAAGCATCATTCTCTCCCCCCTAAATTCGCACTCTCCAAGTCTCCCTCAAGAGCAAAGGCGCACTTGTCTCTTTGGCATGAACCTCAAGTGAACCGCGAATCGGGCTCTTGTTGGAAAAATCCCTGGAACCGATTCAGGTTGCCAGCTGATTAGAATCGGCCAATTCCGATTCGGTTCAGAATCGTCGATTCTTTGCCTTGGAATCAGTGATTCGTGCAACTTTATTCCACACTTTGTAGTTTGTGCCATCAAGTCGGCTTGATTCACCCAATGGACTCTCTCCAAGAATCCTAGAATCTTTGCTCAAACAAAAGCTCAACCTGAAAGAAATCAGAAAAGAAACAACTTCTAGAAACTAGGGTTTCACCCCAAACTAGGTTATGTAGCCACTTCAAGGCAACCCTTCAGCTCTTGCTTGTGACTTTGCCACTTTGTATGACCTTGCTAGCACAAGCACTAGACCCCATTGGATCAGAAACCAAAAACCCCTTTGCTCTACTTTTGTGTAAGCTCCTCCAAAAAATCTTCCCAAAAGTCAGCCAAAATTTTTAAAGTTTCTGGATCATCCCACTCTCCTTGCCAACAGCTCTCCAACAGTACAAGACTCAACCTGATCTGATTCTTGTAGATCGAAAGCGCCCTCCTACAAGATTGAGGTGCTTGTGGAAGATGAGAATCTTCTCAAGAATCTAAGCATTGAAGTTTCTCTCACTCACAGGCTAGACAACCTGCTTTGATACCATGATGAATTTCAAGACCTAGCTATGGAGTATTTTAACTGCAATACTAGATCAACCAAGAAAGCTTGAGCTTAGCTATGGAAAACATCAAATACAAAAAGAAATGCATAGGCACCTCACAACCCCAAAAGTTAGAAGAGAAATGAATTGCTAAGAGCGCGTGGGTCCTCCAAGTCCCTTGTGAGGCAAGCACCTCAAGTACATGCATGGAAAGTATAGGTATCAATCATATGAGTGAGCTACTTGGCCAAGTGGGCCACTTGCACACTAATTTATGTAATTTACAAATAGGGAGTCTCATGTATTCAATTAATAACATGGCCCATGAGTAATGTACAACTTACAACATAATTAGTGCTTAGCCAAAGGAATAAAATAGGTATCGGAATTTTTTTTCAGAACATATTGTTGATGTTTAAAAATCAAATAAAATAAAAAAAAAATTTGTGAGTGGGAATTGCTCCCAAGGGCCACTGTCAAGAAGTGTGTAGGTATAGTTTGGATAGGGCATGGGGTTGAATGGAAGAAAATCGAGAATTGGTGGAGAGGATGAAATGTGAGAAAATGCAGGTGGAGGTGATTGAGATATGGGAGGAGATGTCGGTGGAGGTCATTGAGGTTCTAGAGGAGGTGATTGAATGTGTGTCGGAGAAGTGTGGATTGGATTAGTGGTTACTGTGGTGAATTGGATTTGCGTTAATAAGTGTAGTGCAAAGTCATCTACGTTGACCGCGGAGTCAAATCGACCGGGGGGGTGTGTACAGGTCATCTTTTTCAGCACTTTTTGGATCTTGAGTGAGATTTTCTTATATAAATAGGCTTCCTACAATGGGGAGATGATTATTCGCTTCACAGATCATCATTTGGGTCATCAGAGGTTGAGTTCTTGAGTTTTCATTTTCATTTTTGGAAAGTTTTCGATATCAACCTTTCAGCACATAAAAAATCAAGATAGACAAAAGAGGATAGAAGGACAACCTTGTTTATCAGTGAGCAGACAAATGCCTTATATGTCCTAGGACCATAGTTGCCCGTTCCGGAACTTAACCAAAAGAAAAAAAGACGCATTTTTTTAAACAACAAAAAAAAAAGCGATACTGACTTCAACCTGTGTAAACATGATCTAAATACCAAGGAGGAAAGGCGTAAACATTGTCGCTCGTTCTTTGATAATGTTAGCACCAAAAACAAGAAATCTGTTAGCACTATAGTCGTGTAGTTTTTTTGCCAATGACATTATCGAACACTCTTAAGTGCTTGTAAACTGAGTTCTGGACACAATCAAGACATTGTTTTGTTCCTGCTGCGGTGTCAACATCTGAGGGTTATGCTTAGAAGGTGCTTCATGATGGTGGCTGGTAGCTCTCAAGAAATTTCAACACTGCCTGGATGGAGTTTCTGAGCACGCTGGTTGTCTACGTTGTTATATACATAGTTGCCCGTTCCAGAACTTGACCAAATTTTTTTTTCAAAAAATACGTATTTTATCAACAAAGGAATCGAGATAGGGATTATTGGCTGGCTTGTTTCCGACTCTTTTGAAGTAGTTGACGAAAGCACTATACTAGCTTTCAGATCGTAGCTTGTTAACAAAAAGGAGGGGATCATGTAGGAGGTATAATTCTTCTCCGGCAACCAGACTGCGACGTCACTATTCTCTCGATCACCATGAACTCTCACATCTACATCCTCAACCTCTTTCTTTCGGGATAAATTTTTAGGTTCTTTTTTTTATCTTGTCTCTCCTCGAATACGAGATCTTGTCAGCTTGAATGCGTTTGTCTCCATTGCCTATTCTCCTACCTCGCTTTGTACACTTCTTAAGTCCATTGTCCTCTCCTGTCGCTGTTCAAGTTCTTGAATCACTGGTTATCGGGTCTATCCCGATTCACAACAAGTTAAAAAAGTATTGCATTTCAGGAGCAGCCCTCACATAATACATTTCTTAAACATTTACCTTCATCCTCCATGGTATGCGCTCTGATGTTGATAACAAATTAATGCCAAAAACAAAAGAGTCTGAAGCATCATTTCATATCTAAGAGCTAAGAGCTAAGAGAAACCTGTTTTTTTAAATTAAACAGCCATTTCAACTCGGTACGTTCCGGCCCAAAAGGGTCGGAACGGGTTTCTAAGGTTATATACAACCTGGTGTGGTCGTTGTTCCAGACACTTCTGGCACAATCAGAAATATATATTACAGATAAAAAATCGATTGGAGTGGAGACTTTGATAGCCAACAGATATGTTTAAACTTGATTATTTGACATCGTTTAAGCTGGTAACGACTTGGCATATTACAGAGGAACTATCAGGAAATACGACCATTGGTCTACCGTCCGTTGGAGAAATGGGTATTAACCTAGAACATCAGAAAAAACGTAAGTTTTACTTCAACTTTTTGTACTTTTCTAAATATAGACGTGGTTAGGCTTATATTGACGGCTGTCCTATTATCATATTTTGAAGGAGAAGCTAGCAGTATATAATCAATTTTTCTATGCCATAGCCTAGATGGTCAGAAGGAAAACTTACTTTGGTTTCTCAGTTTCTCAGATAATGCCGGCCCAAAGGGGTCGGAACGGGTTTCTAAGACTAGGACTATAATTGTATAGAAGGTTTTCCTAGAGAAACCCTAACTCTTACTAGCTTACTCTATTCTAATTGGAGCTACTCTATGCCAGACTATTGTGGAAATTTAGCTGTCTTGGAACGAAATTCAATACTCCTTATACTTTCTGAAACCCATAGGCTCTCCCCTTCTTTGAACCTTTTTGTAGGCAACCTTATTAGGCTTTTCTTCCATTAGGCACCAAAACTTTAGGCTTTTGCCCTAATGCTTTAGAACTTGGCATATTTCTTGGAACTGGTTATTTATCTAGTTTGCAGGTTGTAATGGCTGCAGAGTGTGAAGCTAATCTTATTTGTTAAGGATCTTATCAATATTGCAGAATGTCTATTCTAGAAGTTTTGCAACGTTGAAGCGGTTCGAACCAGTTCGAACCGTTTTTGCCCCAAACCCCAAAAAAAAAAACAAACGGTTCAAACCGTTTGCCGATTTGAATCAGGACGAACCGGGACGTTTCGGCCGATTCAAATCGGCTTGCGACACTGGTGTTAGTTGAAAGTTCATGTGACTAGTGGCTCAAAATGGATTCTCAATGCAAGTTGAGATCACTTAGTACAATTTTGCAATTTTTGTATGCAATACTGTAAGCATTTTCTTTGTCTTCGTCCTAGCGAACTCCAGGTCCTTTTCTACTGTGAATCAGTTTTAGGTCCTTGTTACGTGCTAAGATTTTCCTAGCTTTTTATCGAGTTGAGATCAGTTAGTACAACTGCTCAGGCATTACAATTTCTGTATGCATGCTAAGATTTTCCTACTTTCTATCAATAATTGGGCCACTACATGTATGCAATAGACATTTTCTGCTGATGAAGTGGATGGAGTGTTTACACTTTAATAACATTCTACAACAAATCCTTGTGCAAGATGATGAGGGTAGTGGTAGGCGTACATGTCTCTGTCTCCGCTGCAGCATTGATTGATCCTGTTCTCTGACTAACATGGCTGTGTAGATTTGTGCAAAAAGGTAATTTATTGCTGAAGAAATTTGCAATGTTTTCTAGGTTGCTTCACCTGATGTATTCTAATTTTCTATGCAGTCTTTGCTCTGTGACCCCAATCCAAGTTCTCCAGCCAATTCTGAAGCAGCTCGGATGTACAGTGAAAATCGTCGTGAATATAACAGAAAAATACGAGATGTTGTGGAGCAGAGCTGGAGTGTTGATTGAGTAATGCTCATGAATCTAAGAGTTGTTGACTTAATATCAATTGGTCATCTTTGAGCATGGATCAAGAATGCATTTTGTCAGATATCCTAATCAAATGCTGATTTGTCCAGCAGATCAGAGAATGCTTCAATGGTCAATGACAATTCTTTAGTTGCGTTTATGAGTTTGAGTTTGTGGTTGCACTTTATATAAGTTTTTGATATGGAGATTTTAAAGGCAACCAAGAGACGTATGCTTGTACAGTGTGCACATTTGTTGGTAAAGTTACATGTGCTTTGGGCAATCACCATCACATGTAGAGAAAAAAAACTCTAAGGACATATTGTGGTTTTTTTTATTGCAAAGGCGACGGATTGTTATTCCAAGTTACTGTATCTTGATACATTTGTCTTAACTTTATCATAGTTCGAGGTGGGTTTGCGGGGGAGCTTCCACCCACCATTGGTTGGGGTGGAGGATCCCTATTCATTGTAGTGGGCCCGGCACCAGATCCATACATATTTCTTTATTAGCGTGTAGATGCATACATATTTTGCCAGGAATAGAAGTCTATATCATAGTTGCAGCGAATGGGTCTGCGATTCACGGGTCGCGATTCTGAGAATCGCAATTCGCGACCCAGAATCGCAAAAAAAACAAAAAAAACAAAATTTGTTGGAAAAATAGCTTATTGCTGAAATTTTTTTAGGGCATCAATGGTCAAACCAGCGTTTTGCCTCTTGGAAGTGCAGTAGATGAGGCACAAACAAATCTTATTTTCAGTAGCTATCTAGTTGTCATTTGCTTTGGTTTTCAGTAAATGTTAATGCTACAGTTTGGACTATCAACTGTATGGATGATGATCACTTTTGCAATTGGTTCACTGGAGATGTGAGTGCAATGTACATACAGCTGGGGCATAAATATTGGGCCCTTCTCGGCGCGTATTTGGACCCCAGTTTTATCTACAGGGGGGCGGTGGCATTTTTATCTACAGTGTCTATATAGCAAGAAGCTCTAGGGGGTTCGGGGGACAGTAGCCCCCCGGGAAACGGGGGGTTCGGGGGGCGTTAGCCCCCTAGTGGGGGGTTTGGGGGGCAACGCCCCCCAACGGCGGGGTCCAGGGGCTGCCGGTATACCCCGGCCCCGACGGTAAGGCCTCTTCATGATTTGGCCTTCCAACTCCCCGAGTGAAAACACACTTTTTGGTGTTTCGCACCCGAAACAGTCGGCAAACTACACAATCATAATCCCCTCGATCAGAGCTTTCATCTGATACCCATATTGCCTAAAAAAATTTCAAAAAAAAAAAATCGATTCTACACGATTCTGGGAAAATCCCGAATCGCGAATCGGAATCGCGATTCGGGAATCGCGCTGCAACTATGGTCTATATTTAGATATAAAAAGCTTTAAAAAAATACATATTTCACAGACACAGTAATAAATTTTACTTGATAACATGTGGGACAAATCTTAGGATTAGCTTGAGTTGTGAGAATACTTGAGAGAAGCTTGTCTTGTGAGAAGATGCTAACATTGGTTACAAAACATGCGGCACCAGATCCATACATATTTCTTTATTAGCATGTAGATGCATACATATTTTGCCAGGAATAGAAGTCTATATCTAGATATAAAAAGCTTAAAAAAATACATATTTCACAGACACAGTAATAAATTTTACTTGATAACATGTGGGAAAAATCTTAGGATTAGCTTTAGTTGTGAGAATACTTGAGAGAAGCTTGTCTTGTGAGAAGATGCTAACATGTGGAGACAAAACATGCATACATTGCACATGTAATATAGTGGACATAAGACACACAGTTTACTACAATGTGCTACACGACTACATTTGACATGGCATAGTGAAGAGCGTACTTCATAGTGGACTACCTAAGATAGTGTACATTGTATTCGACGTATTGTACTACAATGGATTGCCTAAAGTACACTGGACTTTGACCAAATTATGTCCACATGTACATAGTGTAGCACAATAGATTACATACAATAAATTGTAGTGGATTCAATATAGTGCACAAAGTTGCCTACACTATGATAACATCACATAGACAATACATGTGGATTGCACACATTTGTTTGCTAAAGTAGGTTGTAAACATCATTTGACTACACTAGACTAGATTGTGGACCTATGTTTTAAGGTTTTAGATTTTGAGGCTCCAAGTTTTGAGACTAAGTTAGGGTCTAGAATCTTGGGACTATAGTTTAGGATTTATGATTTAGGGTCTTAGGTTTATTGTTTAAGGTTTAAGATTTATGACTTTCGGCTTAGGTTTTGTGGGCTAGGGCCTACAACTAGGAGTTCAAGGTAAATTTGGGTTCAAGAGCTTTTTGGAGTTCAGCTTTAATGGATTAGGATTTTGGATAGGGTTTAGGGTTTAAGATTTAAGGCTTAGTTGATGATTTATAATTTGGGAATAATAGTTTAAAGTATAAGATTTCAAAGATGGAGTTGAAAGTACAGGATTTATTTTGCATGCTTTGAAATTCAAATTTTAGGGCTTCAAGTTTAGTATTTAAAGCTTAATGCATAGAGTTTAGAGTTTAGAATTTAGGATTATGGTTTAGATTTCATAGCTTAGGCTTTTGGGTTTAGCTTGTACGATTTATGGCTTATGGTTTAGTATTCAAAGCTTAAAGCTTATGGTCTAGGGTTGGTAGGTCTGATTTAGGGCGTGGCACTTAAATTTAGAGTTCAAGATGTTTCTCTCTCTTCGCCTTTCTCACACTTTCACAAGCACATGCGCACGTGCGCATGCGTGCGTGCGTGCGCGCACACACACACACACACACACACACACACATTTTGGTATTTCCTCTGAACACTGTTACTTTCACTTCGAGTGTTGACAATTATATGTGAGTGCCGAACCAAAAAAAAGATGTTATTGGTCCTTTATAATTAACAAAAGGTGGAGTTTGACCAAGAGTGATATGTCATAAAACTTAAGGCCACTCTTTAGAAGAATGGTTTGCTTTTATCTAAGAATGAGAGGGTGTTTGTCGTTTACTTACTTTTGCTTGCAACTATGGATCACATTTAATAGCCAAAGCATATCTATGTGATTTTTGTAGTCGACATTTTAAGCAGGTGCTATCCAATGCTTCACTTCATTTTGGTTGAATGCTAGAGTATTTCTTATTGAGCGTTTTCACGTTACAGATGTTAGTATGTCATTTTGTGACTGATGGCTAATAATGAAGTGTTCATTGATTCTATACTCTTCATTTTAGATTCAAGTCGTAGGAGGACATGTACCCTAAAGCAAATGTGGTTGCTACTACTCTACATAACCATGAATGAAATTAGTTATAGCTATGATTTGCTACTTTTGATTATGGAACTATGGGCACACGATACCATAGTATAACATGTAAGGAAGTGTTTATACTTTTTTAACTTGAATCATGAAAAAAGTAGAACTTATGCTTGTTCTTATCGAACATGTTGGTACTAAATTTGCAATTATATATATTTATTACAAGAATGTCCAAATCATTGGAGTTCGAGACCAAAGAGAATTCAAACGATGCCTAGGGTTTCTCTTGTATGAGGTGGTCCCTAAAACTCTAGATATGTGCGATGTTGAACAAACTTTCACATGTCATCTATATGTACTTTTGACTATTATGCGTACTAATCTCTAGAGTACAATAAGCTCGATAAGCTTGAAAAATAAGTTAGTATAAATATCATCAAGTGACAAAAATGTATCAAGAACTGTAATTATTTTATTCACATCGAATGGCATCTTAAGGGTGGCTCATGGAAATCCTTATTTTAGATTTTTAATGGGAAAGATTTTTGATAAGGGTTGAACTCACGCAAGAGTATAATGTCCTTCAAATATTATATAATTTAGATAACCTTCTCAAGGGCTGGAGGAGTCTTATGAACTATAGGTCAAAATATGTCTTTTTATTTAACATTCTACTTTTGAAATTTTTAATTTTTTAAATTTAATACTAGAATGTCCAAGACATTGGAGCCTAAGACCAAAGATGACTCATAGGATGTCATTATAGCTTCTTTTGTATGGAGTACATTTGTCAATAGACTTTTGCATGTCTTGTGCACATACTCTTGACCATTGTAAAGTGGTCATGGCTTACAGTTACTTTTGACAAAAGATTGCTTAAAAACATGGACCTGTATGCTCTAGCCACATTGAATGATGGCGTGAATTTGACTCAATGGTTCATTGAAATCTTAATCTTATCCCTTCAACAATGATCATGGAAATGGTCTATGACATAAGTTGAATTCACTCTAGAGTATAATAGTTTGGAATTATAATAAAACTCAAATAAACTTTTAAAAGAGTAAAAAAGTACTTGTGGCACAATCTTAAATTGGTCATTGATAATTGTTACTAAAAGTTGAAAAAGTACTTGCAGTTATGATATTCATTGACTATGACATAAGTGGTTACATGCACTAGTGTACAATGGAAAAAGCTAGGTATAATGGATCATAGTAAGTTGGATGCAACTAAGGAGGAATTACACAATTGCTAAATCTACTTTCTAGTGGAAACAAAACCAACACTCACTAGCATTTTGAGTAAGATTTTGATATTTTATGATATTATTGATAATGTTTGAGATTGATGATTATTTGATGCTCATTGAATAGTCTGTAAATATTCTCACAAACATTCTATTGATAACACGCAATGGTTTGTGGATTCAAAAGCCATGAGACACATGAAGTGCAACAAATCTTGGTTCAAGAAATTTGATCTAAGCCAATGATGGAGATATAGTTGCTTAGGCAATGGTGATGAGTGCCAAATCCATGGAGTTGAAGTAGTGTCTATCCAATTTTTTGATGGCCATGTGAAGTTAATTGAAAACGTCATGTATGTTTATGGCCTATAGAAAAGTCTTTTATTTGTTGGTACAATGATGGATCATAAGTTTAAAGTAGAATTCAACGTTAAGAAATGCTACATCAAAGGATGTGAAACAAGGTTTTAGGGTGATTGCTGATTGCTTTCATGATAAAAGTTGTGGATCACATGGATAACAATTGGAGCTTGTGCTTTTCACATGAACTTTTCTATTCTAATATAGTTGTTTTTGTGGATGAGTGGATGTGAGTAAAATATTCTCGATGGGGTGTATATTAAACATCAAGTTTGACTTCATTATTTTTATTAGAGCATGACTAGTAACGCCTGCCCAACGGTGGGGCGGGTACTGTTGCCCGTGCGCAGGAGCAGGAAATCGTGGAGGGGGGCAATTTTCGGGCAGCGTGAGCAGCCCGTGAGAGCGTGACGGGCAGCGTGAGCAGCCCGGAAACCACTTTTTGTTTTAGTATATATAGATTATATTGTCACACACGCGCGCGCACACATTTTTTTCTATTGTGCATGCACATGAGCACGCACGCACATGGAGAGAGCGAGAGAGAGAGAGAGAGAGAGAGAGAGAGATTATGAATGAATGAATGTTTTTTGTTAAATTGTCGTAATACACTATTTTCTAATTGCATGTCGATTTTGCTTCGATTTTGTGATTGTCAAGTTGAAATCTTTTACTCAGTAAAATTTGGGAAATCTTTTATTGTATTTTGTGGGTAAGCGGTACAGGTAAAAACCAGACTAAAACAGCTCGCAGGTTGTCTGTGCAGGTTTTTGCAGGCTGTGGGCAGCGATCAAAGGCAAAAAAAAACAGGTCGTAGATGAAGTTGTAGGCCACAGATAGCTGATTTTTTGCTGCAGATGGCCGCAGACAGGCTTTTTCAGGCCTCAGACATGCATAGGCAAGAGAATCCGCAGCGGGCAGGGCTGCAACAGGTCTCCACGAGGCAGGCAGGGCCGCAGACAGCCCAAACTCCTGATTTTTGGTCGGAGATGGAGCTTGGAAGTCGCTCACAGGCTGCTAGCTTGCTGGCAGTCTGATACAGGCCTGTAAATGCGTAAACATGCCACAAATAGGATGACACAGCCCTCAATAGACCGCAAATAGGCTGAAAACAGCCCGTAGACAGGCAGATTGGCCGCCAATAGGCTTGGAGGTTGCTGATCGCCGCAGGTGCCGATTCGCCGTAGACGGGAACTTAGGCAAGATTGGCTTTAAACCAAGGTCTGGTGTACATGCATTTTGCTCATCAGATATAGATGATGTGTTACCTACACTGGATCATTGGCAGCAAAGGATAAAGTAGACATTTGGCTCATGATGTCACTATATTTAGCTCTCACAATAGATTGCTCACAATAAAGGCTTCAAGTCAGAATTTGACCTTTGAAAATGACATTCATCCACAATAGCTTACTAATCTCAATGAATTGAACAAGAAGTTACACTCAAAGCACGAGGAGTCAGAGGAGTCATGGTTGTATGCACTTATCAATTTGATAGTACTATTAAAGATCATGGCAACAACTAAACTGCTATCAAAATAGAATGGAATTGTCATTAAAAATATTTGAGCACAAAAGGGGCCTTTCAAAAAGATACTTTTTATATTTTTTTTTTCAAAAGTTTCTTTCACATGGACCAATCAAAACATTCAAATTTGAAATCTACGCAACGTAGCTCCTTCAAATTGATTTTTTTTTCTTTCTAAAAAAACTGTAATTTTGCATCGGGGGCAGCCCATAAATAAGCCATTTTATTTGTAGTGTAGTATGCAGTTCAACAGAAAAAAAAAAAAAAAAAAAAAAAAAAAAAAAAAAAAGCATAACTTTTGAATGACAGTCGGATTGAGACGATTACGGGACCATTAGAAAGCCCTCGACGAAAGCTTTTCAATGACACCAACATGACCTAGTTCTGATCTACGATGAAGAAGTTATGGCCAGTTAAAGTTTTGGTCGGTCAACACTTGGTCAACCTGATATCGCTTTCAACTTTCAAGCGCAGTTGACCAGTTTGACCTACGGTGAAGAAGTTATGGCTAGTCAAAGTTTTGGTCGGTCAACACTTGGTCAAACTGGTCAACTGCGCTTGAAAGCAATATCAGATTGACCAAGGGTTGACCGACCAAAACTTTGACTGGCCATACTTTTTTCACCGTAGCTCTGAACTGAGTCATGTTTGGGTGTCATTGAAAAGCTCTCATCGAGGGCTTTCTAATGACATCATAATCGTCTCAATCCGAACTGCCAAAAGTTATGATTTTTTCGGCCACAGATTTAGCTAACCATTGAAGACTGTGTGGGTAGAAAAAGATTTTATTTTAGTATTTCACATTGCCAAAAAAATTTCATCCTAGTGGCAATCCTTGTAGGGGCCTTTTCAAGGCCAAATTTTCTCTAATGAGTGCATCCTATCTTACAACATTCAAACAATGAAATGGTTGATAGTAAGATTCATTCTCATTCCTCAACAAAGCTCTATTATGCATTTCCACACACTTCCATTCATCACAAGATGAAACTAGTCTAAAAAACAATCTCAATCAACCAACCACTCGAGGTATATCTCAAATTGGCAACTCATAAATTAGCCACTCCCAAAAGTACCAACTTTTGAAATACAAGGAGTGAGCTCCTTTTTATAGAAAAATCCAATGGGTCCCCTTCACAATGCCATATTGCCATTCTTCATGCCCTTCAAGCCCTCTTTGCCATTTGTCCCCAACCCATTGGATAGTACACCTCGTGGCCTCCATAAGAGAGTGGAGGAGTGGTGCATTCAAAGCTCTCTTCCAAAACTAGCCAAGATGTCATTTTTTATCAAAGGCTAGGAAGGCCATTAAAGTTTTCCCTTTTGTGTCGGAAATCGAGAGGTAATGGCAACGGAAGTTCGAGCGGGTGCGTGTAGGATCGGAAACGCCACAATTAGCAGCTAAACAATTCAAGAATGAATGATTCAGATAAGTGCAAATGAACGATACAATAGTGAGGCTGGAATTGCACTCTGATTAATATCAACAATGAGTACAATGGCTTGAAGTGATAATTTCAGCTTGTTGAGCGTGATAACGCTGGCTACAAAACCTCGAATTAATTCAGAAGAAGTTTTCTGATGAAGATTAGATCTTAAATAACTTCCTATCCACAGTTTATTGGTCTATTACAAAATATCTTCTATTTGTTAAATATATAATTAGCATTAAATGCTATTAGCTCATTTATTACAGCCGTCTTTGAATGTACAAAATAGGCGGACTGTTAACGCGGATCAGATTTCCAACCGACGGTATCGAAATTTACATTATATCGAAAATATACAAAGACTCAAGAAATTATACAATGATTCAAAAATTACAATGACTCGAAAAATTACGGATTTTTCGAGTCGATCTCGTATCAATAAATTCCGATTTTAGGTGTCGAAAAATTATGGATTTTTTGAGTCGATATGATATTGAAAAGTTCTAAGAAATACGAGTCAAGTTTCTATTATAAAAATCTGAGTCATTTTTTTTGGAGATTTTTTTTTCTTGTATAAGTATATACAACTTTCCAGATGCTCATTATTGAATGGATTTGAGACTGAGCATCGAATTCCAACACTCCCCCTTAATGTGGATCCTGAAAAGCTTTGATCTTCAGATTTAACATGTTGTTGAATCTGAGATGGTGCTCCTTTGATAGAGCCTTGGTGAAGTAATCTGCGGCTATTGAATCCGTCCTATAGTAGACCAATTATACCTCCTTGCTTTGCACTTTCTCTCTTAGGTAGTGATACCTAATTTCAATATGTTTGCTTCGAGAATGAAATCTCGGATTTAGAGAGAGTGCTATAGTGCTTTGGTTGTCACAGAAAATGGTCGTTGGATGTGATTGTGCAAGGTCGATTTCTACAAGCAGGTGTCTTAGCCAGATTGCCTCCTTGGTAGCATTTGTGACAACAATGTATTCTGATTCGATTGATGATAATACTACTGAGGTCTACTTTTGGCTGTTCTAAGAAATTGGACCTTGATTGTATAAAAATACAAATCCAGAAGTCGATCTTCTGGTATCGATATCTCCTGCCCAATCCGCATTTGTGTAGCCTTCGAGAATATTGGTAGATTGGCTGCCTCTATAATAGACGCTGAAATTTTTGGTTGCTTGGACGTACTTCATGACCTTTGTGAGTGCCTTCCAATGGGTTAGACTTGGATTCAATAGGAACCAGTTGAGTGAACTGATCGAATATGCAAGGTCGGGTCGTGTGCAGATCATTGCATACATCAATGAGCTAATGATGGAGTGAAAAGGGTATTGCTTCATTTTCCTTTTCAACCTCGATTTGAGGAGATTGTTCCTTTGATAGCTTTAGTCCAAGGTCGAGCGGAAAGAGACTTGGTTTGCAGTTGGCCATTCCATATTTTTCCATCACGTTGGTGAGGTATCTCTACTGAATGATGAAAATCAGTCTATTGGGTTGAATTTAAAAATTTTGATTCCGAAACAATAGTGGGCTAGACCCATATCAGTCATTTTGTACTCTTGGGCCAACATGCATTTCCTGTCTTTCATTAGATTCAGAATGTTACTGAATAATAGAGTATCATTTACATAGAGAGTGATAATGATGAAAAAATTCGATACAAAATTGAAGTAGACATTCGAGTCTGCTGAGTTTGGAATGAAACCATTCTCAATAAGAAATGCATTGATTTTCTGGAACCAGCCCCTGGATGACTGTTTCAGCTCATAGAGTGCCTTGTGAATTTTACATACAAGGTGTTGCTTACCTCTAACTTCATATCCCTCTAACTGTGGCATCTGGATTTCCTCTTCAATGGTCCCGTTAAGAAAAGCGATCAAGACATTCATTTGATGGACTTCAACATCTGCTACAGCTGCAAAGGAAAGTAATAGTTGGGTCGAAATATGTTTGACAACTGGGCTGAAGGTCTCGGAATAATCCAGATCTATAACCTGGGAATAGCTTTTGGCGACCAGCTTGGCTTTGTATCGATTCATCCTTCCTTCAGCATCATACTTCGCCTTGAACATCCATTTGCATGGAATCAGATTTCAACCCTTTGGCAGTTCAATGATTGTCCACATTTGATTTTCTATCAAAAAATTGAATTATGTGTCCATCGTTGCTTTTCATTGATCAACATCAGTTGTAGACATTGCCTCTGAAATTTTGTTTGGTTCTTGCACAAAGTAGCAAGTTGCATCATCTATAAATCGAGACGGAGGTTGTCTGGGTCGATTTGACCTTGGCTAAATTTTGACCCCCTGATGTGATTTTACCCATTGACGTTTTGACTCATTTTTTGCGTCAGTATCGATTTTCTGGTTTCCGATCATGGAGCTATTTTCGATACATGGATCAGAAATTTCTTCGATACTTGGATCAGAAATTTCTCAAGCTTTCTCTTTGTGCTTGATAAATTGATCTTCCACAAAAATGACATCTCTATTGGTGTATGCCTTCTGGGTGTCCAGATTGTAGGGCTTGTATGCCTTGTGATCTGGGGATAGCCAATGAAAATCAATTTTTTGCTTGTGTCATCCAGCTTCTTTCTTAGATCAGTAGGGATCTGAGTGTAAGAAATAAAGCCAAACACTCTAATATTTTTGAGTGATGGTTTTGATCTTGTCCACATCTCATAAGGTGTCTTGCTATTCAGGGCTTTGGTGATGGATCGATTTTGTAGATAGGCGGATGTAGTAACAGCTTTTGCCCAAAAATTTTTTGGAAGAGAGACATGGGCCAGCATGCTCTTGGCACTTTTGATGAGTGTCCGATTCTTCCTTTCAAGTACACCATTGGACTGAGATGAGTAGCTCCTTAAATTCTGTGGAGATAAATTCCCCCCCCTCCATCTGTGCATAGAGTTTTGATCTTCCTGTGGGTCTGATTTTCAGCAGACACCTTGAGCTACTTGAAGAACTTGAAAGTATCGAATTTGTTCTTCAGAAAATAAGTGGCAGTCCTTCGAGAGAAGTCGTTGATGAAGGTTATTATATAGAGAGCTCCCTCTGTGGAAGCAGTCTGCATCGGGCCACAAATGTCGTTGTGTGTACAAGATCCAGCAAATTTCTAAAAGTATAAACTGTATCAGAAATGAATGGACTTCTAGCATGTTTGCTGATTATACAACTTTCACATGGAGAATTCAATTTGCTAATTGAAGCCAGGTCTTGTACTAAATTCTGATTTGACATTTGATGAATACTATTGAAAATCAGATGGCCTAATATGAAATGCCAAAGCATATCAGTTGATTCAGAAGTGGAAGTGTGAAGAGCTTGATTATTAGAAGAATAGCAATGGCTGAGTTTGTAAAGACTGCCACTTCCCTTTTCAAAAGCTAGAACTTTTTGGGATTTGTCAAAGATGGTGCAACCGTTTGTATCGAATTTGAGCCTCCGACCTGAATCAGTGATTCTGTTAACTGAGAGCAGATTCTTGGTCAGATTTGGAACTTGGAGAACGTTGGATAGCAACTTGATTTCACCTTTATGAAATTTGACTTTGACTGTTCCTTCACCCTCAATAGAATGAGATGAGTTGTCTCCAAGTTGCACAACTCGAGAGTGGGTGAATGACTTGTAGTCTTTGAACCAGTCGCGATGGTGAGTCATATGTTGAGCTGCTCCGGAGTCCAGATAACAATAATCGATATCATGTTGTTCTCCGACTTTGGTCATGAAAGCTGCTTCATCTTCCTCCTGTTGCTGGATCGAGTAACTGGTTGAGACAGAATTTGCTTGTTGTTGGAACTGCTTCTTCTTCTCATTGTTGTATTTTAAAGTTCAACAGTCCTTGATTTCATGCCCAATCCTCTTACAGTATCTGTAGAATAGTTTTACACTAGTTGGAATGATGAAGAGTTTGAATTCGATCCTGGACCAGAATTCGACCCAGAGTTAAAATTCGATCCAGACTATATGTTGCTCTTCTTGTTAGGATAAACTGACTTTGTAGATCTAAACTTCTAATTTTTGAAATACAGAGTCTGAGGATCCAAATCTGAGCCTGAGAAGGATGCAAATTTTTTGATTTCCTCTTGTAGGACCATCGAGATTACTCTTGTTAGAGTGAGATTTTCCTGGGTCAAAATTGCCATTAACCAATTTTCATAGGCTTCAAGTAGACTCGATAATTGAGTCATGGCAACATCAGAATTTTCAATGACTGAGCCAGTTGTAGTCATCTGCTCCATAAGATTTCTGAAAGTGTTGAGATGACTCGAAATACTTTCTGCTTCAGACATTCTCAGGGTGAAGAATTTCTTCCTCAAATGTAATTTGGAGGTGACGTCCGTGATATCGTAAAGAGTTGCTAGAATGTCCCATGCATTCTTAGTAGTCTGAGCAACACGTATGTGACTGATTTGGGTGTCCTTGATGTTGAGAGTGATCATGGCCAAAGCCTTGCCATCTTTCAATCTCCATTGGTTGACAATGGCTGCATCACCTTCTGGTTTAAGTTCTGTGCCATCAACGATGTCCCTCAGTTTTTTGGCTAGTAGTTTGACTTTCATTTTGAATTTCTAGAGATGGTAGTTACTCTCCCATTGACTTTGTCGATCAGAGAAGAACTAGAAGATGAATCCATTATGGTTGGGCGAGATCGTTGATAGAAACGATGATTTCGGAATACTGTTGGCTACACGCTTGCTAGAACGATGCCTTGATAGAAACAAGACTAGTAATCCGTAGTAGAAATGCAAACTACTGAACTGCCCGCTCTGATACCATGTCAAAAATTGAGAGGTAATGGAAGCGGAAGTTCAAGCGAGTGTGTGTAGGATCGGAAGCGCCACATATAGCAGCAGAACAATTCAAGAATGAATGATTCAAATAAGTGCAAATGAACGATACAGTAGTGAAACTAGAATTGCATTCTGATTAATGTCAACAATGAGTACAATGGCTTGAAGTAATAGCTTCAGCTTGTTGAGCGTGATAACGCTGGCTACAAAAACTCGGATTAATTAAGAAGAAGTTTTCTGATGAAGATTAGATCTTAACTAACTTCCTATCCACAGTTTATTGGTCTATTACAAAATATCTTCTACTTGTCTAATTAGCATTAAATGCTATCTACCTCATTTATTACAACCGTCTTTGAATGTACAAAGTAGGCAGACTGTTAACGCGAATCAGATTTCTAACCAACAACATCGAAATTTACATTGTATCAAAAATATACAAAGACTCGAGAAATTATACAATGACTCGGAAAATTACGGATTTTTCGAGTTGATCTCGTATCGAAAAATTCTAATTTTAGGTATTGAGAAACTACGGAGTTTTCGAATCGATATGATATTGAAAAATTCTAAGAAATACGAGTCAAGTTTCTGCTATAAAAATTCGAGTCATCTTCTTTTGGTTTTTTTCTTGTATAAGTATATACAACTTTCATGATGCTCATTATTGAATGGATTCGAGGCTGAACGCCAAATTCCAACATTTTGTACACCCTAGAAGCCCAAAATGTCAATGGCTAGTGTGTGTACCTCCCAATTTTTTAGCCTCCAAGGTGTTTTGGCATTTATTATCCAAATTTTGGGTGAGGCCCTTTCTCAACCCCTATTTTTAGTAGGCGGCCTTCATTTTTCTTTGGGGTACCTTTGTTTTTGGTCTTTTTTCGATTTTTCAAGGGCATGCGCCTACTGCTCATTTTTCTGGGTTTTTGGCATGTTGGGTAGCCATTTGGCCCTCACATTCCATTAATTGCCCGTAAATTGCCCAAACTTTGTCGTTAGGGTTTTTGTGATCCCTCGACACTGAATCCATATTTCTCGGTCCCGTTTTTATCGGAAATTCCTCTTTCTCGATTTTTTCTTATGTGCATGACTTTTTCGGCATTCATGACTAGGGCTCCCACGACAAAACGGTTTTCTTGAAAAACACACTGAGTGATCATATATTAGTAAAAAATGGACCCAGTACATGGTGAGATTTTAGCATGATCATACTGGCTATTTTTTTTACAGCTGGCCATTTTTTAAAAAAGTCGTAAAATATTTACCGATCATTTCTAAGGCCACAAAATTTGCTCTAGCCTCATTTAGGACTAGCTGGGACCCAATTCTAGGTGGACCGACGCTTTTGGCTCGGCCTTACAAAACTTAACAATAAAATATTTTTTTCACGGTTCTTAAGATTGTTATAAAACTCTATTCTTTATCGTGTCTAACCACTTTAGAGGTGGGTTGGGACCCAATACTAAGGCAAATTTGTGCCAAATTTTTTTAATAATTGGATTTTATATGTCAATTTTTTCCAGTTTTGCGAATTTAAGCTTCAATATTTGTGCAGAAATATCGGCTAACACAATGTCTCTGAATGTTTTAGTGTTATGTCCATGTTCTGTACAAGGGAATTGGAATAATTCCTGACATGGATAGCCGGTCACTCCAGTTGTATGTGATTATTAGTTTGCTACGTCATTTCGGACGTGGTCGTATCAAGTAATTAATAATCATATGAGGGCCCAGACCTATAATTAGACATAGGAGCTCATGCATGGTGAAGACTGCTATAATGCAAGAATAGGAGGTCAGTAGCTCAATTTAGGTTGCATGGGGATCCTAGGGGTAATATTCTCTCCCTCTTGGAGAGAATATATCCATTGGAAACTCGCCCATCCTCCTATTGTGAATTGTGATTCTTGAGCCAGTTTTTCCTCTCCTCTCTTGTGTTCTTCACTGTGGCTTGGGGGTGGATTGGTTAGGGTATTGACTAGCCTCTCCATATTGGTTGGGTGGTTCATGCTCCACATGTGTCCTTTTGGTTTGCATGTGATAGGATTGTGGAACATCTTCACTTGGTGATTCTAACATTGGTATCAGAGCTTGGTTCACATCTACCAGGAGGTGGAGCTTGGAGATCTTGGATTCTACAGTTCTTTTGGTGTATCTCTTTGCTTATTCTTCCAGGTGTTGGAATTCAATTTCAAGTAGGTGGCTTCTCAGATCCTTGGTGTACTTTCAGCCTAAAGATCATAATTGTGGATTTGTTCCATGAATTTTGATGAAAAACATAGGTTTTTTTTATGGATTTAGTGAATTTTTCACCTAGACTTCATGGTTTTTGCAAGAAATTGGTCATAGGATATGGTGTAGTGCATTTTCCAGATTGTACTTACTATTTTACAGTCATTAATTACAAAATTTACTGATTGCATGAAGGTTGAATAGTCAAAAGATTGAATAGATAGTGATTTTGGGCCAAAAATTGGGGTTTTTGGACCATAAATGGGCTATAGAAACCATGTTTGACTAGAATTAGAAGTTTTAGTGCTTGCATGCAATGGATTACAGGGATTTGGATTTGATTGCACAAATTTGTGGTTTTCCCCCACAAATTTTGGTCAAAATTGATAAAAAATTGAGGTTTTTTTTTATGTTTTTTGGACTAAATTTGAGGTAGATCTCAAAATTCTCAGCCAAGAATTGGTATGAACATTTTCAGAGATGTAATGAAGCTGTTCCAGAGCTTTCATGAAGTTTGGTTAGGTTTGAACACCATTAGGGGGCTCAAATCACCAAAAATTAGTGTATTTTTGATGATTTTTTAGCATGAATACCTCTCAATTGGGGGTCTAAACCTGTTGGCTCTTGTTAAAAGCTTAAAGATATTTGGATTGCCTCTGATTTGAGCCATCATGCATCCAATTTGGATAGATGTGCATTACACACCAACATATTGAAGTTTTGCTTGTTGAAAGAGGCCAAAAATGCATTTTTTGCTTGATCTGAGCCTATGATTGCTTGCTGGACCTATTAGAAGCTTCTATGCCTCTCTAATGAACCTTAGTAGAGTGCTTGTAACCTCTGATCCAAGGCTTATTGGGCTGAGATGCAAATTTTGATGATTCCTCCTTTCAAAAGTGTGCCCTCCTACCTGTTTTTTTTTTTTTTTTTTTTGCATTTACAGCTCGCACGTGTAAGGCCTAGGTGGCAGGGTGATGTGGCAAGTGCCTTGTAGACCCACTCTCCCTCCGTATGGTGCTTTACAATGACCAATTTGGTGTCCTGTAGAGAAAGTTATGGCCATCTGAAGTTTGGCAATTTTTGAACTAAAATTTGTAAAATTTTGGAATTGTTCTGATGCTCCGAGCATTGGAGGAACCAAAGCTCGTAGATTTTTATCAAATTATTTTGGCAAAGAATCCAAGATTTAGTACTCGATTTGGAAAGAGATAATAGCTGCAACTCAAGATTTTGAAGAAGAAGGTTCTACTCGTCTACACAAAGTAGAATTTTGGAGAAAATTAGACAACATGGCAAAATATTTGAAAAAAGATAAATTTTCATATACTAATGTACAAATGATACAGAAAAGAACTAATGAATTTGTGGATGTAGTTCAAAGTGTATGGGGTGTAAACAATATAACACATTATATGGTAAGATTTTGATGTTACACCATTATAGACAAATATGTGCAATTAATTTAGATACTTTTGAAACTGATTTAGATTTTGTTTTTATGACATGCAGCACATATTACGGCATTATTCGACAATCTTTGCAAGAAATAGTGAAAGCCTTAGCATATGGTCATTGCAAGGAATGGAAAAATCTCATTGGCAAGCAAGAGCGACATTTCATAAAAGTACACAACATGGTGGGACTAGCACAAAGAACAGCTATATACTACAACTTTTCTAATGGTTTTACAAAAGAATCCAAATTCGTCATAATACAAAATCAACGGATGATAAAAAATTTCAAAAAGCATGCAAATTTATACAAGCCAATAGGCAATAAACATACAGAGAAATTTTGTATATTAAATGAAATTTTTTACAAAGTTCAATTCTCCAATATCTACTCTGCTTCCGACATTTTCTTTGATGAAAGTTGAAATTTAGAATTATGCAACAATTTCCTTCTTTCGTACGGATCCAAGAGCTCATAGTTTTCATGCCTACTCAGATCAACGACATACAATGCAAAATGAAATGATCTGAACATGGAATTCACTTGTCCATATCCTAAAATTTTAAGTGCAATAGTTTTCTTAACAAAAATTATTTTATGCACCCTATTAAAATTATGTCCTATAAGAATATGAGAAAGTGCTTTGATTATCATAATCATTGTATCACCATGTTGATGAAACTTTGAATGGGCAACACTTATCTGATTTTGACATTTCCACATGGTATCAGAGTGTGATGTCTAAGCGATCAAGTCTAATAGAGCATACAGTATTATAACATTTCATGTTCCAATACAAAGTAGACTTTTACTAAATTGTTTTGAATTCACACAATCTACTATCTGCATACATCCATCTATAATTTCTTAATGGATTGAAGTTTGGTCTGATGGTAGAAAAGCTCGATGGATCAAATTACCATCTATGGAATTCAAGATAAAAGTCGTGCTAATGTCCAAAGAACTTTGGAAAATAGTTTTGAGTGTCGAGCTAATTTTTGGTGTTGATGAACAAACCATTTCTAAATGCCAAAGCTCGGAGATGGTAAGACTTTTGCCTTAATCAATGGTGCATCATCATCATCCATTAAAGATTCGCACACACTATACAACAAGAAAAGCTTGAAAAAGCAATAGAAAAAAAGAAGGCGAATCAATTTGATTTGAATTGGAAGCAGTCCTAGAAGCAAAGTCACCACCAGAATTAGCAACTTGCTTAGGACAAGAAAAGGATGTTTTGCAACTACTACAAAAGGACGAATCACGAGATCCAAGACTATCACATATTTAAGTTCAACAAGAAGAAGAAGAAACGTCTGGATCAACAAGCCAATGCAATTATCGATTTGAACTAGAATGTCGAAGATGATGATGAACATAACGTCTTCATAGTGAACCATCACCATGTCGAAAAACTTGAGAAATGGTTCCTCGATTTTGGAGCAACGCAACATATAACAAGCCACCAAGAATGGTTCATCAATTATTCGGCCTACAATATGAAAAAATTTGTTTACCTCAGAGACAACAATTCACATATGATCAAAGGTGAAGGTATTGTTAGACTGAATTTTCAGCATGCACAATTGAAGGTCATACTAAAAGTTTTGCATGTCCCGAATCTAATGAGAAATCTGTTGTCGGCCAAAAGAATCATTGATTTAGAACATAACGTAGAGTTCAAATCAGATTCATGCAAGATTCTCGAAAAATCTAATAGAGTTCTTGACCTTGGAAAAAGACATTGTTGTTCTATGACTAATCATGATTTAAGCAGTAAGATTTGATGAATAAAAAATTAATTTGGCATTATAGACTTGCGCACTTGAATCATGTATCCATTGCAAATAGGTCTAAGCTTCTCTAGTTCTTGATTTTTATTATCAAACCATTGACCCTCTAGTCTACCAAAGTTTTATCACAAGAAAGCAGACTCGAAGGGCTTTTATCAAAAACACATATCTTAAAATCTATTAGACATAGTTCACTTAGATATATGTGGCCCAATGTAGACCTCATCACTTCCTGGTGAAAAATTCTTTACTACATTCATTGATGATTATTCAAGAAGAACTGAAGTATATTTTATGAAGCACAAAATTGAAGTGTTCCATCTTTTCAAAGTATTTAAAGGGCATGCTAAATTGAAGATAGGCAAACAAATCAAAGCCCTCAAATCTGACAATGGTGGTGAGTACATATCCAATGCATTCAAAAAGTATTGTTCGACACATGATATCGAACAACAATTTCCTACTTCCTATTCTCTCCAATCGAATGGCCTAGTTGAAAGGAAGAATAGAATCTTAGTCTAGTCTGTCAAATTCATGATCACTCATGCTTCATTGCCTAAATCGTTTTGGCAACATGTTGTGTTGACATTAGCATACTTGCAGAATTGATCTATAACTAAAGGTCTATCCTCCTTGTGAAGTTTGGAAACCTTCATTAAAGCATTATTTTAAGAATTTTTGGATGCATTGCCTATGAGTTACGAATGCAACCACAACTGATCTAGATCTAAGCTATGAAAGCATCACATAAGCAAGACATAACCCTAGAAAGCAAGAAAGAGAGCTTAAAGAGACTAAAGAGGAGAGAGATCAATATCATAGCTGAGTAACAAATGACACAGATTCCCTACTTATAGCCTAGAGGAAGTACTTAAAAGGAAGCTTCCAGTGGTGTGGTTAGGGCCCAACTGGAAGGGATAATAGTATGCCCTCCAAGAAGGCCCCCACTCTCCAGTAATATGTCCAAATGTCCAAATAATGAATAATAAGGCCCAAGGCCAACCATATAGTCTAAGTGCCAATAATGAATAAAAAAGGGCCCAAGGCCTGCTTATGCATAAAGTAAAGTAAATGTAAATGGACGTGGCGAATGTAATGCGCCGAGTCCATAACTCTCCCCGACACAAAAAGAAAGACCCAACTACCGAAAAGCAATTGGATCAAACAACAACAAGCCTTGGTGCATCAACAACTAGAGCATCATCTGATGTAGAGGAATCAACAAGTGCAGCAAGAGCACGAGCCTGATCTGCAAGTGAGGGTGGATGATAAAAGACTTTAATAAGCTCCCATGTGGCATCCTCAACAGGACGACCATCACACTGGACCAAAAACTGAATCTGCCGATGGCGTTGACTATGGTGAAGGCAAACATGGTGAATGACAATTGTTAAGAAAGGGAACAGCTCAGGTCACAACATTGTGACGACGAAGGGAATATCTCGGCTGTGTCATCTGAAGCTAAGCATTATGGAACAACCAGGAATGCCAACTAACCAGAAGAAGATCAAGCAACAGCCAAGAATGCCAAGGCATATGTAATGCCCAAGACAGTAGAGGATCAGCGCAAAAGATAGGGACATCATACCAAGGTATCCAAAAAGCTGAAGAAGGTAGAACTACATCAGCAATGGGGAGCCAATAAGGAAGCTGGAAAAGAGATGGACACTCATCACGAATAGCCGCATCATACATGTAACTATCAACCATATGTGCAAACTCAGTGATATAGGTGACCCAAGAAAGGATAGCAGCATCAGAAGACCAACACCACGGAGTTTGAACATACACACTAGGCGCACAAGTGAGGAATAGAAGAGATGCACTGGAATGAGGAACAAGATCCGCAACATTAGTAGCAAGCGTCGGAGCAATGCTGGGAATGAGTATCAAAGCACATATGAGCAATACTAAAGTATATGGTGGCAATATGCCCAGAAATTATCCAAGAGAGGAGAAGGAACTCTCTCAAGGTACTCTGATGGTCTCGAAACACCAAAACAAAGTGGAAACTCAGCATCCAAGACCAAGCGATATGGAGCAACACGAAATGACTAGGAACCTGAAGATCACCCAGACAAACAATAGTTGGAATGGAGACAATAACCCAAACCATCAGGATATGCCAAGCCTCAAGCAGAGATCCATGGAGTAAAGTGAAAGAAGATACAACCTCATTACCAAGAGTGAGAAAACCATCAACCGTGGACCAGTGAAGAACCCCAGAGAAATCAATAGGAACATTGGCCATGACAGACTCAAGAGATGGAGATATAGAGACCAATGGAGAAGAAACTGCATGCGTAGATGCAATAGTAGAAATACCACCAAGGTATACAGCCTCAATATCAATGAAACCAAGAATGACCACTGAATACGATATCTGTGAATCAATGCATATAGACGCAAGACACACAAAAACAACCTGTAAATCCGGAACAACATCAATCTGAGGAACAGCTTATGGAGTAGAATCTAGAGGTACTGCTACTACACGTTGAATACATAATAAGGTTGCACACATTGATCAACTGGAAGTCTCCCTGAGAATCAATGCCAACAAGTGAGTGTGCAACTACACCATGTACAAATGTCAATGTCTACTGTGTCAAGTCCAGTGTAACGGCCCCAAGAGATGCATACCAATCAGCACCAAGGATAAGATCATAACGTTGCATAGGAATAATATAAAGATCTGTTTGTCCAGAAAAATTGCCAATGCAATATGGCAATTCTTGACACATCTGAGAACTAGGAAAATAGTGTGAACTGGCCACCTCAACGGTAAGAGGCTGTGGCGTGGGAATAGGTGAAGCATGGATCCGACTGGTGATATAACTGTTGATAAAAGAATGAGTGATGCCAGTATCCCTACTAAAGTAATATACTCACAACCAGTAATGCGTACACGTAACCGAATGGAGCGAGGACTAGGACACCCTCTATCCAAATAGCATAGGCAAGCTGAGCATAGCAAGTAGCAGGAAGTAAATTAGTGGAAGGCTCAGGAGATAGGTCAGGCTCATCAGAAATATGAATGTAGATATCGGAGTCATCTGGAGTAGTGCCCTCATGGTAAAAAACAACAGTAGTAGTAGGGCAGGGCTGACGACAATCACAGGCAAAATGGTTAGGACCGTTACAACGAAAGCAAAGACGCTTCTGTTGAAGGTCAGCGAACTCTGTAGACGTGTAATGTGGAATAAAAGTAGGACGAGGGGTCGAAGGATGAGGAGACGAAGGGTCAATGGAAGGAGCCAAAACATAAGGAGAAGGTGTAGAGGTGGATGTAGTGGGAACAGATGAAACAAAAGGATGGGTTCGGCAGAAGCGAGAACGAAGGATGTCAAAGTACTTATGTTGTAAAGTAATGGCAAAAGACATCGCCTCAACAAGTGTGGGAGGACGAAAGGAAGAAACATCATAATGTAAGGCACCACGAAGCCCAACAATGTAACGAGAAATAAGCTCAGTGGGCTGTAGATCTGTGAAACGGTAAGAAAACTCCATAAACTGTGTATAGGAAGCAAGATCACTAGTTTGAGTGAGACTACAGAATGTATCTCACTGGCGGTTGAGCCATTGAGGATCAATCATAGCATGACGGAGGTCACGGTGAGAGGTAGGCCAGATATGGAGCCCTTCTCAGCTCGATAGACCCGCCACCACGTGGTAGCGCATCCATCTAAGTGTAAAGCAGCCAACTGGATCTTCTGAGGATCAATCTTAGGACAAATCTGAAAATAAGTGTCAAGCTTAGCAAACCAATTCTCTAATAAGTTTTCGTCAGAGGAGTCGGAATAGGTAGCAAGCTGTACCCTATCGCGAAAATCCTGAGCAAAGTGTGGCTCATGAACTGGGGGACATGGAAAGAAACTAGGAGGTGGGGTAAGAGGAATGAACTGTCCACCACCAGGCTGCTGACTAGCAGAAGAAGGTGGAAATCCAAATGGAGGGGAGTCCCAAATGAAGGATAAACAGGAGCTTTACCAGGACCATGAGGCTGTAAAGAATCAATCAGTGATTGCATAGTGGCAAAGCTGATCATAACTGTATCTAGGCAAAGAACGAGGCCAGAAAGGGTATCATCCATGTGACGAAACTGATCGGATAGGTTCTCCTAAATAGTCTCACTCCGGGTAGGTGAATGTGCCATAATGAGAAAACTACTAAATGCGAGACAAGACACTAATCAAGTGGATGAACTGAAGGAGAGGACATAAGTCGTCACAACAGGTACACCAACTGCAAACGAGAGCGTGCTGAAAACGGTAGTAAAATGAAGAGATATCGGGCAGCCACCAAATAGAGATAAAAAATATTTTTGGGCTGCCTTGTAGCTGGAAATTATGCGAAATGAACTGTGTATAGGCTATAGAAAGATGTTGGAAATGTGCACGGACAGCCACCAATCAAATCTATCAAGGAACTACTTTGGAACTGGAAATTTTGCCAAGTATTGGGGCCAAATGGGGCGCTGGACAGCCACCAAGTAATGCTGCAAGAGATGTTGGGAAAAAAAAATGCTTCAAGTAGGCTGAAATGGACAAGGCATGCTTATGCCTAAAGTAAAGTAAATGTCAATGGACATGGCAAATGTAATGCGCCGAGAGTCCATAACTCTATGCACATGTCCCAAAGGACACCGGAAAGAAACTGGATGAGCATTCTATTGAAACCATTTTTGTCGTTATCTTCTTCCAATGGTATGTATCGACTATATAATATTGTAACATGTAAAGTTTTTATTAGTAGGGATGTGACTTTTCTTGAAGATCAATCAATATAGGGGCTGGAATACAAGGCCTAAGGGGCAGTTCAATGGAGCCCAGGGTAATATAGAAAGAGGCATCTTACAAGGAAAAAGCCTTTGTGAATATTAATTTTTTAGATCATTTTGGTTAAATCAATGTCCCAAGTATGGCATTCTCTGCGTATATAAGCCCATCTTGAAGAGCCCGTGAGTAGTTAGTTATGATAGGCATCATGCGAGTATAAGTCCAATTTGCATACCTCCTTGTTGAGTATTCTGCTCCTGATGTAGTGGTACTTAATCTCAATGTGCTTTCTCCTAGAATGAAATCTAGGACTGATCGATAATGCAATAGCACTTTGATTGTCGCACTGAATAATAGATTGCTTGAGACCAATGTCAGACAATAAGTTTCTCAACTAGACTGCCTCTTTGGTAGCCTGAGAAGTTGCAATGTACTCTGATTCTGTTGAAGACATTGTAATGGAGGTTTGCTTTCGACTATTCCACAATATCAGACCATCGTTGAGTAGGAAGATAAATCCAAAAGTGGATTTTCTTGTGTTGATATCGCCCGCCACCCAATTCACATCTGTGTATCTATGCAATGTATATATGTCAGATGGATCAGCCTCTCCATAATAGATGCAGAGGTCAATAGTAGCTTGAACATATCTGATGACTCTTCGTAGAGCCTTTTAGTGGATCATTCCAGGGTTAGCCATATATTGGCTTAAAGAGCTGACATTACATGCAAGATCGGGCCTAGTGGAGATCATTGCATACATGAGGGATTTGATAATTGACTGAAATGGATATCCCTTCATTTTGTCTTTCTCCTCTTTAGGTTGAGGGCGTTGCTCTTTAGATAACTTAATTCTTGGATCCATAGGATAATGTATAAGCTTGCAATTCATAAAATTGAATTCTGACGACAAGTTAAAGACATACCTTTGTTGAGTCAATTAGAGTAGCTTCTTGTTTTTGTCTATATGAATTTGAATCCCGGGACAATAATGAGCTTTTCCTGAGTTTGTCATCTTGAATTCGTGAGATAGCATCCTTTTGGTATCCTTTATCAATTCAATATTGTTGCTGAACAACAACGTATAATCCATGTAAAGTGTGTTGATAAAAGATTGTTGAATGGCCTTAAAGTATACATTACAATCTGTGGAGCTTGGTTCAAATCCTTATTCGATAAATAAGGTGTTGATTCAATGAAAGACAAGTGAGATAGACAATGTGCAAATGCTTCGTCCATGGCCTATTGGTATGAAAATTTACACAATTGTTGAAATTCACATTTATTGCTTAATTTTTATATTACTAGTTTTAGTTATCATTGTTTTTTTTGCATACATGTTAAGCAACTAGTGGTCGTTATATACAACATGACAATGCCATTTATGAAGCTAATCTCCTTAAATGTCACTACACAATAGTCAAAATTCGAATATGCACCTTTCCGATAACAGTCAACAACTTTACCCATGCACCCTGCTGTGATGGACTAGTTATCAATTTTGAATTTAAGGTTTTATTGTAACCCTTTTGCAAATTTCAGAAAATTATTGTTGGGGTGGGGGGGGGGGGGGGGGGGGATTTGTTTAAGGCTGGCTTGATACCTTTTTTCTCTTTTTTTTCCGACACCAATGTGAATTTTAAAAGATTGTTTGTAATTCTCATATGTGGTACAACTAATGCATACGTACTACTCTCCTTCTAGTTTGTGATAGATCTTTTCCATATGCACTACTTTCCTTTGAGTAATTCTCATGTGTGTGACAACTAATGCGTATGTACTACTCTCCTTCTAGTTTGTGATAAATCTTTTGCATATGCACTACTTTCCTTTCAGTTTGTGATAAATCTTTTGCCTCGTGTGTTCATCTTTTTGCTTTTGTACGCATCTTCCTTAGTTTTGAATGAGATGATGATCAACCCAATAAGATAGTACAATATGAAGTAAATGTAGTGCAAGCCACGGCCCACACCTAGATAGCTCTTGCCTAGATCTAAAGGCTTAGCTAGCAAACAATCTAGCTCTTGCCTAGATCTAAAGGCTTAGCTAGCAAACATTGAGGTGCAACCAATGGAAATGACTACACCTAAAAAGAGAGTGATGGTGAGAGACTCAACAAAAGTGCTTTTGAGCGAAGCAGTTGCAGACTTGGCATAGAAAGGCAATCATGCGGGCAAAAGTTTGAAGAGTTGAGAAAAGATGGAGAAAGTCTTTGAGCCAGTAGAATGCACCATTTTTTAATTTGATCAAAAGTCATATTTGAAAATGGAGAGGTGAGCAAGGAGCTCACACAGTAATTAACTTTGCAACCAGAAGGCATGAGAATAACAAGCCTGGCTGTTTTCATACTTGCCTGATTCAATTATTTTGTCTGTAACCTGAAATTCTCTTTTTATTGTATCCTGGTAAGTGCTAGCCACAAAGAAAGATACTACAACCATTTGCATGTGTCGAGAAAGTATTCAAACAACTTCGAGACAGCATTGGTCTGTTACGATAGATACAAACTCCCCTCTGAGATTTACAGAGGATGTAATCAATCATTTTGACTAGTGAGTTACAAAGCTGAAGAGAATATAGCATGACTTAATTTTCAGACGGTGCTGATTGTACTGAGAACTTGTAAAGAGAACTTTGGCTCCTTTGCCAAAAAAGAGCTGTCATTGAATCTATTAATTTAAAGACAACTGTAACCAGATCAATTGCAACAGGTTAATTACCATAATGTCTTTGAATTTTGACAAGGGTAAATAGCAAATAGGCATCAAGTCAAAAGTTACACTAGCATGAGTTACACAATGCAATTTCATACCAATATAACCTGTTTCAAAAGTATTGGCATTCCTGTTCCCGTGACAAATAGGAATGTCCTCATTGTCCTCACTAGTTTGTAAACATTTTTCAAGAAGACCTTTTTAATTGCTCCAGGAAACAAAATGTGTACACATTACATTTTCAATATCTCTGTATGCATATCAACATTTTCAGATTACTCAAGTCAATATTGTTGAAGACTGCCACTCTGATATAAAAAACCGACTGCTGATTGTCAATAACATATCCCCCATGTTTTGGAACTGTCAGCCAACTCATAAGCAGTGTCTAAGACAACATAGCCCAACAATGGGATAGATCAACAGCCACACCGAAAATAAAGGCACAAAATGTGTAGTCATAGCTAAAGAAAAGTGGTGAATTACACCATGAAGGTTCCGAAATAACCCACCAGGCTCGCATTATTGAAAAATGTGTTCGGCTTGGGCAACTGTAGTTAATCGAAAGTCAAAAGCTGCATGACCATGAAATTGTCGGTCTTTAATTTTCCCTCAATTACTTAACTGAGTAAGCTTATATGATCTAATCCTTAAAGAACTGCGAATGAACATGATTCTCGTAGAAACTAAGATGCAAACATGACTCAAGAGCACAGACAACAGCACCAATACCCGGATCGAATTCAGGATTTTGGGTCCCACAAAATCTGCGGCCTGATGAAATGTTATCCACTATAGATTCTTGAGAATAGTCTCGACTCTCCATCATTCCAGCTACTTTTGACTGCAAAGTAGATCCAATGGGGTTGAAGCAGGGTCAAGTTCCCAGCACCCCTCTGGCAAATTGGGTGCTTCATCACCAGTCATTTTATGAGCTGGGATTCTGTGCGAGAACCTGAATATCTCTTCTGGTAAACACATGAAATTTTGTAAAGCCATCTCATTTTCCCTTTTATAAAGTGTCCTGAAGCCCTGCGCCTTTGCTAAACGGATCGCATAAACTCCCATTTTTTCAGAAAAATCGCTAATGACTTCTACCATATCATACTCGTAAGTCCTCATACAATCTTCTGTGGTAGGCTGCAGCCACTTTAGACTCCAACGTTTATAAGTAGCCCAAATTTCTCCCCTCTTGGGATATATCCTCATTAAACCTTTCTGTCCAATAGCTGTTAACATCACATGAGAAAACACATTTATCTGATCTAAGGTCTCAGTTGCACTCCCATTCTTGAACACTCCACAGGTCAGTATGTGATTTGCAGCCAGCCACTTGTTGACTTCCGCACATGATGGGTGAGGTTCCAACCACCTTACCCGCACCTTGAAGGGAGCAATGGATAAAACTTTGAGAATTCGACAGTAGAAACGAGGCATCCCGTCTTTATCATCATAAGCAGCCCAAACCTGCCCAGCGGACATGTCTTTCTCTGTGCGATCGGCGTCAAAATTGTGAAAGTCTGCGTCCGGAACACTAATGTATAGAAATGTGGAATCTTTGTCACGACATTCAGAAAAAGTTGAAGGACAAGTTTCTAAGCCAATTTGCGTGTTACATTCTTCTGGCTGAGTTGAGGAGCTTGGTGGCTGCATTGTAGGGCTAGGTACTTTCTTCTTTGCATGTGACTGCTTATTCATGCAATGTTCTTTGTAAGCCATAGCGGACTTTGTTTTGTCACATGAATCAATTGCTAGCTCCTCATTTTTGTTTCCCAGAAACTGATTTCCCAATGCTGAGTTTTGTAGCACACGGTAGCTAAGTAAAACTTTGCACTTTTCTGCTAATTCAGCCTTATGAAATCCCTGATCTTCCATGTATGCCCTACTCCTGACTTGCTCTTCCTCCATCCCTCTGCCATGACCAGAAGATGATGATGATCTCTGCAGACTACCCCCATACATGTTTGGACTTTCTATGACATTCTGAAGTATGTAGTTGGAACTCTGCGAAGCAAGTGCTTTCCGGTTTTTTATTTTTGGCTTCTCACTCTCTGATGTATCAAATTCTATCTTTGGTTTCTTCAACCCAGCGAAACTTTTCGTATCACCATCAGTAATACCTTCCAATTCATCAGGACTATTTTTCCTCATCTGAGAAAACCTGCAAACGTCAGCTTTGAGTTCCTCTTCACTAGATGTGGGGTGATCTTCAAATGACATGCTTTTGCCTGACAATGTCTCCTTGAAATTTTCATCACTCTCATATTTCTTTCGTTTTGAATTACATATTTCCATCTTTGTGAAACTGGCTGCGGCCCTTTCCTCTATTCCTCTCTGCTTCATTAACACTTTCAGCAGTACCTCACGTTTCCTCTTCTCCTCTTTTTGCTTTCTCTGTGACTCCCTCACTCTCTTCCTTTCCTCCTTTTCTCTGTCTCTCTCCAGTTTCTCTTTTTCCCTCTCCTTTCTCCTTTGCTCCTTTTGTGCTTCCAATCTCTCTTTCCTGGTCTTTTGATAAATTTGACGGACAAACTCTGCTGCTGCAGGATTTGTTCCACCATTCTTACCAGCTGTAGCTGATGTCCTTGTATCTCGTCCTGCATGAGAATTGCCATTGACAAATTCATTTGAAAACGATCCTCCCAGATTGCAATTTGGAGAATTCTGCTGTTCAGGAACCCAATTTCCACCATCACCAGCTTTTTCATGGCTTGCATTTCTTCTTGGCACGTGCTCGTCTCTTGCCACATACCCTTTCTTACATCTCTGACAAAGAAGATGACAATTCTCGTATTTGCGAAAATACTGATATTGCACTGCACAGAAAGTACATGCTGTCCAGAAGGTATCAGTCTTGCATGGGCGTAAGCTAGAGTCTTGATCCGAATTGTGGTTGCCGTTGCTCTGAGAATTTTGGTTCACTTTAGCACTTATGCCTCTTTTCTGGTTATAAAGTGTCCTCTTCTCTTTGTCTGACAAAACACTCCAAGCCTCCCGAACAAGCTTGAAAGCTGCCTCTGCCCCCAGTGATTTGTTCTTGTCAGGGTGGAGTATAAGAGCTAGTTTTCTGTATTGCTTCCTCACTATATTGTCGTCGGCAGAGGGATCGACTTGCAGCAAGGCATATAAGTCATGCTCACTCCCTGGATGCCTTGCTTGGTAAATAACATGGACTTGCACCACCGCAAGCATTTGGGAAATGCCTTCAAGAGCTGGAAATAACTGCAGTGCTTTGAGCAAAAATTTCCTAGCACCAGAAAAATCCTGAACACTGAACTTTGTTTGTGCGATCTCCATTGCTCTAAGAGCTTCATCCCTGTTGCACTCCATTACTCAACTCACTGCACTGGATCGATGCTACAATGTTGGCTTGCAACGGCCCAGATCAGCTCACTATCAAATATGCTGACTGGCAGAATGGAATTAGAATGCCCCCTATTCACGAAAAGGATGAAGTCTGTCAATCAAGACCTAAGCTAAGGTTCTGGCAGCTTTTGAAGAAACTCACGCATCCAGCAGCAGGTATGGTGTAAGCAGCTCCGTTGTGGTGATCTCCACAGGTGACAAAATAGAGCTCAATTGCATTGGTGGGTATAGGGCATGGTAAGGCATAGGAGACAGATCAGCCAAGCTCAATTGCAGATTGTAAGGTTATTGAGGTGGGTTTATGGTGTTGAGGCATAAGAGGCAGAGATCGGCCAAGCTCAATGCAAAGTTGTAAGGTTCTTGAGGTGGGTTTATGGCACTGTGAGGCAGAGCAGGCAGAGATCAGCCATTGAAAGCTCCCCAAAGAAATGTTTAATGAGGAATGAACCTTTGCTATCATCTATGCATGCACCACGACGGAACTCGATTGTTGCATCCGATGCCCATGACCCATTAACCAACTATCAAAGATAGATGCAAAACCCAACTTCCAAAGATCACAAATTCCCAATAGAGGAAAGGCTTTCCAAAGTTGTGTGTCTAGAGTTATAATAGCTTATCAAAGAAAGGAGAGCTGTTCTTGGAAACATAAAAAGTAGAAAGCTTTTTCCTTATGTATAAAGTAGAAGCATTGGTTGTAGCAAAAAATCCTTGTTTCTAGAATCCAACATGATAAATCTCTACCAACACAAGTTAAACAACACGCTAAGCTCTATAATCTAGAAGGCTAGAGCTAGCACTTTGATCTTCTTTATCAATGGAGCTAGGCTCCCATGTCAATGTCATTAGGTCTAGCGGACGTGGTCATACTAACCCTATAGTATAGGTATGTTCGTGTGTTTTTAGTAGCTCAAATACTTTGCTCCTGACCGTAGGAGTGCACTCAGGTCTCCTCATGAACAATGAGTAACTGACAATCAGATGTGTGCTTTTCTCAAGCGGAAACAGTCATGGAATTTGCGTATAGAAATGTAATTGGTTTTGGCCAAAGAAATGTGCTTGTATCTACTACACATATGCTAGGATTTCCATGGATTTATAGTCTTGAATAAGGAAGAATGAAGAAACCCAAGAATGCCCCTTCTAGAACCAGACTCTAAATAGAATGACCATCACAAGTGAATTTCCAATCAATTCAAACAGTTCAATAATAGACAATCATGCCAATCTTTTTGTCTACGCTTGTGAACTTGTTGCGCATGAACACTAATGGTACGGGTTTCACAAAGCTTTTCAAGATGAAATAGGTGATTGGCTAAGATTTGCTTGGAATCTAATTGTAGGTCATAAGCGTCAATCGTATAGTCCTTGAAGTATTGTGGCATATCGGGACCCTCTGGTGCGTACGGTAGTTTAGGCTTGATTTTTCTCGCGGACTTGGAAGTAGAGGGTTTGGTAGTAGATGGTGGAGATGCTGGCCCAGAAGGTTCATCATCACGTACCTGCGTCCAATCCCCGACAACGGCACCAATGTTGTACTTTTAGTTTCTTTCTATGTTCTATTATGGCGGTCTCCCATCTAATAGAATTAGAATGATCCTAAAATGCGTTGTGTAGGGTGAGTACGAGTAGGATCCACTCTATTCATGGTTTTTATTGTTTGCTTATGGGTTCTTCTATGGCAGTCTCCCAGCTAGAAGAGAATTACAAATGGACGAATGAATAAACTACACCAAGGCGGTCTCCCTACTAGTGTGATGCAAATGGACTAAACAATTCCTAAACTAACTCCACAAGGGAATGGAAGCAAAGTGAACGAAAGATAATCCCATAATAACATTCACATAAATTAACCAAATGAGAAAAGCTTAGTGGGGCTCGAGCACCTACCACCAAGTATTCTATCCACAAGTGGGAACACAAGTTGCGTGCATAAAATATCACAAAGTGGTTTTATTATCACAATGCTTATACAAGTGTTGTTGGAGGCCCAAATCCACTCCCATATATGGAAAGAGTGGTGGGCCTAAGATTAAACATGCTTATGGGACTAAGTCCAAACATAAAGCTAATTAACTTGTGCACTTACACTAACTTAGAATTAAACTTAGCTTGAACTTAGGAATTAAATCTTAAACTTAGACTTTCTAAGTTGAACCATTACAAATGATTGTTTGTAATAGTTAAACTTAAATAGTAAAAGGTCTAAGCATGAGGTTTTTCTAATCCAAATTAATTGTGGGCTTAAAAAACACATGCCACAATAAATTCATATGTTGGGCTAACATCAGGGACAACAATCTTCCATTTTTTTATTAGTTCTTTCAATGTGTCGGGTAAACAATGTGTCAAAGACCCTTTTG
Organism: Diphasiastrum complanatum; assembly: GCA_029204225.1. NCBI lineage: Eukaryota > Viridiplantae > Streptophyta > Lycopodiopsida > Lycopodiales > Lycopodiaceae > Diphasiastrum > Diphasiastrum complanatum. The sequence continues at coordinate 57,214,906 of CM055093.1, forward strand.
ACTATTCACCAAGAAGTGTACACCTGCACTTGACCCCTCACCCATGTTGATACATAATATGTAGATTGGGTGGGTTTTGAACTCGATACCGACTCGAACTCCCCCATAACACATCACAACGCATGGTATGTTGATACATTGTTTACTCTTTACTATGTTCCCCAATCAATATGTCACCCCATTGGCTATGAACTCAAATTTGTAAGCCCACCCTCCTCCTGATAGGGTAGGGAGCTGTATTAAGCTTTTGCCAGAGAAATGGTTCCGAGATCCCTCACAGTTCCTAGTATCGATCAATCAAGTATGATCATACATTGGTTAGTCAATATAGTTGGGATGATAGGAGCTACACAAACACACCGAGCATTGTTAGTAAGACAGACTTTTACACCTTCCCCAACCATACTCCTAGGGGCTTGGAAAACCTCTATTGGTAGGAGGAGCTCGAGATGGTAGTGGGTATATCTCTATAAAGTTCAAAAAATATTGTGAGGCACATGGAATCAAGGAGATTTCAAGCTCAAGAATTCCACAAAAAAATGGAGAGGTCGAGAGGAAGAATAAGTCTATATGTGAGAGTGCAAAATCTATGAGATTAAATGCAAATATTTTTAAGTCATTTTGGGTGAAGCCTTGAGTGTCCTAACTCTCTTTGCAATAGGTTATCAAGTGAGCTATTGGGTGTAAAAAGACCTTAGGTGATGTTTGGCAAGATGCTGATGACAAGTTCTTGCAAATCTTTGGATGTACATGCTATGCCAATGTTACACTTGATGATAGGACTAAGCAAGATTCCACATCTAAGAGAGGGATATTTGTTGGCTATAGTTGTGTAAGTAAAGCTTATAGGATCTGTTGGATTTCTAGCCTCTCCATCTCTAATCTCATAGCTAATCTAGATCCATTCACTTAAATAAATACTTGATGTATAAATATTCGATAGGACATCAGTGTAAATGTTAATCAAATGTTCGATCAGATAATTGTCAAATACTCATATCAAAGCACACTATTTGATCTTTCTCTTTATTTTCATAGTATTGTTTCAAAAAGATCGTGCATTGTACACACACTTTTGACTTAATCAAATTCCTTTCAATAAAACAATTTCATGTCGATTGCTTTATTTTTTGTTTCATCTAGTTCATTACATGCATGTAATATAATTTATAGCTTGAATTGGTCTTGTCACTGACAATTAATGTTGATTGTAATGCTCTAGCTCCGACTTGCTTGACCTATTCACATTTTCGCATCTTTATTGTTTTTGTGTGTGTCTACGAAATCGACCGTATTGATCATTGCGACTTCGAAGCTCGAATCAAATAGAGGTATTATTGATTTATCGACAATAGCTTGAATCTGATAGACGTAGATGCATGCACCAAGGAATCCTTTGACATTTCCACATGGTATCAAAGTGTAATGTCTAAGCGATCAAGTCTATTAGAGCATACAATATTATAATATTTCATGTTCCGATACAAAGTAGACTCTTACTAAATTGTTTTGAAGTTGCACAGTCTACTATCTGCATACATCCATCTCCAATTTCCCAATGGATTTTCAATTGAAGTCTGGTTTAATGGTAGAAAAGCTCGATGGATCAAATTACCATCTATGGAAATTCAAGATAAATGTCCAAAGAACTTTGGGAAATAGTTTCGAATGTCGAGCTAATTTTCAGTGTCGATGAACAAGCCATTTCTAAATGGAAGCTCGGAGATGGTAAGACTTTTGCCTGAAATCAATGGTGCATCCTCATCATCCATTAAAGATTCCCACACACTATACAACAAGAAAAGCTCGAAGAAGCAATAGAAAAAAAGAAGGCAAATCAATTTGATTCGAATTGGAAGCAGTCCTAGAAGCAAAGTCACCACCAGAATTAGCAACTTGCTTAGGACAAGAAAAGGATGTTCTGCAACTACTACAAAAGGACGAATCATGAGATCCAAGACTACTGCATACTTAAGTTCAACAAGAAGAAGAAGAAACCTCTAGATCAATAAGGCAATGCAGTTATCGATTCGAACTAGAATATCGAAGAAGATGATGAACATAACGCCTTCATGGTGAACCATCACCATGTTGAAAAACTTGAGAAATGGTTCCTCGATTTTGGAGCAACGCAACATGCAACAAGCCACCAAGAATGGTTCATCAATTATTCGACCTACAGTATGAAAAAATTTGTTTACCTTAGAGACAACAGTTCACATATGATCAAAGGTGAAGGTATGTTTAGACTGAATTTTTAGCATGCACAATAGAAGGTCATACCAAAAGTTTTGTATGTCCCGAACCTAACGACAAATCTATTGTCGGCCAAAAGAATCATCGATTTAGGACATAAGGTAGAGTTCAAATCAGATTCATGCAAGATTCTTGACAAATCTAATAGAGTTCTTGCACTTGGAAAAAGACAAGGATACATCTATAGGCTTACTCATTGTTGTTGTACGACTAATCATGATTTAAGCAGTAAGTTTTGATGAATAAAAAATTAATTTGGCAGTGGAACACCAGAACAAAGTGGCAACTCAGCATCGGAGACCAAGCGATATGAAGCAACACAAAATGACTGGGAACCTGAAGATCACCTGAACAAACAGTAGCTGGAATGTAGACAATAAGCCAAACCATTAGGATATGCCAAGCCTCAAGCAGAGATCCATGGAGTAAAGCGAAAGAAGATAGAACTTGATCACCAAGAGCGAGGAAACCATCAACTGTGGACCAGTGAAGAACCCCAAAGAAATAAGTAGGAACATCGGCCACAAGAGATGGAGATATAGAGACCAATGGAGAAGACACTGCACCAACCATCGAACCAAAAGAGATATTTGAGATATGCGCAGATGCAATAGTAGAAATACCACCAACGTATACAGCCTCAATATCAATGAAACCATGAATGACCACTGAATACGATATTTGTGAATCAAGGCATATAGGCGCAAGGCACACATGAACAACCTGTAAATCCGGAGCAGCATTAACCTGAGGAACAACTACTGGAGTAGAAACTGGAGGTACTGATACAACACGCTAAACACATAATAAGGCTGCACAATGAGCCTTCGACAGTCTACGAATAAATTGCTTCCCACTGATCAATTGGAAGTCTCCCTGAGAATCAATGCCAACAAGTGAGTGTGTAACTGCACCAGGTACAAATGTCAATGTCTACTGTGTCAAGTCCAGTGTAACGGCCCCAAGAGATGCAAAGCAATCAGCACCAAGGATAAGATCATAATGTTCCATAGGAATAATATAGAGATCTGTTTGTCCAGAAAAATCGCCAATGCGGTATGGCAATTTTTGAAACATCTGAGAACTAGGAAAAGAGTGTGAACTGACAACCTCAACTGTAAGAGGCTTTGGAGTGGGAATAGGTGAAGCACGGATCTGACTGGTGATATAACTGTTGATAAAAGGATGGATGCTGCCGGTATCCCTACTAAAGCCATATAATGTCACTTCCATCAACGATCCAGATATATACTCACGACCAGTAATGCATACACATAACCAAATGGAACGAGGACCAGGACACCCTCTATCCAAGTAGCATAGGCAAGCTGAGCATAACAAGTAGCAGGAAGTAAATTAGTGGAAGGATCAGGAGATAGGTCAGGCTCACCGAAAATATGAATGTAGATATCGGAGTCATCTGGAGTAGTGCCCTCATGGTAAAAAACAAAATTAGTAGTAGGGAGGGGCTGACGACAATCACGGGCAAAATGGTTAGGATTGTTACAACAAAAGCAAAGATGCTTCTATTGAAGGTCAGCGAACTCTGCAGACGTGTAACGTCGGACAAAAGCAGGACGAGAGTCAATGGAAGGGTCAATGGAAGGAGCCAAAACAGAAGGATAAGGTGTAGAGGTGGACGTAGCGGGAAAAGATGAAGCAGGAGGATGGGGTCAGGAGAAGCAGGAAGGAAGGATGTAAGAGTACTTATGCTATAAAGTAGTGGCAAGAGACATCGTCTCAATAAGTGTGGGAGGACAGAAGGAAGAAACATCATAATGTAAGGCATCACGAAGCCCAACAATGTAACGAGAAATACGCTCAGTGGGCTGTAGATCTGTGAAAAGGTAAGAAAACTCTATAAATTGATCCATATAGGAAGCAAGATCACTAGTTTGAGTGAGATTACGAAATGTATCTCGCTGGCAGTTGAGCCATTGAGGATCAATCATAGCATGACGGAGGTCACGATGAAAGGTAGACCAGATATGGAGCCCTTCCCGCTCAGGATCAGCTCAATAGACCCGCCACCACGTGGCAGCGTGTCCATCTAAGTGTAACCAGCCAACTGGATCTTCTGAGGATCAGTCTTAGGGTAAATATGAAAATAAGTGTCGAACTTAGCAAACCAATTCTCAAATAATTCCCGTCAGAGGAGCCAGAATAGGTAGCAAGCTCTGTACCCTATCACGAAAATTCCGAGAAAAGTGTGGCTCAAGAACTGGGGGACGTGGAAAGAAACCAGGAGGTGAGGTAAGAGGAATGAACTGCATGCGTATTCCTACGAAAGGAAGTAAGTACAAAAATAAAGTCTATAGATAAAAAAAAAACGACCGAGGCGAAGTAAAACCATACCTCAGTGTGAGCATAGGACCGGAAATCGGGGAGTTACTAGTCATGAATGCCTCAAAGTATCAATCGCATTTCCTTTGCCGCTTGTCTTCACACTTTGTCACAAGTGCAATGAGACATGAATCTGTAGGTAGAGTAGAGATGGAGGGATAAAAGACACAAAGGTATGTCTGGAACAATTTCAGGCAAAGAGTAGCCAATGTAGAGAGATCAATGAGGAACGTGAGAAGGTCAACGATGGCTGGCAGATGCCGCAACTACAACATGATATACACAGTTTTGACAGCTAGGCAGATCGTCGGACAATATTTGTAGTTGATTACATGCCGCCGGTAATGCACAGACAGGTCACACAGGAGGTTGCAAACAGGTCATAGGCATACTGGGAGGCCGCACCCAAGTCTGAAAAACACAAGCAGTCCCGACAGCGGGCTGCAAATAGAGGTCTACTGGTCACAAACAGAGAAACGAGACTGTAGAAAGTGATAGGAAGCCCCAAAGCAATCTGTTGTTGGTCGCAGACAGGCTCTGGGCCTGATTTGTCATTGTAAAGAATGATGGAGAGTAGAAGGGAAACCTTGCTCAATGTATGTGTGTCAGCATGAAATCACAGAATCAAAATTGGCTTCAATCACTTCTTGGCAGTGATGGAAAATAGAGCAGAATATGTAATCATTCAGCCTCCTGTCAACACCGTTTTGACATAAACTAAAAGCATGTGTGTGAATGATATTAATGATAGAGCACGACCTTACCACAACATCAACGAATACCTTTCATGAAAGTGAAGTAATGAATAGGAGAAGACATTTTAAAAACTCAATTAGGAACTCAATCAAGATACTCCAAGCTCTCCTCTAAATGTGATCTCCCACATGCTCTCAACACACAATGTAGTGATACTAAACAGCTTAACAACAACACCTTGCATTCAACCAATTACCCATGACCTACGTCCTCACAATAAGACCCCGTATTTTACTAACACTTAAATATCAAACAACAACACTCACAACTCTCCAACAATCAAATGATATACTCTTCCAAGGCAATATTACCATCAAATATCACAATTGCTCCTAACGCTAACCCTCACACACTATTCATCACAAGATGGAACTAACCTCAAAAACAACCTCAATCAACCAACCATTCCAACCACAACAATGCCTCCAAGTCATGTCCAATATTCAACACACACCCAAAAATCAAAACTACAAGAGGCATATGAAATGGAACTACCTCTCACCCAAGAACTACAATCCAACCAACACCATGCTTGATTAATCATACATCAACAAAACTTCAACTACCTTCAAGCACCATCAAACAAGCATGACACTTTCGAATTGAGCATCCAAACACAATAAGGAGTAAATATTCTCACTCCACTCTCAATCAAGCATTCCACCTTTGAAGCAAACTAGCATGGGAACACTACAAGACAAACATTCTCACAAAGTTCTCCACTCATATGAGGCAAGACAACAAGGATCCAAAAATAGTAACTCACAAAAGTACTAACATTTGAAATACAAGGAGTTGGCTCCTTCTTATAGGAAAATTCAATGCATCCCCTTCACAATGCCATCTTGCCACTCTTCATGCCCTTCAGGCCCTCTTTGTCATTTGTCCTCAACCCATTTGATAGTACACCTAGTGGCCTCCATAAGAGAGTGGGGGAGTGGTGCATTCAAGGCTCTCTTCCAAAACTAGCCAAGATGCCATTTTTGTCAAAGGCTAGGGAGGCCATTCAAGTTTCCCCTTTTGTACACCCTAGAAGCCCAAAATGTCAATGGCTAGTGGGTGTACCTCCCAATTTTTATAGCCTCCAAGGTGTTTTGGCATTTATTATCCAAATTTTGGGTGAGGCCCTTTTTCAACCCCTATGTTTAGTAGGCGGCCTTCGTTTTTCTTTGGGTACTTGTGTTTTTGGCCTTTCTTCAATTTTTCAAGGGCCGTGCGCCTACTACTCATTTGTTTAGGTTTTTGGCCTGTTGGGTAACCACTTGGCCCACACATTTTGTTAATTGTCCATAAATTGCACAAACTTTGCCGTTAGGGTTTTTGTGACTCCTTGACACTGAATCCATATTTCCTGGTCCCGTTTTTACCCGAAACTTTTCTTTCTCGATTTTTTCTTCTGTGGTTGACTTTTTCGGCATTCATGACTAGAGCTCCCACGACAACACAGTTTCCCTGAAAAATACACTGAGTGATCATATATTGGTAAAAATGGACTCAGTACATGGTGAGATTTTAGCACGGTCATGCCGGCTATTTTTTTACAGCTGACCATTTTTTTGAAAAGCCGTAAAATATTTACCGGCCATTGCTAAGGCCGCAAAATTTGCTCTAGCCTCATTTAGGATGGACTGGGACCCAATTCTAGGTGGACCGACACTTTTGGCTCGGTCTTACAAAACTTGACCACAAAATATTTTTGACGATTTTTTCAAAAGTCAGTTTCTTACTTTTAAACTGTGTCTAGCCACTTTAGGGTGGGCTGGGACCCAGACCTAAGGCAAATTTGTGCCGATTTTTCTCTAATAACCGGGCTTTACATGCCGGTTTTTTCAATTATTGTGAACTTAAACTTCAATATTAGCCTGATTTTCCGTGCGAAAATATTGGCTAACACGAATGCAGCCACAACTGATCTAGAGCTAAGCTATGAAAGCATCACATAAGTAAGACACAACCCTCGAAAGCAGGAAAGAGAGCTTAAAGAGACTAAAGAGGAGAGAGATCAATATTACAGCTAAGTAACAAATGACACAGATTCCCTACTTATAGCCTAGAGGAAGCCCTTAAAAGGAAGCTTCCAGTGGTTAGGGCCCAACTGGGAGGGATAATAGTGCGCCCTCCAAAAAGGCCCCCACTCTCCAGTAATATGTCCAAATGTCCAGATAATGAATAATAAGGCCAAGTGTCAATAATGAATAAAAAAGGGCCCAAGGCCTGCTTATGCATAAAGTAAAGTAAATGTAAATGGACGTGGCAAATGTAATGCGCCGAGAGTCCATAACTCTATGCACATGTCCCAAAGGACACCGGAAAGAAACTAGATGAGCATTCTATTGAAACCATTTTTGTCGTTATTCTTATTCCAATGGTATATATCGACTATATAATATTGTAACTTGCAAAGGTTTTACTAGTAGGGATGTGACTTTTCTTGAAGGCCAATGTAGGGGTTGGAATACAAGGCCTAAGGGGCAGTTCAATGGAGCCCAAGGTAATTTAGAAAGAGGCATCTTGCAAGGGAAAAGCCTTTGTGAATATTAATTTTTGAGATCATTTTGGTTAACTCAATGGCCCAAGTATGGCATTCTCTGCGTGTATAAGTCCATCTTGAAGAGCCCGTCAGTAGTTAGTTATGATAAGCCCCAGTTTGGCATCCTGCGAGTATAAGTCCAATTTGTCGTGCCATTAGTCACTAGGGGGCAAGAACACAATTTTGGCAAGTCTCAAGGTTTAAAGTTAAACTTTAAAAAGTATGTAAAAGTCAAAGTCAAGTTTTCAAAAAGGAACTTGCATTGTATTTTGAGACTTGAAATGTCTTGTCCCATAAGCAAATGTTGAAAGGAAACTCCACAAGCTTCTATAAAAAGAAGCCCATTGTATGTAATTTCCATCCTTAATGTAAGAAAACAAGGTTTTACCATTTTGGGTCCAAACTTGCTCTATTATTGGTGTTTGGCTATTTCTGGCATAACTTTGTGTTTGATGTCTTGTTTCTAAGTTATAGCTAACTTAGCCCCTAATTTAGCATGTGTTTGCTTTTAAGTTTTTTAGTTAGTATTGCTTTTGGGGAGAGAGAGAGAGAGAGAGAGAGAGAGAGAGAGAGAGAGAGAGAGAGAGAGAGAGAGAGAGAGAGAGAGAGAGAGAGAGAGAGAGAGTGCTTGAGTTTTTGTTGAGTGAGTTACTTTTTGTTATGTTTTTGAAAGAATGCAAGTAAAGGGATAGATTTTTGGACATCTTGTTAGCATAAGTATCTCCAAGGCTCCTAAGAACCGAGCCCACTCCCCGTACTACACACGACCTAGGAAGAGGTGGGAAACCACGTCTCTTTCTTGAAAACATTGGCGTCGTTGCCGGGGAGCCAAATACTTTTGGCTAACATTTTGTCCATGTTTTATTTGCTACTTTTTTTTTTAGTTCTACTGCAAAAAGCTGTCTATTAGTTTTAGTAGCAGCTTTGTGAATTTTTTCATGCACTTTTTCTTGTTTTGTTTTGCATTGAATATATGGATGTGTGGGCATACTATTAAGCTATTAATCCCCCACAAAAAAGAGGTAAAATAATAGCCTATAAACTATTTCAAAACCTAGTGTAAAAGGCCTTAAAAAACTGACTGTGTGAGAATAGAGACAAGTTGCCAAACAAGTTTCAGATTTCCAGAGGGCATTATTGAGGCCCAAATTGCAGTAAGTAGGTTCGCCTGTTTTACCATTGATCATGCAGACCTTTTTACATAATATATCATAGGGGCGAACCTGAAGCATAAAAATTGAAAATTTTACTAAGGAAAAGCCTCTTGAACCTGTTTGCATTTCCCAAACGTGAAAAACTTGCTATCTAAGTTCGCCCACTTCAGTTTAAAGCCATCATCACCTGCTAAAAACATTGTCTAGAGAGCGAACCCAGACCATGAACCCTGCTCCAAAAGACTGACCTCAAAGTTCTGGATGTTCTTGCCTCTACAGCCTCAGCATTAGCCCATCTTGGTTCGCCTCCTTCATCATTGATATATCCATATGAAACCAGTACAATGTCAAAAGGGCGAACCCTGATCCCAAGGATCCACTGTTGTACATTGGAAAGTGTGAAAATCTTGATTTTTTGTACTTTTGGCCTACCAACTGTACTTTTGAGTTCTCCCACCTACACATGCAAGCCAAAAGTCAGATCTTTTACATTCCCAGATCTGTACCAACCTCCCAAGTGAGTTTAGGACTTGTGCATTCCCCAACTGAACTTTCTCAAGATTCACTAGAGAACTAGGTTCGCCGATTTGCAGGTTGAATTCCTCACTTATGATGAGCTTAACTTGAGTCATCTGAACCTAAACTCCCACATGATCAGCCTAAAAACTGTATATTCTCAAAAACACACTTTTTGACCTACATGCTTTTTTCTTCCTCGTGTCTTTCAGGATCTGCACATAGGCAATGCATCCGAACACTCTTAGGTTCTTCACAGAAGGCTTAGAGCTTGTCCACACCTCATGGGGTGTTTTGCTTGAGAGGGCCTTGGTTGACGAACATCTGTTCTAGACATAAGCTGTAGTGGAGACAACTTCGAACCAGAAGCTCTTGGGCAGCGATGCATGCGCTAACATACATTTGGCTGATTCAACTAGAGGACGGTTCTTCCTCTCGGCTAAGCCATTTGACTGAGGACTGTAAGGAGTGATGAATTGTTGCTCAATGCCTTGGCTCTGGTAGTACTCCTTAAACTCAGTAGAGATGTACTCTCCACCATTGTTTGACCTTAAGGCCCTGGTCGTCCTTCTAGTCTCTTTTTTTGCACGCTCCTTGAAGATCTTTAAGCAATTGAAAGCTTCTAATTTTTTCTTGATAAAGTACACCATACTCCTTCTGGAAAATTCATCAATAAAAGTTATAAAATACTTTGCATCCTTCAGCGATGGATTTTTCATCGGCCCACAAATGTCTGAATGCACAATGTCTTAACAATTCTCTAGCAGCATGCTGATGGCTTGATCTAAATGGTTTCCTAGTCTATTTACCAACTAGACAGTCTTGACAAACAGGTAACTCGACTTTCAAACGAGGACAGTCTACATCAAGAACAATAGAATGTCTAGACATTTGTTGTACAACAGCATGATTCAAGTGACCAAGTCTATAATGCCAAAATAAACTTTTATTTTTTTGAATAGAAGTATTGAGTGCCTGACTAGAGGCTGAAAAGCAATGACTTAATCTATACAAGTATCCATGCCTCTTTCTGAGTGCTAGGATCTTGCCTGTCCTATCAACTAATTTGCACTGGTCGCATTCAAATTCTACTTTATGTCCTAGATCTGTGATTTTGCTTATAGAGAGAAGATTCATAGATAAGTTGGTACATACATGACTTTAGAAAGTAGCTTAGATTTGCAAAACTCAATCTTATAGTTCCTTCACCTTTAAGCTAATGATTCTGGTCATATGTTGAGTGACACCAAAATCCAGGAACCAAGAACTGTCGCTGGATGCTTCTTGATGGCTGGTCATGAAGGCATTATGATCTACTTCTTGAATGGACTGTGGAGATTCTATAACTACATTGGCCACTTGATTCGACTGCCCCTTGCTATTGTTCTTAGCTTGTAACATTCAACAGTCTTGTTTCGTGGTTGTTTTGCTTGCAGTATCTGCAGAACAGCTTCTTCTTCGTCTACGGATTCGATTGTTCCTTGTGCTGTGCTAGTCTTTGGTCTTGCTTTGATTGCTTCGGGCCTTTCTCCTTCTTCCTTAGTCATGCTCTTGTTGGTGTACAAGGTGTGAGAATCAGCTGAGAAACTTGAGGCTTCGTTCCTCCTCGTGTCTTTCTGCAACAACATTGTAATGTCTCTCGAAAGAGTCAGTTTTGGATGTGTCGTGATGATCATCACCTAGCTGTCGTATGAGCTTGGCAAGCTTGTAAGCAATTGCATCACTACGTTTTAATCGTCTATGATAGATCCGACAGCGGCCATTTGCTTCAGTAGGTTCTTGAATTGATTGATGTGATTCTGCAAGGAATCACCATTTGCCATCTTGAGGGAGTAAAAATTCTTCCTGAGATGTAGCTTGGAAGCTATATTTCTCACTTCGTATAGTGTGCTCAAGATGTTCCAAACTTCTTTGGATGTCTGGGCCTCATATACATGGCCGATCTGAGTATCTGAAATGTTGAGGATGATCAACGTGAAAGCCTTTCCATCCTTCAGCTTCCATCTAGCAATTGATGTGTCGTCTGCTTTGGGTTTCTCTTCTACACATGTAATAACGTCATACAATTCTTTAGCCATTAGCACTATTTTTGTCTTAAATTTCCACAGATGGTAATCGGGTCCATCAAGCTTGTCCATGATAGGACTGGCTTTCCCTTGGAAATCCATGTGGAAGATTAGTCTAGGTGATAGGAATAACTATCAGTGACTTAAGTATAAAAATCTGATGCTAAATTACAGAACAAGAAGACAATTACTCTATCGGCTAGTAGAGTCTTGTTACTGTGGAAGCTTATCAGGCTACAAAAATAGCTTTGATACCATGTTGGGAAAGAGGTGTGTGAAGAAATTTAGTTTGAAAAGAAATGAACACGAAAAGAAACAAACTCAAAACTCGAAAAAGAAATGAACTCGAATGGAGAATGTTTGTGTGTAGCGGAATAAGCTATCTCACTCTTTTCTCAAGCATGACTATGTCTATCAGTCTCGAACATGATTACAAGTGATGGTTTGTTCTAACGCCTTTGTTTGAATGCGCAGATGGTATTCAATATATACATAATTTTTACAGGTGTGCATATGAAGAAAGTACAAAAGTGGTTGTGCTGTCTGTGGGAGATCGTGGGTGGTTGTTGTCGTTGTCAAATCTAATTGCATAGTGCATGGGATGAGCGTGAGAAAGCCGCGATGTCAGCCATCGCTAAAATTAATGTTGATGAAAATGCGAAAAACGTGACACTTTGACAAATGTCTTAAAATTGATTTAAAGGGTACCTTCGCTTTTCCATAAGGGAACCTTCACCTTTCCATAAGGGCACCTTTGGCTTTTGTAAGGCACCTTTGCATTTGTAAGGTAGTGTCGTCTTTTTCACCTTACTTGCCTTTTTCGTCTGTTCGAATTTGCTTGTATCTATGCAGACTGTCGCCTGTCTTATTTTACATGTAAATTTGCAGACTGTGCGACAACACAAGTAAAATACAGCAGCATGAATGGAGGCAGATTAACATAGGATTTAGGAGAGTAGAGGAGATAAATCCAACAATTAACACATGTATTATCAAGGGATGAGCAATTTTTCTAATTTATATAGTGCCATGTGGCACAAACAAAGTTTATTCCATAATAATGCTTTTGTTATATCTGTCATGAATCGTTCATGCAATATACACTAGCTAGATTCGTTGGCTAACATCAAACAGATACAATCAATAGCATAAGGAGAGAGTACACAACAACCCCAAGATACTCACATGTATAGTATATTCACAAATGGAAGAAAGATAGCACACATAGACAATCATAATTTGGAGGGTACCACTACATGGCAGATTGGTCCCCATTGTGAGATGCATGTCCCGACTCACTACAAGCCAAGTTAATAAACTAATACTGACACGTATTGAGGATATAGAGCAACGTAAGAAAAGTCCTAAAAAAGTACCAAGACTAGTCGAGTGTTGAGATAAACTCGACTTACATATTCTTGCATGTTCCATTCCTAGTAATGTTAGGATCAAGTAGACCTTGAAATCAACATCACTAGGGTCCTGAGTCCATAATTTCAAGCTATTCTAGCATCTTCATTTTACAACAGTGGTATCAGAGCAAGGTTGGCTCTATTGAAAGTTAGGTTGGCTATATGAGAGAAATACAACAACAAGTGCTCAAATTAGAATGATAGAAATGCTTCAATTGTTACATCCAATGCAAATAAAAAGCATTTACTTCTATTCATTCAATCTTATTGTTTGTAAGCTCAATCCAAGCTTAAGAGAAAAACAACATCAAGCTACATTTGCCTTAATCAAAAGCAAAAATGAAAACCAAATCTTTATGTAAACTTCAATTAACTAATCCAAGCTAATGTTTACATAAAGTTCTCATTCCCATTCCCATTCCAATTCTATTTGTCATTTCAAAAGCAACCAAAATTTTCACATTTCTCACTATTCTAGATTTCCAAAACCAAGAAACTAGTGTCTAGAAATGGATAACTAATGAAGCTTTATGAAAACTTCAATTTTCAAATCTGATTTTCAAATTTACAGGTCTGAAAATCAAAACTTCAAAATGACAAAAAACAGAATTTCAAAACTTGTTTTATGCACAAAGTTAGACTACCATTCCCTTCCTACATTGTCATCTTCATGAAACTAGGGGATAGAAAGGTGTAACTAATGAAGTTTGAATGAAAAATTCACTTTTCAGATCTGATTTTCAGATTTACAGGTCTGAAAAATAGAACTTCAAAATGAAAATCAGAACTTCAACACTACACTAGTTTTCATCAAAACACATAGCTAGAATCAATCTTTTTGCCAAAAAAAAAGTTTGTATATGTAGAGGAAGACTTCCTCTACCCATCCCACAAATCTTTTTTCAGAACTTTTAAAAACCCCAAAGCCCACTTTAAAACTTCTCTAATATGATAAAAAATCAGCCCCTAAACAATTCTATAAGCATCACTACTCTCTTCCAAAGAGAACTAGATTCATTGGGTACTTCAACTACAAGCATCCTACAACTAGAAAAGTCTATAATCTTCCCCCAAAAAAATTTAGTTGGCGATCTTAATAGAACTTGAAGAAGGTTAGAAATGTTACCATCCTTTGTCTAGCTCTGATATCACTTTTACAAGTAGAGGTGAGGAAGTCCTCCAAATCCAAGGTAGAGCCTCCAAACGTCCTCCAAGCAATCTGCAAGCTTCAAGATGCTCCCCAACTCCAAGCTAGGATGCCTCTACCTGCAAGTAAGGATCTGCAAGCCTCCAAGGATCTCTCCACCTGTGTCTCTACTCTTTAAACACAAAGATAGATATCAAGCTGGCCTCAAGTATTCACCATCCAACCATAGCTAGATCCAAGCTCCAAGCAAGACCTATCTAGCACCCCCTTGCTAACTATAAACAAATCACAAGCATACCACAACACTCCATAGCATACTCAAGATCCAAACCCTACTTATGTCCCATACCATAAGCAAGATCCAAACCTCAAGTATACTACCACAAGAAAGCACTCTACACACTAGTAGCAACACTAGAGCATAAGCCAAGCAAACAAGAGAGATCTCTCCTCCCCAATGGGCGCCCTACTACTCTCATATAGATGGCCCATGGACCCCTCCAATGCACTATGGAGTTCCATGCTCATCCAATGAGAGAGAGAGAAGCCTAGGGGAGTTAAAGAATCTCCAAGAGTCTCCATAGGCTTATGGAATGTCAAGAGACTCCTTCCATAACCTATGACTCTTTGAATGCCTTTCTTGTGGGAGTTGGAAACTCAATGAAGGGCGCCCTCCTACTAGGTCCCATTGCCCAAGTTGTGCAAGTATATTTTGGTCCTAGACCAATAAAGTGATATGGTTCAAGGTTGAGGCTCAAGGTTTAGAAAAATAGTCATCCAATGACTTTCTAATACCTCACTAGGTTCCATACCTCCATCCAAGGCATAGACACCTACCTGTCCTTAACCAAGGACACTAGTACCTTAATCTAAGACATCTACCCTTAGTACTAAGGGTATCTCTTATCCAAGGGTCACGTGACTTCCTACCTCTAACTAAGGTATAGTCACTTGCATGTCCTTATCCAAGGGCACATACCCTTAATCCTAAGGGTATCTTGCCATTTAGCCCCCAACACTTAATGGACTATTAGGGGTCTGAAGTACTGCTAGTTACATAGGTATCTAACACAGCTCACCTGATCACTCGCCAAAGTATCAGCTGTCATTCCTTGAGTAACCATCTCCATCCATGTCGGATCACAACCATAGGCATGTTGGATCCACATCACCCCGTAATGCACTCCTTAGGATATGTACCACCTCCAGGTACACTCCATGTTGCCTACCTCCAGGTAGGCATGACCCGTTCCTAGATCACCACATGATGCACCAGCTGAAGATCATCATCCATACATCAAATGACATGTCATTCCTGAGCAACTACAGCATCTCCCTGAGTGCCACCCCAATGGACTCGTCATTCACATAGTATGCTCACCTGATGTCTCCGATCCTGGTCACCATCCTGCTAGACAAGCCGAATCCAAAGCATCACCTGCTCCACCTGGCTCCTAGCATCTGCTCGCTCTCCCTGGCTATGTGTCACCCGACACCATGCTAACGCAAGCTTGTCCTTGAGTCGCTGCTCATGGGATCCCAAGACCACTGTCTCCCTAATCGTACTGAGGTATATGGCTCTGAGTGACTCCCTCTAGGCTTTCCCATGATCTCACCACCTGAGAATCTGCACCATGGAAATTCCAACATCTGTGCCAAGCCTAGACTCCTACAAATATAGTCAAATGCATGAAAGCTATAGGTAGCTTATTCATGCCCGTGATGGATACCCTATCATCACTGGAATCTGCATCCCTAATGCAATCATGATATGGCAAATTGACTTGACTTACCCAGAATAGGCAGTTGAAGTGTATCTCTTCGATGACAAACCTAATACACTGCTCCACAGCTACTATGGCTTGATCAGATATGACTTACCAACTGCAAAACCGCAAAATCATCACATTCACCACTCTCCAAGAGTCTCCAAAGTGTGATTATTGATCCGTTATTCATCCTCCATGTGTCCCACACATAGCTCGTCCAATGCAAGACCACTATCTTGCCCAATGGCTTCCAACTGGCACCACCTTGCCCTTCCATCACCTATGATCGCCAATATGTGTGTACCTCCAAGCTAGTCCATATTTCCCTCCAAACGAAAAATTTCCAAGCTACAGATGTGTGTGTCAATGCAGCTATCACCTGACTCGACAATACCATCGTCGATCATGCTTGTGGGAGCGTTTTCCCAAAATGCCACCTAACGTTGGTCGGTTCCAACCCCAACCGTTGAACCTGATCACGATAATTTTTCACCCATAACCGCCATACCATGTCTATCTCTCACCTGCGATTGCTTGCCCTCTCAAAATTGTTGCCCATGATGAGTAGTCATGCTGCCAAGATGCAGTAATGCAACTGCTTACAAGCTTGCCAAGCTCATATGACAACTGGGTGATGATCATCACGACACATCTAGAACTGACTCTTTCGAGAGTCATTACAGTGTTGTTGTAGGAAGACACGTGGAGGAACGATGCCTCAAGTTCCTTAGCTAATTCTCACGCTTTGTACACCAACAAGACCACGACTAAGCAGAAGAAGAAGAAAGGTCCAAAGCAATCAAAGCCAGACCAGAAACCAACATAGCACAAAGAACAGTCGAATCTACAGATGAAGAAGAAGCTGTTCTACAGATACTACAAGTGAAACAACCGTGAAATTCAAGATTGCCGGATACTACAAGCAAAGAACAACAACAAGGGACAGTCGAATCAAGTGACAAATGCAGCTACAAAAGCTCCACAACCCATTCAAGAAGCGGATCATGATGCCTTCATGACCAGCCATCAAGGAGCATCCCGCGACAGTTTTTGGTTCCTGGATTTCGATGCCACTCGGCATATGGCCAGTCTCATTAGCTGTTTCGAGTCCTATACACCTTACAGTACCAACAAATGCAAATGATAAATCTATGCTACTTTCTAAAGTCCTATATGTACCAAACTTATCTATGAATATGCTCTCTGTAAGCAGGATCATAGATCTAGGACATAGAGTAGAATTTGAATGTGATCAATGCAAAGTAGTTGATAGGACAGGCAAGATTCTAGCACTCGTAAAGAGACATGGATGCTTGTATATATTAAGTCACTGCTTTTCTGTCTCTAGTCAGGCGTTCAATACTTCTATTCATGCAAATAAAAATTTACTTTGGCATTATAGACTTGGTCACTTGAATCATGTTGTTGTACAACAAATGTCTAGACAATCTATTGTTCTTGACCTCGACTATCCTCGTGATAAAGTCGAGTTACCTGTTTGTCAAGACTGTCTAGTTGGTAAACAGGCTGAAACCATTTAGATCAAGCCATCAACATACTCCTAGAGGATTGTTAGACATTGTACATTCAGACATTTGTGGCCTAATGAAAAATCCTTCGCTGAAGGATGCAAAGTATTTTATAACTTTTATTGATGAATTTTTCAGAAGGACTATGGTGTACTTTATAAAGAAGAAATCAGAAGCCTTCAATTGCTTCAGAATCCTCAAGGAGCGTATAGAAAAGGAGACTAGAAGGATGATCAAGGCCTTAAGGTCAGACAATGGTGGAGAGTATATTTCTACTGAATTTAAGGAGCACTACCAGAGCCAAGGCATTGAGCAGCAATTCATCACTCCTTACAGTCCTCAGTCAAATGGCTTAGCTAAAAGGAAGAATCGTACCCTAGTTGAATCAGCCAAATGTATGCTAGCGCATGCATCGCTGCCCAAGAGATTATGGGCCAAAGTTGTCTCCACTGCAGCTTACGTCCAAAATAGATGTTCGACCAAGGCCCTCTCAGGCAAAACACCCCATGAGGTGTGGACAGGCTTTAAGCCTTCTATGAAGAACCTAAGAGTATTCGGATGCGTTGCCTACATGCAGATCCCGAAAGACACGAGGAAGAAATTTGACTTCCAAGGTCTCAGAACCATCTTGATTGGATATACTTCATCTGATAATACATACAAGTTGTATGATCCTGATACCCAGCAATCTTATAAGCTGGGATACAGTCTTTATTGAGGATCAATTCGTCGACATCAAAGGCAAGGATATTGCTCAGGAGAACCTTTATCACCTGCCATTGACACAACAGTCCGAGCTTCTGGCTCAGGCGTGTCCATTGTCAACCCACTATTTGACAACAAATCAGACAAAGACGTTGCTGCTACCCAACAACAAGTCCCAGGAGTGGTTCATCAATCAATTCCTCCCAGAAGATCAAGTCGAGTGCGCACATAGCCCATAAGGTATACCCCTGAGTCTACATGTCTCTTGATACAGGAACCGACGATAGTCAAAGAGGCACTCAGTCAACCAAACTCTGATCTCTAGAGAGAAGCTATGGACACAGAGTATTCCTCTCTGTTCAAGAACCAGACATGGTCACTAGTCGAAGCTCCTATTGGCTGCAATATCATTGATTGCAAATGATCTTCAAGATCAAGTATAATGTCAATGGAGCAATTGATTAAAGGAAGGCAAGACTGGTAGCACGAGGATTCACTCAGATTTCCAACATCGAATATGGTGAGACTTTCAGTCCAGTAATCAAACATTTGTCGATCTGAGCCCTCCTATCATATGTTGCAGCTACCGACCTTGAAGTACATCAACTTGATGTACAAACAACTTATCTGAATGAAGTTATACAGGAAGACGTCTACATGATCCAGCCCGAAGGATGTGAAATATTTCAGATCCTTAAGATCAAATCTACTTGAATGATCTTTGGTTAGAAAGAGAAATACACTACCGATTTCACCAATGTAGAAAAATCAGCATCTACACACAATTTGAGATGCAAACACTAATAGAACTTGATCAAACTTGAATGAAATGATTATGTACTGTTGCTTTCCATACAAAACCAACAAGCTACTATATTTCACACGTGTGGATCCAAAAATAGCAAATATAGATCATTCTACACATAGAATTGCAAGCAATCACCAAGATAGTGCACCAATGGATAGTAGAACCCAAGAGAACCATGTATAAGCATGAAATGAGATAGAGAAGAGAGAAGATGACTCTCTCCATGATTTACATCCTTTTATAGCAGGTCCAAACCCTATTTGGCCACTTGGCTTTCTCACCAAAATGCTAACCCTTCCAATTTTGGGTCTAGATTCAATGTACCCAACTTATTCAAATTGAATATACTCAAACTTGCATTCTATCTTTCCCACACTTTCAAAAAGTGTTTATTCAAATGAAATTTAGACTAATGAACTTTGAAAAGTCAACCTCTAAGTCTAAAACAAGTTTTGGCCTCAATATGCCAAATATGGAAATATTGCAAAATGTAATGAAACTAGTTGAATCTTTCACACTCCCTCTTCAACTAGTTTTAGCATAGACTTTGATAATACTCCAAGTGAAGTCCTATGCTTCATGAAAAAGTCTTTTCCCAATGCTTTGGTGAAGATATCAGCTACACATTACCTTTAAGACACATGTTGAAGCTCCACCTCCTTTGCAATGACTCGCTCCCTCACAAAATGATATTGTATCTCAATATGTTTGCTCCTAGCATGAAAGATAGGATTGGATGCCATTCTTTGGGCTGATTGATTGTCACAAAAGATGATTGGTCTCTCTAAAAAATCCAGCAAGTGAAGATCCTTGATCATCCTCTTGATCCATACCATCTCCTTTGTGCAATGTGTAAGAGCTTTGTACTCGGCCTCACTAGATGACAATGAGATAGTGGCTTGTTTCTTTGACATCCATGATATAGCTCCATCACCTATGAAAATACAATAAGAACTAATGGATTTCCTATCCATTATATCTCCAGCATAGTCCGAATCTAAAAATCCAAAAAGA
This sequence comes from Diphasiastrum complanatum, assembly GCA_029204225.1. Taxonomy (NCBI): domain Eukaryota; kingdom Viridiplantae; phylum Streptophyta; class Lycopodiopsida; order Lycopodiales; family Lycopodiaceae; genus Diphasiastrum; species Diphasiastrum complanatum. Next base: position 57,234,911 of record CM055093.1, read on the forward strand.
TTAGGTGATGATCCCTCATACAATATGCCAAAATCTCGAGTTCCAATGATGTACCTCAAAACTCGCTTTCCTAGCTTCCAATGCTCCTCACTAGGATCTTGCATGAATTGACTCAATCTTCCAACACAATAGCTTAGATCAGGTCTAGTAATGGTTAGATAGATGAGTGAACCAACTAGCTTTCTATAGAGAGTAATGTCCTTGAAGGATCTTTCATTACCTCTTATAGTAAGCTTTACATGAGACTCCATAGGTGTATCAATAGCTTCTGCATCTACCATATGAAATCTTTCTAGAATAGAATTAGCATACTTCTCTTGACAAATGAAAGTAGATTGAGAAGATCTAATTAGCTCTCGAGTTGCTCCATGTATACTTCCTCCTCAAGATCACCATTCAAGAATGCATTTGAAATGTCCATTTGCCATAGATCCCATCCCTAAAGTGTAGCAAGTGAAATGATGACTCGAATGCTTACCATCTTTGCCACGGGTGCAAAGGTCTCATCATAGTCAAATCCTTGTTTTTTGAGCATATCCTTTTGCCGCTAACCTTGCCTTGTACTTGTTGATAGATCCATCTTGGTTTGTCTTCACCTTGAAGATCCATTTGCATCCAATAGCTTTCTTGTCCTTAGGCAGCTCCACCAATCTCCATGTTCCATTCTTCATAAGAGCTTGATACTCAAGATCCATTGCTTGGATCCACTCCTCTTCTTTGAAAAAAAAGATCAAGCTTTGTTGTGTGCCATTTTGTTGTGCAATAGGTGGCCGAGTGCTATTTTGGATGGAAGGACACCTTTTGAGATGCTATTCAAGAGGAGGCCGAGTGTCAACCTTCTAAGAACCTTTGGATGCACATGCTATGTCAACATTACTCATGATGATAGGACCAAGGAGGATCCATCTTCAAGAAGAGGTGTTTTTGTTGGATATAGTGAGGTGAGTAAAGCCACAAGGTTTACATTCCTTCTACTGACAAAGTGATTGTTGGTAGAGATGTCATCTTTGATGAGGGCGACATTACAAAAGTGTCTTCAAGCATAATTGATGGTAGTGTGGATGGATCTAACATTCTTGATGTTGATGAAGAGGATCCTACTTTGGATGGTGATGATGGTGGACCTTCATCAAGTCAAAAGCCAAGGAGAACATCAAGGGAAAGACAAGTACCTTTAAGGCTCACATATGATCAAAAGGGTAAGCAAGTAGTTTCTAGAAATTATGTTGCTTTCCTAACCTCTTTGGATGAGCCTACATGTGTAGATCAAGCAAGGAAAGAAGAGGAGTGGATCCAAGCAATGGATCTTGAGTATCAAGCTCTTATGAAGAATGGAACATGGAGATTGGTGGAGTTGCCTAAGGACAAGAAAGCTATTAGATGCAAATGGATCTTCAAGGTGAAGACAAACCAAGATGGATCTATCAACAAGTACAAGGAAAGGTTAGTGGCAAAAGGATATGCTCAACAACAAGGGATTGACTATGATGAGACCTTTGCACTCGTGGCAAAGATGGTAAGCATTCATCATTTCACTTGCTACACTTTATGGATAGGATCTATGGAAAATGGACATTTCAAATCCATTCTTGAATGGTGATCCTGAGGAGGAAGTGTACATGGAGCAGCCCAAGAGCTGCATTTCATCAACAAAGCCAAATCATGTGTGTCTACTACAAAAGAGCTTGTATGGCCTTAAGCAAGCACCAAGGAGTTGGTATGCTAAGCTTAACACTTTTTTACTCTCTCAAGGCTTTGTTATGAGTGAGTATGATCATTCACTTTATTATAGGTTTGCTGGAAATGATGTTACCATCTTGCTAATCTATGTGGATGATATCATCTTGAGTGGTGGAGACAATCAAGATGTGGAGGATATCAAGAATGCTCTTAAGGAGTTTGAAGTGCATGATCTTGGTAATTTACATTACATTTTCGGAATAGAAGTGATTAGATCTTCTCAAACTATTTTCAGTTGTCAAGAGAATATGCTAATTCTATTCTAGAAAGATTTCATATGGTGGATGCAAAAGCTAGTGATACACCTATGAAGTCTCATGTAAAGCTAACTATAAGAGGTAATGAAAGATCCTTTGAGGACATTACTCTCTATAGGAAACTATTTGGTTCACTCATCTATCCAACCATTACTAGACCAGATCTAAGATATTGTGTTGGAAGATTGAGTCAATTCATGCAAGATCCTAGTGAGGAGCATTGGAAGCTAGGAAAACGAGTTTTGAGGTATATCATTGGAGCTTGATATTTTGGCATATTGTATGAGGGATCATCACCTAATCTTTTTGGATTTTCAGATTTGGACTACGCTAGAGATGTAATGGATAGGAAATCCATTGGTGCTCATTGTATTTTCATAGGTGATGGAGCTATATCATGGATGTCAAAGAAACAAGCCACTATCTCATTGTCATCTAGTGAGGCTGAGTACAAAGCTCTTACACATTGCACAAAGGAGATGGTATGGATCAAGAGGATGATCAAGGATCTTCACTTGCTAAATTTTTCAGAGAGCCCAATCATCTTTTGTGACAATCAATCAATCCAAAGGTTGGCAACCAATTCTATCTTTCATGCTAGGAGCAAGCAATCATTTTATGAGGGAGCAGGTCATTGCAAAGAAGGTGGAGCTTCAACATGTGTTTTCAAGGGAATGTGTAGCTGATATCTTCACCAAAGCATTGGGAAAGGACTTGTTCATGACGCATAAGACATCACTTGGAGTGTTATCAAACTCTATGCTAAAACTAGTTGAAGAGGGAGTGTGAAAGATTCAACTAGTTTGATCATGTTTGCTATATTTCCATATTTGGCATATTGAGGCCAAATTTGTTTTTAGACTTAGAGATTGACTTTTCAAAGTTCATTAGTCTAAATGTCATTTGAATAAACACTTTTTGAAAGTGTGGAGTTTGAGTAGATTCAAATTTGAATGTTGGGTGCTTTGAATCTAAACCCAAAAATAGTAGGGTTAGCATTTTGGAGGGAAAGCCAAGTGGACAAATAGGGTTTGGACCTATTATAAAAGGAATTTACTCGTGGAGAGAGTAATCTTCTCTCTTCTCTATCTCATTTCATGCTTATACATAGTTCTCTTGGGTTCTACTATCCATTGGTGCACTATACTTGTGATTGCATGCAATTTTATGTGTGAGATTGGTAGTGTATTTCTCTTTCTAACCAAAGATCTTTTCACATTGATTGGATCTTAAGTTTTTAAAAACTTTTACACCATATATGTTTGGGGCCAAGCTTCTACAATTGCCTCATAACTACAAGGTATTATACAAGCTCATTACTAGACATTGCTAATTACCATAATCAACATTGCATAAACCATGTATACTTCTAATGAGATTCAAGAGAATAGTACGTTAGACCTCTAAGTGCTCACCAGAAATATCTTCAATATTTCAAAATGCCTTCGGCTCAAATACAAATCGATCTCTTAGTGCTCACCAAAGTCTCTCCACCCATTGATCATCATTTCCTAATTGCTCAATATTAAAATCTTACAACACACTTCGAAATCTCTCACACAAAACTTCTTATAAAAATTCATATAAAACTATAATGCCATGAAAATCTTCTTGTTTTCTGCTTAAGCATTGCAAACTTTGAGATGACAATGAAACCATGTTAAAATAGTTTCTTTACAAATAAGTGCCATAACCAAGTACCTTAGCGCAATGGTCTACTTCTCACATTCCAATAGAAACTAACAATGGCTAAACCACAATGAGAAACTAAGTTTGAACCATGAATGGTTAATCTGCCTTCTATGCACCTAGTGCAACTAGCACTTGCACAGTACAAAGATGTTGCATCTAGCTCATCTTGAAACCATGTAACGAACTTTGACAACTTTGACAACCTAAAATGTGTTCAATGTCTCTACCTGTCAACTCAACATCTAAACCATCCCAATCCATCTTAAGCCTTAAAAAAAAATTCAAAATATTATGAGATGTTAGGGCCATTTTTGACGGGGGGTTTGTCCAGCCAAAATGTCCTAAAAGGGTCAAAGGGCCTCACCTCTAATGGCGGTTCGGCCCTACATGAGCAACAGAGGATTTGCCACTTCCAACCCTGATGGCCTTCTCTAATGCCCCGTCCTCCCCAACCCATGAGAGTTTTCCAGGCTCTCAGAGATACGGTTGCAAGGAGGGGGTGCTAGTACTTTTTGAAACTCTAGTCAAGAACCTTGTAGCAAAAATCAGAGCTAGGCATGTTGACACAGTTTTCTCCACTTTACGCATGTCCGATCGAGTTGGTGTAAAAAGAGAAAATGAAGAAAATAAAAGTTTCTGGAATATGAACGGTGAGATTGAAATGTTAACGGTTCAGTTGAGAGAAAACTGAACCGAAAGTCTGTAAAAAAAAAAAAAAAAAACAGGCCAGAAAGATGCAACTAAAAAAATCAGCAACCCATCACTCACACCAAGCCCTCAAGCAAACCATCCCACTCATTCAAATGTAAGCCTACTAGTATGACAATGGACTACAACCAACCAACCAACCAACCCTCATCATGAAATCACTCTCAACAAAAGCAATTCTCTCAACACATTACTCTCAACACACATTTTACACACACCCCCTCAACACTAACTCTCAACACTAACTCTCAAACCAAACCACAAACACCCAACCTATCCATTGTTATCAACTACAAGTGAGTCTACTCTCAATCCACTAACAAGCATTCAACCCCAAACATCCATCAGTCCACAAGCAACTATGCAAAACAATACTTGTACCAATGCATAAGCATACTATAAGGCAAAACCACATTTAATCATCCATCAAACCAAACTTACAAGGAATGAAACCTACTCATCAACAAAGATCTCTCAAGCAAGCACCCATCTTCCAAAAGCTTTCAACTCTAAAAAACTCTCAACCAACATCACATCAAACTATCACATCATCATCTAACTCGCCCAACTATCAATCAACTATATCTTAACACAAAGAGTGGCCTCCTTTTATAGTAAATCCCAAATGTCCCCATTCAAAATGAGGCTTTGCCAATTTTCATGCCCTTCAAGCCCTTTTGTCCATTTGTCCAACACCCATTGGCAAGTACATCAAGTGGCCTCCTTGAGAGTGTAGGGGTTGGTGCCAGTTAAGGCCCCCTTTCAAAACTACCCAAGATGCCCTCTTAGTCAAAAGCTAGAGAAGATATCTTTTAGGCCCTCTAGGTCCTAAAGTCTTATTTACATTTATTATCCAAAAGGTGGGTGAGGACTTTTGTGAAGCCCCTATTCCACCTAAGGTGCCCTCCATCTCCTTGGTCCTTGGTCCTTTGTTCCTTTTAGCCCTTCATTTGTAGTAGGTACGGCCCGACGACCCTTGGCTTTTGGTTTCTCGGGATTACCGACTGATTTGCATATTTTGTCCATTTCTCGTAATTTGCCCAATTTTACCCGTTAGGGTTTCTGCAAGTTTTCAATATTGCCCATAATTCATAGCTTGGGTTTTGCCCGATAAATATTTTTCTTTGATGGCTCTTTGACTGAAGTTGACTTTTCCGGTAACACACCAGTTCCACTTACTTCATGCCTTGATCCATCTTTGAGGATTATGTATCTTGATGAATCAGTTTGTCGGAAGTCTGCAATGATCTAACTAGTTGTAACAAAATGTGATGTTGCACCAGAATCAAGAATGACTTCTTGAAGTCGGTTAAGGAAGTAGCACATACATCTATGCATAGATAAGTAGTTGAGTATTTCAAACAGCTCATGTTTTAAATTCTTGGATTTTGAAATGACCTAAAATAATTTGGCCACACTTAATAATTCATGTTGGCACTTGATGTTCTTGTGTTATGAACTTCAAGAGGTAATGTGACAACAAGATACAGATTTCATAAATGTTCTAAACAAAATTAGAGAAACCACACATACATAGTTACAAAACCTTTTACAACCTATATCACAGAATCTTGTAGTTTTTTTTTTTTTGCGACAGAATCCTATAGCACACTGGCATCCTAACGCTAAAAAATCATTTTTCTTGTTTCATTTAGCACACTGGCGTGCTATCTTTGACGGTTACAAATTCAATTTTTCTGTAGCCGATTTACTTAGCACACTGGTGTGTTATGTTTGGAGGCTACAAAAAATATTCTAAAATAATGTTTTTACTCAAAAGTTAGTTTTCAAATGTGTCAAAATAGCTTTTCTATTTTATAATTGGAAATTTTCAACTTAAAAAAACCTATAATGTTCCACAAAAATACAATGTAATACTTTAAAAGTAGATATTGTCCATGACAATGATGGTTTGATATCTGAATTGCCACTTAGAGCACAATTTGGTACTCCCATTATCACATAGAGTATGTAGTTTTTTTTACATGAGAAAATTGAATGGTTATGAATGATTCACATGATACAATGGCTCAAGTTATGGTGTCCAAGTCTTTTGTGGTATTGGAAAATGAAAAAGCCAAGCCAATATGTGGCAAAAAAGAAGAAAAGGAAAGTGGACACAATACCATAGAAGGAAGATGTGCTAGAGATGACACCTATCAAGAGACATTGAGAGAATTATTAGTAGTCAAGAGTAGAGAGAAATAGTGTCACTTCCTCATTCACCAATATATTACACATGTGATTAAGAAAAACCCATAATGTTATTATATCACCTCTCTATAAACATTATTTTATCAAATACAAAATTGAACATGTAATCTATTATCTTTACCAAAGCATGTTCTCATTTCCTCTATAAGACAAATTCCAAAACACTGTAATAAAGTGCAATTTTAAACATATTGCAAAGGCACAAGTTACTTGTGTTTTATATGCTCTACTTGTTTAATCAATCATCAATGTATAGTTTGAAGGGCGAAACTAGGTTATACCCTCATCATTACTTTTGATAATAAGGTTGTCTACGTACAATACGATCAGGGTGATGCTAGAATCTCGCGCAAAATAGTAAAGATTAAAATCAAAGGAAGTATGTACCAAACCTTTAGATAGGAGGTACCCATCAAAGTGGTGGTACCAAGCACAAGGTGCTTGCTTCAATCCATATAAGGCTTTTTTCAACCTACAAACTTTGTCCTCTGTGCCTCGTCTCACAAAGCTACTTGGCTTTTGCATATAAACTTTCCTCTTCAAGTTGTTGGAAATAGGTGAAAAGTAAAAACAAAAAACTTTTCCTACTTCTAGTGCATGACTACGCCTATCAATATTGAACAAAACAGTAGTGATGAAAATCACGTTCAATCTTTAGCAACTAACTTTGAAATAGCTAGAAACTAAGTGATTACGTAGCCAAACATAAAGCATTGAATTCTTAGACAATTTCTATCAGTTACAAAACATTACAAAAATGCATACATTCTGACACATACTGAACGCAATAAGAAGTTTGATTGATTCAGTAAGAAAAACAAATCATATGCAAATGAGCGCAAGTAATACGGATCAAAATCGCGCACTCTAAGCTATCTTTGAGTAACTAAGAATAAGTTTGAAATAAGCAATTCTGCTAATAGGTAGTAGCGCAATAGCAAATCTAAAATAAACTTTAAAGACTGAACTAGAATGCTCAAGAGAGTTCAAGCTTAAAGCTTGATAGAGAGCTAACTACAATACTTCTAATCGTGATAACGATCTGCTTGACAAAAGTGCTGGAAGCGTTGTGTATAACATCCTCTATTGTGAAAATGTATGAACAGCTTATTTATACTAAGAAATTAGGTTGTCAAACGCGGCTGTCAGTTGGTTGAAGTCTACTGACATTCATCTAGTTCTTTCTCAGAAGCTGATTGCTGATAAGTGGTGACAATCGGCCATAAACAGTCTGTCTGCATAAATGAACGTAACTGTCACTCTGCAGAAATGAATGTAAACTGTCGCAACCGAAAAATATGAAAAATGTGACAATGTCGCAAAATCTCATTTTCTAAACATTGGGGTAGTCCCACACTTTGCCAAAGTCATTTCCTTCACATTTGAGGCACTTTGGAAAAAATACAAAAAATGCGACACTGCATTTGTACTTGCAATTTCTGACAGGTGAAAAATGCAAAAAAGACGACACTACATTCTTACTCGAAATTCCTGACAGACGAAAAATGCGAAAAACGTGACACTGCATTGTTACTCAAAATTCCTGATAGGCGAAAAATGCGAAAAACACGACACTGTATTTTTACTTGCAATTTTTGACAGTGTTGCTTTGAGAAAAAATTGACTGTAGCAAAAAGACGATAGTGTTGGGTCTTGTAGTAAGAGAAAATTCTCGACACTATTGTCAAACTCCGTGTATTTCTACAGACTGTGTAAAAACACTTGTAATTCTACAGACTGTGTAAAAAATGGGAGAATCCGCAGAACTGGATATACAGTTGGATGAAAATTAAAAATTGATTAGTCAATTAGTAGGAAGGACAATAATCCAACACTCCTCCTTAATCTGAATCCTTGAATGCCTTGAACTTCGAACTTAGTTCCGTGCATAACTTTTTGTGTGCTTCCAAGCTTAATGCTTTAGTAAGAATATATGTTGTCATATCTTGCGTTCTACAGTACTGCAAATTAATCTCTTTGTTGAGAAATTTGCTTCTAACAAAGTGATACTTAATTTCAATGTGCTTACTCCTGAAATGAAACCTAGTGTTGGCTGATAAAGCAATGACACTTTGATTATCACAAAATAAAGTCGTCGGAGCATATTGATTTAGACTGATATCTGAAAGTAAGTTTCTCAACCAAATTGTTTCCTTTGTAGCTTGAGAGGCTGTGATATACTCTGATTCAGTGGAAGATAGAGCTATCAAAGATTGCTTGGGACTGTTCCAGGAAATAGGACTATTGTTGAGGAAGAATGTAAATCCAGAGGTGGATTTACGAGTGTTTACATCTCCTGCCCAACTTACATCTGTGTAACCACTGAGTAGATTGAGTTTAGGGTTTAGTGACTGTTCCATAGCAAATGAAAAAGTCCATAGTGGCTACAAGATATCTCATGACTCTGATAAGAGCCTTCCAATGTGTTACACCAGGGTTAGTCATAAACTGACTGAGAGAGCTAACTACAAAAGCTATGTCTGTCCTGGTACTGAATATGGCGTACATAAGAGATCCTATAAGAAAATAAAATTGTAAAATAAAAATGAGATTAAGGCAATGGACTTGGTCAATGAGGGAGGCTCGGCGATGCCTCCCTCCTTAAACCTTAGGGCCTCTTCAAATGTAAATGAGTAACCCGTTCTTGATGTCATCTCTTTCTTAGAGCACGTCACCCATTCTCATAAATTCCCTCCACAAGCATTTCACGCATTCGTAACTTGGTGAAGCCAAGCTTGGCATATTCCATAGCTACAAACGTGATTCTTCTCCCAAGAAATGTGTTGACTTATTGAATGGGGAAGATAAGGTGAATTGTGTGGCCAACAACATGAGGGGGTGAAGGTGGCTTGAAAAGGCGGATTGACAAGTTCATGGGTCAGCCTCTCCTAGTGTACATGTGAAGCATAATAAGACACCTTGGGACCCATTTTTCAGGTCAAGAAAAAGACACATCACAAGTCAAACCTCTCCCAACATGCATGCATGTGAAACATCCCATGGCACATGACTTTAGGACAAGTTCAGTGCTCGAGAAACCTCTTTTAAGTTATCCTCAAAAAAACTTGTATTTTATAAAACTTCTCAATTTTTTTAAAGACTTTTACTTATAAAAAGGTATATATGATTGTATAAAAATCTTTACACATTTTATGATACCGATTTTTAAGAAAACTTGTCGATTCCATTCCTTTAGTGTGTCCATTGTATTGAGCATTGGACTTGTTTTTGATGTCATCAAAGGGCTAGGTTGCATTGCATGTGCAAAGGCCCTTAAGTAGGAAATGGGCCAATGGGCAATCCATAACAATATAAGACTCGAAATTTGATTCGAATTCTATTGCGGTTACCTGAGCTATGGCGTACAGACCACCACGACTGCTCATCTGCAAAGTGCAGATCGAGAACGGAACAACGATCATCATTTTCTGATTAAGGTACTGCTCTATCTGAGAACGATGATCATTTCCTGATCAAGATTCTACTCTATCTAAGAAGAAGAGCAGTTAGTAATTTTTTTCTGTGAATTTGCCAAGATCTGTGTGTGTATTGAACAAGATTTTTGTATGTATGCTGCGCATTTGCCAATAGAGATGATGTTCTGGAAACGGAATGAGAAGATTTAGGTGCTTGATGTTTGTAGCCATCGCAGCAGACGTTATCAGCGCATTGGGTTTTAGAGATAAAAGCATTTACGCACTTCAGAACATGGCAGAGGATGGAAAAGAGCATCACGTTCCTGCAGGAGGCTTCAAAAATCCTTGGCCGTCGTTTGGTTTTGCTGCTGGGCTCAAAGACGGTCTCTCTATGTTCATTTGGGTGAGAATGGCCTTGGTTCAACTCCCCTTCCTCTGTTTGTTAGCATTGAGCTGCCGTCAGCTTGAATTCTAGTCTCTTCTGTTTCTAGCAATACAAGAAAGACAATTGTAATGTCAAAAGTAGCTCTTATAGCTAGCGGCATCCGCAATTTGTTTCATTCACAGTACTAGGATAATGGACATAAACCAGCAATTAACTATAAGATAGAACCACAAATAGAAGAAAGAGAATCAGCGATTTTCAGCTTTGGCCATGTCTGACTGAAACGAAATGAAGAGACTATATTTTAGTTTTTATTGCCAGTTTCTTGATACGTTTCACAGTCTTGTACTGTCTACCCGGTCCTTGCATTTGCAAAGGAATTTGACTCTTCTAGCTAGGCAATCTTGTAGTGCTTTATTTTGTTTCGGCACTACTTAAAAGCTTGTTAAGATTGACTACCTGTATCTGAAAGTACTAATTGTTGGAGCGCTAAATCTACGCTTTACACAGGACTATGATCGAAAAAGGTCTCGTGTAACGGCGGAAGTGAGAGCACAACTTGGAGAGCCGCTGAAGACCAACACCAAGATGCTCTTGAAACCTCCAAGCGATCAAATTCAGGTATAAGTTGGTGCCGTAAATGAGCATTTGTTGTATCGTAAAGCAATCCTATATGTGCTTGCTATCTATCCTAATCTTGATGAAAGTTCAAGTTGCGACACTCAGTTAATCATACAATCTTTCATAGCAGAAGAAGGCATTAAAGAAGGCTGTTGCCGATCATATATTGTCACAACGTTCAAATCGGCCTTTCAAGAGTTTTCTGTAATTTTTTTCTCCACCCCAAGATTGCCATCTTCGTATGAGGTTTCAAACAAAACATGAGATGCGATTGCTTACTCACCACCCAACTACAGAATCCATGTGGCCTCAACCTTGGGCACTGGAGCTATGATTAAGACTTGGTAACATTGGCATCCTCTCTCATCCATCACTAACTCAATTGTTGTCAAGAGTATCGTCTTGGCATAGCTTGTGCACACGATTCATCTCTTTTGATTAAACATGATGAATCTCATTGGAGAACTCCTAACCCCAGAATAGGTTCTTGTAGGCAGACTCTCGTGCACATGTCAAGCCTAGACATTTGATGTGTGCCAAGTGCATGTACTGTCTCATGGAGTAGATCTAGGGATGGCTCCGTGTCCCAAATCCATCTTTGGTTTAGTCATTATATACCAATTCAGGTGCACAACGTTCAAGGGTTTTATGCCTTCGGACCCTTGATCTTGTTGAAATCCTCCTGCTGCCTGCTGGCTCCGGTCTTGGCTTGTACTGGCTTGTGCAGCGTCAAAAGTAGGTGGCGGTGGAATTACCACGGGGGTGGGCTGGGCCTTCGTTTCCATGAATTTCTGGCAGGCCTTGAGGGCTTGCTTGGCCTGGGCGAGCTCGTGCGTTGTGCTTGCCCGATATTTGTTGAACTCTGCCTGGTAGCTGTTTAGGGTTTGGCTATAAACCTGCACCTGACGCTGTAGAAGATTCATTTCTGATTGAGAAAGCGGCCTTGAGTCCGGTGCAGGTTGAGCTAACTAGGCGAGCTTTTCCTCTTGTAGTGCTTTGACCTCCGTCCCCAGGCGCATATTCTCTGCTTCCAAAAGGGTAAGTTGCGCCTGGATGGGGGCAAGCCATTGGGACGCTTCAGCTTGAAGCTCCCGCACCTTCGTGGAGGCCTCAGTCAGCGCTTTGGAGTGGATATATTTGTTGAGGCCCTCCTCCTTCTGCTGCAGCTTGGCAATCTCCTGGTGCCCTGCTTGTTCGTGTTGCTGAGCCAAAATTAGCTCTTGCTGCAACTTGGTGAGGTTTGCTCACAGCTGTGTGTTACTCGTCGCCAGGTGTAGTACCCTGCTTTCCTTAATGGCTTTGGCCGCTACCGCATCCAGGATGTAATTCCCCAGAGTTTGGTACGCCGTCGTTAGATTTGTGGGAGCAGCCGGTACACTGGCACTGGCAGGGGCTTTTGTTGTATCGGCCCCGACGACTTGTGGAGTGTTGTCATCATTGTCTTCTATCAGGTTCTCATTGGACCTGATGCCATCTGGGGCGGTATGATCAGCCCGATCTGGCGATGGTGCAAACAGTGTTTGGACAAATGCGTCATCAGACAACGGCTGGTTGCCCTCGGCAACCTTTGTTGGCGAAGCGGGTGGGGTTTGAGAAGCAACTGTGGAAACAGGGGTGAGGATGGTTTGTACGAACGAGAGGATGGGAGGAACAGAAGGAAACTGGAGGGTGATGTGGAGTATGGAAGAAGGTGAGGATGGAGCAGAAAGCGTCTGGCGTGGGGGTGAAAAATTGATGACTTGCATCCACGCCAGAGTGTCGGGAGACAATTGAGAATCAGAGGGATTGAATGGAATGGAAGCAACAGTGGCGGCAAGAGTGATGGAAGATGCGATGGTGATGGATGGAGTAGTGGATACTGGAAGAGAAATAGGAGTGGTATCAATAGAAGAAACGGGGATGGAGAAAATTATTTTTTTTTAAAAAAAAAAAATTAGTGGGCAATATGGGTATCAGCTTGAAGCTCTTGCCGAGAGCAGTGCATTTATGCAGGTTGCCGGTGCCTTCAGCTACAAAATGTGTTAGACAACTAAATAATGCACCTCTCAGTTTAGTAGTCACTAGTTAACCGTGAGCTCAGATTTGTAAGGCCCCCATTATGAGGAGAAGCCATTACTGAGCACGGTTGTTAGTATAGGGTTTACTGTGAGACCATGATGGTTATGAGATGGCTAGATTACAGTTTCTATATAACAGCAAGTCTTGGGGGGTTCGGGGGGTGTTAGCCCCCCGAGAAATGGGGGGTTCAGGGGGCGGTAGCCCCCCGAGAAACAGGGGATTCGGGGGGCGGTAGCCCCCTGGCGGGGGGTTTGGGGGGCAGAGACCCCCAACGGTGGGGTCCGGGGGCTGCCGGTAGACCCCGGCCCCGACGGTACGATCTCTTCATGATTTGGCCTTCCGACTCCCTGAGCGAAAACACACTTTTTGGTGTTTCGCATCCCCTTGGTCCTTTGGCTATTCGCTCTCGTCAGAACTGGCAACCTGCATAAATGCACTGCTCTCGTCAACAGCTTCAAGCTGATACCCATATTGCCCACTTGATTTTGGTTTATTTTTAAAAAAAATTAAAAAAAAAATATTACATATTATGGTACCGCGGATTAGTCTGGATCCGTGGTACCGGATCTGCGGATCTTGGTACCGCTGGATCTATGATATATATATATATATATATATATATATATCATAGTGGCACGTGGTACCGCCATTATGGTACCGCGGTTATGGTGCCGCCCTCAGACCAGCGGTACCAGGGCGCAACCACAAAAATAATATTTTTTATTATTTAAAAAAAAAAGAAACCCTTTTAACAGGCTAAAACTAGGTAAAAACTAAAATGTTACTGTACAGGGGGACTGTACTGGGGGCATTGTGGGCGAGCGGACCCAATCGGAGTGCGGCATGTGGGGGAGCAATACATGGGGCAGGTACAGTAGCACATGGGCACTGTGGAGGAGCAGACCATGGACCCAATCGGAGTGCAGCATGTGGGGGAGCAATACATCCGGACAGGTACACCGTCACATGGGCACTGTGGAGGAGCAGACCATGGACCCAATCGCAGTGCAGCATGTGGGGGATCAGCACATGGGGCAGGTACAGTAGCACATGGGCACTGTGGAGGAGCAGACCATGGATCCAATCGGAGTGCAGCATGTGGGGCAGCAATACATCCGGACAGGTACACCGTCACATGGGCACTGTGGAGGAGCAAACCATGGACCCAATCGTAGTGCAGCATGTGGGGGATTTGCACAAGGGGCAGGTACAGTAGCACATGGGATCATCAACAAAAGCAAATCGGGAAACAGGGTGTGGGGTTAAATAGGCAATCACGAGACAGTGAGAGAGCCAGTGAGAGGGGGTGAGAGGCATTGTGAGAAGCTGAGGGAGAGCCAGTGGGAGGCTGTGAGAGAGAGGCATTGAGAGGCTATGTGACAGACCGAGTGAGAGGCTGTGAGAGGGGGGCTGTGAGAGAGCCAGTGAGAGCCATTGAGAGGCTGTGAGAGGTTGTGAGGGTCAACAGGGTGTCGTGAGATGGCGGAGGGCGAAGCCAGGAGGAAGCTCGAGGAAGATGTCCGAAGGCACAACGAAAGGCATCGGAAGCAAGAGGCAGACATTGCAGAGATGCTGCGAGAGACTCGGCAGAGACACCCAGAGCTGCAGATCCCCGCCCCCGCTGTGGCCCCCGCCCCCGCTGTCGAGCTGGATTTGGATGAGCAGATCGGAATGAACTTCACACGACGGCAGCTCATCATGGTCAGGGAAAGGGCTGCCCGCCGTCGGGCTGACCAGGAGGCAGCTCGGGCTAACCGGGAGGCAGAGCGAGAGCGACATAACAATGCTCCTGACGAGGACGAGGAGTCAGTGGAGGATCCATAGGAATGTTTAGCATAGATGGGGTCTAGCCGTATGTGGCTGACTGTTGTTATGTAATGTTCATCAGTAGATGAGGCAGTATTTAGTGTCTAGCATGGTGTAAAGAACAGCCCCAGCCGTATGCGGCGGGAATACGTATTGTAATTTTGATACATCTGATGAATTAATGTACGGTGTGTTTTTTGTGCAATGCGTGCCTTGTGTATTGCAATCTGATGTATGTGATTATGAAATGCTATCAGGGGGGTTGTATTTCTGTGTTCTGCATATGCTCTCAAACTCTGTAGTGAAAACTAATTGAAAACACGCACACACCATTTGAAGTAAAACTGCAAGTAGAACATCACAATTACAAATTGACAAATACACATTGTGCAGTGAATAGAATACGTCCAACACTAAATATAATATGAAAAATGGTCTGAATACAGTGTTCGACCATCTGGCCGCCAAACATGGAACATGATATCAAACTGCTAAAAATAAAATGACGGAGCTACAATCAATGCTCTGCCTCAAACTCAGATGAATGCTCCGGAGACAACTCAGGGCCCCGAGCTGACTCTCGCAACTGATATCTATGTCTATATGGTACTGGCATGGGCTGTGTATCCGAGGGGGAAGACTCGTCATCCTCATCCTCCCAATCTGCCTCCGCATCAGCCCCCAAGCAGCCTAAACCAACAACACCTGCTGCAGCTGG
Organism: Diphasiastrum complanatum; assembly: GCA_029204225.1. NCBI lineage: Eukaryota > Viridiplantae > Streptophyta > Lycopodiopsida > Lycopodiales > Lycopodiaceae > Diphasiastrum > Diphasiastrum complanatum. The sequence goes on from CM055093.1 coordinate 57,250,526, forward strand.
CTGTAATACTGCACCTCTACCAGCAAGTGGAGCCCTGCGAGTTCGTCCTCTCTTCCTTGGCAGTTTCTGTGCCCTACCTTTCTTGTTCGGTGCACCCTTGGGCCTTCCTGGCCTCTTGCGGACGAGGGGAGCCGTCAATGCCTCATCACCCCCATGCAGATCACCTGGCTGACTAGGTTGGGCCCAAGCTGCGGCCGGCTGGGATAGAGTAGCTAAAGATGGGTGTCCCTGTGCAGCTGATAGTGGAGGATAGGTCCGAGGAGTGTGTGCCCGTGGGCCTGCTGCTGGTGGAGGAACTAGATGTGGAGGGGCCGTCCCTGCAGGAGGCAAGTACAGCGGCGATAAGTACTGAAAGGGGCGCTGTGGTGGACGGTACTGGTACATCCTGGGTGCTGCCAAAGGAGGAGGATGTGCTGTGGGTGCTGCCAAAGGAGGAGCCGGTGCCGTGGGTGCTGCCAATGGAGGAGGATGTGCTGTGGGTGCTGCCACTGGAGGAGCGTCTGTAGATGTGGGTGCTGCAAGAGAAGATCTGGGCACAGATGGTGGCCTGCCATGGAGACCTGCTGCTGCAAAAGTGGATGGCGATGAAGGGGCTGCAGGCCTCAACGGTATCGGTGGCACTGGAGGTGCTGTGCGGCGCACATACACCCTCTGAGGAACTGGAGGAACTGCAGGCACCTCGTGTAGTTGCTCTGGCTGAGACTTTGTGTAGGGCATGCTGGCTAGAGAGGATGGGGGCGCCCTGACGCTCGGCATCTGCTGGGCCTCTGAATCCAAGTCTGCAATCAAGTCGTCCAGCTGGGCATCCGAATACAAATGCTCTGGGCTCTGGGACTCGTCATGAGCACCATCCTCTGGAACATCCCGTGCCTCATCCCGTGCACCATGTGGACCCTGCATGGCCTCCCAATCGGTACAATCAAAGTCATCTGGTGACGCCTCTGGTGTGCTGTCATAGAAATGCCTATGGCTCTGTGATGCATGCATCCAAGCAGCTGCGGAAGGTAAACCCAAATCACTGCCCCCTATCAAGAGCCTCCTCCATCATATCAACATAAGAAGGTATGCCACTGGCCCCCCCTTTGTGCCCTGCCCGTCTCCCGGTATAATCTGTGGCATGTGTCCCACCTCTACCACCTGATGCACCTGTGACCCCTGCTCTAGGCGTGTGCCCAACACCTGTATCATATGCCTCATCCCGCTCTGATCTGGCGAACACAACCCGAATGGGCTCATCCTCATCCTGATCATCCTCTGACACTGGATCATCTGCCTCGTACAATGGAGGCTCTCTGTGCTCAAGCCCAAGCTCTCTCTCTCTCTCTCATCTCGGCAAGCTCCCTCTCTCTCTCTGCCATCAACTGTGTGCCCAGGTCATCTGCAGGCATGGGATGGGTGCTGTCCGTAGGCAAGTCAACCTGGCGCTCCAAATCAGATATCTTCGTCTGCAAGGTTTAAAATTGGCATGTCAGGGAAACAACTCTATCAAGAAATGAAACCAACATACCAGGAGTCAACCAACATGCTATGAAAGGTTAGCTTATCACCTGCAATGCGCTCGTAATGGTCGGAAGTCTCCTGGCGAGACGTGCGTTGGTGCTACAGAACACCAACCGCTCCAACTGACTCACTGACAACCGGTTTCTTCTCCTTGTGTGAATGAGTGCCCATGTGCTCCAATTACGCTCACACACGGAGGCAGCACAGTCGTGTGGTGTGTGCATTAGAATACTTCAGCACATTGTCTTCAACGAAACACAACAACGGAGGATAAAATGAGATGCATACCTGAGAAAGGACACGCAGTGCAAGACGCTGTATAGATGGGTATGTGCTACCGAACATGGTCCACTAGGTAATTGGTAGCTGCCTCCTCTCTGGATCCTGAGCAGCCGGGTGGTGCCCATGCCGAAACGAAATGCAGCGAGCTCCTCCATGAGCCTGATAGGATCCAAACCAATGTGTGGACCCACTCTGTGAATGTAATGAAGCCAATCGGCCTCGAGCTCCCTGTCTGCGATCTGTGTCGGAGAGAGGAAGAGGGGATGCAGTATGTGTGCAACGTTGTGGATACTCCTGTGGAAGTAGTTCCACCGCGTCTCCCAGATGAACTTCAGCTCGGTCATCCTGCAGGTGAGAGGCATGTGGTGTAGGGCATTATGAAAAAACTTAACATTGACAGAGAAACAAACTAGCAATTACTAAAAGATAAAGGCCAATTACATTACTATACCGCTTACCTCTCTGGCTGCAAGATGGGCAGCTGCAGGAACTGTCCAATCCGGTCCATGAGCTCATATACCAATCCAAGTGTCGACCCCTCGCTGTCAGCATGCGGAGCACAATGTAAAGTGGTCGAAGCAGTCCTGACAATGTCTGTGCATCCCTCCAGAACTGGTCTCCCCTCACCGTGGAAGAAAAGTGCTCCCCATCCTCAGTGCGCGGAAATGTACTGGCACACCAAAGATCACTGGCAACCATCTGTAGAAGCTGCGCCCTGCACCTGATCAGACGGTCGATGACCACCAAGTCGAATGCAAAGCGTGTGGGGGTTGGCTTACGGAGGTCTAGATGGCTGAACACCCGGAACATGTCAAGAACACGCCTCTTCCTGGTGACAAAAGTCACCAAGAAGAGGGCCTCACGGACGAAGGCTAACTCAGGGAAGTGCACCTATGTCCCCCATCAGAAGGTCTATGCCGTGCGCGGCATAGGGGGTATGAACAATGTGAGGGAACTCGGCCTCTAGCAGTACACCCATCTCAATGCAGTTCGTGGCATTGTCCGTCACCACTGTGACGACATGCTGTGGGCCTATGGACAGGATGGAAGACCTGATGACATCAAACATGAACTCTACAGATATGACTCTCCCCCCCCTGCTACAATCCACTGCCCTCAAAAACTGTGTGCCCATGCAGCGGGAGACCAGTATGTTGAGGATCGGCCTCCTCCTGACATCAGTCCAGCCATCGGACATGATGCTGCAACCGTAAGTGGCCCAGTGGCGACGTAGAGGCTCCATCTCTCTAGACAGTGACTCGACCCTATCCCTCAGCATGTGTGTGCGGACAACCTCGGAACTAGGGACTCTCCAGCTAGGGCTGACAGACTGCGCAAGGTGGAAGGCCCTTCTAAAGGGCTCGGAGCCGGTGATGGCAAATGGAAGGTTCAGCTCATAAATCAGGCTGGCCACGGCCTGTGTGGCCTCTCTATCCATGTGCGGCTGATGCGCGCCGCGAATGCTCTGCTACCTAAGAACTCTCCCAGCTGGGCGACAGGGTAGTGGACCTCCAGCACGGTGCACCAAACGTGACGGGAATGGATGATGACGCGACAGGCTGGGCACTAGTATCAGCTGTAGACGTGGAATGGGGAGAGTGGGATGCACTGGCGGGGATGGGTGCAGCAGCGTAAGTGGGGTACACTGGTGGAGGGTGGACATCTGGCATGGGATACGAAAACTGCTGGGTAGGGAGGTCATCCGGATGTGAAGGGAGGGAGGAAGGGATCTCCTCAACATCCTGGAAGGCCTCATCACTGGCATCCGGGGCCTGCTCCTGCTCGGGAGGCGGAGAGTCCATGAGAAAGTCGTAAACTGGGGGAGTGCGAGCAACAGTAGGTGGTGGTGGAACCACAGTGGCAACTGGCGGACGCGGTGGGACAAGATCCACCGGAATAGGTGCAGATGGGGGTGCATGAGGCGGAACTGTCTGAGAGGGACGAGGGGCAAAGGGACTGGACGAGGATGCACTCCCTCTCCTCGTGCGTGCCAGCCAAGCAGGCAGCAACTCGGGGTCAACCACGTAAGGAGCGGTGCAAAACCGAAGAACACCCTCCGAAATGGTGTTCTCCCCTGCCACAAGACGTGGCCCGTAGGTATCCAAAAGTCGCTGCCTGACGGGAACGGACATGCTGGCACAGGGGGCAGCATTCAGTGTGCCACCATCTCTCGCGCGTGCGCCGAGGGTGGCAACGAACTCGGTCAGGCAATATCGACAGCGCACTATCCTTGCACCGGACTTGTTAGACTTGTCGGGAACCCGCCTGACAATGTCCACCTCGTCCCACAGATCGGCAAGGTTGGAATGCACCATCTCTGTAGAAAGGACTGCGGAAAGAAGGCAGAGATCTCTGTGGGTGCGATAGGAGTCGGAAGGCTTGAAAAAACCACAATAAGGCCGAAATAGCAATAGCAGGGGAGGACGCAATCAGTGCAATGCGAAGACAGCCGGGAGGGCACGGACAGTAGGGCGATGGGCATACAACAGAGAGGGCGCGGACAGCAGGGAGGGCGCGGACAGTAGGGCGACGGGCAGGGAGAGAGATGAAGCGAGGGGGGGGTTAGGTTAAAAAAGAAAATATTAGTATATTAAATATTAAAAAATATTATATATTGTGGTACCGCGGATCAGTATGGATCCGCGGTACCCCACTGGATCCGCGGTACCGGGATCCGCGGATCCTGGTACCGCTGGATCTATGATATATATATATATATATTCGCCCAACTCAGTATAGGTAAATCCATCTTTGATAATGCATCTGGGAGCTCAGCGAGGGTTACTATGATTGTTTGAATCAAAAAATAGCCCTGATAGTGATTTTTTGATCATTTTTTACTCAAAAAATTATTAGTCCTTGAGACATGATCGGCAAGACAATGTCGTTAACCCTTCCGAACCACAACTCGAAAATCAAACTCAGATAACAAAAGTAACCATCTCGCAATGTGTCCCGTATTGCATGTCTTTTCACTAAATACAACAACGACTGATGATCCGTATAAAATGCAAAATGCGTTGACATCAAATAATGTCGATATTTCTTAACAGAAAGTACCATAGCCAAAGCTTCACGCTTTGTTGTGGAGTAGTTGACTTCAGCATCATTCAGTTGACGACTTGCAAATTTGAAAGGAAAATCTTTCTTATATTCACCAGGCAATAGCATATTTTGACGCATCAGTATGCACATGGAATTCTATCGTCCAATTAGGTGCTCGTAATATCGGTGCAAAAATTAAGGCCTTCTTCAAATTTTCAAACGACTCCAAATTGTCCAAATTGGCACAATAGTCAACTTGTATATAGGTCGTGGTAAATCTACGAAGAACAGGATAAAGATTCGATAGTAGTTTGCATGACCCATAAAAATATAAACTCCTCTAATAGTGCCTGAAGGAGGTAAATCCTTGATGATTCTGATCTTGGAAAGATCCTTCAGAATGCCATGTCTAGAAATAACATGGCCTAGAACAATTTCGTGGGTAACCCAAATCTGACACTTTTCTGGATTCAAAGAGATCTGGTACTTCCAACATCGTTCAAGCAATTTCTCTAGATGTTCCAAATGTTATGTCTCCAAGCCAGGGACTCCAAGATCATCCAAGTCGATTTCAACATTTTTTTGCAAATAATCTTTAAAGCAATCTGCATTACTCATTGGAAAGTACTTGGTGCGTTACATAACCCAAATGACATAACCCTGTAAGCATAGGTTTCCCATCACATATAGTTTATTAATTGAGTCACCGAATGAAAATCCGGATGTTGCAATGAATATGGATCAATAGGATACAATGTTCCTGATGACCACAAATCTACATGCTTTAGCTTTTCCTCCCTGTATCGGATCAGAAGTTCACAATTTGGGCTGTTTTGAATTTCTTGCCCTGAGCGGAGCATATTCTGGTGACAGATCCGCATGAAAATGATAAAGCTTTGTCATCAGTATAGTAGCATAGTAGCAAACAGCACAATCACAATAACAGAGCTCGAGATGGCGCTACTTGTTCGACCCTGGAGATTGTTGGAATGTGAATGGAATTGCTTACATTACCATAGGTTACCTTGACCCAAAAGGTCGAGAGTTGTGTAACCATGGTCATTTACTATATTAGGCCTACTAAACTTAGAGTTAGCTAAGTTAGTATGAAATTAACTTGGTAGGGACTCATGGGTCCACTAGGCCTAATTGTGACATTAAGTACCCAGCTTGACATATTGGAGGTACCTTATTCTTTCTATGTAACTTATAGAAAGTTGGATAGTCAATAGTCAAGTAGTTGGATAGCCAAAAGTCATGAAGTTAGATAGTCATCTTGGATTATATATATGTGTGCATCCCATTTGTATGAAACACTTTTGTAAGCAATATTGACTATTCTCCTTGGCTGTCCATGAGTTTCTGCAAGAGGGTTTCTAGCCATCTCTCTCTTCCTTTTGAGAATGCTTTGTGTGATTGAATAGTTAAGATCCTGGATCCTTAGGCTTCTATTTCCTACATGGTATCAGAGCCTTTAGGTGATCATATTGCTTGCAAGAGGGCGCCCAATAGGAAGCTATCTGCTTCCCCTTTTGGTAGCAGAAAATCATCAAGATGCTGATTTTTGCAGGAGAAGAATCTGTTCATCTTCTTATAACTTTTTTGCAGGAAATTGCAGGAAATTAAAGGTCACCTTCACCTATTTGAGAGCTAGCAGTAGGGCGCCCATGCTCAAACCAATTGCATGTGATCTTGACTCACATGCTGAAAATTTCAGATTTACTTCTTAAATGAAGATACATGTATTTCACACATTTCTTGCTGAAATTTCCCTGTTGGTGAGCTTGGAGTAGGGCGCTACCATCAGCTCTATATGCACATAGTGTGCACTCTTTTTAGCCACAAATTTCTGGTTTTGGATTAGGCTTCATTAGAAGTTTACCTATTTGTGAGCATTCTGTTTTTTGTGCAGAAATCAGCCACCTATTTCATTACTTGTTGAGCAAATTGCATGTGAAGTATTGCAATCTATTGTGCTCATAATTTCAGCTTTGAGGTTGCTGCCCTTTGAGTAGATTTTGTCTTGGAAAGTCTATTTCCTATCTACTACAAGTTGATTTTTCTGTTATGGCTAAAGAATTGGAGTCTATTGGTTCTTTATTTAATGAAGATAGGCTGGATGGCACAAACTATTCCTTGTGGTGCTACATGATAAAGAACCTTCTAATTGTTAAAGGTTTGTGGGGAGTAGTTAATGGTGACAAAGAGTGGCTGCCTACCTTGGCACCTAATACACCATCTAGAACAACTACTTCATCATCTACGGAGGTGTCTTCCGATGAGCAAAAGAAGTGGGGTCGACGAGATGCACAAGCACATTCCGTCATTGCATTATCAGTGAAGAGATCTATCCTTCCTCATATTAGATCATGCAAGACTTCCAAAAGTGCTTGGGAGACTCTTGCCAAGATGTTTCAAGCAACTTGTACAATCTTTTTCGGTTCTCCTGGTTCAGCAAGATTCATTGGTTGTGTCCTAGCTGGACCATCGTAAACATCTTTTGAGTCTGGAACGTGTTCTTCAGGTTCACGATGTGCTTTAGGTAACATGATAACCACATCATCCAATGTATAACGTTTAAAATGCTCGGGCATATCATGCTGGACTACCTCTGCTTGTTCCTTTTCGAAAGGACTTGTCTTGGATCTTCGCTTAGCCTTCTTAGCATGAATTGATTGTGGAGGTGATGACTTCTGAGACGATGATGTCTTACTAGAATTCTAACTTGTAGAATCATCCTTGACTTTTCCTTTGCCTTTATCCAGTAAGGGTGGAACATTCGATGAATCAATTTTTTGAGAAGGATTTTTTTCAGGACCGTATTATATTGTTGCTTGGCTTGTTTCTTCGTCATTGATCATGTGATCTTGTCTTCCTTCAATATAAGAACTCGGTAGACATTTGGTGCTTCTGGTAAGTCCATTACTACGAAAGTAACGACGAACTGTACTCCCGCAATTCTGACAAGAATGCGGCAAAAGTGGTATATCTTCGAAATCAACTTTCTATCTTGAAGATGCAAGAAGGTGATTTGCTTACAAACCACTTGACAAAGATCAAGGATTTTCGAGAGGAGCTTCTTAGTATTGATGAGGTGATTGAGAACTCACAATTTGTATCTATTACTCTCAACTCTCTTCCTAATTCTTACCTTCCATTTGTTTCATCATTGAGCATTTCTCTTAGGGGACATCAAATCTCCTTCGACGAACTTGTTGGCTTACTTCTTCAAGAAGAGCAAACAAGGATCAACTTTGGCGAACAAGAAGATCAAGCTTTCTTTGCAAAAGGCAAAGGCAAAGGCAAGTGGAAAGGGAAGCCTTCTTTAAACACTTCCAAAGATGATCAAAAATCTAAGGAAGCTCAAGATCAAGGCTCCAAGAAGAAGGGTAAGTGCCACTATTGCAAGAATTTTGGGCATCACATCAAAGAATGTAGGAAGAGGCTTGCAAAGGAAAAAGAGAAAAGTAACGATACAAGTACCGCAATCATTACTTTGGAACAACAATTTGGAAAGGAGGATAATCTTTTCAATAATGATTGTGCTTTTGTCACTAATAATCTCATCTCTTCTCAAGACAAGATTTTTGCCACTTCAAATCTTGCTGGTTTTCAGTAGAAAACAGCTCATCTTCAGCTTTACAAGTTGTTGTTTTTTCATCTATTGATTGGGTGATTGATAGCGGTGCCACACGCCATCTGACTTATCACAAAGAGGTCTTCACAAAGCTTGTGAAAGTGCATGATGGAAGCAAAGTTCAAGGTGTTGATAACACCTATTATCCTATCAAAGGTATTGGAGTGATCCCCATTATCTTACCCAATGGTGAGGAGAAGTACATTAGTAATGTACTTTATGTTCCAAAAATAAAAAAGAATCTCATTTCGGTGTCTACAATTATGAACCAAGGATTGGTTGTGGAATTCAAAGAAGTCAAATGTCCTATCAAAGACCCAAAGAGATCTCTTATGATCATTGCTTCGGGAACATTACGTGGTGGATTGTTCGTGATGGATTGTTCCTTATGGATACCTATGAGCAAAGAGCTTCATCATCTTTTTGTCTTGTTGCATCAAGTACACATTCTTTGGAGTTGGTTGAATTATGGAATGCTAGGTTTGGACATCTCAACTTTGCTAGCTTGAAGATGTTGAAGAGATTCAATATGGTTGAAGACATTCCTAATATTGAGCATCCCGAAGGACATGTCTGCGAAGGATGCATACTTGGAAAATTTCAAAGGCAAGCTTTTCCAATTGATGGAATTATTCGAGCTGATGGCAAATTTGATTTGGTTCATAATGATGTATGTGGTCCAATGAGGACCGAATCCATTGGAAGGTGTAAGTACTTTGTTACTTTTATTGATGACCTTTCAAGATTTACATGGATTTATCCTATGAAGGCAAAATCTGAAGTTTTTCAACGCTTTAAGGATTTTCTAGCAATGATAGAAAATCAATTTGGGCACTCTTTGAAGATCTTACGTACCAATCGAGGAGGGGAATATATAAAGAATACGTTCGGTACTTATCTTCAAAGCAAAGGTATCTATCATCAAATGACAACCCCTTACACACCTCAACAAAATGGTGTTGTCGAAAGAAAGAATCGCACTATCATGGAGATGGCTCGATGCATGCTCACGGCAAAGGGCCTACCTCACAAGTTTTGGGTTGAAGCGGTTATAACGGCGGCTTACATTAGTAATCGGTGTCCTACTAAAGCCTTGAAGGTATTAACTCCTTATGAAGTTTGGTATGGTAAGAAGCCTACTGTTTCTCACTTACGCATCTTTGGTTGCACGGCTTATGCTTTCATTCTCGATAAGAACCAAGCTTGATGATAAAGGAGTTAAATGCATATTTGTTGGCTATAGTAGCGAAAGCAAGGGCTATAGGTTGTTCAATATGGATACTAATAAAATCATAGTGAGTCGTGATGTTCATTTTGATGAAAAGACCTCCTATGATGTTGCGCCCACTTATGTCATGAAAGGGGATTTCTTCCATGATGCATATCTTGAAATATTTCCAGATTTGGTGTTGCCATCTAATCATGAAGTTAAGGGACTGCATTCAACTTCTAGTGGACAGCCCACTACTCCTTCAATTTTGCAGCCCATAGTTCATCAAGAAGAACCTATTTATGGTGAAGAGCAGCCTGTTGAAGACATTGGACAACAAGGTCCAAGTTCGGAAAAAACATTGGACAGCAAGGTCCAAGTTCGGAACACTTTGGAGAGCAAAGTGTTGACAAAGGTAAGGCTGTTGGACAGCCCAAACCAGTCCTAAATGGCTGTTGCAGACTTTGCAGGACAACAAAGTGGATCATTTCTATGAATGGAAGACTTGTGCCTCTACTAAATCAGTAGACTTTGCTGATTTTTCTGATTTTGCTCTTATTTCTATTGAGGATGGTGCAGTAGAACCTGTTTTTTATGAGCAGGTCAAAGGAGTGAAATGTTGGGAGGATGCGATGCAAGAGGAGTACAACTCACTCATGAAGAGCCACACTTGGGTTCTTGTTGATCTTCCACATGGGGCTGGAATCTTCATCTCTCAACAACGATACATTGAGCAGATGTTGAAACAATCTTCTTTTTTCAAGTCACCGCAAGTTGATGCATATGATGGATGCATTAGTGAAAAGTTTCATGTGAAACCTTTTCAATCTGATGTTTTAGCAAAGGCTGAAAAATTCGAGCACTCTTTGGAACCGTTTTGTACTGATTGAGGAGGGAATCAACATGTGTCAATTACTACTTTTGTTCAAAGTGTTAAGAGCGAGAATTTGTTTGGAGAAAATTTTTCATTACTTGAAGAATCTTCTATGTCATCCCATGCCTCTTCGAGGGACAACTTTGATGACGCCATCGTTGATGCATCTTTTGATAGTTTGCCAAATTTTCATGATGAAGACGTTGAACAGCAGGTTCAGTCATCTTGTCTTGGTCATTTACAGCCCATTTTACATCATGAGCAGTCCATTATGCTTCGGGAACCCAACGGGGTTGGCTCAACTGGTTAGCTTGGCATCCAAAGTTTCTTTGGTCCCAGGTTCGAGCCTCCCCTTGGAAACCAAGAAGCATTATGCTTCGGGAACGGCCTGCGGAAGATTATGGACAACATGGTCCATGTTGGGAACACTTTGGGCAACAAAGTGTTGAACAGCCCATAATAGTTCCTTGTCGGCTATTGGAGACTTTGCAGGACAGCAAAGAAATGTCTTACTATGAAGGAAAGGCACATGACTCTTTAAAATCAGTGCCTCTTGCTGATTTTTTTGGTTCTACACTTACTCTTCATCATGATGTTGGTACATTGCCTATTCAATGTGAGCAATTCATTGATGGTAAGGTTTGAGAGGATGTGATGCCAAAAGAGTTTGGTACTCTTTTTTATTGTTCTTATGGTAAGAAGTTTTTTTAAATGATATGGGAGCCTATAATGGATTACAAGTCCATGTTTCGACTTATTGTCGAGTTTATGTTGGTTCCCTACTTCAGATGGAGCATGCAAATCCTCACCCTTCGACTTGATGCTTTATTATTATGCATTCTTTTCCTTTTATATGTTGGACATGATTGGGGATGAAATTTTGACTACTTCGGTGCGAAGTTTATTTGGCGACATGATAAGTTCTAGGGGGCAATCGAAACGAATGATAACCTGTTCATAGAGAAATTTTGTGGTGGAACGAGCGTCAGCAGTATTGCGAACAACTCTAGCTTCAGCCCATTTGGTACAATAGTCATAGCTACTATGATATATCTTGATTGAGTGTGTCTAGCAGCAGGACTAATTGGTCCAACATAAGCAATTCCCCATTTCTGGAAAGCTTGAGTAGTTGTGACAGGGTGTAAAGGCATGTAGTTGGTCTTTTGAAATCGTTTTGTTCTTTGACAAACATCACATGCCTTTGTGTAGGTGTGTGTATCCTTAAAAAGGGTTGGCCACCAAAATCCTACCAAGAGGATTTTTTTGGCAGTCATTTCGAAAGAAAAATGACCTACTCCAACACCTTTGGATTACATCGATAAAGTCTGGTGACCTTTGGAACTGCATCTGGTACCAATGGAATAGTATGCTCCGACCACTGAGGTAGGACTACCCTTCAGACCTTTGTAAGACCAAGCAAAACAATTCTGGTATTTGACCAACAACTTTCTCAAAGCATCAAATTGATCTATTGAAAGTTGTGCTCCAACTTGGGCTATCTTCTCATCTTCACCTGTCTATGACCACATCATCCAAAGTATAGCTCTTTGATAGCTTGTTTGCGATTCTTGAAAGTTATTTTTCCCGTTCCCCAATTATGAACTACTTGTGCAACTCGTAACCAAGGACGTTCCAATAAAACACGGTAGACTGATGGTGCTTCTGGCAAATCCATTACAACAAAAGTAATGACAAATTGCACGCCAACAATCTTGACTGGTATATCTTCCACCATTCCCTTAGGCCGAACAGTTGACTGATCTGCCAACTTAATTGCAAAAGTTGCAGTCTTCAATTTGGTAAGAACCCACTTTGTGCACAGTTTGGTAGAAATTAGATTGACTCCAGATCCTCCATCTATCACAGTTGCCTCTCGATCAAAATGCTTATGTTGAATTGGCAAGGTGATATTTCGTTGTTCACTTTCCCACGTGGCCCCTACATTGAGTACTTCATTTGACTCTTCGAATCCCACACAATATAGTGGTTCACGTTGGAACTTGGTCTCGGTCTTGGTCAATCGGTCAGATAATACTTCTTTAGCATGAGGTACCAACCGTAAGAACTCGCCTAGAGTAATATCCATCTTGCTAGAAAGGATGTTCACAATCAGCTTTGTTTGTGGAACCTCTGGTTCTGTCATCTTGAATGGCTCTTCATGGTGATGTAATTGAGTATTGACATCAGTCCTTTGATGAGATCTATGCAAAGGATTAGGTACATTTGTTGGTATAACAGGTACAGGATGATTCACAGTTGCAGCTCAAGCATTCTCCATGGCTTCTTCCTCTTGTAAGTCTTTAATCCGTTGCCTCATATTATGGTATTTTTTCTTTTTAGACTGGAGATTCGGATAAACCCCAGATGCAGTAGGTAAATCAGTGACTGATACAGATTTTGTAGGTGGTGGTTTAGCAGCAACTTCTTTCTACTTTTGAGCTCTTGTGACAACCATAACTGATGCAGCTTGTTCATTGGCTTTTCGTGGAATGGATTGAACTACTGGTCTTGGTTTGATGGTAATCGTATTCACTAGAGTAGTTACAGGTGGTGGCTTTGGCCTAGCTAGACAGTCCTTACAGCAATGCCCACATCTGCATTCACGACAAAAAGGTGTGAATTTGCCTTTGTTTGGACATTCTGCTATTCGATGATTTTCTCCACATCCAAAGCAACCAAGTGGTGCTCTTGCCCATTGTCTAGACTGTTGTTGTTGTGCAGCAACATAGATTGCATATTGCTCTTGCGGTCTAGGCTCTTGCTCTGGAGAATAATTCCACTGTTCATGGCTTGACGAAGCTTCACCATTACCATTTTTCAGAGTGCCTTGTTGGTTAAATCGTAACATGATTAAGCTCATATAAAAAGCAAGTGAAGAGTTGCTTGATTGGAGTATATATATTAGATCATTTGGTCTTTGCTTTGCGCTTTAACACTACAACAATTTATATGCTATGATCTTCTAGAAACAATGAAATTATTGATTATCTTTTTGATGCTTTCTTGAGATTGTCAAAGGTCAATAAAATTCTAAGCACACAGGAACCTTGGACGCTAGTTAAGTTGCTACTATAAGTTATAACTTTTGGCGTTTGTTTGTCTGGTCTAACCAAAAGTGTGTTTGTTTCATTTTGTAGGTCACATGGGTAGGACATGCAACCTTTTTAGTTCAATTTGACAAGATCAATGTGTTGACTGATCCAGGTATGCTTTCGTTGAATATTTCTCATTCTTGATCCTTCTAAGAGGTTATGAGTAGTAACATCGGATCTTAATAGTAATTGGCCCTAAACCAAGGCTTCAACATGGCCCAAAGTAGACTTGTGGTCTTCTCTATCACATGGTCTTCTTTGTCACCTGTCCCATATGAATTGGTGTAGCCTTCAAGATGAAGCTCACCTGCATCTGTGTATCCAATCCCATAAATGGTAGACCCCTTGACATACCTCAACACCCTCTTTGCTGCTTTCAGATGGGCTTCAATTGGGGTTGCTCATATATTGGCTTGCCATGCATAGGCTACATCTAGCCTAGTAGTGGGGAGATAAATTAGGCTACCCACAAGCTGTCTTTAAAGACGTCCACAAAAGGAGTGCCATCCTTGGAAGGCTTACAATGGGTTTGCAATTTTGCATGTCGCAAGACTTTGCATGCATACTTTCCCTGGAATATGAAAACACAATGTTTCTTCTTCCATACTTCTAACCCTAAGCAATAGTGAATCAAACCCAAATTTTTCATATTAAACTCATACGCTTTCACTTTGCAATCAACTTCTCATTGTTACTTGTGATGACAAGGTCATCTACATAGAGAACAATAACAACTATGCTCCCTTCCTCCTCGTTTACATAGAAATTGCAATCTTGCATTGCTCTTCATAAAATGTTTTGGAAAATAGTTGTCAGTACGAATATACCACACCCTAGGTGCCTATTTCAAATAGTATAATGCCTTCTTAAGCTTTCACACCAAATATTGTTTACCTTTTACCTCAAAGCCTTGTGTTCGCATAAACCTCCCCTGTCAACTGTCCACGCAAAATGCGCTCTACACATTCATTTAATGGACCTTCTAATTAAAGAATGCAACAAACGTGAAGACCATCCTGATGGATGCCATCTTTGCCACAGTTGCAAAAATCTTCTTGTAATCCATGCTTGCATTCACCTAGTATCAGGTCTATAACAATGGAGGCATTCTACCACGGAATTTAGTCCTTTCACGTTGATGTTTGGCTACAACATTCGTTGGACCGAAAGGTCTCAAGATGCAAGGTGCAATTGATTTTTTGCTGCAAGAAATGTTGCAAGTGGCCAAGGAAAGTATAAAATCGGTGCTCAATATCGAGCACAATTTTATGCTAATGAAAGTCACTCACCACAAGGGTTTGAGGTCGGAGATTTGGTGTATCTTAGAATCCAATAAGATTCTAAGACACTTCAAACGGGAAATGTCCATAATTGTTTCCTACATATAGTTGCCCTTATAAGATTTGTAAAGAACTCAATTGATTCGCTTATCGACTAGATCTTCCACTTGGGACTAAGCTACATCCTGTACTCTATGTAAGCTGCGTGAACACTAGGCTGGCGTTGTCGACATTTTAAGTGCCATGTGTTAGCACCTCAGCCTTCTTCCCATCTCAGTTTCAAGCAAGGACTATGCTTACGATGGGAACAAGATGTACTATGTATATAGAGGTGTGAGAATGTTGCATGATCCGTTTAGTCTACTTGGGGAGTGGGTGGATGGTATGAGCATGCTTGAGCTAGGATGTATTTCTAGCCATGTAGATGAGTGCTCGTGAGAGCCAAGTACCATTTCCAGTAGTATGGGATGTTGGTTATTGTAGGGGGCATGATCAGACAAGTTGTGTCAACGATTCCGGCGCCGGGCGCACCATGTGAGTCGATAATGGCTCAATGGATGGACGGTTCGGCGGGACCATGCTTGATGGGACCCACTATGCTATGCCTATATAGTGGTGGGGTTTCCCTTTTGCCATTCACTCAGTCTACCCGGGAGTTGGTGGATGGAGAGCACGTGTAGTAGCTAGGATGTATCTCCGGTCTAGGAGATGTATGCTAGGGAGAGCCAATGGCGATGGCTGGTGGTATGGGATGCCGAGTTATCGTCGGAGGCTTGAGTGGGCATGTCGGTGTCAATAACTTCAGTGCATGGGGGGGGGGGGGGGGGGGGGGGGGGTCGGCAGTGACCCTACGGATGGGTGGATACGGTGCGTTGTCACTTTTATGGGGTGTGTCAGCCATCAAAGCAATCGAAGATCTATGGGAGTTGTAACAGTTGGTATCAGAGTGGCCGATTCCTTTGTTAGGTGCACACGATCCTTTGTTGCTTTTGCGGTTTTTGATTTCCTTCTTGGAATGTGGCTGAATTTTTGCTGCCATAACTTTGGCCTCAAGATGCTTCTTGGATTGATGGTGTGTGGTTGCTGGAAAGTAAATTAGTGGGTTAAATTGGACTTGTTTTTTTTTCAGCAATGGCTTTTCTCTTTTAAACCTCTGAGCTTGAAGAGTTTAAAGCTTATGTGGTTTCCTTTGAAGATAGGAACACTTTTTTAGTTTCCTTAAAACATTAATTTTATAGAAATGTGTTTTTCCATATGCATGTTTATGTTAGAAATAAATGACTATGCTGAAGTTAATCCATAGGTTACTTTGACCCAAAAGGTCGAGATTTGTGTAACCATGGGTATTAGTTATTTAGGCCATCTTAAGTTTGTCTTAAGTTCAGTTGGACCCAATTTTGGTCATGTATTGACTCGTGGGTCCTTAGGGGTCTAATTTTGTTTAGGGCCCTATCTTGACTTTTGGGGGTGCCCTACATTTAGTAAGTGGTTAACCTTAGGGTTTGGTGGCATTTGGCCACATCCAGCTAGAGTACTTAGATGCTCATTGTGTATTCCATTTTGGACAGTTTGGCTAAGCATTGCTCTCCATTGCTCTTGTTGTTGTTTTCTTTCTCTCTCTCTCTCTCTCTCTCTCTCTCTCTCTCTCTCTCTCTCTCTCTCAGAGTTGGGCGCCCAGCCTCTTCTCTCTTGTTTCTTGTGGAGATTGATTGATAACTAGATCTTGGTGACTTGACTCTTGCTTTCCTACATGGTAACTATGTTGAAGCAAGGACTAGTTGTTGAGTTCAAAGAAGATAAGTGTCTTGTCAAGGATCCTAAAAGATCACTCTTGATTATTGTTTCGGGAACAATGCATGCTGGCTTATTCATTATGGATACCTATGAGCGACGAATTCCCTCTATATGTCTTGTTGCTTCTACATCACAATCATTGGAGTTGGCTGAATTGTGGCACGCAAGGTTTGGACATCTCAACTTTGCAAGTTTGAAGAAGCCGAAGACATTTAATATGGTAGACGCATTTTTGGTTGTACGGCTTATGCTTTTGTTCCGGATAAACTTCGTACAAAGCTTGAGGATAAAGGAGTTAAATGCATTTTTGTTGGCTATAGTAGTGAAAGCAAAGGCTATAGGCTGTTCAATTTGAGCACTAACAAGATTACTATTAGTCGTGATGTGCATTTTGATGAAAAGAATTCATTAGATGTGGCCCCAACTCATATCTTGAAGGGGGACAGCCCACATGGTGTGAATGTTGAAGTTTTTCCAGATTTGGTACCATCTTCTATTGCTGGAGATAAGGGGCAACAATCAACCAATTTCGACTTGCCCAACACCTCATCAAGTTTAGAGCCTAATGTTCATCAAGAACCGCCCATTGTTGCTCAAAATCAGCCGGCAGGAACTGTTGGACAGCAACGACCAGTTTTGGAAGATCTTGGACAGCCAAGTGCCGTGTCGGAGGATCTTGGACAACAAATTGTAAGAAGAGACATGGCTGTTGGACAGCCCAAAACAGTCCCACGATGGCTGTTGTCGACTTTGCGGGACAACAAAGTAAGTTCATTTTATCATGGAAAGACACGTGCCTCTACAAAATCAGTGCACTATGCTGATTTTTCAGATTTTCTCTTACATCTCATGAAGATGTTGCGGAAGAACCTGTTTTCTATGAGCAGACCAAGGGAGTAAAATGTTGGGAGCATGCGATGCAAGATGAGTATGAATCACTTATGAAGAACCAGATTTGGGTTCTTGTTGATCTTCCTCATAGAAATAAGGCAATTGGTTCTTAATGGGTATACAAAATCAAGTATAAGGCAGATGGTACCATTGAAAGGTACAAGGCAAGGCTTGTTGCCAAAGACATAAAGACAGCATTCCTCAATGGTGATCTCAACAAGGAAGTGTACCTTCAACAACCTGCTAGTTTTTTGGTTGAAGGCCAAGAAGATAAAGTTTGTCTTCTCAAGAAGGCACTTTATGGACTGAAGCAAGCTCCGAGGATGTGGTATCAAAAGATACATGCCTATTTTTATGATCGTGGGTTTACTAATAGTCCTAGCGAATCTACTCTTTATGTCAAGCATACTTCAGATTATATCATCATTATTTTGTTTTATGTTGATGATATTATTATTACGAGAAGTAATGAGCAGCAGATTGATGCCATAATACTTGATCTTGGTATGGTTTTTGAAACCTCAAATTTAGGCCTATTGCACTTTTATCTTGGTCTTGAATTTGTACAAGAAGGGGCTGGAATTTTCATCTCTCAAGAACGCTACATTGGGCAGATTTTAAAGCGGTTCAAGATGGAAGATTGCAAACCGGTTGCTACACCTATGGAGACAAGCTTAAAATTAAGTAGTCAAGGTGATGGTGAACCATTTGACATTACTTTATATTGTCAAGCTATTGGCTGTCTCATTTACCTATGTAATTCAAGACCGGACATTTCTTATAGTGTCTCACTCATGAGTCAATTCATGCATGCCCCGATGACATCACATTGGAAAGCATTGAAGAGGGTATTTCAATATCTTCAAGGAACAAGAAGTCATGGACTGGTTTTTCCTGCTTGTGATGATGCATGTTTGGTTGGTTTTAGTGACTCCGATTGGGGTGGAGATCAAGACACTAGACGCTCTACAAGTGGACATTGCTTTTTCTTTGGAAATTCTGCAATTTCGTGGTCAAGTAAAAAGCAGCCCACTGTTGCTACTTCTTCTAGTGAGGCAGAATATAGAGCGATATTTTCAGCCACAACGGAGTGTTTATGGCTGAGAAGACTACTTGTTAACATGAAGTTTGGTGAGCCCTCATGTAATAGATCCTAACACCATAGTAGGGCATACACTAACTGATCCACCCAACCTTGCCTACTCCCTGATATAGAGTAAGCCCCTCCTAGCCCAGTGTGAGGACTGGTAGCATGCATACTGCCAAGTGTCGGTCACATGGCACTGACGTGGCCGACTGTACGTCAGGACCCAACTGGGGGCCCTATCCTGTTGACAGGGTCCCTAGGCTGTGTTAGGCCCGCCATGGCTATGGACCGTGCAGGGGCACACTACTCACACTGTCATGCCCTGTTGGTCGTGTACGCTGGACACGACCCTGACTGTGGTATCTGACCTCCTGTGTTTCCTAGGGTTCAGCACTGGTCACGTGCTCGTAACACTCCCTCCCCCTTAAGAACAGTCTTGGTCCTCTAAGACAAAGTCTGGAAAAATCTTGCGAAGGACGCTGCCTCTTTCCCAAGTGGCATTCTCAACAGGCTGATCATTCCACTTGACCAGGTATTCTTTGTATAGAGTATGACGAGTCTGCGTCTCTCTACTGTCAAGAATCTCCTCTGGTTCATGTGGAGGTTGCTGAGAATCCAATGGGAGAACTAGAACACTGTCCCCTACCAGATTTTCTGATCTGGCTAAGGCTTTTCGTAACTGACTTACATGAAAAATTGGAAAAACCTTACTACTGTGTGGGAGTTCTAGTTCATAGGTGACCTTGCCTAGTCTCCTACTGATGGTAAAGGGACCACAATACCTAGGAGACAACTTAGCACACACTCCGGATTTGAGGGTTTTAGAGTCAACTGAGACTCTCAAGTAGACTTTCTCACTAGCGGAGAACTGCACATCAAGTCTGCGTGGATCTGCATAATGCCTGGCTCGATCCTAGGACTGCCTGATGCTACGCTTAGCATGTTCTATCATCTGGTTTAGGTCCTCTAAAAAGTTTCTGGCTGCTTCAACTTTTTCTTGTTTAAACCCTACAGTTGTGGGTGAGCGTGGCTGAAAACCGTATATCAACATAAATGGGCTGTATCCCGTAGCTGAATGTTTGGTATTGTTATAAGCAAACTCTAATATCGAGAGATACTCCTCCCAATTAGTCTGCTACTTGCTGACGTATGCACAAAGCATATCCTCCAGCACTTGATTTACCCTCTCTGTTTGACCGTCCGTCTGTGGATGGTTGGTGGTACTCATATTAAGTTTAGTATGATGGAATACTGCCCTCCAAAAATTTCCATTAAACTTATTGTCCCGGTCGCTGACTATGTCGGAAGGTAGACCGTACAATATTTGTTACAAAAAGGTTTCAAAAGTTTTGTCGATACGTAAGGAATGTGTTTCCAATGTCGTCTCCAAACATGTTCTATACAAAACAAATCCAGTGAAATTGGAATATCAATTTCTTAAGAATCATATAACTAAGACATGCTGTAGAATAAAGGAGCATGAATTTTTTGGAGGAAAATAAATTAAAAAATGTAAGTATCTCAATGCTAATTTCTGTGTGTGAATTGGTGGGTTGTAAAATGGCATGCAAGAATAAGAAGGAAGAGCTTTTGTTGTTTTTGTGAACCATAGTTGACCATTTCAAAACATGTTTTGTTTTGGAATGTGTCCCAGATTTGTTTGAAGATTCAGAAACTCTTTTTGAATTGAGTTTTTTTATTGTAAAATTTTTTCCTGCAAATTTTCTGTTAAGGTATGACATTAGGCTTCACAAATTATACCATTGACTTATGACAGTTTCGATGCCTCTTGATCTACCTCTATCTATCCGTGTGTATCTGTCTCTCTCTTTCTCTGTTTATCTACCTAGGTTTTAGGGTTTAGTGAAATCAGTTGTTTTGGGTCCAGGGCAAGGAATGAACATGGAGGATCTAATAAACATATGGTGAGAGAGAGAGAGTGCAAGAGCATTGGAGAGATAGTGTGTCTTTTAAAAAGAGTGAGTGATAGAGGGATAGTGACCTTCCAAAACCATTGCACCTCTCCGTCTCTTTCTCTTCGAATGCTTTTTTAGTAGCTCTAAATTAATTTTTCATTAGTAATTAGCTAACAGTATGGAATAGTTTTCTCCTGCTAATCATCTTCCACAAGGTTTTGGGGTAGTGGAATGTACTTTATCTCCACAGATGTGGAGTTTTTTGTGCCCATAAGATGGTTTTTAGGGCAATTACATGAAATTAAAAATAATAACAGAAGCGAAAAATATCCTACGTTTTTAAACTCGCTTCATACATACGGAACATGTTCTGTTCCATGTATATGGAACAATATGTTTTGAACTAAATGGTTTGAAACGGGTGTCTGTGGTGTGAAGTATGAGCTACAATGATATAAATGTTGACATTTCAATGGTAATACAAAAATAGCATAAGCAATTTAACACTTTTTGATGATTTCTTAAGTTTTTTACACAAATGCAGTAACACACAATAACATTACCCGATGTCAAATCTTCTATTTATCTATCCATTTCCAAATGCATGCAGTCTGGTCGGAGCGCTGTTCCCCATCCAGCATAGTTGGCCCAAAACGGTGAGTCCAAATGCCCACATTATCAGCTTTTAATGTATCCCTAAGAGAAGATGGTTTCAGATGTATCTTGCTTGGCAGGTCTTAACTTTATATGTCACTGGAAAATTCTAGAACCAGATTCACATCGTTGAAGTAACCTGCTCTAGATCTGCAAAGAATATTGCATGGCATATGTTTTACCATCTACTTATTCCAGACTCTAGATGTGTTTTATGATTTCTAATCTGAATGAAAATTGTATATACATACATATTCACTCTTACATACATGTTTCTTGTTGTTTTTTTTAAATCAACGAGAATGGAGTTCGGGGCCTTCAGAAAGTAGCTGTTTCTGAGACATAAGTCTTCGTTTTTCGTTTTTCGTTATTCCAATTATTGACTAACCTTGGAGGCAAATATGTTGTTGTGTTCACTAAGAAATCTGGTATCTGTCGCTGGATCTCTAAAAATGATACAAAATTTTTTGGAAAAAATTGATGTAAGGCAGCAAGGTTCTACGTAATTACATCCTCGCCAAAGGGGGTAGCTTTGGCGAGTTTAAGCAATCTTATGCTACTTGATGTTGAACTTTACATGCAGAGTTCTTTTTGCTTGAAGCTTTTTTAGCTTAAGTGTTGCAGCTATCAGCAAGATGAAAACAGTTAGACTAGATTATAAGAATGTGTTTCACTGTTGCTACTGTAGCTGCTATGACTTTGTGAACTTGTAGATAGGATAGGATAGAATCTGCACTTTCAAACCAAAAGTCTTGAAAAATTAGCAAGCTGTGGAGAATGTGCCACATGATATCTGGCTTCATATGTAATTCACTTCCAGGAATGATGTTCTTTGTATGTCTATAAGCTAAAGGTAGTATAATTTGTGTCCTATCATATTTGATGGAAAGGTGGGATCATGTTGCAGGTTTGTACCAGTACCATTTCCATTGAAAGAGCTCCCTGATGTGGATGTTGTTGTGATCTCACACAACCACTACGGTAAGTAGAATCGGACATATTCAATGCATCTACTTTAGCTTCTCCTTAATGACGTTCCCATCAAGGAGAGTGACTTTTCAACTATGATAATTTATTTATCCTTTTTCAATTGGGATTTATATAGAAGAGCTAACGTACAATGAAGCAATTATAGCGATATATGCATGGCGGTCCAACTGTACAGCTCTTTAAAAAGTACAGGCAGATTAACAAACCTGATGTTATCTTGTCAGTGGTCACTTTGTGTGAATGCTAAATGAAAGTGATTCAAATTGATTGCTATAGTTGAGCATGAATAAACTCCCTCTTTTACCTGAGCAAAGTCACCATCAGAGCTGGACTACAACTGCAGGCCGCAAAGGAGGAGAATGCAACTATTGATTTCTTTCCCATTCTTTGAAATAATTGTTCATTTTAGCCTGTCTGCAACATTGATCTCGACCCCATGTTCTACCTGGAACCTGAGAACAGAATCTGTCAAGAAGAAAGTGTGTATGTATTTTCCCAACAAAGCGCAAATACTAGATATTCATCAGAATCACTTCTGTGGTCTGCATCTCCATATTTGGAGATTGAAAATCACCTCTTCAAATACTTTCTGTGCCTCCAGGCCCTCCACAAAGAAGAGAATGCCATCCGTTTAGAGGAAGCCTTCAAGATGCCCTATTCTTGATGCAGAATGTATGCCACTGCAAACTTGACAACCACCGTGCAAGGAGGACGAGCAGGTTCCAAGGTCCTCCCACATGCCTTGGGAATCCTTATTCCTCAGGCCAAGGAGATTGAGGAAGGTGTACATTGTGGGGTTTCACCACCTATCCATCCTGGTGATTAAATCACTTTCCTATCTTGAGAATTACTTTTCCTATTTGCTTTGCCTTCTGAAAGATGTGCCTGCATTCCACCACCTGAATCTGAGTGAGCTCATCCATGAAAATGTGTGTGCCCCTTGAGCGTCCTCTACCATAATGTTCGCCAATTATGTTTCTGTCAATGTGACATGGATCAGCAGTTTCGTAGATCCCTCTATATGTGCCATGCTTTCTTTAACCCGGTTTGCGATGTTGAATGTAGTTTGGAGAAATATCTCTTCTTTCTCCTGTGCTGGAGTCTTTGCGGAAAGCCCCATCATTCATATCTTAAAGCTTCCCTGGAAAGAGTTTTTTTTATCTGGAAACTAGTGAATCATAAAAATGCAGAGAAGTCTTGCTATTTTCTTCTCTTTTGGATGTCATTCTAGCAATTTCATAACTATCATCATAAAATTTGCAGACCATCTTGATGAAAATACTGTTAAAGCTCTTGGAAACAAGCCACTCTACCTTGTGCCTCTTGGGCTTAAAAGCTGGTATGCCAATGATTTTCTATTCCTTTTATTTGCTAAGTCGAATCAAGAGTGCTCATGTTGATGATTGAATCCTTCACTCTTCAATCCTATAATTGGAGTCGGTTTTCTTATGTGCAGGTTCAATAGTATTGGCATCACAAATGTTGTGAGTTTTCACTTTATACTCAAACTGGAGCTTCATATTGTAGCACGTATAACAATCTGCTTTCCAACTTAGTAATACGTCTTTTTCGCTGTTGGGAGACAAGGAGACTGACACTGTGGTCTATTCTTGAGGAATAAATATTCACGGGGCTTGATAACTTAGTCAAATCTTATTCAGGGGGCTTGATGACTTAGGCAAATCTTATCGGTGTCATTTCATAGCAGGCTAATATCCTGTGGCATGCTTTTTCTAACAATAGCTCTTTGCTTTTATAGTTAGGACCTTCATTGATATTCTATTGTACTGGGTTCCTCTTTAAGTATTAACATCGGTAAAGTATCAAACAATCACATTGGATCCTCTTATATTGGTTTTTCATTCTCTTTCAAGCCATTTGGTCATTAGTCCAGCTGTTTGACCTTTGGTAAGTCTATAAATAGATATTATAAATTGTAATTGTTTTGCTAGTTGACAATCACAGGGTTTGAGAGCTTTGAGGGAGAACTCTGTGGCAATGTTCCTTATACTAGCCTATTGTTGAGTGTCTTGATATCTTGATTGAAGATTGATAACTTACTAATCTAGCATTTCATGCATGATGTTGAGTGGTTGTTTTCTTAACTTGGTATCAGTCACATTGCCGGGATAGGAGAAAGTTTTGCGTTGGTGGGAGGAGGAAGAGGTTTTTGAGTCTTGTGAAGTGGTGTCAGGCCTAATAAGTATTTTCTGGGTTAGCTGGCCCATTTTTTGTGCTTGCAAAAAGAGTGCAGTCCTACTCAGTACCTACTACAATTCAGTTGAGTGTTGGGAAGTTCAGATTGCAATTTGATGCATGATTTTGTGTACAAGAAGAAAATAGGAGTTCCAAACCTTGTACAACAAATTTGGAAAATTTATAAGCAAATCGCATGACTTTCATCAAGACAATTCTTGTAGGAATTTCTATGCGGCACTATGCAGGCAAGCATCAAATTTGGAGTTGGAGACCTAAAAAGGGGGCGCCCAAATTCTAGCTCCTAGTTGTGATTTTTTCATTTGCTAGAGATGCATCTACTTTTTGAGAGCTTATTCATTCGGCTTTTTGATGGTAACTCTATGAAGAATTTGCCTGCATTCTGTTGATTGGATAAAATTCTTCACTCAATCATCTTCTTCGACATTCAAAGAGACAATTTTTATATTACTCAGGGATGTTGAATAGTTAACCAGGCTTCTTACTATAGGGCATTCAAGAATCTTCTTTTGAATTGAAGTTTGAATATCCGGATTTGAGGGAGATTAAAATTCAACATTTAGGACTTTTCTTGACCTTCCTTCCTATTCTTTTGCTATTGCAAAACCTGTGTCTTTGGGACTTTTAGCCATATGGGGAAATTATCACCTAAGACCACAAGGTTAGTCACAAATTTTCACAGCAGTACTTTAGGTAAGCTAAAACTAAGACTGCATCACAATGTTGCTAAGAACTCATAGAAAAATGACCCAGATTAAGAAATAGATGTAGCAAATGCATCTGAGACGTGCCATTCTAGGAGGGACACCTCCTCTGCTATGCCTATCCTCATAGTTGTTTACCCCCGTCCATTACGAAATGCCAACCTCCCTCCAACCCCTCCCCCGTTCCACCACACACACACACACACACAAAAGAACACTCGTATATGATTTCTTCCTCTCTAATCGTACCTCCTTCACCTATGCACCTCATTTGCACAACCCTATTCCTGCTGCATCCCTCGTTTACCCTTCTTGTTCCTGCTAGCCACTTCCTCCTTATCTGTTTGTTTCTGTTTGAGTTTCTGGCTCCTTATTTTTGTTCAGTTATATGTAGTTTGGATTTGTTGGAGTTTAGTTTTTGCTAATTAAGTTGTGTTTTAGTTTGTTGAACTTTGGAGTGTTTTGTTTGGTCTCTGTTTAGTTTCAGTTTGTGGATTGGAAAGAGGTGACTTGGAAAACATCATGGGCCTTATCAATTTTTTTGTTCTAAAGTTCAAAGATTTTGTTTGTCGTAGTTTTTCTTCTATTTGTTTAGTGAGAGACCAGTTCAGCTAGCTCTCAACTTTGTCAAAATCTTATTAATCTATACTGTTCTTATCTATTCTTAATTTTGTTTTTTTAGCATTATATTGTCCCCTCCCCAAAAAGACTAGTCTGTTTTGATTTTTCTGCTATTTGTTACGTGAGAAATCGATCTGACCATTTTCTCTAGCCGACCATTAAACATTATGATTCTCCTTCATTTTTGTTTTCATTTTATTTGCCAACATTCTAGTTATTATCGCCAAAACGAAAAGTTGCTTTTACAGCTCATGTGGTATTATGACAAGCATTGGGTGACATCGTATTTCAGGGTCTATCATTCTATATCTGCTTGCATTGGCCAAGTAGTAGTTCCTACAAACATAATCTTGAATCAGACTTGCAGCACAACTTATCCATGTTTGGCTCTATTTGCATGACAACTTGGAGTATTAGCGTTTTGCAATCTCTCAGCAATCTATTTCTTCTAGGAGCTACAACTAGCGATCAGTAGCGGTGGTTATCACAAAGCACTATCAGACAAGGTATGATATACCTTGTACAAATCATGATTGTTTATGACTTTCATTTCCTTAAGGATACTCTAATGCTTGGCTAGCTCAAAATGTTTACATATGGATCTCCATCATATCATATCTAGATTACAGCCGTGATACTATAGATACGGTCAGTGGCTACGTACACCAGCTACGTCCACAACACTTACACCAATAGTGCCTTCTACTGCTATGATACTTACAAGTTCTATCTCTGCCACGCTTTCTGTTGCTTAGTCTTTACAAGTCCACACTCCTATGGAGGCTAGTTTTGATGCTATTAAGGATCAGTATCAGATGTGTCCCGCATCTGCACAAATAGCTGAGTTAGCAATTCAGGCTCTATGTGGTGAGTCACAGGTATGTTCAATGAGACAGACAAAGAGTTTACACAGTCAGAAGACTTACAAAATTTTCAGGCTATTTTAGAGACAGGATTACCCACTGCAAAAATTTGCAACAAGGCACAGATCATTCAGCACATACACATGCAGAGGGCCATTTGAATTCATTCGTCGATTCCATCGCTCATGATCATGTATGTTTAGATGGGCCATTACATTAGTCTACAGTCTGCGGTCTTGCTGTTGTTGCAATTAGAGTAGATGAGCTATGTGGTCATTATGATGCAATGCATGCGTCTCTAGAGCAGTCACAGCCTCGATATGATGCATGATTCCCGAGTCCCGTAGCTGACAATATAAGCACTGAGTCATTCAGCTCCTCTTATGCTTCGTACAGTCCTGGTAGAGGTACATTCCCAACTAATGATTAATTGGTCCACTAGTGTTCCAACAAAATGACAATGGTTTATTATCCAAAGCACACTGATTATGCATATCCTAGTTTACTACAGCTTTGCATATGGTTCTTTTTGTGATACATCTGCAGTGCACGCTTCTATTGCTATTTGTTATATGCTTGTGCTTCACGTTCCTATAAAAAACTATCTTGGACTGTATTTCACCTAACTTTTTATGATGGCGATCAAGAATCTTGGTGTATTGAATGCTTAGAGTATTTGTGCACTTCTAGATCCTTATTACCTAGTGCTGTGTGGCATTCCTGGGTGATATGACCAGCTTGGAATGCAGTTGATCCAGTCGCTACTTATCATCATGGCCACTTCTGATAGCTTGAGATCATGGTGATGGTGGTTGCATATTCCCTTGACACACTTAACCTATTAGAGTGGCACAAGCGAAGCATAGGTGGTGTTTTGACCTTAGGTACTGTTACTTCTTTATGATGGCTACTGATACATGTGGCTACCTTGGGATGCTTATGACTCTGGGTCCTAGTAGATTCATGGTCTATTTGACTGGCATGGTACTTTTTTCTGTGATGAAGAGTCTTATAGCCACTTTCTCTCAAAATTTTACCATGGGCAGACAGTATCAGGTTTTTTTTTTTTTAAATCATTTCATGCATATTTCTATGGTTGGGCCACGACATCCTTGCTCCATAAATTTTGCATCAACAACTGCCGCTTGACTATGATGAGAGGACTGATTCTTGATGGTGATGCTACTGGCCCAAACACTTCAGTGCTCCTACTCTGTTGTTCTTTCAAAATGATGCCTATCTTTAATGTTCTAGGGATCCACCTCTATGTGATGTATTTGTTGATCATGTTTCTATCTTGTTTTGGCACTCTTGGAACATCAAAATGTTGTCGTTGCAGAGTGGTGATCTTATTCTCACATGCTACACCTGTCTGGGTAGTGGGGTTCTAGTGGTTCATGCTAGTGTTTCCCTATGCATTTGTGGCAACATCTCTATTTGATGCACACCGGTGGAGGCGTGGTGCTAGTATTTGGTGGCAAGCATTCCTCCATTGGACTTTGTCCAGTATTCATGGATTTTTATTTCATGCTAACAGTGTTTCTCTATGCCTTTGTGACAACATCTCTATTTGGCGTGGTGCTAGTATTTGATGGCAGGCATTCCTCAATTGGATTCAGTATTCATGGATTTGTGGACTTACATGATAGTTACTAGAGTGTTTGGATGCAGAATTTACAATCATATTTGGCATGCTTCTGTTTGGTGAAAAAGTTGGGTCATATCTCTTTATATCACCCCATAGTGGGACATTGTGTTTTGGCTCCCACCTTGGCATTTTTTTTCCTTTCTGGATCACTTGCTACAATCTCTAGGACATTTTGGGTCACCTCAAATAGCTTGGGATCCATTGTGCTACTCGTGTTGGGTGCATGTGAATATCTTGAAGGTCCTTTGATAGTAATATTTCTATATTCAGAGGGCTAATGTGGAGTTATCACACCTGATTGGTCTTCTTGATAAGAATATGATCAGAAATTGACGATTGCATTCACCAATGCTGCCTAAGTTGCTGTAATGGTTGGTCACAGTTTGTCAGATTCAGGTATAGGCAATAATGAAAAGCTAGCATGCATGCTACCCAAAACTAATGGTTGCTGATGGCCGCTAAAACTTTGAAACTAGAAATTCCATTGGAAACTTTTAGAGAGGCTTCCACATTTCTTATCAAAGAAATACAAATAGCATGAGGATCTGTAATGAAGAAATGTAGAGACTGAAGTTCCAGATTTTTATCTCAGCAGCTCTGATTAAAATGTTGAAGCGCTAGCTGTAGGCTCCCTTGAAGTCCTTTCTCTTTGGGGCTACAGGACCTGTTTTCATGGTGCTTCCCTTGCAATTTTCAAAATTTGGCGACCTATCATGCCCCTCTACAAGAGTGAACGGTTAAGATGAATGGTTGCAAACATATGGATGACTTTATTCCATTTTTCCAAGTCTTTTTGTACTTCAGATCCTTCATAGCCTTCAGTTCTCAACTAGAGGCCCCTTATATTTGCCCTGATTTTTTGTTTCAGTCTGATTTGGATGACTGCAACTCTTGTGGTTCTAGCTAGCATATAGAAGTGTTTGAGCTACGTAAAGTGCATTCCTACTTAGTTTATCGTAATTCCTGGATAAGAGGTAATTCTTGCAATGTAGTCATGCCCTTTTGTAGAAGTCATCCAAAGTTCTAGCTACTTTTGTATGTGGGACCTTTGTGCAGTAACTTTATTGCATTTTGCTGTCACACTTCAAAATCTAAGTAAGCCATAGTTGTTGAAGAAATATGCATACCATATGTAATATCAACTTCTCATAAATGGCCTTTACTTTTTTTCCTATCTGAATCAACTAAAGTAGCCACCAATTTTTTCAAGTTTCGTTTGCAGTTGTTATATGTGGTCTCTCAGTCCACTCTTACTTCAAACTTGATGTAAAATTGGAATTAATATTGGATGCTCCCCTCTTCAGGTAGAGTTGGATTGGTGGCAAGAGCATAAGATTTCTTTATCTGACAAGGGTTCTGACAGAATTCTTAAGGCTGTTTGTACCCCATGTCAACATTTTTCTGGACGTGGAATCCTTGATAGGAACAAGGCATGTACACCTATTCATAGATAGATGCCATTTGTTTTGTCCAAGAGTGCAAGGATCTGTAATCATGAACTTGATGTCAAGTTAACCTGAAATTATTATGACAGAGGTACAAAGGTGTCTGACTGTACCATGCTGCTTTTCAGACTCTCTGGTGTTCCTGGGTGCTAGAAGGGAGCACAAAAAGGGCATTTTTTTCAGGTGACACAGGCTTTTGCACGGTCTCCAGAAACAGTGAACATGCTGGTGGAGTTCCGGAATTTGATGATATCCATAAAAACGTAAATGGTATGTGTCATACGTCCACTTATCTGATTGGACTTTTTGTGTTGAAGCCCAGTTAATAGGGATGCTACTGTGTAAGTGAATGTTTCTTATAATGTAAGGATAGCGATCTGTCTTTTTTGTTATGATTTTCAGAAATGCTGGTTTTGAGGTGTACTTATTGATTTTGTCTTCAATCTTCAGTATGTACTACAAGGGATCCTTGTTTGCACTAGTCTCAAAGCCTGCAATATCACTATGCTACCTTTCATTTACAGAATTGCCATCCTTATGAATTCAGTTATCTTTGATATGTTCTCGGCTTTTATTAATGTATATGAAATTGGATAAGTCGAAACTGATCGCTGGCATTTGAGAGATGTCTGTGCAGTAAACCTTCCGGTCTGTCCAGCATTCGAGGAGATTGGCAAACGTTATGGCCCTTTCGATGTGGCATTTATCCCAATCGGAGCTTACAGTCCACGCCATTTTATGAGTGCCATCCATTGTTCTCCAGGTTATCTCAAACTTGCTTGCTCTGTTATATGTTCCAGCTTAGATGTTCACTGGAATTTCTTCTGTGGAACTTGGAAGTTCTTGTTAAGCATTTGTTGTACCTTTGAGTGTATTTACAGGCTTTGAATATCAGCAAAGAATGTTATAGCTTGTTTTCATGGACCACAATTGAGTCAATTTGATTATAGGGAGGTGCAAAAGTGATTCTTGAAAAATTGAAGGGTAGAAGCATTTTGAACAGCATTTAAGACTCTTTTAAGAGACCTGTACTACCTCTAAACTATCCAGACAATTGTAGCCGTCAATGTGCACTAGTCACTTATCTTTTGCTTTGTGTGGCAGAGGATGCAGTTGCAATTCATAAGGCAGTCCATGCCAAGAGATCAATCGGAATGCATTGGGGTTAGTTGCAATATATATGTCTAAGAAAAAGTCTTTTGTTCTTCCAAAGTTTTCATTTGACAATCAAATTTTGAGTCCCAGTGAAGTTTGCTTAGAATATATGGAAAGATGAACCTTTTCTTATGCACACTAGATCCAAATGAGTATGTGAATGCTTGTAATGTTGTACCTAAGCTTACCAAGAATCTTATTAGTGTTGGCCAATTGCTTGATAATGGCCTTGATGTAAAATTCAATGTTGATACTTGCACTATTAAGAAGATTGATGAGATACTTGCATTAGGATCTAGATTTGGTGGCATCTATAAACTAGATCCAAATGAGTATGTGAATGCTTGTAATGTTGCTCTTGTGAACAAGCTCTCTATGAAGGAATTATGGCATAGGAGGTTGGGACATCCCAACTACAAATCCATGCTCTCTATGATCAAAGAATCCAAAGCTATTGGCTTGCCAAAGTCATTCTCCAAGAAGATCAAGCCTTGTGAGCCTTGTGCTATTGCTAAATCTCACAAAAAGCCATTTACAAGATCTTCTATCAAAAGCAAGCATCCTTTGGAGTTAATCCACTCATATGTGCATTTCTCATCAACTACAAGCAAGGGAGGAGCCACTTGTTTTGTTACTTTCATTGATGATTACACAAGATTCACTTGGATATATCTTCTTGCATCAAAATCTATGGTGTTTGATCATTTCCTTATTTTCAAAGCTTATGTAGAGAAGCAATTCTCATTCAAGATTAAAGCTCTTAGAAGTGATGGAGGTGGTGAATGTATCTCCAATAAATTTCAAGGTTATCTAGTGATGAGATCCAAACTGTAAAGAGGCAAGGCATGAAAAGCAATTTGATGACAAGGTGTTCATGGCATCCCTTCTTTCACATGAATTTGAAGCGTGTCTTTAGGCCAGCCGTGTGTGATTTTGAGTAATATCTAAAGCCTACAAACTGATCACGAATTTCAGGTTGATGGCCCATAAAGTTTTGCATTTTTTTATTTGACTACGTAGAACAGCTTCCTCATTGTACAGCTGTACTTAAACTTCATGCTTCCAGGTTAGGTTTAGGATTTCTGTATATGAGAATTTTTGAATTAGGCTAACACAATTGTTGTTGACTTGAAAGTAATGAACTCTGAAAATTTAATCTGTCAACTTTAAACCACAATAAAATTTTTATTGTTGGTCTGAAATGATGACACCATGCCTAGCTTTCACTACACTAACTATCATGAGCTGATGGGAAGGTACAAGCCTGATGGAATCCTTCTTCATTTCCTGGTAATAGAACAATTATTTGAACCTTGATTGGTGTAATTCGATTCGAAAAGATTCAAAGCCCTGTGAATAAACATTTGTTGTAACTATATAAGGAAACTTTTAAATTAAGTACATGAGAACTTAATGCTGAAAGGACCCATCTAGAGTAGTTTTTTGTGTAGTTATTATGAGGTGTGCTATATGTCTCCACTTGGAAGAATGTCTCTTTGTCATGATGGTCTTTTCGATGTTGGCAATATCCTCAAAACTTTTGTTTGATGTAGTTTAGAGATTGAGAGTAGAGAGAATGTGTAGTACTAGAAGGTTGCAATGATACATAATGGCTAGACAAGGAGGAAACATAGTATAGATTGGAATCAATTGGCTAAAAAATTAACATCATTTTGGAATGTGGAAAGAAGTCAAGTACTTGAGGTGTTCAATGAAATAGGAGCAGTGTTGCACCACCACCCAGCACCACCACCCAGCTATGTACTTGTATACATCACTCCAATTGTACTATCAAAATGACTAGTAAGGTGGTTGGAGGTCCTAGTATACCTGAGTACCCTATGCACCTAGTATATCATTCCTCTATGCTACTTATGGGACAACTCCCTAGGAATGTTGTCCCTTACTTGCCCTTTGAGCCCTTTGATCCCTTTGAGGGTATTGTCTCTACCCATCTTGGCCTTTACTTGGAGATACCCAATACTAGGAATACAATTATCTGCTCTCATGTTCCATGCCCTTACTTGGAGATACCAATACTAGGCTTACAATCCTCTGTTCTCATGTTCCATGTTGTTCTTCTTCATTAACAAGCCCCCAGGGGTTGTAAGATTGTCTTCCTCGTAAATATCAAAAAACTACACATTTGGATATCTTTGACTTTCATAAATTAGTTCTTTCAACCATTATTCCATGTAGTTATTCTAAAATATCTTCTAAAAATGGCTTGAGACGACATGACATTCACAACTTTTTGGTATGTAAATTTGATGATAAAAATTTCTAATGATGCTTCTTTTCTCTTAGATCTATATTTATGTGTTTGCTCCTACACATATTGTTCATTTGATTTAGTGATATATCATCAAGTAAGGCCAAGTGTGGAGTTGTGTTCTAATTGCCTACTACTTGATAATGTTATAGGAACTTTCAGCCTTACGGATGAGCCTATTCTAGAGCCACCAACTAGACTTTTGAAGGTGAGTCAAGCTACATCTATGCTTCTTTCTTTCGCCATTCTCATTTATTTTTCCAAACATTGGGTTGTTTATGAACCATTGTCATGGTAAAAGACTTCATGATCAAGCTAGCTACAACATATTACCAACTATCTCTGTGAGAAATTCGACCAAGGTTGAACTTGAGTTTTAAGTTTATTTATGTTTAATAAGAAGCTTCTTTAGTGGTCCCAAGGACAATTCCACTTCAAGATTTATTTTCACATTAAGTTAGGATATTGAAATTCATATATGGGAAAGATTGTTGCGTTTTACTTGCTCATGAAGCTAGGCATCCTTCGTTGATTTAAACGTAATGATTCCTCCATGCTTCCAACTTTGAACTCTTTGAAAATAACAGCAACCAAACAATAAATGTGATTGATCAACCAATGCTTGCATGTCTCCTCCATCTTTGTCCTTCCTCGATATGTGTCCACAATGAAAATCCATGAATGAGACTCCATTGCCATCTTGCCACAAGATATTCTCAACACTTGAGAACTTAGTCATGCATGAATGATATAATGAGCCTCTCTTAGCTTCATTTCCATCAGCAAAACCAGCCAAGAATAGTACATCTCCAACATCAAAATGATGCAAAACAATGTAACTAGTTTTACCATATCTTGACAATTTGCACACATTCACATGAAATTGCTCAAACATGATATAGAACAAGTAAAGTGAACTTGAAAAACACTTCCTTAATGCTCCCTTGACCTTACTTGACTCTTCAATAACTTGCAAAAACAGATCCAAAGTGTCTTTGCCACTCGACTTCCCTTTTATGCTCTTGACTAGCTCCAAATTGCCACCTTCCCTTTTGTGTTGTTGAAGCCCTTTGATATCAAGCTCTTTATCTTCCACTTGACCATCAAAGCCATTGAACGAAACTTTTATTCCAGATCCATTACTTGCATCCATTCCATAAAACAACCATCCACTTGCATAGCATCATCTACACAAGAAGATTCACCAAGATATTTGAGAAATGCAAAATGAGTAACTTCCACTTGCTTACCTTTCTCATCATATGTGAGCCTCAAAGGTTGTTGCCTTTGCCTTGATGTCTTCCTTTGCTTTTGATTTGAAGTAGGCTCTTCAACATCAACATCCAAAGTATCATCAATGTGATCAACATCAAGAATGTTGGATCCAACATCCACACCACCACTTGAAGAAACTTTTGGAAGTTTTCCCTCATAAAAAATGACATCTCTTCCAATGACCACTTTTTTAGTTGAAGGAATATAAAGTTTGTAAGCCTTGCTCACCTCACTATAACCAACAAAATATTGTTTCTTGAAGATGGATCGTCCTTTGTCCTATCATCAAGAGTGATGTTGATATAGCAAATGCATCCAAAAGTTTTGAAAAACTTGACACTCAGCCTTCTACCAAACAACATCTCAAAAGGGGTTTTTCCATCCAATACCACACTCGGCCATCTATTGCATAGAAAATTAGCACACAACAAAGCTTGATCCCAAAAAGATTTAGGAAGATTTGCACCTAACCTCATGGCTTTGGCTCCTTCACATAAGCTTCTATTCTTCCTCTCGGCTACTCCATTTTGTTGTGGTGTTCTTGGGCTTGTGTACTCCCTCTTGATCCCATTTGCATCACAAAATGCCTTGAACTTGCTACATCAAACATCTCATCTTTGCTTTTTAGTAGATAGACCCAACAAAATCTACTAAAATCAAGTTAATATCACATTTGCTTCTCTTATGAAGCCAAATCTAGAAAAATATTCATCGATACATGAGTACCGTGATCTTGAATATTGCTTTACACCATACAAAGCTTTCTTGAGTTTACAAACAAAATGAACTTTGCCTTATAACAAAGCTTAGAGGGTAAGATATGTAAACTTTTTCTTCAAGGACGCACTTTTAACATCTGTTTGAGCAATATGCCAATCAAAGTGGGATGCTATAGCCAATACACAACGACTTGCATTCATCTTAACAATAGGTGCAAAGGTTTCTTCATTATCAATACCTTCGTTTTGTTAAGTATAACTTTTTGTTACGGGACGTGCATTGTACTTGTCGAATAAACCATCCAATCTATACTTCACTCCACAAGCCCACTTAGTTCTAAGAAGCTTTTTACCTTGAGGAAACTCCACAAGATCCCAAGTGTCATTCTTCGTGATGGATTCTATTTTTCTTGCATAGCTTTTTTCCATTTATCAAGCTTAGATGCTCCTAGAAAAGTTGACAACCCTCTTTGGTTGTCGTTGCCTTAACACCCTAGTTGAACCTTGTTGAATTGTTTCAAGCTGCTTATAATATTTACCATCCTCAATAGTATTTACGTACTACTTTGGAAGCTTATATAAACTAGTAGCATTCATAGAGGTAGAAGCATCATTTGAATCATTTTTTGGAACCTCTTGAATTGATGCAAGAGGTAATAGGGGTGGAGTTATGACCTCATCATTAATAGGTTGAATTTTTGTACTTGTATCCTCTTTTTGCACTTGTATCCTCTTTTTCATTAATAGGTTGATTTTTTGCACTTGTATCCTCTTTTTCATCATCCTTGAGACAAAAACAAGCACACTTTTCTATCTTGGGTTCAAATAGCTTATGTGCTTTGGAGGTTAGAGAATATTCAATAAGAATGCTTTAAAGAGACTGTGGTTCAAGTTTTATTCATATCTCATATGCAATATGCACACTTACAACATTCAGCTCTTTTGTTCCACTACTCATTTTCATGTTCATATTAGACTATGAGTTGATGTCTATTTCCATTGTTCATTGCAAAAGAAATTACTCTCACTAGAATTGAATTCACCTCCAACATTTTTCTTAGGGTTGTAATCCTTCCAGTTTGATTTTCCACAAGCTTCTTAAATTTGAAAAGAAATGAGAATGTTTGTCATTTATTTTTTAGAAAACAGACCCAAGTCATTTAAGAGAAGTCGTCAATAAATGATTGAGGATCAGCCTTAGAGTGATTGTCTTTGGCCAATCCCCAAAGGTATTAGCTCCAATACATCTTAGGCACAATAGGTACTTGAACTGAAATATTAGCTTTCTTGTTTGTCGATCATACAAGCATCACAAATGTTGGAATTTGAATAATTTTATGAATCTCATGAACCATGCCTTGATCATGAAGTAACTTGAGATTGCCATATTGAAGATGTCCAAACTTCTCATGCCATAGAATGCTTCGATGTCTTGAGTAATGTAGGCATGTTGCTCTAAAATAGTCTCAATCACATGCAAGTTGTTGCAATGAGAGCCTTGTGCAACCACCTTAAAGCGATCTTTTATGTCCTTGACAAGAAAGAAGTTGAATTTGTATTTTTTCAATTCCTTCCATGCTATGTGTGCTATCATCATCCAAAGTAGCTTCATCCTTGTTGCCTTCATGCACATGGCTAATAGACCACTCCTTGTGCGATGTCATCAGTGATGATGTGCCAAAGTCTAGGTACCATTCACCTTTACTTGGAGTAGATTCCTTTGCCATGGAGTAGTCTCTTCATTGCTCATTTCTCCAACAAAATTTGTAGGTAGTGGCCTTTCTTTGAGAGTTGGTTTGAGATCTACCAAAAACTACTCTCTCCCTTGCTCTCGCACTTGTAGCTACCTACTTGATTCTACATTGTGCCCATCCTTTTTACATTAGTAATATGGATCTTTCTTTCTAGAATCATTTGAAAATGAATTAAATCCACCATAATATTTTTTTGAGAATTAGATAAAGATTTAAAATCATCACCTTGGAAAGATCGATAGAGATTTGATATTTTCCCTAACTCGTCCTTAGCCCTAATCAAATTTACTCATCTTTGTGAGTTTTTATTTGAGGTAGAGAAGTGCTGTAAAATTCACAAACTACAAATATCACTTGAAGTATCGACTGAGCCTCATTTGGCTTTGTGGCCAAATTGATGTAGGGTATATTTTGGTCTTGGATGCACGTATTGATCATGAATTGTGCTCTTGTAGCCTTTCTATCTTCCACTCTTTTTCTCCAACTCTTGAATCACATTTTGACCTACTCTTGGGCTCCCGTGTCTTGCCTGGTAAACTGTAGTTCTATCTTGTTCTCCAATAGAGATGTTTCACAAATCCTTCATGTCCTAGTAGTGAAGTTTGGATGATTATGAACTTGGGGTTCCTTCACCGTTTCAATGCTACCAACTCACAAAAAAACCTTTCAACATGGATTTATTTTTTTATTATTATCTAAGAAGATAAATTTTAAACAGCACTTTAGGTCCCTTTAGCCTTATGTACACCAAATGAACCTTCTAAATGACAAATTGAAGACTTCAAATGTTATTCTTTTGTGCACAACGAATCGGTCTTTTACTTGTGCACAGGCGCACATTTAGACATGGATTCACCAGAGTTTTTTTCTTTGCAGGAATTAGCACGTTTAAGAATTGACCCTTCGACTTTCTTCACAATGAAGCATGGAGAGACAAAAACTTTGTGAAGTGCAAGAGATACATGTTTTAGATGATGTCGTCTTTTATGTTTACTAGCAAAGTTTGATTAAGTATATTCTACACAATAGAGCTCATTGCTATAAAAGATAGTAAGTCAACTTTGTGATGTGTGGTAAAGAGCTTATACCCAGTACCTTAAAATTTGTCGAGCATTTTAAAATTAAAGATTAGTGTGCTTATTGCCATCAAACTTTGGGAGTATTATTTAAGAATTGATAAGGTATTTGCTAGAATCTCCTTTCTAGAAAGTATTTACAAGTTACATATTGTTTTGGTTGTGTATGAATGAGCGTGAAAGTATTTGTAATTTGACAAAATTTTGATGGTAGATGCTGTTTTTTGTCATTTAAATAAGATAGATAAAGTTAAAAGTATGACTCCCTCTGCAAATGTCTTATCTTTTTGTGAAAAAAGTTGTTGCTCAAAGCTAAAAAAGAAAATCTCAATTGTTTCTCAAAATGGAACATCTCAAAACTATACATCACTTAACAACAAAATTTGAAAATTTTAAGAGAAGCAAGTGGCATGTAACAAAGTAACCCAATAAGGTCCTCATCTTGAAGCGCTTGTAAATTAGATAGCAAGTGATGTCACTTGCCAACAAGGCAAGGCAAAAATTTGTAATGAATTGGCACATCAAGGAAATTTTCATTACCATTCTCATACTTTTGAGTATTTTATTGATGCAACTATGTTCCATTTACATTCTTGAGAAGTTACAAGGATGGGTGAATTCTAAATAGATGGTCAATCTTATGTACTAGTTAGAAACAAAAGAAAGACTTTTATCAATGTCCATTGAAATTCAGCAAGGTCTTTGTGATGAAAAAAGTTACAAACTTTACAATTATATGCACAATTGTACTTTTAGTCTCAAGAAATACTTTGATTGATGTCCGTCATAATCCCCAACAAGATGAATCTGATGACAAAAGTTAAACATTATAATTGTTTGCACAATTATACTCATAGTGGCAAGATGAGTCATAACATCTCAACATCTTTCCTCTTTGGAAAATAATAAAATCAACTATTGTCCAAATTTGCCTACATAGCCTCTCTACATCTTATGTCTTGAATATGTGCTCATTTCTACTTGGACTTCCCAAGAGCTTATCTCTATAGTGCTTCTTGGTTTTCAAGGGGGGCTTGAATTTGGGACCAAATGAACTTTGGATGCCAAGCTAACTATTTGAGCCAACTCTTGGATTGTTGCTTATTCCTATCATGTAACGTGTCTTCTGGAAAGGTTTCTAGTTTTTTTTCAAGAATATTTAGAGTGACGTGCACGTTATAAAGCTCCACTTTAGGTTTGGAATGTTAAACCTTGATGTGTTTTTAACTGGGATAATGGATTGTTTTATGAAGTTCATTTTAAATTTGGTTTAGGTTGTAAGTCACATGCATACACTCTTTAAATCCAATTTATTATATTCTAGTTCTCTATTTCAATTGGTTACAACTATTTGAAAATAATGTCTCCAATTTGAACACATCATCCAAACATGCACAAATAAAAAATTTCACTTTTTTTGTAAGGAGTGCAATTTTCAACATCAAAAGTGTTGAATTTTGACTAATATTTTTTGCTCTCAAGTAATAGATGATGAGTGATTCATTGATTATTACTTTTGATAAATTTAGAAGGCAGGATTGAACATAATGTTACGGATCTTGTTGGTAGTAATAGTCAGTTACTTTAGCAAGCAAATTATCAGACAAATTCACAAATTGAAGGAGAGATCACTCCACAACCCAAGAGAATGCTTTATGAAATGTATTTACAAAAGAGATAAAAGAGTACACATACACAATCTCTCCTTTTAGGGGGTACCGCTGCATGGCAATACGATCCATGTTAAGTGATGTGTGTCTTGACTCTACACAGTACCTATCAACATGGCACTCATACACACTATTATATAAACGAAAAATTCAAAAATATTGCTAAATCAAAAAATTGCTCCATAAGATTTTTGAAAGTGTTGAGATGACTTGAAACACTATCTATTTCAGACATTCTCAAAGTGAAGAACTTCTTCCTCAAATGAAGTTTGGAAATTATATCTCTGATATCGTAGAGGGTTGCTAGGATGTCCCAAGCATCCTTAGCAGTCTGAACAGCTCAGATATGACAGATTGGGAGTCTTTGATGTCGAGTGTGATCAAGGCAAATGCCTTGCCATCTCGCTGTCTCCATTTGGTGATGATGGATGCATCACCTTTTGGTTTGAATTCTGTGCCATCAACTATGTCCCACAGTTCTTTGGCAAGTAGTACAACTCTCATCTTGAATTTTCAGATATGGTAGTTCTCTTCGTTGAGTTTTTTCAATTAGAGATAAACTAGAAGACAGATCCATTTTGGTGTAATGAGTGAGATCATTGGTAGAGACAACGATATCGAAATATTGTTGGTTGCGCGCTTGCTGAAACTAAGTCTTGGTAGAAACAAGACTGATAACCCGTAATAGAAATGCAGATTACTGAGCCACCCGCTCTGATACCATGTCAAAAATCGGTGGGATTGATCAAAGTTTTACTCTGGTACCACTTTGGAAGCGATGAGTTATCAGGAATGGGTTCTGATAGAAACAGAACGCTGATACCAAATCGAAAATCGTTAGAGGAGTTCCCAAAATAAAAAAAAGACCTTTGTGAAGATACTTTTTTTTTTTACTCTAGTTTCGACCTCCAGCTAGCCTAATGAAAATGCTCAAATTTGAATTCTACGTAACATAGCTCAAATAAACTAAAATATGTATATATATATATATTACAGCAAACTTTGAAAGTTGCGTCGGCAACATGGACGTATCCCAATGGTTCCTTCTTCCTGCCCACTGCCCACTGTCCAACGTCAATACCTCAAGTTAAATTTATTTAGCTATGTTGGTTAGTATAAGAAATTTGTTAACTAGACTAGTTACAGTTCTAGAAATATAGTATGCACAGTTAGAAACATAGTATGCACAGTAATTGTGATTACTGTGGCATTCTCATGAGATTAAATGTGATACAAAAAATTGAATTGAGACTGAGACTCAACTTGGTCTATGGGCCACTAGTGTGAATCTTGGCACTCACTACTAAGGGGATCCTAGAACTCAAGTTGATTAAAACATTTATCGTTCACACTTTTGATATCATGTATTCCTAGTTTTGATGTAATTTGATGTGTATCTTGAGTGCACGATTAGAGGGCTACTTTGGTAATACATGCTTTTTTAAGAGAGCATTGTATGTGCTCTTGGCAACGAGCTCTAGGACTTGCCATGCTCTAAACTTGAGCTCTAGAACTAACTCTCTCCTACAATTAAGGATTGATGCCCTTTAGATTACAATTTAAATATTTCAATGTTTTCTTCTTTCAGATTATATCCATCAAACTTAAGTGAATGGGAGCCAGCACAATCACTTGCAGGGAATATTGGATTGTGATTTCACTTTGATGTTGGAAAGCAGCAATACAGAGGAAGAAGTATAAAGGGAACTTGTAGATAGTGGTATATATTTTTATGAAGCTTTATATATACCACAAACGGATGGAGGTTTCGGCAAGCTTGATTTAATTCCATTGCCAAGTTTTTCAGAGTGATGTGTGACCTAGTTCCTGACAATATTGTTTCTGATCCTTCAGATGCAAGCTTTCTTGCAGTGTTAGAAATGCCATGAAGAAAAGTACGGTTCAGAAAATGGTGTCACCTAAGTTGGTTTCTCTCATTGCATATATTTTGTTAAATTTTTTATCAAGTGCAAGTGTTCGAAGGACACCAACTTTATTTGTGTTACAAGGATTTATCAGATGAGACATTGTCAGATCTCATGGATCAAGGCTGAATAGTAAAACAAATAATAATAAAAGGTCTACAATGATCTTCCGTTATCATATCAAAAACAACAAATGCTCAGTCCTCACCATTTAGCTATCAGAGATACAAAAAAACTGACAGGCACATGGCTACCACTAGATCAAGACTTCAAACTAAATGGTCACACAGACCCGAAAGGAGATAAGCTTCATACACAACAAAGAATTTTTTTAATGGTTGATGGTGGAAAGAGCCATTGATGCTTTATTATATCTGAGCAGAGCTCATGCTTTACAAACCAATCTTATCGACTTATTTCAATTCATCATCACAGAAGACTCGTAAGTACTCTATGTTTAATGCCAGTCCAAAATAGTACAAAATAACGAAAAATGACATAATTTTGCAATGGCACATTCACTAATATTTGTCTTGTCACAGATGCGAAAAAGGACAAGAGCTGGTAACGTGCTACAAAGATCTACCTACTGCCCCCGGGGTGGTGACAC
This sequence comes from Diphasiastrum complanatum, assembly GCA_029204225.1. Taxonomy (NCBI): domain Eukaryota; kingdom Viridiplantae; phylum Streptophyta; class Lycopodiopsida; order Lycopodiales; family Lycopodiaceae; genus Diphasiastrum; species Diphasiastrum complanatum. Next base: position 57,292,732 of record CM055093.1, read on the forward strand.
ACCTAACCATACTACCGAGATCTTCCCTAGTGATCTTTGGGAATCGGGAGTTTGGTCAGATAGCCACCTGCTAACGGGTTGCACCTTCTAGTTCGTTTGGGAGGATTAATGGCAATGGCAGATCTGAGGAAGTACCAACAGAGAAAAATCTTTCTTTGTCTGCTCTCTCCTATCCATACTGGTAGTTAGAGGAATATCGGATTTGTGCGCAAGAAGTGAGATATGACGAAAAAGGGTGTCACGGAGGCCGCAGAGAAGCAATATGTACGGACGGTACATTATATCACTTCTGTGCGCAACGGGGATAACAAGTGACAAAGCAGCTAGACGAGGGTCGCATAAGAGCGATATGCGGATGTACGATATATCGGATCTGTGTGCATGAATGGTAGTAGACATAAAGACACATAAACAAGTGTCACACAAGAGCGATATCATGGAAAGACGGAGGAAAAAAAAAGTGAAAAAATGCTTGGGGGTGAGGACTTTTATCAAACAGTTCGCACATGCGAACACACATCTTGTCGCATGTGCGAACTATCAGTTCATTAGATTCTGCCACGTGTCGCCTTATCCATCCAATGATCAAGTGACACGCGTGCGGATGTCAGGTCACACGTGTGTTGTCGTACGGTGCAATAGGGAGATGACACGTGTCACGATTCCTATCAATGACCTCATGACACATGTCCAACAGTCAAATCACACGTGTGTCGTACGGACCATTGGGGAGGTGACATGTGTCACGTTTTCTACCAATGTCCTCGTGACGTGTGTCTCGTAGTCATATCACATGTGTAGTCGTATGGACCATTAGGGAGGCGACACATGTTTGGTTGACCGTTCACCTGCACGTGTGACAATTGCCTATAAAAGGCATGCAACGCAATTAATTTTTTTTTACCATTTTTTCGATTTTAGCGGTATATCACTCTTGTGCGCTCTATTTCTAGTATCTATTGTAGCTTGACTTCTGCCTGCGCATTAGTGTGATATCCCAGTTGTATTTTTCGTACGTATCGCTCATGTGTGTGTTCTTTACATTCTCTTTTTTCCTGTTTGCTTACCCCGGGCATAGAAGCATATATGCCTAAGAATGATGGCATCGTCATCAGGATCTAGCTGTGAGAGCACCCTAAGTGCATTTCTTACTAAGTTTGGAATTATTGAGAACTTAGACTACTTTCACATGCTAGTTCGCCCATATCTACATGTTTTCAAGACTGCGCAACCTAATTCTGAAGTATTTTACGAACACTATGTTAGATTTAGAGATAAAGTGAGTGTACATGTTATCTCCATAGGTCCTCTCTCGTTCCTTCATTTTACTGATCTTGTCCATTTCTTCCCACGTTCAAGCAATTGAACAATTTAGATGCACTACGATGTGTCCTGTCTATAAGAGGAAATGTTGTTTTGTTGAATACCAGACTGGTTTCATTCTTTTCCTTCTAGTTTAGATCCCGGATGATGAGGAAGCTGTTGCTTTTGATCCTTAGATGGCCTCATCCTTTGTTCCACCATCCTTTAAAGACATTAGTCACATCCTTATCGATACCCCTAATAAGGATAATGATTTCGTTAATGTTGATACTAAAGTGCTTCGTGATTCTGTCATTGGCTCTAATATCACTGCTGACGAATCAATGTCTGGAGATGAATCAAGTGTCAATTAACTCATATAACTTTCAAGATATTGATTCAATGACAAGCTTTAGTCTAAACTCTTCAAATTTGGCCCTGCTTAGCGACTTCTTAAAAACATCAGCAACTTGTGTAGCATTAGTACAATGAACTACATCTATATCTTTTGAACAAAGCTTCTCGTTTATAAAATGATACTTTACTTCTATATGCTTTTTCGTAGCATGAAACACTAGACTTTTAGCTAGTTGGATTCCACTTTGACTATCACAAGAAATGATTGTACCTTTGGCTTGTCTTACCCCAATTCATAGCCAAACCGATTTTTGTGTGAAAAATCATAAGGCTTTGTATTCAGCTTCAATATAGTGGAAAGCGACATAGTATCATGCTTTTTGCTTGACCAAGAAAAATAGCCATTTTCAACATTGAAAGCATATCCCGTGGTAGATCTTCTATTATCTATATTGCCATGCATATGAAATTTTTCTAAGACCTCTTGACCATATTTTGCTTGTGAAAGCTTAATAGTGTTTGCATTTTGCCATACATCTATGCCTAGACAATAATGCATCAAATCCAAATCAGTCATCTCGAAATGCTTACAATAACTAGACTTGATAGAATTTAATAAGTTCTCATCATTTCCTAAGATATCATCAACATATAGCACAACTAATACAACACTATCACCACTAGTAAGCACATAGATATTAGGATCAGAGTTTGTTCTCACAAAACCATTCACTAGAAAGTAGCTATCTATACGACCATACCACACTCAATAGGAGGTGTCTTCAGTGGGAATATTGGAAACAAGTATGCGAATGCACAACAAATATTGGTTCAAATCCTCACATGGCAAATACATGCGCTAAGGTATGGCAAGCATTTGATGCTTTGTCATTAACCATGAATATGCGAAATGTAAGGGATGAGGATTGTCATAGGTATTCGAGAGAAGTACAAACTTTCATTAAATTGATGATTGATGCATGAAAAGAGACACACATCACTCACTATATGGTAATTTTTTCTCATATTTATCTCTTGTTTCAAAATTTGTTTCATTTATTTGAAATGATTTCACTAATAAAATGTTAATGTCAACAACATATTCTATATGTTCATGGACCTTGGTTTATGAAAACATATGGATCATTATCTATTTGGAACACACAAATGATGGAAAACAGTCACTACAAGGCAAAGGCTACATATTTCAAAAATTCATGACATGGCGGAGAAAGAGGACTAGCAAAGCATTGGTTGAGATTTTTCAATGGTTCTATCTAGGAATTTTGAGCAGACAGAGAATTAAAGACACCAAAAATGAAGGGTTGAGTTCAATAATCTCATCCTCCAACTCAACTAGAAGAGCAGCTTGAATTTCATCCAATACAAACATAAGACATAGAGAATGGCGAATGTCTAGACTTGTTGGGGGTATTCTCACCATGCGTGTAAATAAATAAAAAGTCAAAATTAGTAGAAATAGTTGCGAGGGTCTGTGGCATCCTGCGTGTATAAGCCCATGGCCCCATGAGCACTTGTAAATAAAATAATTCTGGCAATGATTTTGGGCCATGTAATTAAAATAATATTAGAAGGCCAAAGTTAAGCTTAAGTTAAGTTGCTAAGTTTTTTAGATTAGTCAAAAGTCAAATGGTGGTAAGTGGGGTGTGTTTCTTCCTACACCATAGATTCGTTTTTGTTTCTTGTGGATGGTGTGGATTACAATCCCATCTTTTGCAAGTAGCCAATAGGAAACAAGGGGCAAGGGCCACCCCAAGGATAAAAAGGCACCATTTGTAACCCATTTCCATGCTTAATAGAGAGGAGGCGACTCTACTAATTTGAGAGCTTAAGCATCCTCATTTGCTAATCAATCTTGCTTAAGCTCTTGTTATGTTTTGCTTGTTGTTTCTAGTTTCCATGTTTTTTGCTTTGTGCTAGTTAAGGTTTCTCCATAAGCAATGACATTGAGCATTTGAGTTAATCTCCATCTCAACTCTCTATCTCTATCCTTCTCTCTCTCTCTCTCTCTCTCTCTCTCTCTCTCTCTCTCTCTCTCTCTCTCTCTCTCTCTCTCTCTCTCTCTCTCTCTCTCTCTCTCTCTCTCTCTCAAGATGAATGCATGTGGTTAGATTTAAGAGAAGTAGTGTTAAGTGGATTAGAGTTAATGAAAGTAGTGTTAGGGAAAAGAGTAGAATGCATCTAAATCTAAAAACTTGATATAGTTAGGTACCTATCTAGTGTTCTAACCCTCTTTGACAGGCGAAAGGGCTACTCAACAACTAAACTATACACCCTACAGTGGCGTCGTTGTCGGGGATAAGTTTCACTAACTAGTTTAGTTGCATTTTTAGTTGTCTTTTGTCTTTTTAGAGTGTTTTAGGTGGAATGGATATATCGATCGGGCCTGATCCCATAGCCAGCTACTTGGATTAGGCGCATAGCCACACATAGGAAAAATTAGCTTGTATAGATTTATTTACAGTACTTGCTATACTCGGGGGCATGTCTCGAGTTTGTCCATCGAATTTGGCCATATTGGTGGTAGGCCAGTTTTAGGACACCTGTCCTTCTAGGAAGTTTGTGAATACTCTATATGTACAGTTTCTTTGGTAATACACTTAATTTTTGTTGTGCCATCTTTGAGAGCTTGTGAGGAGTGGCTATGGTGATTAATTGATCTGATCCGTATACTGCACTAGATCATTGAAATTTAACTCATGTTGCTACTCCTCTTCAATCTGGATCTGAGAGCTAGATTCTTTGTCTCAATCTAGTCCTATCATGTGGAGGATGAGACTATAATTCTATCAAATAAAAAACACAAAAACTTAGTCTCCATCGAGAGCTATATATTTCACTCCTATCGATTTAAAATTCAATTGCAAGTACTTATACTTTAGTCAAATGTCTAATTCTGATTTTAACATTATTTTGAAAAGGAATTCCATTGTCTAACTTTTTAATTTTAGGAACGTTCAATCAGTGATTGCTTACAACGAGTGCCATCAATACTATAGCTATTACAATGAGTGTAGAATAATTAATTTACATTTTTTTCTAAAACAAAAATAATGATGCTATTCTCCAAGTGAAATCATTAAGGTAGTCGAGCTCATTTATGTACTCCTATCGTACTACATGATTTACATAGTAGAAAGGTGAACAACAAATGCGCTTAAGTCACCAAAATTCTTCATTGAATAATGGGGCAACATAGTACATGTTAAATTACACCAGCTAGTTTGGTTTGTCACTTGTATATTGTAAAATGGCCATGATGTGGGATGTCACATGTGCCAAAAAGCATAAGATACTTTCATAAGTCTTATTCCTAACCTAGCTTTGTAATTGCACCTTTGGAATGAGGCCAAATTGTGCATAGATAGGCTAGAGATTTTCTAGGAGCCAAAAATAGCAATTTTTATATTGTTTTTGGATCTCAAGATCTCAACAAAAAGGCAGGCGTCCTAAAACTGGCCTACCCCCAATATTGACACATTCAATCGACAAACTTGGGACATGCACAAGTATGCCAAGTACTATAAATAACTCTGTACAGGCTAATTTTTCCTACATGTGGCTACTCAGCTAACCCAAGTAGCCGGCTACGGGATTAGTGCCCAATCAATATATCCTAACGGGTCACGTCTCGATCACAATTATATACAGTAAACCAAATAAACTGTACAGTAATTACATCATCACATTTAGAGCTTATACTAATGAATCAGATCACAACCTGATTTCTAACTCTCTCCCTTAAGCTCAAATGTGATAAGGGTAAAGAAATACAAACTGTAGCAATGTCTGGAGTGTTCAAAAGATGTTATGCATATCCCTGCTACCCTGTACTTGACTCACACTCAAGCACACCAACAAACCACCAGGTTTGACTCACAAAGTATCATGCAAACACAATGATAGTGCAATAGCAACTCTAAAATATAACTCTAAAACTGAGCTAGAATGCTCAAGAGAGTTCAATCTTAAAAGCTTGATAGAGATCTAACTTGCAATACTTGCTGATAATAAATTGCTTACATTAAAGCTGTATGAATATGATCAGAGCTATTGAAACTAAGAAATTAGGTCATCAATTGCGATTGCCAGTTGGCTGGTATCCCCTGGCATACATCCAATTTCTTGTATTATAAGTTTGTAGATAGTTTTGTAATTATTCTTCTCATCTATGTAGATGATATCATTCTTTGTGGAAATAATGAGAAGCTAGTTGAAGAAACTAAGCATGCACTTGGTAGTAAGTTTAAGATGCAGGACTTAGGAGTTCTTCACTATATTCTAGGCCTTGAAATAGATTTTTGGAAAGGTCAAGCATTTATAAGCCAAAGTAGATATGCACTTTTCATACTCAAGAAATTCCAAATGGAAAATTGTAAAGGCATAGATACACCTATGGAGCACATTGTAAAAGTTCCTATGAAAGATGATGAAAAATCCTTTGTGGACATCACTCTTTATAGGAGTCTTATTGGCTCACTTATATGGTTAACAGTGAATAGGCCTGATCTAAGCTTTAGTGTTCATAAGCTAAGTTAACACATGCAGGATCCAAAGTTATATCACTGGAAGTTGGCTAAAATAATCTTGAGGTACATATCTTTTACCTTGGATTATGGATTATTTTACAAAGGAGAAGATCTGACTTTGATTGCTTTTTTAGATTCAGATTTTGCAGGAGACGGGTTGGATAAAAAGTCCACAAGTTCTTACACTATTTTTCTTGGAGAAAACTTAGTTTCTTGGTTGTCAAAGAAGCAAGCAACTATTTCATTATCATCCTGTGAAGCTGAGTACAAATCTCTTACAACAAAGGAGATTTTATGGATCAAAAGGCTACTTTTGGAGCTAAAGTGTTATGCAGATGAAGACCTTCCAATTATCAAAAATGATAACATTTATGCTCAAGCTCTTGCAAATAATCTAGTGTTCCATGCAAGGAGAAAACACATCGAGGTAGCTCATCATTTTGTAAGAGAAAAAGTCATTGGGAGAGACATCTCACTGGAGCAGGTTGAATCTTCAAATTGTGTTTTAGATCTTCTCACCAAGCCATTACTCAAGAATGTCTTTATCAAGATGAGGTCTAATCTTGGCTTAATTTCGAAATCTATGTTGGATAGGAACATCAATTTTAAGGAGGAGTGTGAAGATTAGTAAAATATCATCCTCCTATTTTGAGTTTTGGGGCCATGTCCATGATTATTTTTCATTATAATCCGTATTTTACATAAAGGTATGTGAATTGAGCACATAACCTTCTAGAATAGGTCAAGTTTGAGTTAGATAGATTTAAATTTGATGTCATGCAAAAGTTTGGATAGCATGCAATGTCTTTCTGTATGCATGCAAGCCACATGCAATTAGTGCATGCAACATGCAAAGTGGTTTCTGTGATCTACACATGTCTAGGCAGTTTAATGAGTTGACATGCAGTACATGCAATATCCATGCATGCAGTTACACATGTGGATCTCTGGTAGTTGAGTTAACTGAGTTAAGTGGACTTTCCATGCAACTCCACTGTAGGAATTCGAGTCTCTTTGATATAGGAAAATCTTGGCATGTTTTGCCATATTGTGAATAATGAGATTTTGGTGTTTTGGACTCCTTCTCTCTCTACTCGAGTTTTCTATCATTGATTTTCTCTCTCTACCCAAGAGCAGCCTGTTTCTCCCATACTGAACACTTAGAATTATTTCTGACATTCAATTCTCATAGTAAGAAGTTAGATTTTTCGGTCAGATGTATGCCATTGTGCTCTTTCCATAGATTTTTTCAAGTGTTCTGTTCTCTGATCAATCTTGTGCAATCACAACACCTCAGTAAGATCCTGTAGGGTGTGTGGTGAAGTTCACACGTGCTAAAAACTTCACAATTCCTACATGGTGAATTAGACGAAGAAGTCTACATGGATCAACCTCCAGGCTATATTTCGAACTCACTTCCTACTTATGCATGCAGAATGCACAGGAGGATCTATGGTCTAAAGCAATCAGTGCGAGAACGGTATAAGAAAAAAGATCAAGCCCTGAAATCCTTGGGATTCAAGCCATTAATAGTTGATTATAATGTTTATGTAAGAATTACAGATGGGAAGTTCATCATTGTAGCTGTATATGTGGACAACACCCTGATACTTTGCAAAAGTAAAGAACTTATTGCTGAAGTGAAGTGCGATATCTCGAAGCATTTCGAGATTACAAACCTAGGAGAAGCCAGATGCTATCTTGGCTTACAGATTGACAGGAACTACGATGAAGAGAAATTGTACCTTCATCAGCCAGATATACCCATAAAATCCTAGAAGACTTTGGGATGATGAATTGCAAAGGAGCAAATACTCCAATGCTTGCAAGAACAGTCTTGACAAATGAAGATTGCTCGAAGACTGAAGAGGAAAGAAAATTGATGCAGCATACACCATACAAGAAGCTAATTGGATCACTAATTTATCTTGCAGATAACACACATCGTGACATTGCTTATGTTGTGTTCAGGATGAGCCAATTCAGTATGAATCCAAGCTCGACTCATTGGAAGATTGCGAAACGAATTTTGCAATACCTTCAATTAATGAAGGATTTTGGATTGTGTTCTCGTGATACAGGGTTCCACATGCTTTCCTACAATGATGCTAGTTGGGCATCTCTCAAAGACAACTGTAAAAGTGTCTCAGGAGGATGCACCATCGCGTCAGGAGCATCAATTCTCTGGGTCATCAAAAAGCAAACCATCATAGCTCAGTCATCCTGTGAAGAAGAGTACGTAGCAGCAGAGTGCCATCTGATTTCAGCTTTTTCTTGTACACCCACTTGCAGTCGACTACTTTTCTGTTTTCTGGCAGTGGCTCTAATGTCCATGCCTCATCGACTCGATCTTTTCTGACATTGCCTGTTTCCATAATTCTCCCTCTGGACTCTGGATAGCTTCTTGGTATGTTGCTGGCTCTTCTGTGAAGCTGTATTACCTGAATTGCGTGTCTTTGCTCTATTGAAGATTATCAAAATAGCGGTCTTGAGGTCTTCTTTGTCTTGTTGACCTTCAAGGTTCGTTTTGTAGTTGCTCGAACATTTCTTGTTCGTGGGGTCGATCCTCTGTTTCCTGCTGCTTTGGAGTCTGGGGTCCTGCATTCTGATTTGATGACTGTCCTCGATCTCCCTCTTGAATAGGCAGCAGTGTGAAGATCTCATGGCCTCTTTCGTCTTTCAGTCCAAGGAATGTGGACTCGTTGAACTTTACATCTCTGCTCGAAACAAAAATCTTCGTGGTTGGATCGTAGAGTCTGTACACATGTGTTACGTTTGAATAGCCGACCATGATTGTTTGTTCGGATTTGTTGTCGAGCTTGCTTCTCTTTTCCTTTGGAATGTGCTTGTATGATGCACATCCAAACACTCGTGTGTATGACAGATCAGGCTTTCTGCCTGTCCACATCTCGTATGGTATTTTGTTCTCCAACGCTATCATTGTAGATCTGTTCTGCAGGTGTACAGCTGCAGCTATTGCCTCAGCCCAGAATTGGCCTGGAAATTGAGCCTGTGCTATCATGCATCTGGCTCCTTCAACTAGCGTTCTGTTTTTTCTTTCTGCCACACCGTTGTATTCTGGTGTGTATGCAGGAGTGAACTGGTGTTCAATCCTCTGTTCTTCTCAGAATCTTGAGAATTCTATGCTTTTGTATTCACCTCCATTGTCAGATCTAAGGGTCTGTATCCTTTTTGAGGTGTGTCGCTCTGCGAATGCCATGAACTTTTTGAAAGAATCAAATACTTCGGATTTCTTCTTCAAGTAGTAGATCATGGTCATTCGGTTGTAATCATCTATGAACGTTAGAAAATATCTTGAACCTGAGAGCAAATATGTTTTCATTGGTCCACACACATCAGAGTGGACAAGCTCAAGAACTTCCTTGGCTCTTCTTCCTTCGTGTGTGAATGGATTCCGATGTTGCTTGCCTTTTTGACAAGCTTCGCATAACTCAGCCTTGGGCCTTGATAATTTGAGACCTGTGACAATGTCCTTTGTGCTCATGTCGTACAGGCACCACATGTTAAGATGATACATTCTCCTATGCCAGAGCTGATCTTCATTTTCTGAAGCATTTAATATGTTATCAAAGTTGCTAATTATTTTGGCCTAGTAGAGATTTCCTTCTCTGCATCCGACCGTCAGCAACTTGTTTGTCGTCTTCTCGATCATACGGCAAGTGTTGTCGTCGAACAAAACTCGAATGCCTAGATCTGTCATCTTGGAGACAGATAGCAGATCTTTTTTGAGTGAGGGCACATAGAGTGCTCCTGGCAGCTCTACTTGGCCTGACAGTGTTCATAGTTGTAGAGAGCCGATGCCCTTGACATCGTGTCTGCCTCCATCGCCTAGAATCACTGCTTTGTCATTTTCGAGTTCGCAAAAGCTGATCAAGATCTTCTTGTTGCAGGTTATGTGAGATGTTGCTCCTGAATCGATGACCACATCGTAGTCATGTTCGGAGTAGCTTGTCGAAGCTTCGTTGAGTATCGTAAAAGCTTTATCACCTCTTTCTGCATCTTTAGATGATTCTGCAACGTTTGCCTTTTCAGCTATGTTTTTTCTTTTAAGGTTGAATCTGCAGTCGTATGCAGAATGCCCTTTCTTCTTGTAGTGCATGCAAGGTATTGCTGGATTGAACCAGCATTTGTTGGTCATATGGCCTGGTTTGTGGCAGTGATCGCAGGAAGAAGATTGTTGATTCGAGGACTTCGTGTTCTTGAATCTTGGCTTGTTTTTGTTCTTCTTCTTTCCTTTTGTGAAGAGAGCCTTTTCTTGATCACTGCTTCTCTCTCCTTCGTCTCTCATCAGTCTCTCATCAGCGACAAGACTGACTGCTTTGTCGAATGTCATATTTGGTAGACTCAGGATGAGCATTCTTAGTGGCTGATAGGACGTCGGTAGAGATTTCATGAAGTACATCAGCTGCTGTGGTGCTGGGACCTGGTGCTCCTGTCCTGATGCAGCGAGTGAGTGAAGATCATTCTGATCTTCTCAACGTGCTGATCCAATTGGTTGCCATCCCACCGTATTGATTGCAGCTGATTGTGAAGGTGCATGACTGAAGCTGTAGTCCTCACTTCATACTTCTGCTTTAATCTTTCCCATGCTGCATGGCTGCTTTCGCAGTCTTCAATCTGCATGAGTAGATCTTCATTTATGGATGAAACGATGACCGCCATTGCGCGCTCATCCTTTCTGATCCATTCAGCTTTCCTCGGGTCTCCCTCTGGAGGCTGCACCCCTGAGAGCTCGGTCACCGACCAGATGCCTTCGTCCTTCAGGAGTGTTTTGATTTTGAGTTTCTAGATTTTGTAATTTGTGCCATTCTAGACTGATTGCTACTCTGGTGTCGTAGCCATATTATGTTGTCTGGAAGAATCACTGCTGGGATATTAGTATTTACAACCTGTTGGCTCTGACACCATGTCGCAGAAGCGCGTGTGTGGGACTGATTCGTATTCGTCCTCTTCGCTTTCTTTATCGCGAACAATTTTCTGTCTTCAAATTTTCTTTTGTGCGGAAGCTGTTATAGGATCCCAGACACTCGACTACACATCACAGAACACATTCTATCCCAGCAATCATGATACACAGCACAAGACGAGATGTACAAAAATAGAGTGATTGTATCATCAGTTTTAATTTAGAGTGAATTTGTCAGTGTCTCGCTTGTTGGCGGAATAACATTCTACTCTTTCGTTGTGTTCTGCTCGTTGGTAGACTTTCATGCACAGCTATGGTGTCTTTACTTTCTTACTCTATTCGCTACGTCTCTCTCTGTCTCTTACAGATCTCTGTATTCACATCATCTTGTTATGATCCAGAGAGGATCGTTTATACCTCCACTATGTGGAGTTTACAAGATAGCTAAACATCGAATTACATGACTAGTTAACGCTAATCAACTAGTCAGTTAGTCTCCGTCGTTGCTACTCGTTTCAGCTGGGCGTGAAGCCCGTTGAGCTGCCAGCTGGCAGCACGAAAGATTTTTCTTCGTCTGATTCGTAATCTCCCGTTTGCTTTTGTTCTTTTCGTTTCTTTTCGTAGTTTTTGTTTCGCGTCCCTTTTGTGGTTTGCGGTCCTGGAGGTGTGTTTGTGATTCGCGATTGATTCGCAAATCGTTTGTGCTTCGAGTCAAAGACACGTTGACTATCGCGAATTGTTTTCGTTCGACCTTCGTGTCTTGTTCGTGCTGCGACAAAGTTGCAGGAGTTCACCATTTTTGACAAAAAAAATACATATGCTCTTAAAAACATGTTACGGTCTTGTGATTTAAAAAATATGCTCATAATTCTATATGTACGGTTGCTCACCAAACGCAAGGATGGCAAATGATGAGTGAATTTGGCAATGTGCGAGTGACAAATGAAGGCGAGTGATTTTAAAAAATGAGTGAAGAGTGAAGGTTGAATGAAAATTGATGAAGGGCTACTGAAGAGGAGGCCAAGCCCTTTGAATTTGATTCAAATCAAAGCTATAGTTAAGATCTACACAAGTAGTTATTCCCAACCTGATTGAGCTAGCTTGAGGGAATCATTGGCTTTAGAGGATCCTTCATATATCACAAATTTTACATTCTCTCATTTTCTCCTCTTATTTTGGATATGGCATAACATCGAGTACTTTGTCCATGGCATAGTCCTTGAGGCTTGATGCTTTGTGGTATGTCATGACAACACATTGACTTGCAACTCTCTTGTTTTATGTCTTCATTCTTGTGTGTGTGTTTTTTTTTTGTTTTTGCAAACTTTGTTAGTAAAAGGTGGTTCCATCTTAGTTGTAAGTGTTATATAAGATGGAGCTAACATGCTAGTCCATAACACTTTAAAGGGGATAGAACTTGTTTAGTATGATATTATGCATGGTATGTGCCTTTGTGTAGCTTGTGAATTATGCCAAGCGAGAAGGGCTGCTAGCTTGTATACCATAATATATAAGAATTACCTGGTCTTACCAATAATTGCACTGGTGGTCTAGTGGTAGAATAGTACCCTGCCACGGTACAGACCCGGGTTCGATTCCCGGCCAGTGCATGGTTCTTTTGTTTTCGGTCTCCTCTTCGACGATCAGAGAAGTCTGCGCTCGCTCTTTCAGAAGGCTACACATATGTACCTCTATCTCATCTCAGAGAGCAAATAAAATTTGATCATTCCTATTATGTACTGAGAAGCTTGCTTTATTTCTGACATGTCACATCTACACTTAGTAATCGATAATCGGCAAATTCGGCTTTGAATACACAACAATCGTTCTGTCGGCACGAATCAGTGGCTCCGCGTTTTTATGCATTATAATAGAATGGCCGAAAACAGCTTCCGAAAGGTGTATTGCGCATTGAGCTTCTGTGCAATCGGGGGTGCAAGAAGAATGTCTTGGGAGAGAGTAGGAATTTTTAGACGTCCAAGGAAAGAATGTGTTGTTCTTATTCACAACATTTAATAGGCACATTTTCGAGCTTACCAACTCCTACTCTGCTGCCATACTCCTTAAGGATCTTGGCTCTTACGCATATTTCCTTGTAGGCAACGGTCAACCGCACAACCACACACCTCTCTCTCTCTCTCTCTCTCTCTCTCTCTCTCTCTCTCTCTCTCAACTCACATTATTGATATTTTTTCTCTAAAACCTTAAAAAACCCTAAAAGAACCCTAAAATATAAAAAACGGAGATTCTCTCTCTCTCTTTATCATTATGCAAGCCTCTCCTTTTATCTCTTGCCCTTTTATACCTTTCTCTCTTTCTAAAAACTTCTCTTTCTATGAATTTCAAAAGTCACATGTTCTCTCTAGAAATTTTCAAATGTACATGTCGTTTTCAAGCATTTCAAATGCACTTCAAATGCCCTTTAAATTAATTTTAGGGCAAACGTGGACCAATGAGGATAGACAAAACCCTTTTTGTCTATCATTGCCCACATTCTCTCTCTCTCTCTCTCTCTCTCTCTCTCTCTCTCTCATATACGTAAAGCACTCCAAAAAAATTTCGTGTGTATTTTGTAATAGCTTCAATTGCAGGAATATGATAGCTATAGCAACTCCATATGTAGGAGGAACCTTAGACTCTGTAAGGTTCCTCGCAAAAAATTGTTTTACCCAGAGGTAAAAATCACAGATGTTTTTACCAACAATAAAAAAATATTACATAATGTAAAAAAATTTCACTTACTGTAACAGAAAAATTACTACCTTATGTGATAAATTTTACTAACTATAAAAAATCAATAAATTCTTCAAAAACAACTGTGAAAATTTTGTAAAAACAACTCTAAACATTCTGAACTAGAAAAAAAAACTGCCCAAAAATACTAGACAACACTTCTGGATAGGTGCATGGCTGCTAATCTGCTAAGAGAGAAGCAAGCGTGATAAAATACACTAAGTCTTTGTTTTTGTGAGAAGCCCTTAACAATTGCTGCTAATCTGCTAAGAGAAAAAAGCAAGTGTCGTAAAATACAACAAGTCTTTGTTTTTGTGAGAACAACGCTAGCCCTTAACAGTGATTAAAATATGAATTCATTTCTCAATCCCAATACAACGAGACCTTATTGCTTTATCCTCGTCACAGAAAAACTACAAAACAGTATTCTTCTGCTCAGAGAAAATACAAATACTTCATGTGCTGTCAGCGTAGCAATTCCTTCGGGAACTGCATCAATGTTCCAAACTTACTATTCTGTGTACTATCGACCGCACTAGTATAGGATCTTGGAACAATCTTGCAAAAGGCATTCCACGGAGTGTAGCCGTTTCAAAATCAGATGTAAATTGGCTAAATGAATGGCTTCATTATTTCCTGGAAGATGCTTCCTTCCACTCGTTACCATAATCGTCGCAGTATCGAAGCCATTGAAGAGTCTCCCCACAGTGATTACGTTACCACAACTCTCCCTGGTAACTAGTGATTTGCCAATATTTGTAGCGAAAGTCTGCGAACATTGCCAAGGAAACTCAAAATCATACCGACAGTTCCCTCAGCCAATACAGCGCTCTGTAGAATGCTCCTCACCTCAGCTTGAATGCAGCGCCTTTGAATCATTTTCAGCGCTCTGTAGAATGCAGCTCCTTCGCCTGACCTCCTTCGCCACTGCAAATCCACGACCTCCATCACCGCTCCATCGCGACCTCCGTCTGCAAGCAACCAAATGAAAACAGAGTGAAAAAAAAATAGGGCGGGGTAAATTTTGAGAGCTGAGGTAATTCCTTTCTAGATCTTTCTAAAGCAAATTTTTTTATCTTGCTTTACGTCGGGGAAGGCCCCTGCACGGGGCCTTCCCTATACATACACACACACACACACAACCAATCATTGTAAGTGACTTGATGGCCTTCCAGATTGCCAATTATGTAGCATGTCCATACCTTAGCCCTCGTAAGGAGTCACCCATAGCACCGCATGGAAATGTTTATCGTCCGAAGCATCACCAATAGCACCTGCATAAGTGAATTTTTTACCCTAATTTTCATATCATTAAATTAAAAGAAGGTACGTTTTTTATAGATGTTGCTTGGAGTGGAGGATACACACTCTTTAATTTCATAAGCATCATACTTCGTATATTCTCTGCGACCTTTTTCTATATCTTTTTTACTAACACAATGTAGAATAGTTTGAAAATGTTCTTTACTGACATCCTTTACACACTAGAATTACATGAACATTCTACTCCTAGAGGTGCCTCCAGAACAAAAAAAATATATCTAAGCACTTGGCATTACGGTTGTAGAATGCGTTGGATGTTGGTTGTAGAAATGGGCTGAATGCTTAAGCATGTCTTAATAATGGAGAGTCTCTCCGACTCTCCACCACAAGCCTAAATGTGATGCAATGCAAGTATGTGTGTATAGCTTTGACGATCGCTTGATTAGGCATACTCATTGTTGCCACTTGTCAAAAATTCAAGTGCCAAACATGTAATACCTTTCCACCCCCATATGTGTGAGTACCCATTCCATGTGACCACAGCCTCCACGAGTAGCAAATTGATGAGTAACTAAATTGTTGTGAATGTGTATAGTGCAAGTGTTATAATCAACACATCACTTTGGCATAAACTTTGTCTCTCACAAGTGGAAATCTATGATAATTAGCTAACAACTTGTTTGTAAATATCAGTTTCACATGAAACTCATTAACTTATTGCTAAGACTATTTTGTAACTTGAATAGTAAATGGAAAGATCAAAAGAATAAATCAAGCCTAACATTGACACATAAAGTCTTGAATCTGCTTGCATCAAAGAAGCTTGCAATCTATGGCAAGATCGAAAGCTAATCGACTATCCCTGGCTAGAATTCAGTTGCGAAATGGGTGAAGTATTTTGTACAGTTTGTATGCAGCATCCAAAGAGGCTAAAAAACATGTTTGGCTTTGTAGGAGCACAAGTATTCGTGCTACCACATGGCTAGACCATGGAAGGTCTAAGCAGCACAAAGACATATATAGAGACCAGATGTAGATCGAAAGACAGGCATTATGTGTGGCTAGATTTTGTGGATACAATCAATGATAAGAAGCCTTTATCAGCATGATAAAGCATGCACAGAGTTTGTTGTGTACATCGGGGACATGCTCCGAAAAAGGTTATTGACAAAAGTGAAGCAAAGTCCGATATTTGAAAATATGGTAGATGATTCCACTGGTATACCAAGTAATTGGTAGTCTATATAGTTGAAATAGCAACAATTAACGTGTAAGAAATATGACGGTCACTTGTCATATTTGACAACAACTTTCTCTTTTCAGCTTTCTAGATAGTGGGCCAATCTTTTACGAGCCCCTAAGTTGCTATTTAACTTGTTCTCTTTATACTTGAATATTATAGTGTGAATATACAGTTTATGAGTTCAAGAGCAATCATGTGTTACTTGTCTCGAAGTGCTTGCTAAAGTGTTGTGGTAATTGCATCAATCAGTAGCGTTTTTGTCAACTTGGTATCAGAGCGAGGTGATAGCAATCACTGGACAAGGACAAAGGTGATTTGGGAAAAATCTGAGTCTAACTAGTGTCGGTTTGAAGACGGCTAGGAAGTGGTGGAAGAATCTCCCTTGGAAGCCATGATGAGCCAAAATTGACAATTAAGGATTCGATAGGTTGCTCTAAGGAAATAAAAGGTCTCTTGTTGCATTTGTGACAGAGGTTTCTTCCTGGAATCACAACTTCGAACTGTCAAAGTTTCGAGTTTTTCGGAAAAAGAATTCTTGAAGGGGCGTTTACATTGGCATGCATTCAATTCTCCACCAATTATTAAACCATTTGAAACAAAATCTTTCCTATAGTAGGGTGACTCAGAGACAAAAATTTCTGAAAATAGAAAAAAATAGTTTTTTTCATCAGATATCCACTATCAAAATTCGTAGACAATTTATTGGAGCTTAAAATGATTCTCACGATTTCTCTGCTATCTCTGCGAATTTTGATCAGACACATTTTTGCACTGTCAGACGTTTTCTCTCTTTTGGCATAAAAAATTCACTTACAAGAATTTGCGGGCCCTCAAAAGATTGCCTCAAAATTCGCGACCATCATTACCAAATCGTGGACACTGAGGATGATTTCTGAGTGAAGTTGCAAATTCCTTCCAAAAAAAGTCTATATATAGTCCTCCACCCTTCTCTCCACGAGTTTATTTTAGATTGCTGCTCTTGAGTTTATGCCAATTTTTTTTCAAAATTTTCAAAATTCTCAGGGCAATCTAAAATCATTGCTATCATGGCTTCCCGTGATTTCTTGCTCAGCTTGCATCGCCGTAAACTCCCTCGTCCTTATTCAGGGGATATATTCATGATCTGTATCAAAAATTACGCCGAGCAGCTCACCCTAGCCAAGGATGTCCTCACAAACCTTGGCTTTGATTTGACACTTTTCTGGGACCAGCAGAGCGAGAGCCTCATCCGAGCAGCCTACACCACCTATTCGGATGAGCTCCAAACTTTTCAGATTACATCCAAGAGTGGCAACTATATCATTATCAACGTCTCTCCTGGGGATCTCCAGACCATTGGCTTCCCTAATCTCGGAGAGACAATCCATGGAAAGGGCACCAACTATGATGCCAAGTACTTCACAAAGTTTCTGACAGAGGACGGCAAAACCATTGCCCAAACCAACGACGGGATCGCTATCCGTCTCATCACGGATCCCCATCTACAGGCCACCTCAGAAATCCTCGTCACCATGGTCAAAGTACTTACCATCAAGATGGATCACATACCACCGAGCGACCTCTTTTCTTTGACCCTCACCGTGGATGATCCCACTCAGAATTATAAGTGGGCTGAGAAGGTAGCAGAGAAGCTGTGCGGAGCTCTGAAAGCCCGAAAACCAACTACCAAATGTGGGCATCTCCTCCACATGTTGGTCACCAAACAATTGGGGTCTAGGGTGGCTGCTGCCATCAAGGAGATGGATGTTGTTTATCCAAGCACAAAAAAGCGAGCCACCCCCCAACCGACAGTAGAACCGGTCTCACCAGCCCCACCTACTAAGAAGCAGAAAGGGAAGGCGATCAGCACAGAAGCCGATGTCCCTCATGACATTCTATCCAGTGTCATTGGGGTGGAATATGCTGAATCCGAAGGGAGACTTAAACCATCTCAGGAGCCTTAAACCATCTCAGGTCCCAAATGAGGTCCTAGAGCAACAGGCAGCCTTACTTCACTAGGCCCAGCAATGTAAACAAGCAATAGCGGCAGCAACATGCAGCTCCGGGACGGCAGGCACTTTTGGCTCTGATTCTATGGGCGTGATTCCGTCCACACAGGCAATCTCCTCTCCATCACTTCCTCTCACACTCCCAACACCACCCCCACCATTTACTGCCACCTCCACACCCTCACTAACTCTCACAACGGGCTTCACTTCCACACTTTCACAAAAGCCCTCACCTGTACAAATCTCCACCCTATTTGACTCCACAGTCAACGTAGATGATTTTGCATTACAATTACTAAGTGCACTTCCATCAAACACTGTCACCACTAACCCAATCCAACAATCTCCGCCACGCAGTATCTCTCCACCTCTTGTACCCCTCAATCCACAATCACCTCCACTTGCTTTTCATACACCTCCGTCTATTTCTGCTCCTGATTTTCTACCATTTAACCCAATGCCATATCCTAACTACACACACACCCTCCCTGACATTGGTCCTCGGGAGCAGTTACCCCTTGCAGCCCAAAAGCGGTATGGTTGGTGAATGAGCTCCAATACAATCTATTCGGCACCCTAGGGGGACAGTATACTATGTGACAATTCGACGATGGTGCTATGGTGGACCTTCAGAAAGAAAAAGCGAGGCTGGAGGAGGAAAACAAACAACAACAGCTGCAGATCCAGAACCTCACGAATTACAATCAACAACAATAGCAGATGCTACTCCACCTCCAGAACCAGCTCCAACTGAAGGTATCCAACATGCAGCAAACCATCGATACCCTCAAAGCCGAAAAGGATGAGGCTGTAACAGATTCACAAGTAGCACGTTCTGCTATGAAGGAACAATTCGAAATGGTGGACTTCAATGACTTCGCACCACCAGCTATTCTTGAGAAAACTGCCATTCCATTGGTGGCCTATCAAACACTGGCCCAAAAGCTGAAAGCCACGACGAAACAGCACTCAAAATTACAACAATCATACATTGCTTCCGTCGAGGCCTTAAACCAACACATAGCCACCCTGGAAGAACGCTTAAAAGCCGTTGTCCAGTCGACACCATCGGTTCATGCAGAGCACGCCCAATTCCATGATTTAGGGCACCACTTTGATGGACCAGATGGTGGAGATGGAGCAGGATTCCAATACCCTCCTCCCTCGATGCTCAATGGTTTCAAATTATATGTCGAGGGCCACATGGAATTGTACGATTGGATTCAGATGGACTATTTGCTCTTGATTCAACAAAGATCCTTTTTTCTTCCAATGAGGCAAGTTATCTACAATGGTCCCAATGTAACAATGAAAAAAGATGTTAGCAGTCTAAATCATAAATCAATTATTGAGCACACTAGATTCAATCCCCAACTCATTTATATTGTCTGTATGCACACATGTAGCCCTTTGATGATTAGGAGTTAGATTAAATTCCAACATTGGGATGGTAGAAGGATGATGCCGGATGTAGAGAAAGAGAGAATTGCATATTTTGCAGTGGCTTTGGCCTGGTATAGCAAAACCTTATCTCCAATCTGGAAATCTCTAAGTTTCAATGATCGATCATGCCATGCTTTTTGTCGTCGGTTGTGGACTTGTTGAGCATGGATGCTGATCCGTCGTGTTTCACAGAGCTGCTCCGGATGGAATAACTTGTTTGCTAGATTCTGATGAGTATCAAGCTCAAGGTTATAGGCTACTCGAAGGGAGGGAATATGGAATTCCATAGGCATAATGGCTTCTTGGCCATATGTGAGTTGGAAAGGGGTTAAGCATGTAGCTCGCTTCAGGGTGGTGCGATAAGCCCATAGAGTAGCATGGAGTTTGAGTTCCCAATTAGATCAACTGGATTCAACGGTTTTGGTGAGAGTTCCACATAGAATTTTATTGGTAGATTTTGCCTGGCCATTGCAGCGTGGATAGTATGGGGAACTTTTGCGATGTACCACAAAGAATTTGGAAAGAAGATCTGCTATGACAGAGTTAAGGAAATGTGTACCCCTATCACTGATAAGCTCTAGAGGACATCCGAAACGAACTATAACCTGTTCATAGAGAAATTCGGCGGTAGAACGAGCGTCAGCATTGCGAACAGCTCTTGCTTCTGTCCATTTGGTGCAATAGTCCGTAGCTACTAAGATGTAACAAGATTGTGTGTGTCGAGCAGCATGACTAATAGGTCTGACATAATCAATTTCCCATTTCTGGAAAGCTTGATCAGTGGTTACGAGGTGTAAAGGCATGTAGTCTGTTTTTTGAAAGCGTTTTGTGTGTTGGCAGACATCACAAGCCTTAGTGTAATTGTGCGTATCTTTGATTGTTGGCCACCAAAAACCGGCCAAGGGGATTTTCTTAGTAGTTGTTTCAGAAGAGAAATGGCCTGCACCAATACCTTCATGAGTGAGGGAAATTATAGAGAGTATTTCGCCTTCAGTAAGACATCGTCGGATAATTCCATCTAACCCTTGCTTGTAGAGTTGTCCTGCAATTAACGTATAAGGTTTAGTTTTGAGGACCAATGCATGTTGTTCAGGTTTAGGCCCTAAAGTTAAATATTCTGTAATTTTCTTAGCCCATACAAGTGTAGAGTCAACTTGGAAAAGGATTGCATTTGGTAAATTATTGTTGACGTCTTGATCAGGGGTAGGAAGGTTAGGGATTCGGGATAGATGGTCTACTAGAAAATGTTGAACTCCCTTACGAACCACGATCCTAAACTCAAATTCTCGCAGTAATAGGATCCATCTAGTAATACGGCCTATGGTGCAGGTCTTGTTGATGAGATACAATAGTGTTTGATGATCAGTGAAGAACGCAAAGACTTTTCCTAGAAGGTAATGGTGAAACTTCTCAACCGCATATACCATTGCCAAGGTTTCATGTTCGATAGTGGTATAATTGACTTCAACAGGTATCAACTATTGACTAAGAAAACGGATTGGGTAGTCCTTTTTGAATTCTCCTGGTTGGGTGAGCACTGCTCCAATGGCATACTTGGATGCATCGGTATGCACATGGAATTCTTTAGAATAATCAGGAGCTCGGAGGATGGGTGCATTGGTAAGGGCTTCTTTGAGTTGATTAAAGACGACGCGTTGTTCATCCATCCATTTGGGAGCTACAAGTACTTTGTAGATTAAGCGTGCTTTGTTAGTGAAATAAAAAATAAAGCACCGATAGTAGTTGGCGTGGCCAAGGAAAGAGTAAACTTCACGTATCGTACGTAGTTCCGGAAGATTTTGAATGATAAGGATCTTGTCAAGGTCAGTGGCAATGCCATTTTGTGAGATAATATGTCCTAACACAATACCATGGGTTACCCAAATTTGGCATTTTTCATAAGAGAGATGTCGAAGCGTTGACATTGGATAAAAAAAATTTCGAACACAAACATATAGCGTATTTTTTCGGAATGTGCTCTTAAGTCGCCAAGTAAACTTCTAAGGTATTGCCCATCTGCTGAGAAAAGGCCGCTTGAATAACACGTTGGAAGGTGCTAGGAGCATTGCAAAGACCAAAGGGCGTGACTTTCTAGCAGAAGGTTCCCCATTCTGTGGCAAAAGCGGTTTTGTGTTGATCTTCTTCAGCAATTTGGATCATATTGTATCCGCTAAAGCCATCTAAGAAGGAGTAAGCCTCATCTCCTGCTAGATTTTCTAAGATGGATTCTCCGAAAGGTAATGGAAAATGATCACATCCAGTGACGGCGTTAAGTTTCTTAAAATCAACACAGATTCGGAGTTTTTCATTTTTCTTGAGGAGGATGACAATTAGGGAGACCCACTCAGTATGCTCAATTTCCTAGATAAATCCCGCATCTAAGAGGCATTGTAATTCTTCTTTGATCTTGGCCTTATAGTGGGATTGCATCTATATGGATGACTCGCAGTGGGTCTCGCACCCGATTTAAGCGGGATACGATGCATAGCTACTTGGGGTGAGATGCCTTTCATGTCTTTATAGGTCCAGACAAAGACATGTTGATATTTTTGCAGGAGCTTTTCAAGCCGTCTACGTTGTTCGCGATTGAGATGAGCTCCGACATGGACAAGATATTCGTTGGTTTCATTTGGCTCACTCATGGAAAGGGTTATGGTTTGTGCAGGGCCTTCTTAGGGTGAACTACCAGTTGGCTCATGTTGAGCTTGGGGTAATTGGATTGTGACATCCTCTATCGCATAGTCCTTAAAGTATGTAGGAACATCATGGGCTGGAGATTCGAGGGGGGGCTTGCCTTTCTCTTGCCGGGATGGTGCTTGGAAATTTTCGGGGACTGGTGTAGGACTAGAGGCAATCTCAGGAACTTCTCAAACAATGGTGAGGTCACTCGACGGTTGAATTTGAAGTGGTTTTTTTATTTTCTCTTTCATAGTATAACCACGTGGTTGAGGTTTCGGTGGTGGAGAGGTGTGTGGATGAGAGACAATTGGTATGTCATGGAGGATCTCGTCATCAATTTGAAAGATAGTCTCCTCCTCACAGAGATCCCATGGATAGTGTGGGCATTTGGGATGGTAGAATTTTGTCTCAGACTTTTCAATTGCAACCTTGGCAACTGGTTCCACCTTGGAAGCATGTTGCGGATAGGTCCTAGGTGGAAGTTCCTCCATATAGTTGAAGATCTGGATATCAAAAATGTCCATATCTTCTAGGCAATTCTGAATTTGTAAGACGTTCTCGTCATCAATGAATAAATTGTCTGATTCATTAGTAGGTAGCAATGCAACATTTAGCAGTTCATCATGGTGTGGAAGAATATCAATAAAATTGATATTGATGATAGGTGTATCCAGATCAGGTAATTGGTCGTGATCGATCGGGAGTGGAGAGGTACAATTATCCTGATGCTGAGCACAGTAATCGGCATTCACACAATCAATGGTAGCTAGACTGTGACTCTAGTTTATGATATCAGCAGATTTAACATAATGACCTTTTTCATGGCTGGACTGGTATGGCTCAAATACCGAGCTGGTGGTTGAGGATCCTTCGTCATGGATGCATGCAGGTTTGAGTTTACCTGTTGAGTCAATGGTGACAGAACTGTCACGATTTTCAAAAGTGAATCAGCCTTTGCTCCAGTCATGAATGACTCGTGCATTAGTGAGCCATGGACGACCAAGTAGTGATTCATAAAAATAGGCATTATTGGGAATATGAAATACTACAAGGTCAACAAAAAGCTTGAGACCTCCTAGTTTGATCAGCACGTGCGGAAGGAAACCGGTAGGTCGGACCACACTTTGATCAACCATCCGAAGCTGACAAGTAGGTTTGGCTAGCTTGTCTCTCAAATTCCATTCCATCATGAGGGATGTGGAAATGATATTAGCCCTGGAACCTCCATCAAGTACTACTAAAACTTCATGGGATTGATGATGAGTAGCTGGGATTTTGATGTTGCCTCGTTTGCTGAGTGGATTGGTTAGATGTAAGGGCATTTCATGCAACTCGTCAATAGTGGTGGTGGTATTGGATTGGATCTGTTGTTTCCACTGGCCAGCATGCTTCCAGAGTACATGGAAGGGAAGAGTGACATTGGCTTGTAGTAAATCTCCCCAAACTTCGGTACTTTCAAGGGTTTTGCTTTCAAAGGGCTTGTGAGGTACTTTATGAGAAGAGGAAAATTGTTGGTCGGCATTGTGGATTTGCTAGCAATACTGATGATGCAGCCGAATTTCTTCAGATGGGTGAGGATAAACTATCGGGGTTGAATCATCACTTGAGGAACAGCCTGCGGTTGACTTTTGCTAGGTGCAAGTGTAGGGGCTTGGTGTTAAGTTTGTGTCCGAGTCAAGACCCAAGCAGGATGTGTTTTGATTGGTAAGGTTTCTACTTGCACTGAACAGACAGGAGCGGCTGGCTTAGATCGGGATGGGCAGTCCTTCACGTGATGTTCAATACCACAGTTTTCACAAGTTGGAGGAAAGCGGAGTTTATTTGGGCAGCGAATACTAGGATGTTTACCTACACAGATAAAGCATCCTCGTATTGCGGGTAGTTGATGTGCGGCAAAGACAGCTTGGTTTGGATTGGGATCCACTGGTTGAGCATTAGAATCATAGGTATAATAAACAACCATTTTAGTAGAGTACTGTGGTTGAGTATTGTCTTCCACATAGCAGGTGGTCGTGGTTGGTAAACTTCTGGTTGTGGCACAGGTTGTTGTGGTGGGTAAGGGTGGTATGCTCGATAGATGGTGGGTCTGGTGGCTGCTGGGAAATGATTTCGCAGTTGAGGGCATTCATTAGCAGTGTGATGCTGTGAGCAGATTGGACACCAGACATTTTTCCTTGCTGGAAAGGATTTCTCAACAATCTGTTTCATGGCGGTTTGGAAATCGACAGTGAGTTTATCCATATGAGATTGTTGAGCTTTTTGCCAAGTTTCCATTTGATGTAGAAGTTCAAAAGACTGAGCAATATTATCAGACTTCGGGTGATTAGGACGGTCCGGATTCTTAGATTTCTTTTCACGATGGTCAAAGTCATCGGAATCTTCGTCTTCTTCACGGATAGCATCGGTCATCACATCTTTAAGTTGATCATAAAGGTCAACTGATTTGAGTTCACGGCGGATATTTTTAGGCAATCCAACTAAGAATAGTTTTATGGCCATTCATTCGGTGATATTTTCATCAACACATTCTACTTTGAGATGTTTAAAATGCTCAATGTAGTTTCGGACAGACTCTTCGTGATGCATCTTGATATGAGTAATTTGAATGAACGGGCTTTGAGTCAGTTTGGATGGTTTGAAACGTTTGATGAGAGCATCCTTGAGGGTGGTCTAGGAAGCAAGATCAGGAGCTTTGAGATTCAAGTACCACTCCTTGGCGGTGCCATCAAGTACCGTGGAAAATAGACGAAGCTTTTCAGTTTCAGAGGTATCTCCATAAAAACGGCATGCATTATCAAAGTCTTGGAGAAATCGGACTGGGTCAGATTCGCCATCGTACTTTGGTGCATCGATACATGGAATTCTTCGTTCTAGTCGTGGAGGAGTCGGATTAGAAGATTCAGCACAGTCACGAGACATGATGCAGAATACAGATGAGCAAGGCAGTACTGTACTTGGCAAAAGGGCAGTTTGCTTGTAGAATGGATAGTGTAGGACAAAAACTGGTCTTTCTGGTCGTGATAGAATTTCTGAATAGGCTGAGATCGTGGAGAGGTAGATAAATCTAACTTTAATACTCGCGAATTCTGACAGAGAGTTCTGAATGTCAGAATAGTGATTTTTTTAGTTTTTTTCGAAAAAAGTGTAGTTTCAGAATTCGCGGGTAGGACATGGAAATCATACTCTTTGAGAACGAATTTTGAGGCTTGATGGCGAATTCTAACAGAGAGTTTTGACTAGCAGATAGGGAATATGAAAAAAATGTGATTTTCTGACAATAAATAGGCAAAATCTCTGAGACATAATCTACGGGGCTGCTGGAGGACTGATCTTGATGAGACCTAGCCTCAATGAAGCTGGCGAATTCTAGGACAAAGATTTGGGTGAGAAATAAGGGATTTTGACAGTATATCATGCTGTTTTCTCAAAATCTGACTGTGGTCAGAATTTGTGGAGGTGATAAAATGAAAGATCAAGGTCTGTTAGGGCTGCAAACAGGATGGCAAATTCTGATATACCTTTTTTATTTTGAAAAATGTCACTTGGGTCACTTCTTTTGAAGAAAATGCCCAAGTTGACTCTTTTGTTGCTTCCCCCCGGTTTGAGAAGTTGCTTTGCAGCTTGTGTAGGACCTGGAGAGACGACGCGTGCTGTGTGTTGTTAGATAGAGACAAACAATCAAGCAAACATACAACACGGAAGCAAAAAAAACAACAGAAAAAGGAGAAGAAGCTAGGCAAAAAATATTTTAAAAGTGGCAATGGCGCCAATGTTGGAAGTATTTCTAGTTTACGCGATGGCTAGATCTACTTACGGGTGTAGTATAAGGATGTAGAGATTCGTCCACTTTTTAAGTTCTACAACAAGCTTCAACAGAATACGGAAAGATTCAACAGGAATGAGAACACTAAGGCTTTCCCAACTAGTGCCTGTAACAGAAATAAGCTAATTAATGACAACAATAAAATTCCTTGCTTAGGCAAACCCAACTAGCAAGATTACTAAATCCTACGTAACACCCAAAGAGAGATAATAACAATTGCAGCTAAACTAAACAATAAACACTTAAAACCATGCCACAATTAAAGGCCAATGAAAGGAGGCAAGAGGAGGCCCGAGCACCTTCCCTCAAGCTATGCACCTTCTAATGGGAACACATGAAATACAAGGTAATCACAATAGTAATTTTGCCTTAATCACAAAGTGTTGTTTACAATGCAAACACCTCTCCTTTTATGGCAAGGAGGATCTTCCATAAGTGTCTACTAACTTATGGGACTAATCTGTTTCTAGCCTTTCTAGAACTTCTAACTTAGGATTTAGAACTTCAAAGTTCTTAACTTACAAAAACTTAAGATAAAATATTTCTAATCTTAAGTTTCCTAAGTCTAAGTTCTAAATCTAAGTTTAAGCTATTTTATTATTATTTAAGCTTCTACTCATGGACTTACAAAACATGGGATTAACATGGGCCTCGCCCTTCACGCTTACGCCACCTGGGACGAGGACAAGGCTCGTTTCCACTTCCTATACCAAGGTACCACGTACAAGGTCGGGATTAATGCCGACTCGATGATCATCATTGGCATTATGTCCGGTGATCGTCAACCTATCTCCCATCGCCACGCCAAAGCTCTAATCAAACCATTTGTCACCCAAACCACAACAGAAATCCCCATCCAGACTAACAATGGTTACTTGATAGAAGCTATCACAGAACCCGTCATTTAGACAGCTGCGCATCTGTTGAATAGCTTTCTGGTTATTTCAACATTTCGCAAGGACAGAATCTAGTCTACGCTGCTGAGTTAGATAGTGGATCCTTTTTGGAATTCCCTAACCCCTCCATTGTGCCATAGATTGGCATAACTTTCTTATTCGAGAATTAACAAACTCCATCAAACCCAACAACCATGAGCGAATCGCAGTAGGCCCCCTGTTGTGTAACTTTGCCTGCGCACTTCTCGAGGCAAAAGTGCGTGGTTTCCAACACTCAGCCCTCCTGTCTACCCTTGTGCCACATACTAACGTTTATCCACCATCTCAAGCATCTACCTCATCCCAATCTGCAGTCATTAACACAACGGCCAGCAAACGAATGCGTGGCATTGCCTCTACATCCACATCTCCATCGGTTACCCGATGACGTGTCTCCACTACCGCACTAACTACTCCATCAACCACATCTATACATAGTTAGGCACCTATCCAGTGATCTAACCTTTGTTGACAGGCGGAACTATACTACGAAAGAACTTCGACTCCACAGTGTTATCATCATCCATCAAGGATAGCCTGACTCTTGACCTGGCTACACTTTCTAAAGCAAAAGAGATGTGGGATACTTTACTCACAAGATTTCATATGAAATCATGCAGTCAAATCATGCTACTAGAAGATCAGCTGACAAATCTGCAGTGGGATGGGAAAGACCTCACTTCCTTCATCAGGAAGATGAAAGATCTGTTCCTTTCATTACACAATTCTGGAACAGAAAATGCAGTATTAGCAGAGAAGCAGCTTACCTATTTGTTAAGAGTTTTACCAAGATCCTTCCAAACAACCAGAACGCTACTAGCAAAGGATCCTACTATGATACTTGAAAAGGCAGTTGTCGAGATTCGAGAAGAAGTCAAAGCTCGAGAGCACCTTGATCACAAGGATGCTTCTGACCAAGCTCTCTACAACAACAAAGAAAAGACAAAGAAGTAATTCAAGCCTAAGAGAGAGTCAGATCGAAGGCATGATCGAGATCAGCAAGCAGAAGGAGCCAACAAAGGCAAATGGAGAAATAAAGGAAAGCCGAAACAACAGAGTGGAGACAAGAAGGTATGCGTGAGATGCAAACGTGAAAGACATACTGTCGATTTGTGTTGGCTAAATCCAAAAATTGAGTGTATCCACTATCATAAGAAGGGTTATGCAACCATGGACAACCGCCAAAACCCAAGAAACAAACAAGCTCAAAGCAGACATGAGAACAATAATAGTTCGTCCTAGCTCGAAGATGGGCAAAGAAAGATCGAATCACGAAAATTTGACCGCCTACATTTGTGAAGACATGTGTGAAGTATCAACACCTGACACACATGAGGTAATCCTTGATTCAGTAGCTACCTCACACTTCGTTATGTCAAGATGGATCATGTCTGACTTTTGAAGTGCAGATCCATCAAGATTTATCATTCTTGGAGATGGATCAAAGCATCAAGTGAATGGTATTGATTCATTATGGCTCAACACAAACAGTAGAGACAAATGACTCGAAGATGTTCTGTTCGTGCCTACACTACAGCAGGAGTTGCTATCAATGGCAAGAATAGCTGATGCAAAGATGCATGTAACGTTCTCAGACGAAGCATGCAATGTAGTTGATGCAAGCACCAGTACACTGATCACTCAAGGTAGACGAAAAGGCAACTTATATCACTTGAAGGTACGCCTACCTGCAAATCAAATGCATCAAACCCATGATGATTCGTCATAAATTTTATGGCACAGGAGACTATGCCATATGAACTTAATGGCACTATATCAAGCAAGCCATCATGGAACAATCACAGGGGTGAGCATCTCGAATGCAACCATTTCTCTGACATGTGATGCATGTATGAAGGGTAAGATGTCACGTACTCCTTTTGTCAAGGACTCCTACATAACGACAAAGATTTTGGAGCTAGTACATTCAGACATCTGTGGACCTTTTAACGTGATCTCAGTAAGGCGCTCGAAATATTATATCACCTTTATTGACGATTACAGTAAGTTTGCCAGAGTCTACTTCATTCACAATAAATCAGAAGCATTTGACAAATTCACAGAGTATGTGAATTGGGCGGAAAGATGCACATGAAATAAGGTGATGCAGATTTGAACAAATCGGGATGGAGAATACATCTCAAACTGATTCACTGATTTTTGTAATGATCGAGGAATCATTCACAGAATAACTGCATCTTATACACCGCAGCACAACAGTGTTGTTGAAAGAAAGAACAAGACTTTAATGGAAGTTGCTAGGTGCATGATGGCCTATTCGAAGGCTCCAAGAGTGTTATGGGCTGAAGCAGTAGCTATGGCTGCTTACATTCTGAACAGAACAAAAAAATCTGGTGTTCCTCACACAACACAGTTAAGAAAAAAACACTCGACCTTATCAATCACCACAGCACAATGTCAAGTGCAACAAGACCACAGAATTGCTCTCCTCAAACTGTATATTCAACTGATAAGTAAGTACAAAGATAAGTTGCTTAAAAGCACTCAAAGAGCTCGTAAAAGAAAGATGGCCCAATAACTCTAGAACTAAGCACACGTGGTGTCGTCGAAATAAGAAAGCACTGTATAAGTCGATCATTGCTATTTTAACTCTCTCCTTCAATGATCAACGTCTCTTTTTATTTTAGAGTTTACTCTATTCATGGAACATACCTCCATGATAGTATTACAAGTAAAGGCTTTTTACATAACCAGATGTAAGCTAAGTTTGGCTCTAAAAGTCTCAAACTTTTCTTTACTTAAAGCTTTCGTAAATATATCAGCAACTTGTAATAACGTAGAATAATGTACAATACTTATATCTTCAGATTGTAACTTTTCACGCACAAAGTGATATTTTACTTCAATATGTTTTGTCCTTGCGTGAAAGATAGGATTTTTAGCCAATTGTATTCTACTTTGACTGTCACAGAAAATAATAGTGGGATTTACCTGCATCATGCCAATCTCACATAACACTTACGTAGCCAAACAGCTTCCTGGGTAGCAGAACTCAACGCTTCATATTCGGCTTCTATGGAAGAAAGAGAAATAGTATCTTGCTTCTTGCTAGACCATGAAAAACAACCGCTACCAAAATTGAAGGCATAACCTGTTGTTGACTTTCTATCATCTATACTTCCTGCCCAATTAGCGTCAACATAACCTTGCAACTTAGGTAAAACACTTTGTCTTTTGTAGATTAGACCAAGATTAGGTGTACCTTTCACATACCTCAAAATCCTTTTGCAGCTTTCCAATGGTCCATAGTGGGTGATGACATGAATTGGCTAATCAAACTTACAGCATAAAAGATATCAGGGCGTGGAGTCGTAAGATATATCAAACTCCCAACTAGTTGACGAAATAGTGTAGCATCAACATGTGCACTATAATCAATACGAGATGATTTTCTTACCAGCTTCGCAAGGGGTGATGGAAGGTTTGCACTCTGTCATGTGAAATCTCTCCAACATCTCGCCCACATACTTGTTTTGACATAACCTGATATCACTGCTAGTTTGCCATACTTTGACACCCAAGCAATAGTGCATAAGATCTAAATCTCTTAACCTTAAAACTGCTTGCATAAGTTGGCTTTGATAGAACGAGTGAGGTTCTCATCATTGCCCGTGATAATGATATCATCAACGTAAAGTACAATCAAGGCAATGTTGTCATCATTTATAAGAACATAAAGATTTGGATCTGAATTTGTTCTTACAAACCCATGAGAAAGAAAGTAACTGTCAATGCGTCCATACCATGCGCGTGGCGCTTGCTTAAGGCTATAAAGTGCTTTGTGTAATTTACATACCTTATGTTCTTGCCCTTTTTCCATGAAGCCCTACGGTTGGACCATGTACACTTCTTCCTCTAAGTCACCATTCAAAGAATCCAGACTTCACATCCATTTGATGGATCTTCCACCCAAAATGAGATGCTAAGGCAATGATAAGGCGTAGCGTAGTCCACTTAGCCACTGGAGCAAATGTCTCTTCATAGTCAATCCCTTTGCTTTTCTCATAACCCTTCACTACTAGGCATGTCTTATACTGTGCTATTGTGCCATCCGCATGAAACTTTGTTCTAAACACCCATTTGTTGTCAATGGGTTTCTTTCCAAGTGGTAGATCAACCAACTCCCATGTATCATGCCTATGAATGGATTCTATCTCTTCTTCCATTGTCCTTTGACACTCTTTCTGATCTTTTGCCTCATCAAAAATTGATGGCTCTCGACACTTCAAAATGTCAATCATTAGGGCATAGTTCACATGATAACGATCGGGAGACTTCCTTTCCTGCGTTGATCTTCTCACTTCACCTTGTGTGCTAGATCATGTTTGATTTAGCTTTGCGTCCTTCATGATCTTTTCATACCATTTTGGTATCTTAGATTCAGGTGATACACTATGTGGGGAGTATGTATCCCGGTTGAACATGGTATTAGAAGACAGCTCACAACTTCCTATTCACCTCAATAGAATAGGATTGCAGAAAGGAAGAATCGAACTCTTCTCTACTCAGCCAGATCCATGCTACACCAATCACATCTACTTGTGAAGTTCTGGGCAGAAGCTACTGCCACAACATGTTACGTACAGAATAGATCCAGCATTAAAACCGTCAACAACAAAATTCCTTATGAAGTTTGGCATCGACACAAGGCTAGTGTCAACCATTAAATCTTTGGTTGTATATGTTTTGTTCACATTTCTAAACATCTTAGGAAGAAGCTAGATCATAGGACAAATGAATGTATTTTCATTGGCTCTCCTAATGAACATAAAGCTTACAAAGTTTATGATCCATTCACCAATGTAGTATTTGTCTCTAGGGATGTAATCTTTCAAGAGCATACATACTATAATTTTAAATAACCATCGATAAACGATGTTGTGTCATTTCATCCTATTTTACGCAGCACAGAATCTTACAACGTTGATGTTTCTTCTACAGAACCTACAACTACAACTATAGAAGCCGAGCAGTGGACAATACTTGTCATCAGACCAGACCTAGCTAGCTCGAACAGATCTGGAGAACTTCAAGAAGAAGCATCATCGCATCCTGGTCAACCAGACGTCCGCAGATCCTCACGGTCTCAGACAGTTCTTGAGAGGTATACACCTCAATCATTATGGACTTCATAAAAAAAACCAGAGAGCCTAGCCGAAACAATTAACTCAAAGGATGTTGTGAAGTGGCAAGAAGTTATGGAAAGCGAGTACAACTTAGTTTTGACGAACCAGACATGGACACTGGTCGACTTTCTCACTCACAACAGAGTTATCGACAACAAGTGGATCTTCAAGAAGAAGATCAACTTTGATGGTTCCATTGCTAAATGGAAAGCATGACTGATGGCTAAAGATTCACTCAAGTCCAAGGAGTGGATTATCAAGAAATTTTCAGTCCTATCATCAAGATGTAGTCAATCAGGTTAGCAGTCGTGGAAGACCTCGAAATGCACCAAATGGATGTCAAGACATGCCTCTCTTCCAAAGAAATTCCGGGTAGAAGCTGTTACTACAGCAGCCTATCTACAAAACCGATCCATTACAATGGTTGTGAATGGCAATACACCTTATCAAATGTGAGTGTTTGGATGCTAGGCTTTCAAAAGAAGTTGTATGGATCAGGTTATTACTTCACGACTTATATCACACTCAGTTCAATGCTACCACCATTCTATGTGATAATTTGAGCTGTATTTCACTGTCATTGAGTCCCATATTACATGGCAAATCTAAGCACATAGAAATCTAGTATCATTTCATTCGGGAGAAAGTTTTCTCAGGGCAAGTGATCCTTCAATATTGCTCCACAACAGAAATGGTCGCACACATCTTCACCAAAGCACTTCCCAGGATCAAGCATCAGAAGTTTTTTCGACATGCTGAACCTGACAAGGATACCAAGGCACCAACCGTGACCTCAAGGGGGACTATTGAAAATTAAGCCCACAGTTGTCTCCTTGGTGAATAACTAATTTTTTGCATCTAGCAGCCCATTATAGTGG
This sequence comes from Diphasiastrum complanatum, assembly GCA_029204225.1. NCBI lineage: Eukaryota > Viridiplantae > Streptophyta > Lycopodiopsida > Lycopodiales > Lycopodiaceae > Diphasiastrum > Diphasiastrum complanatum. Next base: position 57,326,000 of record CM055093.1, read on the forward strand.
GAGAGCTGTTCCGCAGATATTCCTGCTCTCTTCTCCATTTGCGCTCTCCATACTCCCTTGTCCCATCAGATTGGTATCAGAGCTTAGCTCAAATAAATCGAGAGATTAAGTTTTTTCTATTTGTATTACTATTAGCATGTCTCATAATGGTAGCTCTTCGTCTACATCATCCAACGAAGCTAGAATCACTGACAACTTCAATGGATCTAACTTCTATGTCTAGAAGTTAAAACTCTGAATGATGTCGATAGATAGAGATCTTTGGGATGTAGTAGAAGATTCTGACGTCAAACTAGAAGATGGTGATCAAGCAAAGGCATGGAAGATCAGAGATCAGAAGGCCTTAGCATGTATTACAATCAATTTGGCTGACTCCCAAATATCCCATGTTACCACGTGCAAAACCTCTAAGGAAGCACTTGATTTATTATCAAATCTATACGAGACTCATGATGTTACCACTAGGTTGCACATTAGGAGAAATCTCTTTACACTTAGCATCTCTGATTCTACTACCATCACTTCTCACATCAACAGAATCAAATATTTAATAGATCAGTTATCAGTTGTAGGATGTGCTATTTAAGATGATGATGTTGTTATGACCTTGCTTTTTTCTCTTCCAAAGTCGTATGGACAATTTGTGGTGATGATATCCACACAACCCAGCCTCACTCTTCAAAAGGTGATCAGTCATCTTCTTCAAGAAGAAATACGGAGAAAGACCAGCGGCCTATCCATCAAAGACAAATCCATGGCCCTGTACACCAAGAAGAAAGACTATTCCAAGGGCAAGAATCAAGTGCAGCAGCAGCAACAACAGAAGCCTCACACTCAAGGTGAGAACAATGGATCGCGCAAGAAACTTTTCTATAGATATTGCACGAGAGCCAATCATGACATCAAAGCGTATCGTATCCACATCTACAATGAGGCAAAGAAGCAACAACAACAATAGCCAGGCTCCTCCAATGCGACGGAATTTAAGGAGCAAGATACACACCTGTCAATGGCTTACAACAGTGGCAACGAAGACCACGATAGTTGGTACCTGGATAACGGTGCTACCCAACAATGGTTTATCGAGTATGGAGCTTACAACAGAGATCAATTCATCTACCTCGGACATTCAAGCAACATACGCGTGGTTTATAGTAACTAACTTTGAAATCATCAATATTACAATGATTACGTAGCCAAACAATTATGCATTGAATTATCAGACAAATAGTTTGTCGCAAAACATTCGCAAATCGCTAGACAAATAATTAGTCGCGAAGAACTACAGAAAACGCATACATTCTGAGACGAAGTTGAACGCAATAAAAAAGGTATTGATTGAGTATGAAAACGAAACAGAAGTAAATGAGTACAATAAGTTGCGGATTGAAGTTGCGTACTCTATGCTATCTCTGAGTGACTAAGATAAAAGTCTGAATTAAGCGCAATGCTGATAAGCAGTAGCGTAATAGCAATCTCTAAAACAACTCTAAGAAGTGAGCTAGAATGCTCAAGAGTGTTCAAGCTCGCAGGCTTGAGAGAGAGTAACTATTCAAATGCTTCTTCATAACTTGAAGATTGTATGAATATGAATAGCTATATATACTAAGAAATTAGATCATCAATTGCGATTGTTAATTGGCTGGTATCCACTAGCATCCATCCGGTTCCTTGTCATTGATTGCTGATAAGTGGTGAAATTGGTCGTAAACGTTTTGTCTGCATAAATGAACCAAACTATCACTTCTGTAAAACTTAACTGAAACAGCCACAGGCGACACTATCGTAGAAAGGCGACAATATCGAGATTTTGCGAAAAATGTGACAGTGCCTTAAAAACTGATTTAGGGTTGTCCTACACTTTGCTAGAGTCATTTCCTTAACATTTGAGGCTCTTTAGAGAAAGCGAAAAGTGCGACATCTTGTCAAGTGAAGAATGCGACTCTGCATATTTGCTCGCAAATTTTGATAGGCGAAAAATGCAAAAAGCGACACTGCATTTTTACACGAGATTCCTTACAGGTGACAACTTTGCAAAAAATGAGAAACTGAAGCGACACTAAGGTAAAACTCCGTGTATTTCCTGACAGGTGAGAAAGCCGAAGTGAGAAAAAAAAATGAAATGCAACACTATGGTAAAACTCCGTGTAATTCTGCAGATTGTGTAAAAACACTTGTAAAATCTACAGACTGCGTGAGAACGGAAAGATTAGTAGAACTGGATAAACAACGGATGAAGATTAAAATCGATTAGCTGATTGGTAAGAAGGAGAATAATCCAACACTCCCCCTTAATCTGAATCCTTGAATGCCTTGACTTTCAAACTTAGTTCTACATAGAATCTTCTGTGTGTATCCAAACTTAATGCTTTGGTAAAAATATCAGTTGGCCCTGCGACATTAAAAGTCTCACAAAAAGGCCTAAAGTCCTTTTATTGGCTTGCTAATTAATCAAATAACTATGTGATCATCGGGTTGGACTTACACACGTAGGGTGCCAAATCCCTCTCACTTATTAACTAGGGCTAGGGTTGCCTCGGGATCCACAAATCCTCCAACAGAAATCTATTCCACTCTAATCCACACCGCAAAGAATGAAAGAAAGCAAGAAAATCTATTCCACAACCACAATCAAGAAATGGAAGTGCATGTTCATAAAAGCATCACTCAAGAAAACTGTTATGAACAAGGAGCTTCAAGAATGCCAAGAACTCGTGGAGGATCTTCTTTATTCAACAAGAGCAAATGACATTACAAGAAAGCTCCCTCACAATAGAGAGGGTCTCTTAAATAGACCCAGAGGCTGCCCATGTGGAGCCTAAGTGGCGATTCCACTAATTTACAAATTCCAAGTGGAATTGGCTCTTCCACTAGAGGTCAACATCAAAAGGTGGCTCACTCTAATTTATTTAAGAGGGGTCTACATTTATTACATTGCCTAGAAATGCTACTAGCTCCTACATGGTCATTCCTTCTCTGGGATTCATCATGAGGCTCACACGATTTAAATTGTATTCCTAGCTAGTATTTCTCAGCTCTCATCTTCATCTTTTTCTCTTCCTTCTGAGACCTCCTCAGTCTAGGGTGAGAGGTGCTCTTTATAACAGCTCAGCTCGGCATCTTGGGAATTCTTTGGAATCTGCCAACAAGCATAATTGCCCGCTTGCCATTTGCCTTTTCTTTGTGCTACCTCCTTCTGTTTCTAGAAGCATTCACGCTCCCAATGGTCAAGTTTCAGTACCTACAATTTTCATGTTTATTTTGTCTGAAATAGTCACGTCCTTGACCTTGGCCTTGATTCCAATTGCCTCGATTTGGACTATCATTGAGTTGCTCATGAAATTGTTGAAATGATCCCCGGCTTGAGTTTCCTCCTCTCGATTGATACCTTCCACGGCCAAATCTTCCACCTCGTCCTCTAACTACAAGAGCTTGATCATAGCTCATGTTATGATGATTCAAGTTCTCTGGACATTGCTCTTTTTGCAAAAGCAATCCACCTAGTTCTTCATAGGTTGGTTCTCTCTTGTGGCTACAAACATCTGATGTGACTCATTCAGACTATTCAATGTCAACTACATGATCTCACAATCCTGTACTCGCTCTCCAACTGTTGCTAATTGGTCATCACAATGTATGCAGCTTCGTCTTCATAAATAGTATTCGAGATGCATTTGTCGTTTTAAACAATGCCTTCAATGTATCCCACGTTTCTTTTGGTCCTTCTGAATCCAAAATGTAGGGAATAATTGCATCTCTGACTAACAAGTTGATGACATTCTATGTTTTCCATTTTCCACTGATCTTCTTCAATCAATGGCCTTGTTTCTTCACCTATCATGATCTCCCATAGCTCCTTTTCCATCAAAATGTCCTTTGAGCCTTTGTTGACATATAGAGCATGAGATGATGAAGTCGACGAAGCGTCTTGACTTCTTCGAGTATCTTCCTGCAACAACATAGTGATAATTCTGGTAAGAGTTAAGTCTAAGTGTGTCGATATGATCATCACCCAGATTTCATATGTAGAGGGCAATCTTGAAACGAAAGTCATAATTACATCTTGATCGTCTATGACTGATCCGACAACGACCATCTGTCACAAGAGATTAACTGGTTGACGTGCTTATGAAGTGAATCACCATTCGACATCTTGAGAATGAAAAATTCTTCGTAGATGTAAATTAGAAATTACATCTCTCACATCATATAGTGAGCTCAGATGTCTCATATTCTCTCGAAGTTTGAGCTCCAAGTGTCTGATAAATTGAGAATAATAAGTGCGAAAGCTTTAGCATACTTCGACTTCCACTTTGAGTTGGTTGTGTCGTCTTCAAGCTTCACTTCGATACCTGTGACAACATCCCAGCAACTCGTTGGTAATTAGCAAGGTCTTCATCTTAAATTTCCACAAATAAACAACATATCAATGGTGAATCCAAAGATGATGATGTTGCAGTTCAGCACCTACAACATGATGGAAATGATCAACTTCCTTTATTGCCCAGAAGATCGACAAGAGTTAGCAGACCACCTATCAGGTATATTGATGAGTCTGCAGCCTACCTTGTTCAGGAGCCAACAACTGTCGAAGAGGCACTCAGTCAGCCCGATTCCAAACTCTGGAAAGAAACTATGGATAAAGAGTATTCATCTCTTATCAAGAACCAGACATGGACGATTGTCAAATTACCTGCTAGCAGAAATGTAGTTGATTGCAAATGGATTTTTAAGAGAAGAAATCAGTCAGAACTGATGGGAGTCTCTCGAACAATTCGCAGAACAGTCGCGAAACTATCCTGAAATGAAAACGAAGTGACTCGAACAAAATTAGTTCGTGTGGAGGCCGGATATAGTTGCTGATCACTGCCTGCTATATCATCCCTACAATCCTCCAGAATGTAGATAGACATTGCTGATCTACGTTATGAATTAATATAGCATTCAACAAGATCGAACTAGTGTGCGAAATTGATTAAACAAGTAAATGAGATACAGAATAATAGCATATAACGATTCATCCAAGATCAGACAAAATACATAATACTATGTGCATGATAGCTACAATATCATCTATTGATCCTCTTGATTTTGAGCACTGTGTGACAGACCCATACAACGCATTGGCATGAGAGAAATATGTTCCCCCACGAATAGTGTCTCGCTTGCTAGCGGACTTCTTGGATCTATTGATCCTCTTACAAAATTGTCTCGCTCACAGGCGGACATGTATTTTGTATTTTTCGTCTATTTTTGTGTATTTTATGCATCAAGCAAAAATGTATATATTTTGCGCACTTTTGTGTCATTTTGAGTAACATCCCTAATCAGACAGATTAGACATCTATAACTAATCATGGATTACAAGAGTGGTGGATTAGCCACGTCCTAACGTTCTTTTGCCGATGTCACCAAATCAGATCAAGGATTTGTACCTCACGATATCTGGTTGATCTTCTCGGTTTCTTTGAGCACGAATGATTTTGTGTCGCGAACATTTTCGCTTCATGTCTTTTCGTCAAATTGAGAGTTGAAAGCTAGCAGAGCTTTGGTAATAGAAATGTTTTGTTTTCTTCATCTCCCTCTCAAAGCATGATAGCTTGATGACTCCAAAACTGCTCCTCTGTTTCTCAAACAGACCTTTGTCTAAGGCCTTTGTGAAAATGTTAGCAACCATCTCCTTCGTTCCTGTGAAAATAGTCTGCAGCATCTTCTTCCTGATCAGAACCCTTATCAAGTGGTACTTGATTGCGATGTGTTTCGTCCTTGAGTAAAACACAGAATCTTTTGTCAGATGTATTGCAAATTTATTGACTGTCCCTTTGCCTTCCACGCGTATGGTGCTTGAATCTCCAAGGTAGATGAATTGATCTTTGCTATAAGCTCCATACTCGATAAACCATTCCTTGCAAGAGGTCATGTGTTGGGTAGCACCATTGTCCAGGTACCAGCTATCGTGGTCTTTGTTGTCACTGTTGTAAGCCATTAACAAGTGTGTATCTTGCTCCTTAAATTCCACTGCATTGGAGGAGTTTGGCTGCTATTGTTATTGCTTCTTTGCCTCATTGTAGATGTGGATACGACACTCTTTGATGTCAGGCTCTCATGCAATATCTATAGAAAAGTTTCTTGCGTGATCCACTATTCTCACCTTGAGTGTGAGGCTTCTATTGTTACTGCTGTTGCACTTGATTCTTGCCCTTGGAATAGTTTTTCTTCTTGGTGTACAGGGCCATGGATTTGTCTTTGATGGACAGGCCACTGGTCTTTCTTCACATTTCTTCTTGAAGAAGATGACTGATCACCTTTTGAAGAGTGAGGCCGGGTTGTGTGGAGATCATCACCACAAAGTGTTCATACGACTTTGGAAGAGAAGAAAGCAAGGTCATAACGGCATCATCATCTTGAATAGCACATCCTACAACTAATAACTGATCCATTAAAGATTTGAAGCTGTTGATGTGAGAAGTGATGGCAGTAGAATCAGACATGCTAAGTGTAAAGAACTTTCTCCTAAGGTGCAACCTAGTGGTTACATTGTCTCGTATAGATTTGATAATAAATCAAGTGCTTCCTTAGAGGTTTTGCATGCATTAACATGGGATATTTGGGAGTGGGCCAGATTGAGTGTAATACATGCTAAGGCCTTCTGATCTTTGATCTTCCATGCCTTTGCTTGATCACCATCGTCTGGTTTGAGGCCAGAATCTTCTATACATCCCAAAGTTCTCTATCTATCAACATCATTCAGAGTTTTAACTTCCAGATATAGAAGTTAGATCCATTGAACTTGTCAATGATTCTAGCTTCGTTGGATGATGTAGACGAAGAGCTACCAATATGAGACATGTTAATAATAATACAAATAGAACAAACTTAATCTCTAGGTTTATTTGAACAAAGCTCTGATACCAATCTGATGGGGCAACGGAGAACGCGAATGGAGAAGAGAGCAAGAATATTTGCAGAACAGCTCTCCCACTATAATGGGCTGCCAGATGCAAAACAGTTCAATAGATTGTTAATGCTAAGTGTAGTCACAGCTCAAGCACTATATGCCCAACAAGATCTTATAAATTAGTTTATACTCACAAAAATAAAAAACGAGTACAGTCTATCGAAGAGATTAAAAATGGTTTGAGGTATTACTTGATATTAGATTCAATAAAAAGTTCAGTTTCGAAATAAATTGAAAGAGTAGTATGATAGCGCACGTTCCTCAGGCGTTAGAGATAGCCATCGTCTGATCAGAAGTTGAGGAGTCGTAGACGTCCGTGTTCTGATCAGAGTGAGTGAACAAGTGTTATCAAACAACAATGAAGTGCATTAAAATCACAATAAGCATTCATCTACATTGTACATAGATAGAAAATTGCTGCTATATTACATTGAAGCACAACAAAATGGTAGTTACAACCAGAATGACGGCGTAACTGGGAGGCTCAAATTCATTCGTCTCATGGACGGAGCATCACATAGAGTGTGCTGGGATGATCCATTTATAGATTGCATCCATGTATTAATCACAATAAATGTTTGTCATCTAATTAGGCAAGTCGTTGTACTTGGAAGTATTTGGCTTGTGATGACAACTGTACATTGTGTACACGGTCAACCGGTAGGGAATGTTGCAAATCTCTCTCACTTCTCTTTTTACGTGAAGTGGCTTTCTCTCACTTCGCCTTTTTGGGAAGTGGCTGGAATGTTCCTCGTTCAAAATAGACGACCTTCGGAATTTTCTCTCTTTGCATTTTTCGAAAAAAGTGCGAAAAAATCGAAGGCATTAAAAAATAGTTAAACTTTTGAACTGCCCATAAGTTTCACTTCTTCAAAATAGTTGAAAGAAAAAAGCCGAAGGTAAGTGTCACATTTTTTGAGAAAGTGCAAAAAATGCGAACCGTGCAACACTTAGTCTATTTCTGCAGACTTGTTCTAAATGCTAGTTTGTGGAAGTCCTTGAAGATGGCCAAGTCTTCAATGGTCTTCAAATAGTTGAACTTAACATTTGAACATGGAGAATAATAGGATTGGTTACCCTTTGTTGGAGATCAGCCGGAAGTCCGTTGTAGTCATTCTTCAAATAGTTCAGTTGTCTAAGTTGTGATTCCTACAGGTATCAGATGAGCAGACATAGAACCCAAAATAGGTTTCACCTGATCCTAGATCAAAGATCAGTAAATGTGCAAGAAGACTCTTGAGATAGAAATTAGTTATTCACCAAGGAGACAACTGTGGGCTTAATTTCCAATAGTAGGGACAAGTATACTCACACCTTATGCCATGCAAGCTACAAAGCTCTTTCATCCTAGAGCTCCACACTTACAAAGCTCCACACCCGTTGAGCTGCCAACTGGCAACACGAAAGAATTTCTTTTGTTTTCTTTTCGTTTCTTGTCGTGTCGTGTCTTTTGGTCCTGGAGGCATGTTTGACTTTCGCGAATCATTCGACCTTCAAGTTTCGCTTCGCTTCGTGTCTTAGGGTTTTCGAGGTACGTTGACTATGTAGAAAAAATCTCATCACAATCTCATAAAATGCAATTTTGGGATGACCTCCAAGAATTGGCCTCCTTTCTAATCTTATACACCTTCACATGTGTGGGGAAGGTACCTGGGACACAAATCTAGTGACAGATCCCAAAAAACCAATGCTCTCATTTGTTAGAAGCTCGCCCACCAAAAGTTAGCTATTTTGGCTTCAAATTTTGATCAAATACTCAGCCTCGAGCACTTGGCTCTGACACCATGTTGAAATTCAGATATAAAGAACCTAAAATGGATTCATTTAATCAATGCTTTCAATGATTCTATCATCTAACACAAGCTAGAATTGATCTTGAATTTGATTGTTCTTGTTTGTTTTTGATCAATTCTAGCTTGTGTTAGATGATAGAATCATTGAAAGCATTGAATTCAATCCCTCTTGAGGATTAAATGAATCCATTTTAGGTCCTTGATGTATGCATTTCAACAATATTGTGTTCTCTTACTCAAATCAAGGAATACAAAATAATCACTTAAGATAATTGGTTTGGTGGTAGGCGATGATTTTTTTTTCGCTAGGAACAAAGGTCGTTAAGAAACTAGCCCCATGGAATTCCAAATCCCTAAATTCCTGAATAAGTGATTGATCTTGATCTTATTAGATTATCGTGTATTCTTCATCAAACCAAGGAATACAAAAAAAATCATCTAATATCATCGCTTGTTGGTTGTAGTCATGTTTTGCTAGCAAGGCTCTTTTGTAAAAAACAAAGGTAGTCCATGTTCCTATGTCTCTAGCAAGAAAATTGTGAGGAATTACAAGCATGACTAGTTCCAAGTCATATTTTTCTAATCAATTTTTTGGACCATAGACATATTTTTTGCAAATAGATGTCTTATTTTTTTAGTTTTGACTACCTAAAGGTCTTAACAATAATTTATGTTGTAGTAAGTGTAACTAGTTTGCTACTATATCATGGATTGAAGTTGTGAAGACATAATCTCAAATGGTTTGTTATCTTGCCTCGTTGATTGTTTCAGAGAAAACCATTTAGTGCCATATTGAAATTTGAATTACCAAAATGTAGGCTTAAAGCCAAGAGACTAATGTCATTGGACAACATGGTATTTGAAACTAGCGGATTATTTTCCAAATTGCCTAAATCATCAATACAAATTGAGGTAAACTTTTTCAAAATTCGGGACGATGGGTGTTAGGTTTGTTGCAAGATATTGGTGTATTTTACGATTCTTTTTTGTTGCTTTATTCCGTGTAGGACTTTAAACAAATGGTATCAACGAAAAAGATGGAGAATCCATTGCATTTTGTTGCCACAAACATGGAGGAAGGAATCCATGCTCACTGCAACCATCCTGCACAAGTTAATAGTGGATTTGATCAAGGAGGTGGGTGGGGTGAACTTCAACATGGACATGTTGTCAGTCATCCTTAGTGAGTTGAGAGTTGTTCGAACACACATTTCACCTTTAATCCCCTTGTGTTGAATGTATGCTCGTGATGCAACTAGAATAGTTGATAAGCAAAAATTGTGACTGAAGCAGTTTTTAAGACAAAGGGCTATATTATGGACAATAGTCACTTTGTGCATTCAAAAGCTAGAGCTTTGGACAATGTTGTCTTGCTTGGTGACTACATGAAGATACTTTGGGATCCCATATGGGAAGAGCTAAGTGTTGAGTTTGATGCCTGCTAGAATGACCTGGTGATCACATGTTCGTTTGTTGGGATGGGAACCATCATTTGATGGGACGGATGGAAGCGATCCATGAGGAGTTCAAACAAGACATGAAGGGACATTTGTTGGTGTGAGCTATTTTTATAGCCCCAGGTAAAGATTTAGAGATGTAGTTGTTGTCAACTCAGAAGCAAATAAATAGGTTGTTTTTATGACATTTTTTATTTGTTAGACATTGTTTGCAAATGAATATATCATGTGCATTCAATATAGCTCATAATGATGCTTGTTGTCCAGATTGAGCATCTCCATCAAGTTAAAGGACCAATTGTATAGTGTGAGATGACTAATGTAACGAGTGTTCTCCCAATCTTTTCAAGAGTAGGTATAGCAAGATGTGGAGCTTTTGCAGTTTGAAAAGATCAAGGAGATCTAAAAAACAAGATTTAACCAAGCTTACTATGTAGGCTTGAGAATCTTTCATAAATTACATTTTTAACTTCTATCAAGGGGGCTTAATACTTTCAAGCTCTTTCCCAAGGGCTTTGTATATTTAGATCCCATCAAAAAGTGGGTGTAGTACTATATCAATGAGAGTTGAGGTTTTTAAGGCCATCCAAATTAAGAATGCCACAAAAAATTTGCCTCGAGGTCCTCAAACTCTATGTCATAGTCCAATTGCGTCAATTTTAAGATCACACGCATTAGGAGAAAACAATCAACATGCGAGAGACAAACTTAACGAGTCGAGTCACCATCCATGACTCCATGGATATTGGAGGAGCGTCAAACTTTGGAGTTACTTAGTGTGGGGCTGGATGATGGGTTCCATCACATACGTGACTATGTGACTTTTCAACATAATGGTGACTTGTGGAAGAAAAGAAAAGAAAAGGTAGTAGTAGTAGTAACAGAGTAGGTAGACCATAGGGTGGATTCATGGCTTTTGCTGCACGTCTGGCCCGCAGATTCTCTGCCCTGATTTAGGGGAATCTTTCGTTGTTTCTCCTTCTTCTTCTTCTTCTTCTTTTTTCCTTTATTTTTTATTTCTCGAGTAATTCCTTACCCATTTTTTTCGATCTTCGTCTTTCTTTTTCTCCTCTACCTCCTCCTGTTTATTATCCCGGAATTTTCTTTGCCCTTCCTTCTCTTATTCCTCCACCTCCTCCTGTTCTTTTTCTCCTCCTGAATACCTCGGGTCTTCTTCCTTTTTGCTTCTTACATCGGTTGTTTATCTCTTCCGATTTCCATCTTGGATAGTTCTGTTTTTATTCCTTTTTTCCTTCTTACATCGCCTCTTTACTTCTTGGAATTTCCATCCTGGATAGATCTGTTTTTCATCGTTTTTCCTTCTTACATCGGCAGTTTACCTCCTGGAATTTCCATCCTGGATAGGTCTGTTTCACATCCTGTTTTTCCTTCTTACATCGGCTGTTTACCTCTCGGAATCTCCATTGCTTTTACCTGTAACTGCTGTAGATTGATTGTAATTTGTGATGCTTCACCAAGCAAACAGTGAGCACCTGTTCAATCAATGTATTATTATTATTATTATTCTGATTATGATGGTGGGCTAGCATTAGAAGAGTGAAGGATTGATTATTATACGAGCTCTGACTGACCCGATCAATGCTGAGATGATGGATAGTGGATCGCGGCATCGCCCATGTTGCAGATTGCGTGCAAGCAAGCGAGCATTTATGTTTATGTTCGCTGCATTGGGTTGCGCTTACATGGGAAGCTGGAATGGTGGTGGGCCTCGTAGCTACGCCACTTCCAACTTTTTTGAGGTGATGGCGTTTGAATAGTGGCGCTGATAAAGAGGGTTGTCGCAAGAATCTCAAGGACTGAGCATTTGCCCTGGCGGGCTTGGGGTGGGTCCTATACATTTGTACATTGGAACTCTCTCTCTCTCTCTCTCTCTCTCTCTCTCTCTGGGAATCCTCCAAGCGAGGTGACTGTTTTGGTCCGTTTTGTGTGTTGGAATAAACAAGCAGGAGTGCAGGTTCTTCTTTGGGCTCACCATTCAGCTTCCTGCATCTTTTTCAGCAATTCTAGTTTCTTCAGCTTCCTGCATCCTTTACAATTTCTAGTTTTTTCAACACCGATTTCGAATCAGGAATCCTTTGATCAGTGAGAGCAGGAATACAGGAGAAGACACTGTTTGTGGCAGTGTTTCCATCTGTTTTTGGGCAGAACTTCTGGCAAGAGATACGCTGTTTCCGAAAATAAGCCGCATGCTTGATGTGAATGCTGTACTTCACTAAGTCCGCTTATTCAATTTTGCTTCTCCCTCGATTTGCCTGCTCCATCGCAATTCTTCTTTTCTCAACGTTTTATGCATGGTGTTGTTCAAAGCCTGTAGATTTTGTTGGGAACAAAGAAAATGGCGGAATCAGGGGAACTTGGAACAAAGGAGGAAAAGCCTGGAAATAAGGCAGCTCGACCACAAAGGTTTACCCGGAATGGGTCATCACCGATGCGGCACATACAAATTAAGCATGATGTTTGCAGTGAAGTGATATCCAGACTCGCAGAAGAGCACAATGGAGCAGAGGTTGACCCTACATTTGCTGAGGAGCTTCATGCACATTTCATGCGTCTTCCCAGCAGGTTTGTGTCAGAGTCTCCTGTTTAGTTTGATGTTGGCAATGCACATTACGAAGTGGAGAGTGGTTTTTCTAGTGACCTTTTTGAGTGGTAAGGGTTGTTTGAGAAATTCCGGCAACCCCGTTAGGGTGAGATACAAAGGTGAAAATCATGCAGAACATTAGTAAAGGTCTGTAGCAAGATCCTCTATCCTCGTAAAAGTTGAAGGGAAATGTCACTTATTCTTACTTTAACAGTCATCTGATGCACTGCGTAACATCTTTCTTTTCACTCTATAGCTTATATGCATTAGCAAGCTTTATGATAAAGTATCACTTCACAAGTGAAACATAATCAAAATATAAGGTTAAGGTGCAATTTTGAATTTTTGAGTGTTGAGGTCATTGCAAATGGTTCGTTTGAAGTCTTTATTCTCTGAATGGTTCATTATAAGTCTCCATTCCCCAAATCGTCGCTAAATAGCATAGGTCAAATTTAAGATGGTTATTTGTGATCTATTCGACAAGGTTTTGTTAGAAATTAATGTTTATTTGCACCCTTAATGTTGGTTTGGTCATGCCTGCGAGCTATTTTAGGGGCCATTTTTATTTTTAATATATTAAAGTTCTAAAGTCAATTAGTCTTGCTTGTAGGAGGGCACACTGGTTCTAGATTAGAACATGATTTTACACTTAGAAAATCAATAAGGATCTTCACCCAAAATAGGAAACAATTATAGTAATCAGCTTTTTGCTTTTAGCTTTTGCTAAGGACTAGAGAGATTATATAAGGAGGGCCGCTGCCCCACCTCCGATCATTCCATTGTAGAGAGCTATGCTCATTCTTCTATTAATCTAAGTTCTCTTTAATCTCTTATGTTGATCTTAATTTGTGTGTGTGAGTGCTAATATGATTAGTTCACTCTTATCTAGAATTTGAGCATCAAATTCTGACATGGTATTAGAGCGAGCTTCTTGATCTTGGAAGCTATCAAGATTCTACGTGAGAGAGAGAGATTGTTTTTGTGGGTGTGCAATCAGATTATTGAAGGGAGTCATCGTTGTTATGAGCACAATCTGGATCTTATAGGAGGAGATCGAATCGTCAAAGAAAAGTAGCAGTTATGTTCGCTGGCTGTCTACTAGACCTGTTCGCTGCCTGCTGTACCTGATCGCTGGCTGGGTGCTAACCTGTTTGTTACTTGTACTGCCTGCAAACCTGATTGTTGGCTGGCTGTTGACCTGCTCGCTGAACTGCAGATTTGTTCGTTGCCTACCTGAATCGCAACCCAGACTAGATTCACTTGATATTTTGGTTTGTCTCCACATTTTTGATGGAATATCAACTTCATTTGCATACCCATCTTGGCCTAACCCTACAATTTTAAGGTTTTTTCCTAGACCATGACACCTTTTCCTTTGACCGTGTATATCCTTGTAGAGCACCACAATCAGTCAATCATAGGTAGGACACTACAACATGCATAACAACCAACTTGTAGGCAGGTAGATAAATGATCTGAGCAACTTCTGTGATGGATATTTGCAATGATCTAGTTGCGATCTTTAGCAGGAAAACCCTATCAACAACAACAATCCTAATCAGTTCCAGCAATTAACCTCCTGTATGATCTTCCCAGCTTGTCAGTGATCTGAATCAACAACAATAGCGATCTGAAACTTCTTAGTTTCAGCGATCTTTTCAAGACACTTTTGCCCTTGTAGCAAATCATCAGCTTGGAGCAAGTGTCAAAAGCTCTGGCAATAAACCTTCAAATGTAATGCTACTTCTTTGTGTACTTCTACCTTGCCCTACAGTAACAAATGTCTCTTGAAAGAGACCTGCATCATCGATCAAGGCTCTCCATGTTGAATCCTTCTGCTTCTTTTTTTGTTCTATATCCCTTTCTTCAAGAAATTCAGGATATACAATCTCGGATCTTTTTGACTTCAACCTGGAACTCCTCAATCAAAATTTTCCTTGAAAACTTTATTTTAGATCCCAGCAACAAATCTTAGATGACTACTAGTAGATCTTGCATGATTTGGGCTCCTCCAATACATAAGGTTTAAGAGATCTCAAATAACTATGAAACTGCCCTTTGCCTTTCTTCACTAGCTTGATCTGAATGTGGACCAATGGAAACAACTTTGGAAAGTTGACGTTGTAAAAAAGTTCACAAAGACGGTTGCTTTTTGCTATTTGTAGTCTTTATCTCGAAGATTAATATTGCTTACTTTCCCCCTAAAAATACTTCACCTACTTCATAGACTTTGTTTTCTTTAAAATTGGATCCAGCTACTGATTTCAAGTTGACCTGATGGCCTCAAGCAAATTTGAAGAAATTGTCATGCAACTCCTATCACAAAACAGTTGTACCTTGCTTGCAAGTACGACTTGTCTCATCTCAGTCACAATCTTGTTTTTGGAAAAATGATTGCCCATTACAATTGTTTCTTACCGTTCTCTGCTCGTTACCGTTCTTGATAACAATGGTGACACTCCCAACAGTCTGCATTGTAGTAACCTGCCTTGCTACAAACTTCATTCAATGAAGGACATTGAATTGAAAGATACAAGAGTGGTAGGACATACTCCATTATGTAGAATTTGCTAGAGAGACCTATGTCTAAATATGCTAAAGCAACTAATTAATAATAAGGCTCTTAATCTGGTATTCATCCTAAATAGCTGTCACTACCAAAATAGTGCATATATTCATGCACATATACTATTGACTAGATTCTAACTTAGACTATCATTACCAAAAGTAGGTGCCTAGTCATAGCACCTAGGCTTGGCCTTAATTATCCTAATTAATCATTTAGGGGTATCAATCAAACATTTCTTTTAACACACTCAAATGACATCTTGACATCTTTTTCTAGGAAGTCCAGTCACAAAATCCATTGAAATCCTAATTGGTAATGTCCACTAGATGTAATAGGCTAGCTGCTTTGAGTCTTTCCGTTTTAATAACTTGGCATTGTTCATATCTTTGAACGTATGATTTTTGGCCAATAAAAATTGCTTTTAATAAGGTCAAGTGTCCTCTATATGCCTTTGTGTCTTGCATGAGGACTATCATGATATTCATGCAAGATTTGGGCCCTGATATCATCTTTATCTGGCACACAAAATTTTCCATTATGGAAAAGTAAGCCGTTCCTAATAGAATAATCTTACTATATTTTTCCAACTCAGGATTTCTTGGAGTCTTTCCTAGATCTAGAGTTTCTTGCTAGGACTTCTTGCCATATGCAACTAAAAAACACACGAGTCTGACATAGATCTTAAAGAGAAAGATACAAACTTGGATTGAATCTCTCAATCCAACTCAAAACATCGACGACATGATTCGACGTAGCCTTATTGTACTTAATTTCAAACTCGAGATCTTGAATGAGTTTCGACGATCTAGCTTTTCGGCCTCTCAAGTCTATGGCATCATAGATATACTTAAGGGACCGATAATCCACCATCACTGTGAATCCGGATCCATACAAGGAATGGAGCCAAATCTTTAGCGCATGTATAACAACAAATAGTTCCTTCTCATTTGTAGAGTACCTACTACCTACATCGAGCAAGATCCAACTTTTCGTTTTTAAAAGCTATTGGTTTATCATCCTAATAAAGGAATGCTCCTATTGCATAATTGCTAGGAGGTATGTCTTGTTCGGATCGACTATGTGTAGTACAGGCGCAATAGACACACAATACTTCATAGCTTTCATTCAATTCATCGACATTGAATAGGTGGGTTGAATTTAAACAATTGTGTTTAGCAATCCTCTTTATCTCCTTAAGATTTGTTAGGAACTTTCTTCCTTCTAGCCTTGGAATCAATGTCACAAAACTTCTTTTTCCACTTTTTGTGAAAGGGAGCTAGAAAGTTTTTGTCCTTAGGCTCTTGCTTAGGAGCCTATTGCTCCTTTCAAGCCAAAGAATGGGTGTCATCAACGATTCTTGCAAATTCTACGATATCCTTCCAAAGTGTGTGGTGTGACGTATCTCAAGCTAGTACTCCTTGGGAAAACCAAGAATGAAGTGTAGCTTGAGCAAAGTCGGGTCCATGTGATTGGCGAAACGAGAAACCACCTCTTAGAAATCTTGTAAAAAGACGTCAAGGTGTTTCGTTTCCATATGCAAGGTTGCAAATGATGATAATGCTCAAAATTGTTTAAAATTGGCAAAAACCCAGTTGGCCTTGTATAAAGTCCTACACGCTGGATACTATCCTAAGTATGCCAAGCAAAGCAACAACAAAGGGAATGGGTGGTGGATAAACCAGCCCAACCAAACCTAGATTGTACGGATCTAGCCCCCAAGCTATGGATCAATCACAGTCATGGAAAGAGGAATCACACTAGCAGCATGTAGCTACCAATCACAGAATCAAGCATACACTAGTGAGAGCCCAATAGGTATACTTATACCCTCCAAGGCCCATACACCACTAGTAGTGCACTGTGACACCTCACTGGACACCTCTGCAGCCCATCTGGGCCACGTCATCCAGTTCCCTAATGACTCACTGATAGAGCCATACCAACTCCACCACCATGTGTTTAGGCCTACAACCATTAATTATGACCATGTACACATAAGGGCCCCAATTCCCTTATAGTCACAATTAACTTACGGGTTGTTGGTCTACTGATCCCCAGCGTGAACACGCTACCCGAGACCAGTCATGGGCATGACATTCTTCCCCCCTTATTCAAGGTCTGTCCTCAGAACTTAAAACTGGGGAAGTTCCTCCTTAAGCTTCCTTCCTGTTCCCAGGAATCATCATCGTCTGTACATCCCTTCCATCGAACCAGATGCTCGGTAACTATACGATTTCTCAATCGTTTAGTTCTTGTATCCAAGATCTTTTCGGGTTCAAATCGAGACACACCCGTGACAAATTCCAAGGCCTAGCTATGGAGTATCATAACAACATAGTAAGCACACTATGAAAGCTTGAAAAACCTGCGAGGCAATATGGCTCAGGAGACTTCTTGGGGAGGTGCAGATTCCACAGGATGGTCCTACTATTCTTCAGTGTGACAGCCAGAGTTGCATCCAGCTTGCCAAAAATCTTGTGTACCATGCTCATACGAAGCATATTGAGGTGGATCAGCACTTCTTACGAGAGAAGATACAAAGCGGAGAAATTCAGCTTGAGTATTGTACTACCAACGATCAAGCAGCAGATATCTTTACTAAGGCACTTAGTAGAGAAAAATTTGAAAAGTTTCGTAGCATGCTAGGTGTTGGTATGAACAAAATAGCCATTGAGGGGGGGTGCTGAAATAAATGCCTATTTTGCCCCTTAAGTTTTGTATACTTGTAACTTGTAAGTTGTGCATAAGACATGGGGGTAAAACATTTATGTACATAGTACACCCCACTTGTGCTAATTAGGCAAGTAATAACAAGTAGGTTGAGGACCCATGTGGGTTCTAGAGCTAGAATTAGCAAGACACCACCTCCAGACATTACATGCTAAATGTAGCCCAAAGTTTGTAGGGGTTTCCACGCCCTACTACTCTTTGAATAATCATTCAAGTTGTGTGAGCTTTGAAGTCCTCTCTCTCTTGATTTTGTGTTCTACTCCATAGCTTTTGCCGCTGCCCTGTACTCAGCCTTTGTCGATGATAAGGTAACTGTGGGCTGTTTCTTGCAACACCAAGAAATGGCCCCTGAACCAAGGTTGAAAGTGTAACCTATGGTCGACTTTCGATCATCCCTATCACCTGCCCAATCCGAATCGGTAAAGCCTCCAAGCTGAAGCTTTCCATCATCTGTATACTCAATCCCATAGCAGGTTGTCCCTTTGACATACCTCAAAACCCTCTTGGCTGCTTTCCAATGTGCTTCAGTTGGAGAACTCATGAACTGGCTTGCTACACCAACCGCATAGGAAATGTCTGGTCTCGTAGTGGTGAGATAAATCAGGCTACCCACAAGCTGCCTATAAAGAGTCTCGTCCACAAAAGGAGTGCCATCATCTCTAGATGGCTTACTGCTGGTATCAATGGGCGTGGAAACGGGTTTGTAATCCTGCATGTTGAACCTGTTCAAGACTTCACGTGCATAGTTAGCTTGGGAAATAAACACACATTTTTCCTTTTTCCAAACCTCCAAGCCAAGACAATAGTGGATTAAACCCAAATCCTTCATCTCGAACTCATTTATGTAGACTTCTTCAGCCAACTGTCCATTGAGAAAAGCACTCTTCACGTCCATTTGATGGACCTCGCAACCAAAAAATGCAGCCAATGCTGAAACCAACTTGATAGACGTCATCTTAGCTACCGGTGCAAACGTCTCATCATAGTCCAAACCCTCCTTCTGTGCATAGCCTTTAGCAACCAGCCTTGCCTTATGCTTTTCGATGCTCCCATCCGATTTGTATTTGGTCCTGCAGACCCACTTACAGCCAATAGGACGCTTCCCTTTTGGTAACTTCACCAAATCCCATGTATCATTCTTGAGAATGGAGTCGTACTCCTCTTGCATAGCATGTTGCCATACCTTCTCATCTACTGCCTCAACGAATGTATGCGGATCTTGTGAATCCAAAATAGTAGTCATAAGTGCATAGTTTGTCTCTTGGTGTTCATGCTGCTGGGCTTGCCTTTGAGACCTCCTAGCCCCTGGATTCTGCTCTCTCCCTCATCCAATATCAAACCATCCTACACAGTTTGCCATTACCACTTGGGAAACTTCTTCCTTGCAGTTGGTGATGAAGCGGTGAATAGGACTCACAGATTTGCCCCTTTCCTTTCGCTTCCTAGCCTCCTCGGATTCTTCCTCTTGATCACTCATATGATCACCCAATATACGGATGTGGATCATCAAGTATTGGCACAAATTCACTTGGACCATCCTCCATCTCAAGTTCCTCTATAGGAGTCGTTTGATCTTCTTCAAAGATCACATCTCGACTTATGATCCTCTTCTTGCTAGTAAGATCGTAAAGTCGGTAAGCTTTGCTTTCTTCACTGTATCCCAAGAAAATACATTTTGCTGATTTTGCATCCAGCTTCTTCCTGTTATCCTTGGGAATATGGGCATAGGCCGTACAACCAAACACTCGCAAAGCGCCCACCTTGTGCTTGATGCCGCTAAATGCCTCTTCTGGAGTCTTGCCTTCCACAACTTTTGTTGGACTTCTATTCAACAAAAACACTGCTGTGTGCATTGCCTCGCCCCAAAAGAGTTGGGCAACCTCTTTGCCTTGAGCATGCACCTTGCACACTCCACAATAGTTCGGTTCTTTCTCTCTGCTACGCCGTTTTGTTGAGGGGTATGAGGAGCTGTAAGCTGCCTTTTGATCCCATTGGCCTTGCAGAATTCCACAAATTCTGTCTTAATGAACTCTCCACCACCGTCTAACCTGAGCATCTTTATCTTCTTTTCTGAATGTTCTTCTACCAAAGCTTTGAAATGCAGGAAGTACTTGAATGCTTCAGATTTTAACTTCAAGAAATAAATCCAAATCTTGCGTGAGAAGTCATCAATAAAGGTCATAAAGTAATATGCCCCCCCTGCAGATTTGGTTTGGGTTGGCCCCCACAAATCTGAATGTACCAAGTCAAGTATGCCTACTGCCCTGGTGGTGCTCTCCTTGGGAAACTTATGTCTTTGTTGTTTTCCCATAGCGCAAGCCTCGCAAACTGAAGAACTTGGCTTAACAACTGGAACCCCCTCCACCATATGATGCTGGTTCAACACCTGCATGCTTTGGTAGCCAAGATGTCTATACCTCTCATGCCACAATCTATCCACATCACTTCCTTTTGTTGTATAAGCATGTTGACTAGGGATAGAAGTGTACAACCTGTATAGATTATCTTCCTGCAATCCTTTGGCCACAACCTTCATATTATCACTCAAGTCCAACACAAGACAAGAAGTAGCATCAAATTCTACTTTCATATTTTGTTGAGTGATAGCTCCTACTGAAAGAAGATTTTTAGCAAGTCCTAGTACATATAAGACATTCTTAATGACTTTGACTTCTCCTGATGGAAGCTTTACAGGTACTGTGCCCTTTCCCTTGACCTTGTGTTGAGTTGTCACCTAGGCACACCTCTCTCACAAATCCTCACAAAGGTATCAAACCAATCCCTATGAGGGGTCATGTGCTTTGAAGCACCTGAGTCAATGTACCAACCACCTGTTGTAGCTTGTGAGGCCAATGCAATAGAGAATAACTCAGCTTGGGCAGCGAGGAAACAAGGCTGAAAAATTAGAGATCGCCCTTCAAGGGTAAAAAAAAGTTTGCGATAAAGACGGGGAGCAATCCCGATGCGCGATGAAGTTGGGTGGGAGTGGCTTTCTAAGCTCTGCAAGCTTCTTCCTGCACTCAAAAGCAAAGTGTCCATATTTACCACAGTAATTGCAATTCCCCTTCCTTCGAGGTGTGGAAGAAGTATTTGAGGAGGATTGTGCTTCTGACATCTGCAAGTTCTCCATTCCTTGCTCAAGTGTTTGTGGTGCTCCTTTGTTCTTGCCTTTACCTTTCTTCTTATCCTTGGCTGGATTTTGCTTCTTCTTAGAAGCAAAGGCATGCTCCTGGAAATCTTCCCTCTTGGAGAGATTAACTCTCCTCATCTCCTCCTGTAACAAGAGACCATAGACTTCTTCATAGGTAGGGATCTTCTCTCTCACAGATATCATCATCACAAAGTTCTGATAAGCATATAACAAGCTATTCAGAACTTTTGGCACCAAGTCTTTGTCAGCAACAGACTCTCCAAGCACAGAAAGCTGATATCTAAGATCCCGAATCTTAGTAAGATGATCAGTAATTGTCTCCCCTGTCTCCATTCTGAGAGTATACAACTTGTTCTTCAAGTAGGGAAAACTAGTTGTACTTGCTGTCTCATACAATGCACAAAGAATGTGCCATGCATCCCCTCACTGACATATTGATGATCCTGTGTGCCTTTTCCCCTCTCTTGATATAGTCCTTGAGTTCAAGTTCAGATGTTGGAACAGGCTCCTCACCTATCACAAGCTTCCAACATTGTTTGTCTTCAAGAATGTTCTGGATCTTGAATTTCCATATGCTAAAGTTAGTGCCATCAAGCCGGCTGGCTTCACTCAGCATGCTCTCTGCAAGACTAGACATAGCTGGATAGAAATGAAACACAGAAGGCAAACTGGGGTTTTCACCCAACTAGGGTATACAGCCACTTGCTCAATAACCCTCAGCTTCTGGATTTGAAACTATCCCCCTGTATGGCTGTCCTAGCCCTTGTCCAAGATCCACTCAGAACTTTCACTGAAGTCCCCACTGTAGAAAGCGCCCTCCTACAGTCCTGGCTGTCCAAAAAGACTCAAATTTTTTTGTCCCAAATTAGAAACTTTTTGGCTCCCTGTACTCCCCTTGCCAACAGTACTCCAACAATGCAGATAGCACAGAGATCAGATGCCCCTACAAACAGTGCTCCCTCCTCAAAGGTAAGCTGCTCTCCAGGAATGGTAGGAATCTGATCAAAACAAGTCCAAGCTTTCACCACACCAGAGACAACATAACCTGCTCTGATACCATGACAAATTCCAAGGCCTAGCTATGGAGTGTCATAACAACATAGTAAGCACACTATGAAAGCTTGAAAAAACCAGCTATCCTTCGGGATTCTCAAATATACCCAATCCCCCACTTGAAAGTCTCTCGGTGATCTTTTCGGATTTGCATAATGCCGGTCCCTATCCTGGGCACATTGGACATTTTCGTGCAATCTGTAGCATTTCCTGCATATCATGTAGGAAATCCACTACCTTCTGAAACTTGATCGTCCGAGCCTCGACTGCAATGGGTGACCTAGGCTCAAATCCGTACACAAGCACAAACGGGCTATAACCGGTAGCCGAATGCTTACTACTGTTATAGGCAAATTCGATTAATGGAAGATACTTCTCCCAATCAGATTGCTGTCGGGAAACATATGCCCGAAGCATTTGTTCCATCTCTGATTTGTTCTTTTCGTCTGTCCATCCGTTTCAGGATGATCAGAAGAACCCAAGCTCAGAGTTGTCTCTAGTTTAGCAAACACGGCCGACCAAAAGTGACCGGTGAACTTCGGATCGCGATTGCTCACAATATCACTTGGTAATCCGTAAAGTTTAAACAGACGCTCTACAAATGTCTGAGCTAAATCAGAAGCCTTCGCGGTGGTTTTTACCGGAATAAACGTAGCCAATTTGGTAAGACGGTCGACCACAACCCAAATTGCATCATCCTGTTTATTTGTTCGCGGTAACCCAACCGCGAAATCCATGGAAATACTATCCTATCTCTTATCTGGGATATCCAATGGATGTAACAATCCTCCAGCCTTATGGCGTTCAGCTTTATTCAACTGGCATTGGTCACACTTGACCACATAAGATTCTACAAAGGGCTTGAGTTTTGGCCAGTAAAAGTCCCTTCGTACCAAATCTAATGTACGATGTATGCCGGGATGTCCTACGCATGGTGAGTCATAACATTCATAAAGAATTTTATTTTTAATAACATCCACATCAGGCACACAAGCCTTTCCTTTCCTGAACAAAAGTCCATTACGGATAGAGAAGTCATCAGTACCCTTTTTATCCTTTCCCCCAGACTGATCACCATGAACATCAGTCTCGCTTGATGTAACTGCTAGAACCCTATTCCAGATTGGTCCAAAATGTGGGTCTTTATATAAAGACCTCTCAGGGAGAGATAAAAGTCTGTACTGATCTCAATGAAGGAAAGTTCATTCACTTCACCCATTCGACTAAGTGCATCAGCCACCTGATTAGAGGTGCCTTTGATATACCGCACTTCAAAGTCAAATTCTTGCATGAGTTCTGCCCATCTGGCCTTACGACCTCTTAAATGATTCTGATTACATAAATACTCTAAAGGTTGGTGATCTGTATTAACCACGAACTTATTACCATACAGATAATGTCTCCATGATTTCAAAGCATGGATAACCGCAAAAAGCTCTTTTTCCTGTGTGGTATACCTCACCTATGCATCAGT
This sequence comes from Diphasiastrum complanatum, assembly GCA_029204225.1. Taxonomy (NCBI): domain Eukaryota; kingdom Viridiplantae; phylum Streptophyta; class Lycopodiopsida; order Lycopodiales; family Lycopodiaceae; genus Diphasiastrum; species Diphasiastrum complanatum. The sequence goes on from CM055093.1 coordinate 57,349,787, forward strand.
TAGTTTCTTACTTTCAAAGGCAACGGGCTGGCCCTCCTGTAAGAGAACAGCTCCAACAGCCGTATCACTCTCGTCAGTTTTAATAACGAACGACAAATCTGGATCCGCTATCCTCAAGACTGGAGCTGAGGCAATTAGAAGCTTGAGTTTCCGAAAACTCTCATCTAACTTCTCATTCCACCTTATAGGAGGACTTGGCCTACCTTTGCGGCTTTTTACTTCTTTCAACATATTGTTGAGAGGTGCTGCAATCTTTGAGTACTCCTCTGCAAATCTACGGAAAAACACAATGAAACCTAAGAATGACTTAAGTTCACGCACTGTTTGAGGGACTGGCCATTCCACTACCGTCTTCACCTTTTCCTTGTCAATCTTGATCCCAAAAGAGGTGATCTTATGACCAAGGTAAAGAAGTTCCTTTTTAAAGAATTCGCACTTTGATTCCTTTGCATAAAGCTTCTCTTGTCTTAAGATACGTAAGACAGTACGGAGATGCTTAGCATGCTCTTTGAGTGTTCTACTGTAGATCAAAATATCGTCTAGAAACACTACTACAAACTTTCCCAAATATGGACGAAATAAATCGTTCATCATTTGCTGGAAAGTTGCTGGAGCATTGGTTAAACCAAAGGGCAAAACAAGAAACTCGTAGTGGCCAAACCTGGTCCTCAAACCGGTCTTAGATACATCTTCCGGATGTATGGTATCCCGTACGTAGATCAATTTTTTTGTGAAGTATTTAGCTCCATTCAACCGATCTATGAGATCATCCTTCATGGGCAACGAGTATTTATTTTTTACCCTAAGTTTGTTCAGACCCTTGTAATCCACACATAACCGAAAATCCCCATCTTTCTTACTCTTAAGAAGGATAGGTGCTCCCCATGGAGACTTACTTGATCTGATGTGCCCCATCCTGAGATATTCCTCGATTTGCCTAGCCACTTCCTCCTCTTCCTTTTGACTAAACTGGTATGGTTGTCTGAAGATAGGTCGACTATTGGGCAAAAGATCTATCTTATGGTCCACCGCCCGAGCGGGTGGTAGTCTGTAAGGTAGCCGTTTCGAAAAAACTTCACCAAATTCTTGTTTCAAATCTTGCAATAGCTGTTGTTCGTGATGCGAATTTTTGGTGTTAAAACATGAAAACACAATCACATCACCAACATCACAATGCATACGAGATTTTAAAACCAAATGAAAGAGTTTATACTCAGAATCATGAAGTTTCTCTATTAATTCAGCCGAGGAAATCATCAGCGAAGTACATCAGTCTCTCCAGTAATCGAGACTATTTGATCAAACTTATTTTTAAATACCAAAGTATGGTTTTTAAAATCTATTGCTAATGAATCTGATTTATCGAAAAACCATTCATAACCCAAGATCACATCAGTTGCCATGAAACTTGACGACTTTGTTTTCCGTTCGGGGCACTGTTTAGCACGGTGCCCGGGTTTATTGCAGAGAAAACACAAATTTTGCTTCAGCGCTGCCAACCGTGCTTTGTCTTTTACCACCAGCTTTTTCTTGTTCTTTTTCTTCTTAGATTGTTGGTACGCCTTTGCTTCCAGCTCGTCAAAAAACTGCTTCTTCCGCTTATTGGTTGATTTTTCCATTCTGGGTCTCGGGGCGGCTTGGCCGTGCACGCTTTTTCACGAGGCGACAATGGTGCTATCATAGGCCTTGGCCACACGGATAGCATCTTCCAGTGAATGGAGGATATTCCCTTTACACTCGTTTTGATAGTCAGCTGGCAGTTTCGAGATGAACTGCCACTGCTGTGCAACTTACGATCAAACAACGACACCTTGGCCAAAGAATCCAAGAACTCTTGGACATAAACGTCCAGTTCTCGCCCATCTTGCAGTTAATGAAACGGGTATATAACTCAGAATTGTCTATCGTGACAAAAGCTTTACGGAATTCCGTTAGGAATCCAGCCCAAGTCACTGGTTTCGTGGAAAGTTCCCTCCACCATGACGAGGCTTTGCCTTCCAGAAACAATAGAACCGAGGATATCCGCTTTTCTTCTGGGACATTGTGCAAGCTAAAATAGCTTGTCCAACGATTAACCCAGTCCTTGGCAACATCCGGGCGCTTGAATTTTTTATCAATACTTCCGGTTGGTATCCCAAGTTAGTTGAGATGATAGCTTGTAATTGGTTAAAAAGGTTCTGCATTTGCTTATCCCGCTGTTTATTGCTCTGATGAAGTTCTAAAACTCACTGGACACCTCTACAGCCCCACGTCATCCAGTTCTCTAATGACTCACTGAAAGACCCATACCAACTCCACCACCATGTGTTTAGGCCTACAACCATTAATTATGACCATGTACACATAAGGGCCCCAATTCCCTTATAGTCACAATTAACTTACGGGTTGTTGGTCTACTGATCCCTAGCGTGGACGCGCTACCCGAGATTAGTCATGGGCTTGACATTCTTCCCCCCTTATTCAAGTTCTGTCCTCAAAACTTAAAACTGGGGAAGTTCCTCCTTAAGCTTCCTTCCTGTTTCTAGGAATCATCATCGTCTGTACATCCCTTCCATCGAACCAGATGCTCGGTAACTACAAGATCTTTTCGGGTTCAAATCGAGACACACCCGATGATTCATCCAACAGGTCCAATTGATCTCCAGATCCAAGATGCTCTCCTTCACGTAGACTCTTCTTGAGTCGGCTTACGTGAAATACCGGATGCACTTGTGATCCTTCTGGGAGTTCCAATTGGTAAGCTAAGGATCCGATCTTTTTTAAGATCTGATACGGTCCATTATATCTAGGGGACAACGTATAATGCTTGCCGGTACGCATTACACTAGAATCCTTCGGGATTCTCAAATATACCCAATCCCCCACTCGAAAGTCTCTCGGTGAACTTTTCAGATTTGCATAATGCCAGTCCCTATCACACACTGGACATTTTCACGTGCAATCCATAGCATTTCCTGCATATCATGTAAGAAATCCGCTACTTTCTGAAACTTGATCGTTCAAGTCTCTACTGCAATGGGTGACCTAGGCTCAAATCCGTACATAAGCATAAACGGGCTATAACCAGTAGTTGAATGCTTACTACTATTATAGGCAAACTCGATCAATGGAAGATACTTCTCCCAATCCGATTGCCGTCGGGAAACATATGCCCGAAACATTTGTTCCATCGTCTGATTTGTTCTTTCCGTCTGTCCATCCGTCTCAGGATGATCAGAAGAACCCAAGCTCAGAGTCGTCTCTAGTTTGCAAACACGGCCGACCAAAAGTGACCGGTGAACTTCGGATCGCGATCGCTCACAATATCACTTGGTAATCCGTAAAGTCTAAATAGACGCTCTACAAATGTCTGAGCTAAATCAGAAGCCTTTGCGGTGGTTTTTACCGGAATAAATGTAGCCAATTTGATAAGACGGTCGACCTCAACCCAAATTGCATCATGCTGTTTATTCGTCCGCGGTAACCCAACCACGAAATCCATGGAAATACTATCCCATCTCTTATCCGAGATATCCAATGGATGCAACAATCCGCCAACCTTATGGCGTTCAGCTTTATTCAACTGGCATGGGTCACACTTGACCACATAAGATTCTACAAAGGGCTTGAGTTTTGGCCAGTAAAAGTCCCTTCGTACCAAATCTAATGTACGATGTATGCCGGGATGTCCTGCGCACGGTGAGTCTTGACATTCATAAAGAATTTTTTTTTAGTGACATCCACATCAGGCACACAAACCTTCCCTTTCCTGAACAAAAGTCCATTACGGATAGAGAAGTCATCAGCACCCTTTTTATCCTCCCCCCTTGACTGATCACCATGAACCTCAGTCTCGCTTGACGTAGCTGCTAGAACCCTATTCCAGATTGGTCCAAAATGTGGATCTTTATCATAAAGACCTCTCAGGGAGAGATAAAAGTCTGTACTGATCTCAATGAAGGAAAGTTCATTTACTTCACCAATTCGACTAAGTGCATTAGCAACCTGATGAGCCATCTGGCCTTACGACCTCTCAAATCATTCTGATTACATAAATACTTCAAAGGTTGGTGATCTGTGTTAACCACAAAGTTATTACCATACAGGTAATGTCTCCATGATTTCAAAGCATGGATCACCGGAAAAAGCTTTGGATACTATCCTAAGCATGCCAAGCAATGCAACAACAAAGGGAACGGGTGGTGGTGGATAAACCAGCCCAACCAAACCTGGATCGTACGGATCTAGCCCCCAATCACAATCATGGAAAGAGGAATCACACTAGCAGCATGTAGCTACCAATCACAGAATCAAGCATACACTAGTGAGAGCCCAATAGGTATACTTATACCCTCCAAGGCCCATGCACCACTAGTAGTGCATTGTGACACCTCACTGGACACCTCTGCAGCCTATCTGGGCCACATCATCCAGTTCCCTAATGACTCACTGATAGACCCATACCAACTCCACCACCATGTGTTTAGGCCTACAACCATTAATTATGACCACGTACACATAAGGGCACTAATTCCCTTATAGTTACAATTAACTTACGGGTAAGTGGTCTTTTGATCCCTAGCATGGACACGCTACCCGAGACCAGTCATGGGCATGACACCTTGTCTATCAAGCCTTGCCACTATGTATACGTCTTGTCACACAAAAACACGATCATAGTTGCAATCACGATGCCATCGTGTGCATGGAAAAATGAGAAGTCCATTTGTCATCACGACAAAACTACCCCTAGGTGCCTATCTTGTGCTTGTTGAGGCCTTTGCTCCAACCTTGGCACAATGTCCTTCAAGAAAAATTTAGGGCTAAATATTCGGTGTAACAAGGCTTTCCTAGACTAGTTCATTGCCCGAAGCTCTTGTTCTACCTATTCATGCTTATTATTCATATGCATGATTTGTTGCTATTGCAAATTGATGGTGTGGACCCCTCTTCCAAGTTAGTCATAGTCGGTGGGCTCGAGGATGGTGGTGCCTGAGTTAAGTCTGGTGGATGGGAGAAAAATGGTGAAACTTGGAGCAAAAACAACTAATAAATCTCTAACTATGTAAAAATACCTCGAAGGGGAACAACAACAACAAAATCTCATCAACAACAATCAAGAGGTGAATATTTTTGTTGCAATTAGAGGGACGAGAACATGTGCACCTTGTACATGAAAATCGGTGGCTTTGATACCAACTATTACTACTAGGTGTATTTTCGTAAGGTGACCGCACAACATCGAGTAATGAATGCTCTGTTACTGCCCATGCACAGAGTCACAACCAACTCACCCTTGTGCTCTGGAGCTGTCGACACTAGCCTCTTATGAAAACTGGCCCAAGATATCATCACATTCTGCTTTCATGGGTACTCATGGCTGAGATACATCGGGCCTCTTTCAGTCTCATACTCCCAAGTAGACTGAATGAATGATAGAAGGCTTTCCCATCTCTATATACATAGTACAAGTGGGCCCCACCACAAGCATGGCTTACGCTTAGATCTGTGACATGAGGCAGCCTTAGGTGTTGACATGAGGCACTAAAAAGATGTTGAAAACACTGGCCTGCCTCATGGCGAGCCGTCACCTTAGGGTCATATACCACTATGGTACTTAACTCTTGTAGAGACTGAGCATTTATTCTCTTGATGATGTTGGTACTGAGGATCATTATTTTGATATTCCTCTGGTTCATCATCACTGCTATATTGGCCAATGCATTAAAAACACCCCTATTTTCTTTGTGTTGCTCAAATTAGTCTTCACTTTATTCACGTTGCTCGTCATTGTCATTGTTTGCTTATTGGATCAATTGATATTCATACCCATCATCTCCATATTTGGTTTGATGTTTATACTCATAATCTTGGAATCCAGATTTGATTCTTGAGCAGGGACTTGTGAGTTATATGCTCACCAGTTGAAGAGTATGAATTGTTGTACAATGTAATTATCAGTAGTTGGATTGGCTATAAGTTTTATACTGTTGATAGTTTTTCCACCTTCCTAAAATTTTGAGTCCTCGAAGACTAAGATTATTGAGATTATTGCAATTCAAAACATGTTGCATTTATCGAAATGGAAGATTTATTGTTGTCAAGGATTCAACTGAAACTGATGTGGTCCAATTGTAATCAAAATTGATCACTGGTGGTTGCATCAATTCTCTGACCCTCATACTGTCTCTGTCTTTCATCTTCAATTGTCTATTTCTCAAGTGCAAGGTTAGTATCATTCATCCTCAACCTACTAAAAAATCATGATTGTGGTATGAAAAATAGCACTGCTGCACCCCAAGATCTAGAGATCAAAACAGGCAGTTCTAAAAGGATATATCAAGCCTTTTTTGTTTCTTGAAGACCTAGAAACATTCAATGTGTTGGTGAATCGTTCAGTGCATAGTTGCAGCACGATTCAGAATCGCGGTTCCGAATCGCGATTCGGGAAAAAAACCAGAATCGTGCAGAATCGTTTTTTTTTTTTGAAATTTTTTTAGGCAATATGGGTATCAGATGAAAGCTCTGATTAAGAGCATTATTACTGTGTAGTTTGCCGACTGTGTCGGGTGCAGGATGGTCCAGTTTAGGTGCATTAATCCTATTATAATTGACAACGAAATTCAGTGTAGACAAGAAACAATGAACATGAATCTGAAATTATGATTATAATAAAGCAAGTACATATGATGGTGCTATCCAACCTTGCACCCTGGAGAAGGGCTTCAATGGCGATTTAGAATAGTAACGACCACCATCTGAGAGAGCCAAAGGACCAAGGGGATGCGAAACACCAAAAAGTGTGTTTTCGCTCAGGGAGTTGGAAGGCTAAGCCATGAAGAGGATGGGGGGCGTTACCCTACTGCTGGGGGGTGTTGCCCCCCAAACCCCCCACCGGGGGGCTACCGCCCCCCGGACCCCCTGTTTCTCGGGGAGCTACTACTCCCCGAACCCCCTGGGACTTCCTACTATATAGACACTGTAATCTAGCCATCTCCTAACCATCATAGTCTCATAGTAGACCCCCGTACTAACAACCGTGCTCAATAATGGCTTCTCCTCATAACGGGTGCCTTACAGATTTGAGGTCACGGTTAACTAGTGACTACTAAACTGAGAGGTGCATTATTTAGTTATGTCTAACAAATCCATGTTGGGTTCTATCAAGGACTTTTATCTGTTTGTGCCCTATCTACTGCACTTATGGGAGGCAAAACGTTGGTTTGACCATTGCTCCCCTAAAAAAAATTCAGCCATAAGCTATTTTTCCAAATATATATCTCATAGATCCAGCGGTACCACGATCCGCGGATCCCGGTACTGCGGATCCATACTGGTACTGCGGATCCAGGATGATCCGTGGTACCATAATATATAATATTTTTTTCATTTAAAAATAAAAATAAAAATTTAGTGGGCAATATGGGTATCAGCTTGAAGCTCTTGACGAGAGTAGTGCATTTATGCAGGTTGCCGGTCCTGACGAGAGCAAACAACCAAAGGACCAAGGGGATGCAAAACACCAAAAAGTGTGTTTTCGCTCAGGGAGTCCCCCGGACCCCCTGTTTCTCGAGGGGCTACCGCCCCCCAAATCCCCCACGACTTGCTGCTATATAGAAACTGTAATCTAGCCGTCTCATAACCATCATGGTCTCATAGTAGACCCTATACGTTAACAACCGTGCTCAGTAATGGCTTCTCCTCATAACGGGGGACTTACAGATCTGAGCTCACGGTTAACTAGTGACTACCAAACTGAGAGGTGCATTATTTAGTTGTCTAACACATTTTGTAGCTGAAAGCACCGACAACTTGCATAAATGCACTACTCTCATCAAGAGCTTCAAGCTGATACCCATATTGCCCACTAAAATTTAAAAAAAAAAATTAATTTTTAAAAAGAAGAAATTAAAAAATGGTACGCACTGGTACCGCGGATTTTTGGACGGCACCATAGCCGCGGTACGGTGCCATAATGGTGGTACCGCCAGTACGGTACCGCCCTCAGATCTGCGGTACCAGGGCGGTACCATAATAATTTTTTTTTTAAATTTTAAAATTCTTTCTCGTGTTATTTTCGCAATTTTTTTTTTTTGTTTTTTGGTACCGTGGGACCGGTACGGTACCGCAAGACCTATGATATATATATATATATATATATATTCAAGGAAGCGGATGGCGGACGCGGACGCGCGTCCGAACGCGCCAGGGGTGCGTCCCCATCCGGACGCGTCCGAATGAGTGGCAGCTTACCTGCTGAATGTGCGGAAAAGGGCTGTCATGCGGCGCTTGCGTGTGACGAAGTCCACAACTGCAAGTGGCCTTGTAAGAATCTTACTGACCCAAGGCAGGCGCCCGATGGAATGTAGGAGGAGGTCCAGTGAGTGTGCGGCGCATGGAGTCCACACAATGGATGGGTAGTCTGCCATAAGAAGCTCCCCCATACCGCGGCAGTTGGACGCATTGTCCGTCACAACCTTTCGCGATACGTTCAGACGATCAGTCCACAGCTTGGAAACACATTGCAATCAATCGAAAACTACACAAAACTATTGTATCAACATTAAGCAGCAAATGACCAAGCAACTAATGAAAGAAGATTATACCTGGACAACGCGCTGTGGTCCGACCTCCTCTATCGCTGCGCGAATGATGCCGTAAATGTACTCGGCCGAATGCACTCTCCCTGCCTCGGAGGCGTCGATGCTGCGCAAGAACATGGAACCGTAACAACTGGAAACAATCACGTTGATGAGTGGACGTCTGCGACGATCAGTCCACCCATCAGCCATGATGGAACAGTCGTATCTATCCCAAGCCTCATGCAGTGCGGCCAGTCCCTCTCTGACTGATGCAACCCGGTCCTGGAGCAAAGGGCCACGTAGTGCGTCGGCTGTGTGTGGTGTGTAGCCGGGCCCGCAGACTGCAACTTTCGAGATAGCCTCTCGAAAGATGCGGGATGATGCCATGTTCAGGTCATAGAACATCTGTGCTATGGTCATGGTGGCCTCTCTGTGCTGCCCCTCTCTGAAAGATCCCAACATGGACATCTGTCTGGTGCCTCGGGATGTGGATGGCTAGGAGGATGTGGACGGACGATGCGGATATGGAGGTGGTGGCATAGGTGCAGGTGCGGAAGCGGAGGATGTGGATGGGCCGTGCAGATCTGACGGTGATGGCACAGGCGTAGGAGTTATGAACGTAGCCACGGCTGATCTAGATTTAGTCTATGAAAGCATCACATAAGCAAGACTTAACCCTAGAAAGCAGGAGAGAGAAAGCTTAAAGAGACTAAAGAAGGAGATCATATCATAAGCCAAGTAACAAATGACACAGAATCCCTACTTATAGCCAAGAGGAAGCCCTAAAAGGAAGCTTCTAGTGGCTAGGGCCAAACTGAGAGGGAAAATAGTGCGCCCTCCAAGAAGGCCCCCACTCTCTCTCAGTAATATGACCAAATAACCAATATAGTGAATCATAGGGCCCAAGGCCAATAATATGGTCTAAATGTCAATAATAGGGCCCAAGGCCAACCATATAGTCTAAATGTCAAATAATGAATAAAAAAGGGCCCAAAGCCTGCCTATGCATAAAGTAAAGTAAATGTAAATGGACATGGCGAATGTAATGAGCCGAGTCCATAACTCTCCCCGACACAAAAATAAAACCCAACTGCCATAAAGGACTGGATCAAGTAACAGCAAGCCCTGGAGGATCAACTGGAACAGCATCTGGTGTAGTAACAACTGGAGCAACAGCTGATGTAGAGGAATCAACAAGTGCGGCAAGAGCACGAGCCTGATCCGCAAGTGACGATGTATGATAAAAGACATCAATAGGCTCCCATGTGGCCTCCTCAACAGGACGACCATCCCACTGGACTAGGAACTGAATCTGCCGGCGGCGTCGACTATGATGCAAACGCACCTGAAGGATAGCAGCAGGTAATAAAGGAAAGAGATCCGGTGCAGTAGGAAACTCAGCATCACGAGGAGCATCATCCTCAATAGTAGCACATAATAAACTGACATGGAATATATCACAGGCACGTGTGGAAGCAGGAAGCTGAAGACGATATGTAACTGGACTAAGAACCTCCAATATACAATAAGGCCCATAATAACGTGGTGCAATCTTCTCAGTAGAAGCATGGCCCTGAATAAAATGATGACGTGCAAACCGTAGGCGTAAATATACCATATCACCAACATGAAACTCAACATGACGTCGATGACGATCAACTGAAGCCTGATAACGTTGCTGGACCTGCTGCAAATGGGCACTGGCCTGGAGAATAAGCTCGCGAGCACCTGATAGAAATGAAGACAGTGTCACAGGTGTATCCTTGGGAGGAAGAGGAATACCAGGTAAAAGAGGTGCATAACCATGAGATAATAAAAATGGTGCAACGCCGATGCTGACAGAGCTGTTATAGCTATACTCTGCCAAACATAAGTGCTGATCCCAATCTTTCCGTGAAGGAGTAACAAAATGGCGCAAATAATCCTCAAGGATCCTGTTAAGGACCTCAGACTGCCCATCGGAAGTGGAATGATAAGCAGACCCCATAAAAAGCTGTACATCCAATATACGCATAAGCTCTGTCCAGAACAATGATGTAAACTCACTATCCCGATCAGAAAGGATAGTACGAGGAAACCCATGTAGGCGAAATATCTCTGAAAGGAACAAGTGTGCACACTGCTCTGCTGTGATAGTACTGCGGACGGGTATGAAATGTGCCTGTTTCGAGAACCTGTCAACTACCACCATACATGAATCGTGACCACGACGGGTGCGGGGAAGGCCAATGATGAAGTCCATAGAAATATTAGTCCACTGGCGGTGAGGAACAGGTCAACTCTGAAGCAAACCAGCGGACTTAGCACGGGAGTACTTATTACGTAAGCAGAAAGGACAGGTACGAATAAGTACAACAAGCTCTTTCCTAAGGGATGGCCAATAGAAATGATCCTTAAGACGAGCATAAGACTTTTGAAAACCAAAATGACCCCCAACTGGGGACGAATGAGCATCCGACAACAACTGAGAACGGATACCCAAAGAACTAGGAATACAAAGAGAACCATAATGATAAAGACGGTGGTCAACAATGGGATAAGCCTGATGAGGTGAAGACGACATAGGTGGAGCAGAACTATAAACATCACGAAAATCAGAACATGTAAGATAAGCAGATGGAAGATCGTCAAACCAGGAAGGGATCGTGGCAACAAGGGTATTCAATAAAGCAGGAAGTCTAGACAACAGCAGTGTTAGCACGACCAGGACGATACAAAATAGAAAAATCAAAAGATTGTAAAAACTGCAACCAACGAAACTGACGATCACTAAGATCACGCTGGGAGAAGAGATAACGTAAGGACTGATGATCAGTAACGATATCAAAAGGAACACGGTATAGGTAATGGCGCCACTTCTTAAGAGCATAGATAATGGCAAGAAGCTCTTTCTCATGGACAAAATAACGTTGCTCATAAGAGCGTAAACGACGCGACTCATAAGCAATAATACACTGAGACTGACGAAGCAAGGCACCCAAACCAACATTACTAGCATCGGTCTCAACAATAAATTTCCGATCAAACTGTGGTAAACACAGGACAGAGGCCTCCACAACAGCACGACGAAGAGTGTCAAAGGCGAACTGACAATCAGAAGTCCAAACAAAAGCACTAGACTTCTTCAAAAGGGCATGAAGAGGGGCAGCCACAGTGGCAAAGTGAGGAACAGGACGACGAAGGTGAGTAGCGAGACCAAGAAACATACGAACATGGTGGACATCTGTGGGAACAGGCCAATCAGCGATTGCCTGAACCTTATGAGGGTCCAAACGAATACGACCATCACAAATGAGAAATCCTAAAAACTCAATCTCAACAACAGCAAAGGAACGCTTAGAAAGTTTAGCAAACAACTGGTGATGAACAAGCAATTGAAAAACAGATGAAAGATGTAACACATGCTCATCAAGAGTCTTACTAAAAACAAGAATATCATCAAAATAAACTAAAACACAACGACCAAGGAGAGGACGCATGATGTTATTCATCACATTCTGGAACGTAGGTGGACCATTAGTAACACCAAAAGGAAGAACACGAAACTCACACAAACCAAGATGGGTACGAAACGCAGTCTTGTGTTCGTCCGAAGGATGCATCCTAATCTGGTGATAGCCGGAACGTAAGTCTATCTTAGAGAAAAGATGAGAGGTGCCTAACTGGTCAAAGAGATCATCCATGTGAGGAATAGGATACTGGTTACGGATGGTCAACTTATTGAGGGCACGATAATCAATGCAGAGGCGTTTGGAACCATCTTTCTTACTGACAAGGAGAACAGGGGCACCAAAAGGACTGTGACTAGGAACAATAAGGCCCTGATCTAGTAAAGCAGTAATCTGAAGCTCAACCTCATCACGCTCAGACTTAGACATACGGTAAGGAGGCCGGGAGGAAGGAGCAGAACCAGGACGCAAATCAATATGGTGGTTCACATCACGTAATGGTGGTAGCGTCGTAGGTTCTGAAAAGACAAATGCATACTGATGTAATAAGTCAGAAATCACCTGAGGAACAGCTGCTGGAGGAGAGGTAGTCACTGGAGAATCTGTTGCAGCACGTTGAACACATAATAAAGCTGCACAATGAGCCTTAGGTAGGCTGCGGATAAACTGCTTCCCGCTGATCAGCTGGAAATCTGCCTGAGAATCAATACCAGCAAATGAGTGGGTCACTGCATCATGAACAAATGTCAATGTCTGCTGAGCCAGGTCCAAAGTAGTCGCTCCCAATGAAGCAAACCAATCAGCACCAAGGATAAGGTCACAACGCTCCAGAGGAATGATATAAAGATCTGCCTGTCCAGAAAAATCACCAATGCGGTAGGATAATCCCTGAAACATTTGAGAACTAGGAAATGAGTGAGAACTGGCAACCTCGACTGTGAGAGGCTGTGGAGCAGGAATAAATGAAGCACGTATCCGGCCGAGAACATAACTGCTGATAAAGGAATGAGTGCTGCCGGTATCAACTAAAGCAATATACTCACGACCAGTAATGCGCACACGTAGCCGAATGGAGCGAGGACCGGGGCACCCTGTCCAGGTAGCATAAGCAAGCTGAGCATGGCAAGTAGCAGGAAGTAAATCAGTAGAAGGCTCAGGAGATAGATAAGGCTCATCAGATATATGAATGTAGATATCGGACTCCTCTGGAGTAGTGCCCTCATGGTAGAAAACAACTGTAGAAGTAGGCAGGGGCTGGCGGCAATCACGGGCAATGTGGTCAGGACTTTTACAACGAAAGCAAAGATGCTTCTGCTGAATGTCAGGAGGTATGGGCAGCGAGGAAACAAGGCTGAAAAATCAGAGATTGCCCTTCAAGGGTAAAAAAAAAGTTTGTGATAAAGACGGGGAGCAATCCCGATGCGCGATGAAGTTGGGTGGGAGTGGCTTTCTAAGCATCTAGGCGTGTTTGTATTGTTCGGGGTAGCGTTGCGAACACAGACAGCAGTGTAGGAGGGTGAGCTGAAATTGAGGCGGATGTAGGGCGTCAGCTATGGTGGAGTGTGGGCGTCCAAGAGAGGTAGTAAACGGCAAAAAAAAAAATTGGATCAAAAAGATGGGTTGGTAGGGCTCTAGGAGTGGTTGATGGAAGGTAGCGAATAGGGGCAGCAAAAAGCGGAAATTTTCAGCAAAAGAAGTAGGGCGCTGGTCAGCAAGCATGAGGGCGCCCAATAGGGCAGCAAATAGGAGGCAGTAGGGCGCCCAAAATAGGGGAGGGTTGCGAACACAGACAGCAGTGTAGGAGGGTGAGCTGAAATTGAGGCGGATGTAGGGCGCCAGCTATGGTGGAGTGTGGGCGTCCAAGAGAGGTAGTAAACGGCAAAAAAAAAAATTGGATAAAAAAGATGGGTTGGTAGGGCGCTAGGAGTGGCTGATGGAAGGTGGCGAATAGGGGCAGCAAAAAGCGGAAATTTTCAGCAAGGGAAGGAGTAGTAGGGCGCTGGTCAGCAAGCATGAGGGCGCCCAATAGGGCAGCAAATAGGAGATAGTAGGGCGCCCAAAATAGGGGAGGGTTGCGAACACAGACAGCAGTGTAGGAGGGTGAGCTGAAATTGAGGCGGATGTAGGGCGCCAGCTATGGTGGAGTGTGGGCGTCCAAGAGAGGTAGTAAACGGCAAAAAAAAAAATTGGATAAAAAAGATGGGTTGGTAGGGCGCTAGGAGTGGCTGATGGAAGGTGGCGAATAGGGGCAGCAAAAAGCGGAAATTTTCAGCAAGGGAAGGAGTAGTAGGGCGCTGGTCAGCAAGCATGAGGGCGCCCAATAGGGCAGCAAATAGGAGGCAGTAGGGCGCCCAAAATAGGGGAGGAAAAAGGCTGAAAATGCAGCAGTAGGCAGCCAGCAAGAGGGCGCTAGAAATGGGCAGCAAGTGGGCGCCTGTCCTCCTCCGATCCGTCGTGAAAATCTGCAAGACAAGTGTGGAGAAATGCTGAAGATCCGGCTGAAAAATGGTGAAGATCCAAGCTGAAGATGGGCGCCCTCCTGTGAGAGAAAAATCTGCTCAATGGAGATGCTCAGGAAAGTGCTCTGATACCAAGTTATGAACGTAGCCACGGCTGATCTAGATTTAGTCTATGAAAGCATCACATAAGCAAGACTTAACCCTAAAAAGCAGGAGAGAGAAAGCTTAAAGAGACTAAAGAAGGAGATCATATCATAAGCCAAGTAACAAATGACACAGAATCCCTACTTATAGCCAAGAGGAAGCCCTAAAAGGAAGCTTTCAGTGGCTAGGGCCAAACTGAGAGGGAAAATAGTGCGCCCTCCAAGAAGGCCCCCACTCTCAGTAATATGACCAAATAACCAATATAGTGAATCATAGGGCCCAAGGCCAATAATATGGTCTAAATGTCAATAATAGGGCCCAAGGCCAACCATATAGTCTAAATGTCAAATAATGAATAAAAAAGGGCCCAAAGCTTGCCTATGCATAAAGTAAAGTAAATGTAAATGGACATGGCGAATGTAATGAGCCGAGTCCATAACTGTAGGTGCAGCAGTGGAGGCTGTGGATCCATGGGGACTACTGGCGGAGGGGGTATGGGTGGCTGTGGCTGTGGCTGTGGCGGAGGCGGTGGCGGGTGCAGATGCGACGGTGGGGGCGGTGGCGCTGGGTATACCAGTGGCAGGGGCGGTGGCAGTGGGTGCACCAGTGGAAATAGAGTCCGCGGCATCTGTGGACGGCTCGCCGGGCTCAGCAGCTGGCTCAGAATATGTCTCGATAATGCGAGCCCTCTCCTCAGCGGGGATGACCATACAAACGCCGATCCCGTAGCGTCCCCCTGTGGGTTGGACTCGCAACCCCCCCGATGTGCTCGAACCCGAGAGGCGTTCCCTGTGAACTGCTTTCGACAAAAAGGGCAACGCCACTTTTTGTCGGGCATCACCTCCACCTCATCCCAAATGGGACGAGCAGCCATATCTCTCTCTCTCTCTCTCTCTCTCTCTCACGCGCACACACACAGAAGCACACAAATCCAATCTCTCTCTCCCACCCTAAACATTAAACCCCAAACCCAAGCACCCTTAAACCTAAATCCTAAACTCACACACACACTGTGCACACACACAAATCCTCTCTCTCTCCGTCCCTCACACTCTCTGTCTCTTCCTCTCGCTCTCTCACACACAGATCACCACACACACACAACTGTATGCACACAAATCAACAATATCTTTTCACACACACACACACACAACTCATCACACACACACACACGAACACCATATCTCTCTCTCTCTCTCTCTCTATGCCTCTCCCACTCACTCTCTCTCTCCCTCTTTCGCCCTCTTTCACTGCTCTTGGGTTTTGCGGACTGTCCGCAGTGCCCCCGCCCTTTTGTTTTTTTTTAAAAAAAAAAAACGCGTCCGGGGCCCAGACGCTTTCTGGGCCCCGGACGTGTCCGCGTCCGGACGCTGGACGAGTCCTCTGGACGCGTCCAGCCCAAAAAAAAAAAAAATTAAAAAAAAAAGGACGCGTCCGACCCCACGTTTGGGGGTTAGACGCGGACGCAGGCACTTCGGCCCGGACCCTCATGTCTGATATATATATATATATATATATATATATATATATATATATATATATCATAGTACCCCATGGTACCGCCATTATGGTGCCGCCCTCAGACCCGCGGTACCAGGGCGACACCATAATAATAATATTTTTTATTATTATCATTATTTTTTTTGCTAAAAACCACTTTTACTAGGGTATTTTAGGCCTCTGAGGAACTGGAGGAACTGCAGGCACCTCGTGTAGCCGCTCTGGCTAAGACTCTGTGTAGGGCATGCTGGCTAGAGAGGATGGGGGCGCCCTGACGCTCGGCATCTGCTGGGCCTCTGAATCCAACTCTGCAATCAAGTCGTCCAATTGGGCCAGATGTTCCCCCTCCACCAGTGCACCCCACTTATGCTGCTGCACCCATCCCTGCCAGTGCATCCCACTCTCCCCATTCCACATCTACAGCCGATGCATCTACTAGCGCCCAGCCTGTCGCGTCATTGTCCATTCTCGTCACGTTTGGTGGACCATGCTGGAGGTCCGCTACCCGTCGCCCAGCTGGGAGAGTTCTTAGGCAGCAGAGCATTCGCGGCGCACATCAGCCGCACATGGACAGAGAGGCTACACAGGCTGTGTCCAGTCTGATTTATGAGCTGAACCTTCCATTTGCCATCACCGACTCTGAGCCCTTCAGAAGGGCCTTCCGCCTTGCACAGTTTGTCAGCCCTAGCTGGAGAGTCCCTAGTTCAGAGGTTGTCCGCACACACATGCTGAGGGATAGGGTCGAGTCCTTGTCTAGAGAGATGGAGCCTCTGCGTCGCCACTGGGCCACATACGGTTGCAGCATCATGTCCGATGGCTGGACTGATGTTAGGAGGAGGCCGATCCTCAACATATTGGTCTCCAGCTGCATGGGCACACAGTTTTTGAGGGCCGTGGATTGTAGCAGGGGGGGGACAGTCATATCGGCAGAGTTCATGTTTGATGTCATCAGGTCTTCCATCCTGTCCATAGGCGCACAACATGTCGTCATGGTGGTGACGGACAATGCCACGAACTGCATTCAGATGGGTGTACTGCTAGAGGCCGAGTTCCCTCACATTGTTCATACCCCCTGTGCAGCGCACGGTATAGACCTTCTGATGGGGGACATAGGTGCACTTCCCTGGGTTAGAGCCATCGTCCGTGAGGCCCTCTTCCTGCTGACTTTTGTCACCAGAAAGAGGCGTGTTCTTGCCATGTTCCGGGTGTTCAGCCATCTGGACCTCCGTAGGCCAGCCCCCACACGCTTTGCATTCGACTTGGTGGTCATCGACCGTCTGATCAGGTGTAGGGCGCAGCTTCTACAGATGGTTGCCAGTGATCTTTGGCGTGCCAGTACGTTTCAGCACACTGAGGATGCGGAGCACTTTTCTTCCACGGTGAGGGGAGACCAGTTTTGGAGGGATGCACAGACATTGTCAGGACTGCTTCGACCACTATACATTGTGCTCCGCATGGCTGACAGCGAGGGGTCGACACTTGGATTGGTATATGAGCTCATGGACCGCGGATTGGACAGTTCCTGCAGCTGCCCATCTTGCAACCAGAGAGGTAAGCAGTATAGCAATGTAATTGGCCTCTATCTTTTTCAGTAATTGCTAGTTTGTTTTTCTGTCAGTGTTAAGTTTTTTCGTAATGCCCTACATTCACACGAGGAGAAGAAACCGGTTGTCAGTGAGTCAGTTGGAGCGATTGGTGTTCTTTAGCACCAACACTCGTCTCGCCAGGAGACTTCTGACCATTACGAGCGCATTGCAGGTGATAAGCTATTCTCCTATAGTAGTTTGGTTGACTCCTGGTATGTTGGTTTCATTTCTTGATAAAGTTGTCTCTCTGACATGCAAATTTTAAACCTTGCAAACGAAGATATCTGATTTGGAGCGCAAGGTTGACTTGCCTACGGACAGCACCCATCCCATGCTTGCAGATGACCTGGGCACACAGTTGATGGCAGAGAGAGAGAGGGAGCTTGCCGAGATGAGAGAGAGCTCGGGCTTGAGCACAGAGAGCCTCCATTGTACGAGGGAGATGAGCCAGTGTCAGAGGATGATCAGGATGAGGATGAGCCCATTCGGGTTGTGTTCGCCAGATCAGAGCGGGATGAGGCATATGATACAGGTTTTGGGCACACGCCTAGAGCAGGGGTCACAGGTGCATCAGGTGGTAGAGGTGGGACACATCCCACAGATTATACCGGGAGACGGGCAGGGCACACAAGGGGGGCCAGTGGCATACCTTCTTATGTTGATATGATGGAGGAGGCTCTTGATAGGGGGCAGAGTGATTTGGGCTTACCTTCCGCAGCTGCTTGGATGCGTGCATCACAAAGTCATGGGCATTCCTATGACAACACACCAGAGGAGTCACCAGATGACTTTGATTGTACCGATTGGGAGGCCATGCAGGGTCCGCATGGTGCACAGGATGAGGCACGGGATCAGGCACAGGATGATCCAGAGGTTGTGCACATGATGAGTCCCAGAGCATTTATATTCGGATGCACTGGCATCCTGGACCTGCTCCTGCTCGAGCTGTGGAGAGTCCATGAGAAAGTTGTAAATTGGGGGAGTGCGAGCAACAGTGGGTGGTGGTGGAACCGCAGTGGCAACTGGTGGACGAGATGGGACGGGATCCACCGGAATGGGTGCAGATGGAGATGCGTCTAGCGGAACTGTCTGAGGGGGCTGAGAGACAAAGGGACTGGACGAGGATGCACTCCCTCTCCTCGTGCGTGCCAGCCAAGCAGGCAACAACTCAGGGTCAACCACGTAAGGTGCGGTGCAAAACCGGAGAACACCCTCCGAAGTGGTGTTCTCCCCCGCCACAAGACGTGGCCCGTAGGTGTCCAGAAGTCGCTGTCGGACAGGAACGGACATGCTGGTACAGGGGGCAGCATTCAGTGTGCCACCATTTTTGGCGCGTGCGCCGAGTAGGTGGCCTTTAAGGCGAGTGAGGGTGGCACTGAACTCAACCAGGCAATATCGACAGCGCACGATCTTTGCACTGGACTTGTTGGACTTGTCGGGAACCCGCCTGACAATGTCCACCTCGCCCCACAGATCGGCAAGGTTGGAATGCACCATTTCTATAGAGGGAACTGGGGCAAAATGGCAGAGATGATTGTGAGTGCGATAGGTGGCGGAAAGCTGGAAAATCCACAACAAAGGCCGAAATAGCAATAGCGGGGGCGGAAGCGATCAGTACAACGCGAAGACAGTATGATGGTGAGGAGTGGGCGGACAGCATACAGGGCGCGGACAACAGAGAAGGTGCGGACAACAGTGCGATTGGCAACATCTTGGTCTCCAGCTGCATGGGTACACAGTTTTTGAGAGCCGTGGATTGCAGTAGAGGGGGGAGAGTCATATTTGCAGAGTTCATGTACGACGTCATTAGGTCTTCCATACTATCCATGAGTTCCCTCACATCGTCCACACCCCCTGTGCAGCGCACGTCATAGACCTTCTCATGGGGGACTACTTAACACTTCCCTGGGTTAGAGCCATCGTCCGCGAGGCCCTCTTCCTGGTGACTTTTGTCACAAGGAAGAGGCGTGTTCTTGCCATGTTCCGGCCATTTGGACCTCCGTAAGCCAGCCCCCACACGCTTTGCATTCGACTTGGTGGTCATCGACCGTCTGGTCAGGTGCAGGGCACAACTTCTATAGATGGTTGCCAATGATCTATGGCGTGCCAGTACGTTTCAGCACACAGAGGATGGGGAGCACTTTTCTTCCACGGTGAGGGGAGACCAGTTTTGGAGAGATGCACAGACATTGTCAGGACTGCTTCGACCACTCTACATTGTGCTCCGCATGGCTGACAGCGAGGGGTCCACACTTGGACTGGTGTATGAGCTCATGGACCGGAGGGGACAGTTCCTGCAGCTGCCCATCTTGCAGCCAGAGAGGTAAGCGGTATAGTGTTGTAATTGGTCTTTATTTTTTCAGTGTTTGCTAGTTTGTTTTTCTGTCGATGTTACGTTTTTTCCAAAATTTGCTTCGACTTCGTGCAGGATGACGGAGTTGAGGTTCATCTGGGAGACGCGGTGGAGCTACTTTCACAGGAGTATTCACAGCGTTGCACACATCTTGCACCCCCTCTTCCTCTCTCCGACACAGATATCAGATAGGGAGCTCGAGTCGGATTGGCTTGAGTACATCTACAGGGTGGGTCCACACATTGGCTTGGATCCTATCAGACTCATGGAGGAGTTAGCTGCATTTTGTTTCGGGATGGGCACGTTTGGTCACCCGGCTGCTCAGGATCCAGAGAGGAGGTAGCTCCCCATTACCTGGTGGGCCATGTTCGATAGCACCTATCCCTCCATACAACGTCTTGCACTGCGGGCCCTTTGACATGTATGCATCTCATCTCATCCTCCCTTGCTATGTTTCATTGACATTGCACCCGTGCACATGTGCTGAACCATTTCATTGCACGTACCACAGGATTGCGCTGCCTTCGTGTGTGAGCGGAATTGGAGCACATGGGCCCTCGTTCACACGAGGAGAAGAAACAGGCTGTCAGTGAGTCAGCTAGAGCGGTTGGTGTTCTGTAGCACCAACGCACGTCTTGCCAGGAGACTGCCGACCATTACGAGCGCATTGCAGGTGATGGGCACCATCCCCTGAATCAACTCGTGCCTCATCCCGTGCCTCATCATGTGCACCCTGTAGACCCTGCATGGCCTCCCAATCTGTGCAATCAAAGTCATCTGGTGCCTCCTTTGGTGTGTTGTCGTAGTAACGGCCATGACTCTGTACTGCACGCATCCAAGCAGCTGCGGGATCGGCATCTAAATCACTCTGCCCTCTATCAAGAGCCTCCTCCATCATGTCGACATAGGTAGGTATGCCACTGGCCCCCCTGTGTGTCCTGCTTGTCTCCCGGTATAACCTGTGCCTTGTGCCCCATCTCTGCCACGTGATGCACCCGTGACCCCTGCCCGTGGCGTGTGCCCTGCACCTGTATCAATGAAACATAGCAAGGGAGGATGAGATGAGATACATACATGTGAAAGGACGCACAGTGCAAGAGGTTGTATGGAGGGATAGGTGCTACCGAACATGGCCCACCAGGTAATGGGGAGCTACCTCCTCTCTGGATCCTGAGCAGCCGGGTGACCAAATGTGCCCATCCCGAAACGAAATGCAGCTAACTCCTCCATGAGTCTGATAGGATCCAAGCCAATGTGTGGACCCACCCTGTAGATGTACTCAAGCCAATCTGACTTGAGCTCCCTATCTGATATCTGTGTCGGAGAGAGGAAGAGGGGATGCAAGATGTGTGCAAGGCTGTGGATACTCCTGTGAAAGTAGCTCCACCGCGTCTCCCAGATGAACCTCAACTCCGTCATCCTGCACGAAGTCGAAGCAAATTTTGGAAAAAACGTAACATCGACAGAAAAACAAACTAGCAAACACTGAAAAAATAAAGACCAATTACAACACTATACCGCTTACCTCTCTGGCTGCAAGATGGGCAGCTGCAGGAACTGTCCGATCCGGTCCATGAGCTCATACACCAGTCCAAGTGTGGACCCCTCGCTGTCAGCCATGCGGAGCACAATGTAGAGTGGTCGAAGCAGTCCTGACAATGTCTGTGCATCCCTCCAAAACTGGTCTCCCCTCACCGTGGAAGAAAAGTGCTCCCCATCCTTTGTGTGCTGAAACGTACTGGCACGCCATAGATCATTGGCAACCATCTGTAGAAGCTGTGCCCTGCACCTGATCAGACGGTCGATGACCACCAAGTCGAATGCAAAGCATGTGGGGGCTGGCTTACAGAGGTCCAAATGGCCGGAACATGGCAAGAACACGCCTCTTCTTGGTGACAAAAGTCACTAGGAAGAGGGCCTCGCGGACGATGGCTCTAACCCAGGGAAGTGCACCTATGTCCCCCATGAGAAGGTCTATGCCGTGCGCTGCACAGGGGGTGTGGACGATGTGAGGGAACTCGGCCTCTAGCAGAACACCCATCTGAACGCAGTTGGTGGCATTGTTCGTCACCACCGTAACGACATGCTGGGGGCCTATGGACAGTATGAAAGACCTAATGATGTCGTACATGAACTCTGTAGATATGACTCTCCCCTCTCTACTGCAATCCACGACTCTCAAAAACTGTGTACCCATGCAACTGGTGAGGATCGGCCTCCTCCTGATATCAGTCCAACCATCGGACATAATGCTGCAACTGTAAGTGGCCCAGTGGCGGCGTAGAGGCTCCATCTCTCTAGACAAGGACTCGACCCTATCGCTCACCATGTGTGTGCGGACAACCTCTGAACCAGGGACTCTAGCCAGGGCTGACAGACTGTGCAAGGCGGAATGCCCTTTTTGAAGGGCTCAGAATCGGTGATGGCAAAAGGTAGGTTCAGCTTGTAAATCAAGCTGGCCACGGCCTGTGTGGCCTCTCTGTCCATTTGCGGCTGATGCGCGCCGCGGATGGTCTGCTGCACAAGGGCTCTACCTGGTGGGCGACGGGTGGTGGACCTCCAGGATGGTGCACCAACCGTGACGGGAATGGACGATGACGCGACAGGCTAGGCACTAGTGGATGCATCGGCTGTAGACGTGGAATGGGGAGAGTGGGATGCACTGGCAGGGATGGGTGCAGCAGCATAAGTGGGGTGCACTGGTGGAGGGGCAAGATCTGGCATGGGATACGAAAACTACTGGCTAGGGAGGTCATCCGGATGGGAAGGGAAGGAAGAAGTGATCTCATCCACGTCCTCGTAGGCCTTGTCAGTAGCATCCTGGGCCTGCTCGGGTGGCGGAGAATCCATGAGAAAATCGTAAACTTGGGGCGTGCGAGCAACAGGACGTGGTGGTGGAACTGCAGTGGCAACTGGCGGACGCGATGGGACGGGATCCACCGGATTGGGTGCAGATGGGGGTGCGTGTGGCAGAACTGTCTGAGGGGGATGAGGGGCAATGGGACGGGATGAGGATGGACTCCCTCTCCTCGTGCGTGCTTGCCAAGCAGGCAACAACTTTGGGTTAGCCACATAAGGAGCGCTGCAAAACCGGAGAACGCCTTCCAAAATGGTGTTCCCCCCCGCCACGAGCCGCAGCCCGTAGGTGTCCAGTAGTCGCTGCCTGTCGGGGACGGTCATGTTGCCACAAGGGGCAGCATTTAAGGTGGCACCATTTTTGGCGCGTGCACCGAGCAGGTGGCCTTTAAGGCGAGTGAGGGACGCAGGAAATTCGATGAGGCAGTATCGGCAACGCACGATCTTCTGACCGGTCTTGTTGCTCTTGTCGGCAACCCGCCTGACAATGTCTACCTCGTCCCACAAACCGGAAAGGTCGGATTGCACCATTGCGATGGAGAAAACTAGGGAAAAAATGCAGATGAAGCTAAAGCTGCAAGGATGGATTTCCGGGAAAAAAAAGCAGTGTTCACTGTTGGAGAGACGCTGAAAATGTCTGAAGGCAGCGAAGGCAAGGCAATGGCAGGGAGATGCAAATCAGATGCAAGGCAGGGTGGTCTGTGGGCGAAGGGTGACGCAAATCAGAAGAGGGGCGAGCGAAGGCAGGGCAGCAAAACCAGGAGCGATGGCAGGGCAGCGATGGGCTGAAAAAAATTTGGGAGAGAAGAAGCGAGGGGGGCGGGTAGTTTAGGTTAAAAAAGTTAAAAAAATATTAAATAATAGATATATATATATATATATACTGTGGTACCGCGGTACCAGTATGGTACCGCAGTACCAGTACGGTCCCACGGTACCGGGATCCGCGGTACCCAGTACCGCGGGACCTATGATATATATATATATATATATATATATATATATATATATATATTTTACGATTCTGGGTTCAAAATCGCGGTTCGCTGCAACTATGGTTCAGTGTTCTATAACGCTTGGAAACTACTTAAGATCTTGCAGAACTATGCCAATACTATGACATCAATGCATGTCTTGCATAATTCTGAATTCTTGCCAGTTTGTTTTTTTTAGTATGCCAATACTATCCCAATTTAGTTTTTAGTGGTCCCCAACATTTGTCCCTATTCATCTCTAATGTAAATAACTTTGCAAACAAAAAGCAATCATCTTTTTAGCCATGTTCCATTTTGGAATGCATTAGGAATGCGCATTCCGAACGTGTTCTGAAATGGAACGGGTATCTATGCTAGTAGTAATCACTTTTCTTCGCAATGTCGGCCTCATCAAGTTGATCAGTTTTGCTTCTTACTGCATTGAAGTTTGAGCTTAATTTTTTCTTAAAATTCTCAGAAATGAAACAATTTAAAATAATAATACATCAAAATAGGCCTCATAAGGTTTTTGCACGATCCGGTGAGTAGATAAAATGCTCATGGAAATAGTGCCTGGGAAAAAGTTCAGGTGCTTGTCAATTTTTTTTGTGGTTTAGGGTTTAGGTTAGAAAGTTTTGCTTTAGGAATTTCTTTTGGTTCTCGATGAACCTGAGTTGATACGAGGCGATCGGCCAAAACTCTCATCTTCAAAACAAAGTTATAATTTTGTTTTGAATGGCAACAGGAAGACAGGAACTTCATTCTTGAAGTACAACGAATAATTATTCACTATGAATGTTGGTCAAACTTCATACATCAAACAAAACTCAAAATGTGAAAAAACTGAAGGGCAGTTCATTTTTCTCGCTTGGAAGAAAGAACCAAAAACCAGAGCTTTGATATTTTAAAACCCCAATCACAAAAATGAGCATGACTTGCACAAATACTAGGCCAATAAAAAAGACTCAAATTCAAGCTAAGATCAAGATTTCACGAAAATTGATGGAAAATGGGTGAAGAAACACAAAAAACAGTCTCAAAATGTTTTACTCTCAAAAACTTGGTGAAAGAGCTACGAACTTTTTTGCAATGTCCAAATCACTCAAAATTTGGTTCTAATCCAAGCTAGAAATAAGATTTACAGCATGGGAAAAAAAATCATTCAAAACATGTCATGGTAATGCTTACAAAAAATAGAAAAAAAGTCGTAAAACCTAAAAAATCAAGACAATAAGAAAAAATTTCACCTCATTGACAAAGTCTCTACACTTGAGAAGATTCATGTTGAACACAATGATTCATGGTCAATTGCTCTGACACCACAAATGTCATGTGCCAAACTTTTCTAACCAAGCTATTTTAAACCAAGAAAAAGGCGTAACAAAGATGTAGCTATCACATTCATGTTGAAGAAAGCAACAAACACAAAACAAGGCATTGCCACATATCATACATGAAAATGGACATATCATACATCAAAATGGAGAGTTAAATCATGAATTGCATTAGGATGGACACTATTACACCATTACATGTCATAGGGCACATGAGATTGCAAAGAGGATTGAAAAGCTCTCTTCCTTACAAAATGAGCTACAAGATAGATAGATTCATAGAAGCCTTAAAAACCATTGAACCAGGTTAGCTATAGTCAAATTCTAAAGTGAACTAAACAGCCTTGTAGGTACCTCTATCTAATAATTAGCCATATATTAGCCTATAAGGGGTTAAATAGGGTTTAAGATAATGGAACTCTTTGGGCCTTATGAAGCTTTACAATGCCTCGTACATAATTATGCAAATTATAATTACATGACAATCTAAAACAATAGTTTGACAAGATCTTTTATGTTTCAACAAATCACGATTTAATGAGAAATGAACATTGATTCTTGTTTGAATCGATTTGCTTTTTATTTTTGTTGGTCTAAATAGGCCAAAGGCAAGTTTGGGTCATTGTTTTCTTGCATTTTGTCATGAAAGAGAGAGATTGATAGGAGAGGAGGGAGAGAGACGAGGTAAGAGGAAGGAGAAGACGAAGATGATGAGGAGGAAGTGTAAGGACAAGGAGGAATATGAAGAAATGGGGAGGGGGAGGAGTTATTGTAATTTGGGCTTTGTGGCCCAATTTAGCATGTCGTAGTTGCAGTGGATAGTAGTTAGTAGTTACCACTTATGAGTGTCATTATTTATGTGTGTAGAGATTATTTGTAGACTTGAGACTGAAGATGACAATGATAATTGTAAGTTATGAGTATCTAATATCGTCATAGTAGCAACCAAACTCATTTGGTTGCAGACACAAACTTGTTTCCATCATGCTACAAAGTTCAAACACATTTGAAACCTTTTTTTCAGCTTTTGTTTAAATGTTTGAAACACATTTGAAACGTGTGGTTACTAGCATGACTATCATCATTCTTGTGATATGTATGGTTTTGTCTATTATTGTATGTTCTATCAAGTTCTGAATCTGGTTTCACTTGACAATATAGGGATGGATAAGTTATTGATCTTCTCCTTGTTGTGTAATCTTTGTAGGTATGCGTTGGATGTAAATATTGAAAGAGCCCAAGATGTTTTGATCCACAAGAGACTCTTGGAAATGGCGGAATTTACCGAGGCTCAACCTATTTTCCATGTTCGTGCTGTTCATTTAACTCTGCTAGCTTGACTTGTGAGCATAGAGACCACCTCTTTGTGGTATTTACTCAAGTGTAGAATTCTAAGCAAGCATAAACTTTTATGTCATAGTTCAATGGTGCAAGTCAAGAGCATCATCAAGAAAGCATGTGTTTATTTATTGGCAGTTTTTTTCTCAACTATAAATGTCTCAATTGGGGTCATTTTGTAATGTTAGTGAACCTATGTTTGGTTTGGTCAGGCTGCGAGTTGTTGGTGAGGTAGGATGTTTAGTTTGCTGTATATAGCACATGCTAGTAAGCTGTATTAGGGATGTGAATACGATACATCATTTGAACTAGAAAGTAAGAAGACATAATGTACAAATTTTTGACCATCAAAAAAAAAACTTCATGTAAGCTACCATTTGATGGAACCAAGTTTTCATAAGTCAGTTGATGAAATTTGTATAGAATTTTGTGATAGAACTATTCTTTGTCAAAGAATTCAAGCATAGATTTTGGAGTAAATACTAAGAAGGTCTGTGCATGTCTATCTTAGTGCATCCTGTAGTTTAGGCTTTCAAGTTATTAGGTTTGATTGGGTATTAATATGGACTTTATGAGTTCTAAGTGCTTATCATACTTAAATGTGCAATAAAGTTAGTGAGATAGTGGCACTAGTTTTTGGTTCGAAAACAAAACTCTTGTTTTTTTAAGACATTCATAACCTTCTTGTGTCACATTTTGCCAACGATGGGAGTTTACTTGTTTGTTCACAATCTAGTAATATATAGTACAAATTTAGTTATGGCAATCATTGTAAGTTGTACTTGCTTCGCTAATTTGTGTGAAATAATGTGTTGGAACAGTTGAGATCACTAAATATGGAGAATGGGGATAGAACTTTTACAACATCTCAAATGAGCTCCTTACCTAGCTATTGTGAAGGAGCTCTCTCTGCTCATTCTACCGATGTCTTGAACTTCAAGTAAGACTCTATGCTTGAACTTCATGAAAGTGTATTAAGGCAGTCTTGTTGGCTCTACAGACTTGGGCATACCTGGGGCCTCATTAATTTTTCTAGACCACCCAAACTATTTATTGATTACACTGGTCCATTTATGCTTCATGTGGCTACTTGGGTTCACCTTCCAAACACTTAGTGTAGATATCTGGTGGTTGGTCATTGTTGGTTAGAGACCAGCTTGTAGGGCCCATTTGCTTCTTGCCCCAATCTTAAGAGGACACCCTAAAGACTTTAAACATTGTCAATGCTCCTCTCATTTTGGTAATTGATGATTATGGTTATCTAGGCGACTCTTGTCTATTACTTTGTTGGACGACTTACAAAATTTAAACTATCATGTTTTGCTTGCATCTTTGTTGGAGATTGATTTTCAATTTGTAGTCTGTTGTCCATTGGTTCTATGTATGGTAGTGTATGAATGGGCTTTTTACAATAGGAGGGATGTGGTTTCACTTTCTTTAGGGCTTGTTTTCATCCAATAAGACCGCTATGGTTTTTTTTTTTCAAGCTTGCAAGTTTTGGGAGAGAAAACCCTAATTCTCAGTTTCAATAGAATTTGGACCATGCCTAATGGCTTACTAGCTACGAAATGGACCCAACTTGCTACTATAGGTGTCTACATGAATAAATAAGGCCCCAAGTAGCATAGAACAATAATGTAAGCTCTGAAGCCCTGATCACATGTCCATAACTTTGCCCTGTTGGCAAAATCATTATCTTCAATGTTCGAAAAAGCTAAAACCAAAAAAGATAATTAGAAGTGCTTGCTTAAAAGATGCTAAAATGTTGATGCTTGTGAAGAGAGTGCAAAAGGGCATATGTTGAAGTAGATACCACAAAAATGTAGACACCAAAGAATCTGCAAAAGTTTTGCTATAAAGGAAATATTGTAAAATTTTAGATTCCCTCAAATAAGTGACAAAAGAGGAGAAGTGAAGAGATACTAGAGGACGCTACCATTTGTCACAGAAGAATGTGAGGTGTCATGTTACCTGCTTTGGTGGTCTCCTGTGGTGATGCATCATAAGTTGAATATAGCTTAGCTTAGAGACATCACAGCTCGCCTGCATACCCATAAAATAAAGACCAATACTTCCAACTAGGAGGTTGTATGCAATTCTTAGCTCGTCAGTGTTGGGGCTTTTGCACATGAAGCTTAATATTTTCACTTATCTCAACCATCTATGGAAAAAAATAATGTTCAATAAAGGTAATTGTAAAGCTCTCACTTGGTAAAGGATTGTTCATAAGATATCAAAGAAATGAATAAATTCGATGTAAGAGTGGCTAGCAAGCTTAGTTGCAAAGGAAAGCCCCAACATAATTCTTTTCCAATGTGGAAGTGACGTGGCATTTGCAAATGTGATAGGCTGATTTTTGAACAAATGCAACATATACCCCAAATGACCCTATAATCTGACAATGTATGAAGAAGAAATGGACAAATTGGACTTGAGAGTGGCTAGCAAGCTTAGTTGCAAAGAAATGTACTACTCAAACAACCTAATTCAGCTCCAATGTAGATGTAAATCACATAGCCTTCTAAAATGTAATGGGTTGAATTTTTAGGAGATGCAACAAAATTTGGCTGCTAATTGAATCTTTTGCATATCACTCTTGTGATCTATAGCAAATCAGATAGATCTAGGACATGAGAGGAGAGCACGATGAACTTGTTATTGTACTTTCAAATGGTACTTTTAGTTATAAACAAGGGAATTTTGCCACTGTGAGAAACTTGGTATTGGTCATGTTTGTCCTTTAATCATGCTTGAAGCTTTTCCAATTAGAAAGTTCATGTATAATCGTTGTCAAGGGTTCCTTGTTTGTATATTCTTCACATGTCGGGCCCTGACCACTGATATGAATGCCTACTAATTGAATATTTTGCATATTGCTCTTGTGATGTTTACCAAAAGGAGTCATACTGCTCATGAGTATAATTAGAGCAAGTTTGCACATGCTAGTACTCCATCCATGCAAGCTTGCATGGATAGTACGGAGAAGATCTTGGCAAAGATGCTAATGAAGCTTGAATCTATGATTGTAATTACGTGTTGTAATCTCAGTATCCTCCACCATATCCATCACAATTTCTATCTTTTTCTGTAGAACCTTGCTATCCAACACCTATGCTTTCCTGGCAATTCTCCCCAAAGGACTATTGATGCTGTAGATTAGTGGTTGCATAAATGGAAATTTTTTTTGAATTGAATTGACCTCCAAAAGATGAGGGTTGTCAAGTTCGTAAGGCAGCTTACCATTTCATTGATGTTGATGACAGATAGTGGCGCAAGTTATTGAAGTAAATCAATGCCCAACCATTGGGGCAAGCCTTTAGGGTTTGGTTCATTCCTCCACACGAGCATATATGTGTTATGGATGCTTAGTTTTTTCATCGTTAGAGGCAGTACAATTGCAAGAATATGTTGATAAGTATAGAGAGTTGCTTATCAAAATTCTCGGGAGATTGCAAAGTGGCTTGTGGTGCACAAGTTTTATTTTGGTCTTTGTGAAGAGTTGAGGTTTCCTATTCTTAGAGACGCTTAAAGAGGCAATTGCAACAACACAACTTTGAAGGTAATGTACGCAATAGGGTTGAATTTGGAGGTGCAAGTTGTTCCCTGAAGAAGAGTTCGTGGGAGTTTGGCCAAGCTGGTCAAAAGGACTTCTCATAGAAGGATCTTATCTAGATGCAATGAACTTTGAAGTGCAAGTCAACATGTCCCATGGTTCTTTGTGCATACAAGAAGTCTTCCCTCATGCCTGAGTGAAAGGATAAGGCTAAGAAAGATCTATTATGATTCTTTTGCCTTGGCAAGCATCTTCTCAAAACTTATCCTTGGTACACAAGCAAGAAGCTCCATGTCTTATAGCAACGTCGAGATGAGGAAATGTTGGATGATCTACTCGTGAGCAACGATGACAATGATACCAGTTGTGTCAGGACTATTTCGGTGTAGAAGATGGTTCATGAGGGGAAGCTGGAAGCTCGTGAGGTTACTGTCTTATTCGACATTGGTTCCTCGCATAGTATTATTCATGTGTGATGAATAGGCCTTTTGATTATTGGTATAGTGCTGATATGCTTGATGGTAAGGGCACAAAGGTTTGGGATAAGCGAGTCTCTTAGGTGTCTTTATCTATTCATATATATTATGAGAAGTTAGACTTTGAGATCAACAAATTAGCTAAGTTGATTTAGTTTTGGGCAAGTGGTGGCATGCAAGTAAGCAACCCACTATAGATTTTCTTGTGCTTGTGTATAAGTTTAGACCTGAGGGCATGTCTCATGTCTAAAAGGGGAGGAGACCATCTATTCGAGGTCCTCTTATAGCCTCCATGTGAATAAAGAACATGGACCTGTGGTATTTGTGGTTGTATTATGTGAATGCTGATTTCTGTTTTGATAATAATCAATTAACCCCACTCAATAATAATCCACAAGCAACTTCATGTATTTTTGCATCTTCTTTGGGACATGCATCTGCATTCCAACACAACAGTGACCCAACAAGTGAGTTGGAGAAGTCCATCTATGCTAAGTTTGAACATGTGTTAATTAGTGACATGCCAGAGAGATTGTCGCCTAGAAGGAACGTTGAGCATCATATTGAGCTTGTTCCAGGGGCAAAATTGGTATGTAAGCCTCCTTATAGGATGAGCCTAAAAGAGGAGGAAGTTAGAAAGATGTTGGGGGAGTACCTCAAGTTGGGGTGTGTCTCTCCTAGTATTCACCCTTTGCCTCTCCTATTTTACTTGCTAAAAAGAAGGATGGTATTTTTGGATGTGTGTAGATTACAGGGGATTGAATAAAATCACTGTAAAGCACAGGTCTTTGATGCCTAGGGTTGATGAGGTATTGGATGCGTTGCGAGGTGCGATCATTTTGATTAAGATAGATCTCAAAACTGGGTACCATCACATATGAATTAGAGTTGAAGATGTCCAGATGAGGGCATTATATATTTTTGGTCATGTTGTTTGGACTAACCAATGCACCAGCTACGTTCATGAAGGATGTTGATGATATACTTGTCTATAGTAAGGTGATAGTGGAGCATAAGATTTATCATCCAGATCGTATTTGGCAAGGTACAAGCTTCTGCCTTGTATGCCGATGCTCAAAAGACTGAGCTTTGTAAGACTTGTGTTGAGTACTTTGGTCACATAGTGATGTCAGAGTGTATTTTGGTTGACCTAGCCAAGGTGGCTGTGGTAAGGAAGTGGTTAATGCCTACTGATATATGCTAGTACAATCATTATTGGGCTTTTGTAAGTTCTCCTCTAATGAATTAGTTACAGAATAATCATAGTGGTATGATGGGATGATGAAGTCCAACACAATTCAGGCCATGAAGGAGACGGTAGCAACACTTCTAATCCTCAAGATTGTTGATATCCAAAAATCGTTTGTCCTAGAGACGGATGCAATAGCGTTTGAAAGTCAAAAGTTGTCACCAGCTCAAGAGGTATCCCACACACGAGCAAGAGCTTTATGCGATTGTACGTGTGCTCAAGGTGTGTGGTGACATTATTTGTACAGTGTTAGAGTTTATGTGTACACGGACCATCACACTTTAAAGTATTTCTACACTTAGCTAGATATGAAGGGCCGCCAAGCTCGGTGGACTGAGCTGATGCAAGAATTTCACTTGGAGATCTGCTTCCAAAGGGGGACGGAAAATGTGGTCGTAAATGCACTATCATAGGTATCGCATCGATTGTGGTCTCATGGAAGAGATCAAGAGAGCCCATCAAAAGGACTAACCACATTGTTAGCATGTGTGCCTTGATGCCCACAAGATAGGTGTATTGTGGAACATGGCTAATCATGAAGAAGGTTAGCTAGGTAGCTTATAAGCTAAAACTATCCTTGGGGTGCAAGGTGCACCGACTGTTTCATATTAAAAAACCATAGTTGCACTACGTTTCTAGAAACGTGTTCAGAAATGCGTTTCTGGATTTTGCCAGCGTTTCTCAGAAGCGCGTGTGTGTGTGTGTGTGTGTGTGTGTGTGTGTGTGTGTGTGTGTTTGATTTTTTGATTTTTTGTGGGCAATATGGATATTAGATGAAAGCTCTAATCAAGGGCATTACATCTGTATAGGTTGCCAAATGTTTCGGGTACAGGATGGTCCAGTTCATGTGCATTAACTCCTAGATTTACGCTTGGAAAGGGTACTTGGGAGACGTGATAGTGTTTGCAGAAGTCTTATCCAGAGCTTGTCATTGAGGACCAATGACTTGCTAGATAGGGGAAGGAGTGTTAGAGCCTAGTCCAACTCTAATGTGACCTCGACATGGCTGGTTACTAGAGGGCCTGAGGCCAATGCTTGGCGGCGGTTGATAACCAAAAGGGACACTTGGGACGGGTATGTAACATGTCATGACCTGGTGTGACCCCTTTGACAAGCTTTTAGAGAAGTGGAGAATCGTGACTGTTTGGGCCCTAGTCGTCAATGCGTGAAAAGATGCTAGTTGGCAAGTAGCCGGGGTGACCAAGGTCACAGTACCATGGTGGGGCATGGGATTGGTATCCTATGAGCCGCTCAACATTCATGGGGCATAGGGGGCATGCATGCCAAGTGAACTGATCACCCACCGTTGGATGCTTGTGTCAGGCGACATGAATAGTAGGAGTGAAATTCAAATGGAGGGTGCCTATGGTTGGGGAGGCTCATTTTACACATCGACCCTCAGGTTTCACGAGCTTGGAGAGGGAAGTTCGTGCATAAGAATTATGGATTGATACTTTTGTAGCTACAAAAGTATTTCCATCATGCTATTGAACTTGAAATCCACTTGTATGAGCCTATCTTCTATGTTAGTTGATTGGTCTTTCTATCTTTATAACTAGTCATTTAGTCATGATAACTTGTCATTATGAAAAACATGGTCCTATAGGCCATAAACCATGTCTCCAAGCTTTGTTTTGAAATCAACTTGTTCTTTAGGGCACACCATGATGAAATTAAGATCTTATGGTGCAAAATTTAACAAGAAATATTCTATAGAGAAGACAAGCCCTACTCTAAAATGATTTTATTTGCTAGATCTAACTTTTGAAGAGTTTTAGAGTAGTAGAGCAAAAGATCAAGTTCCTACATCATTATGGTCTCCTTCTCTCATGTTTCTTTGCATCAAGTTACTGGTGTAATGGCTTTGTAGATAGATAGGAATTTCCTATTTGTCGAAGTAAAGAAGGGGGAATGATTTAAAATGAGCAAGTTTGGGGCAAAGAGCCAAGCAAGGTAGTTGAAAACTTAGGTAGGAGGTAGGTTAATATTAGGATCTTCTTGCAATGAGGAGATTCTTTATTCCACAATGTGATCTCTAACAATTTATTTCTAAAAAGACAATAATAATCTCCATGAATTGCATGATGTGTAGAGAACCTGAAGGGATAGCACTCCTTGCTCTCCACCTTTGTATTTGTGCACAACTAAATAGACCTTGTCCACCCCCCAAAATGTCTCAAGCTAAAGTTGGTGTTAGGAAACCTGTAGCGCAGGCATCCCAAAGGGAACCGGGAACCACGACTTAGCTTCCCAGCCTTCAACTCTTGCCATCCAAACCCACTTGACATACAAGCAGCCAACTCGCCAACAACGATCAGACTTAACCAACTTGAAGTTCCGAAAACCAACATTGAGGTTCAACCTGGCGCCATGCCAGCCCGAGATACGACCCTCAGCTATGTGCCAAGTTAAAAATTTTGAAAGCGGCCTTACAACTGGCGCTTTTACCGAAGACTGAAACCCAGAAGGTAATCAGAGTCAGTTTGAGGAAAATCCCACTTTATTGATAAATCTGAGAAGGTTACATTTCAAGTGTGTGACCGACCCTAGTCTCCGGGGCGCTAGCATGCCAAGGCGAGAGCCATGACAACATTCCAGCAAGGGAGGCTGAGACTTGGTTGGAGCTCGCCCTGAGTCGCAACCTGCACTCCCCTATAGTATTGGTGTGATTCGGCACCCCCCTCATACCAAGCACTCTACCCAAGCTGGTAAAGCACGTTTTTCTCTCTCTAGGATTTTCTCTTTCTAGAAAGTCATTTTCTCTCTCTAGATTTTACTGATCCCCAGGCTTCCTTTAATCATGCCTAGATCGTGTGAGTTGATTGCACATCGATCTGAGCTCTCTGGACTCCGCTAGAACCGATCAAAGATTTTCAGCCATAGGAAGCGTAGATTTGATATCGCTTTCGTAAAACCCGAGAACCTTATTAACTGGTGACAAAGGCCTTTCTTTGAAATGTTCGCCCCTGTCGCTTCTGACTTTCAACTTTGGAACTCCTTTGAGCTCCTGATTTGTCCTTGATGCACTTTGTGTTGAGCTCCCTGAGCTCCAGATTTGTTCAGTTCCGCACAAGTATCAAGGCTCCCTGAGCCGAAGGATTTATCGTTTGATTGCCCACGTTATGGTCCACTCCGTGCCTTGTTGCTTCTGCACCTTGATTTCTCTCCTTGTCCCAGCCTGATCTTGATACTTTTCCATCTTGGCTCTTTAAGGTAGGCAAAGATTGAGTGCTCCGCAATGCACCTCTCACTTAGCTTGAAGTAGCTCTTTGAATCAGCCCAAATGTAACCATTGACCTCGTGGAAAGCCAAAGGGTCGCACCAGTTTGATCCGCATCCGAACTATCTCTTTGCGTTTGTTTGAAGCACCATGTCCGTCGCGCAAAACTTGACTTTCACAATTCCATCACTGGTCAGTTGCCTCACAGTCAAAACAAGAAGTGTACATCGAGCTTGGCTTCAAGTAGCTCTCTTTGAATCAGACACATGCACCCAGAGTTTGCACTAGTCCGATCCCAACGCGAACTGTCCCTTAGCGTCCGTTCGAAATACCAAGTCTCTCATGCAAGACTCAACTTTCACAGTTCCTTCATTGATCAGCTGCCTTACACGTAACACAAGCCAGCGTACTCATATGTTTCCTCATCATTGCTGGTCCAGAGAAAGCCTATAACAAACTTTCCTTTCCACAACAAAAACTTGTCAACTTATTAGGTCCAAAGTTCGCCAGTCTCCTCATGTGAGTATGGCTAGGTCACCTTGAATTTGCCCCCATTTTGATCAACTTTCATTCAAAATTTGCCCCAAGAGAGAGGTGTGTGTGATAGTTCCCCTCCACTTATAAAATCAGCTGATCGGACTTAGAGTAGAGTTCTTCGGACAAAAAGCCTTTCCAACACTTTGCTTCCCATCTGCTAGGATTATGGCTCGATCCAACTTGTTGCCAATCTCTGAAGAGGATCCTAGTCTTTTCCCCTTTGAGGAAAAACCCAACTGATACTGGATATCACCCATGCTCAGTGAGTTTCAGTTCCGAAGGTGGCCGTCCCAAAATGAAGACCAACTGCTCCATAGAAGATCTCCCCTGAAATTGCCCTTTCCAACTTTTGACTTCCTGCTTGCGTCTGGTGGGCGTTGTCGCAAATGAAACTAACCCAAGAAACAGGCTAGCCATCCATCCTTTGCAAACATTGAGTCGTTTCGTTGTCGTTCACGTGTGAGTACTTGAACTGCAAATCCGCCCCACAGATTCTGTAGTCCTCTTTGTTTGATGGTATCAGCCTTCAAAAGAAAAGGTTCCTTCTCGAGCCATCAGCTCCTTGTATCACAAGCAATCATGCAAACCAGGCAAAGCACGAGTACTAAGACTCACCACGAATACATACAAGTAAGACACTCAGGCAGGTTTACTAACAAGTAACAAAGACAAGGTCCCCCTTTGAGATGGTCCTGCCAACAGACCTTTGCCTGGCCGCGCCCATACAAATCGATCACAGAATCAGCCCACATAGGACACCCCTCCAACCATCCGTGCTTTCACCATTAAGCAGCACATTGCCTCAGTCACGCCCCACCACTTTTTGGTCGATAGCCCTTATAGCTAAACGATCGGCAGCTATCCTTGAATATACCACCCCCGTGGACGCACCCGCGCTTTCACCGTCAGGCAGCACATTGCCTTAGTAACGGCCCCACCAAATCTAGTCGATAGCCCTTATAGCTAAACGATCGGCGGCGTACCCCCCAATCGTGGACGCACCCGTGCTTTCACCGTTAGGCAGCACATTGCCTCAGTAACGCCCCCACCAAATTTGGTCGATAGCCCTTATAGCTAAACGAATGGCAGCTATCCTTGAATATACCACCCCCGTGGACGCACCCGTGCTTTCACCGTTAGGCAGCACATTGCCTCAGTAACGCCCCCACCAAATTTAGTCGATAGCCCTTATAGCTAAACGATCGGCAGCATACCACCCAAATCGTGGACGCACCCGTGCTTTCACCGTTAGGCAGCACATTGCCTCAGTAACGCCCCCACCAAATTTGGTCGATAGCCCTTATAGCTAAATGAACGGTGGCCATCGCGAATATGTCACCCCGCATCCCACAAGGCACAGACCGTGCTTACACCAACCTAATGGCAGCACATTGCCTCATCTGTCCTACGTGCAGACGGCGCCAGGCCCGAACCGCGGAAACTGACCGTGCTTACACCTCAAGGGCAGCACTTTGACTCATCAAGCCCCCATCCTGCCAACCACCCCGACCGTGGACGCACCCGTGCTTACACTGTGGGCAGCACCTTGCACAACAGTTGTCTTGATGAACCCCAAACCGTGGCCATTTCCGTGAGATCCGCATAGCTGACCGGCCAGTCGGCTCTGATACCACATGTAGCGCAGGCATCCCAAAGGGAGCCGGGAACCACGACTTAGCTTCCCAGCCTTCAACTCTTGCCATCTAAACCCACTTGACATACAAGCAGCCAACTTAACCAACTTGAAGTTCCGAAAACCAACATTGAGATTCAACCTGGCGCCATGCCAGATCGGGGGTCCCGATGTGGGTGACTTCCCTCCAAGCAAGCCGCCCGACATACATCAAACTTAACCAACTTGAAGCTTCGTTACAACGAGTAACATCCATTCCAAGCAAGCGGTCTGACTTACATCAGACTTAACCAACTGAAAGCTTCGTCACGAGCGTTGGAAGCCAACCTGGCGCCACGCCAGACTGGACAGCCATAAACAGGTAACATCCACCCAAGCAAGCCATCCAACTCAGCCGACAGGTTAGAGCCCGTTCCCCAAGAGCTTAACCCATTCACGTTCATGCAAGGAACACTCAGAACCACAAGCCGCGACAGATATGGAAACAACCAGTTCCTGGACCAAATGGTCCCGACAGCATACCGCTGGCGCCACGGACCGAATGGTCCCGACGGCATACCGCTGGCGTCCCGGGATACGACCCTCAGCTATGTGCCAAGTTAAAAATTTTGAAAGCGGCCTTACAACTGGCGCTTTTACCGAACACTGAAACCCAGAAGGTAATCAGAGTCAGTTTGAGGAAAATCCCACTTTATTGATTAATCTGAGAAGGTTACATTTCAAGTGTGTGACCGACCCTAGTCTCCGGGGCACTAGCATGCCAAGGCGAGAGCCATGACAACATTCCAGCAAGGGAGGCTGAGACTTGGTTGGAGCTCGCCCTGAGTCGCAACCCGCACTCCCCTATAGTATTGGTGTGATTCGGCACCCCCCCCCTCATACCAAGCACTCTACCCAAGCTGGTAAAGCACGTTTTTCTCTCTCTAGGATTTTCTCTTTCTAGAAAGTCATTTTCTCTCTCTAGATTTTATTGATCCCCAGGCTTTCTTTAATCGTGCCTAGATCGTGTGAGGTGATTGCACATCGATCTGAGCTCTCTGGACTCCGCTAAAACCGATCAAAGATTTTCAGCCATAGGAACTTGGCGCCGGCTGGATTCTGGTCACAGTGGCGTCGGGCGCGGCGCCGGCGCCGTTGGCGCTGGGAGCAGCAGGGGCGCTGTTGGCGCCGGGGACATAGCTGGCGCCGGAAGTAAAGATTGTAAAGGTAGCTTTACAACAAAACCGCAAGCTATGACAAATTGTATGACCAGGGACATTTTATTTTGAGATAATCTGATAGTTAAGTGTTACACTCAACTGTGTTGGAGAAATTACTTTGTATCAGAACAAGGTTTTACTCTGAGAGGCCATTCAATAATCGTTGGATATAAGATATACCAAGGAACCATTGAAGTGTTTTATGGTTTTCATGTGGAAGGTCTGAAAAGGGAAGTTCCAAATAGAACATAAGTGTAGCACATGAACACATGCCATTTACCACCTTGTGGCCCTAAATGCACTAACAAGTAGAGTAGGTGAGAATTTTTCTATCAACAACACTAAGTGCATGTATCCTTATAAATCATTGTGTGGGTGACCAATGTATGAAAAGAGATGTCACTCTTTAGGCATAGCTAGAAGGATGTGTTTTAAAGATTTCCCAACTTGCTTGCATAGCCTTTTCTTCATGGTGCACATGGGTCTTGAGAACTGGACCCCAAGATATGCATATGAAGATGAAAGTCGTAATATTTGAACACATCCAGGCTAATTATGCACCCACAGAACTCCAAAAAAGGATTTGCTTTTAGGCCTCTAATCACATAGAACCAATGAAGTGATATGAGCCTGTAAATTATTATGAGAAGATGGGATCAATGCTGGAAATTGCAGCTGGAAGAACCATCCATTTCTTCATGGAAGAGTCTCCTTTTTCTAACCTAGCTATACCTTGTACTTTGATACTTGCGACAAATAACCTCAAGTTATGTACATGAAGATGAAAGCTATTTTCTTCTAACATGGCAATGCTGATCATGTAGTCAAAGAGCTTAGTTTTGGGCCTCTGATGACATAAGACCTTTTAGGTGCATTGATATGAGCTTGTCAAACCTTATATGATAGGAC
This sequence comes from Diphasiastrum complanatum, assembly GCA_029204225.1. NCBI lineage: Eukaryota > Viridiplantae > Streptophyta > Lycopodiopsida > Lycopodiales > Lycopodiaceae > Diphasiastrum > Diphasiastrum complanatum. The sequence continues at coordinate 57,389,117 of CM055093.1, forward strand.
CCACTGGCTAGCCAACAAACTACTGACATCTTGACTCGATGTCAGCTTCTTCATCTATATTCTTCTATATTAAAGAGCTGTTGAGCTGGTCAGTGGTATCCTCTAATAACTGATTCAAACCTCATTGGTTTTTTGTACTTTGCCTTTGCAGAGGAGTACGTTTTCCAATGCATGAGGTCACCTTTTCGACAGCAGACAAACCAAAACTCCTCAGCCAGGTAGCGTTTACTACCCAAACATCAAGACATGGCATGTAATTGAATGATGATATGGTATGCATTTCCCATTGCAAGATCCTAGTCTCTTGTTAGGATCATTGAAATAGCATGTTTGAGTTAGTGGGAGGGTCCCATGATCTATTGTGTGCATTCAATAGACTCTCAGAGCAGAATGTGGCACTATCACTCAAAGGTTGCAAGAATCTCTCAGCTAATGGTTGAATTTCTCCGATCTTGTTTGTGCAGCTCTCTGCATTGCTTGCAGATGTGGGATTGAGTGTTTGGGAAGCACATATCTTTTCAACCCTTGATGGGTACTCGCTGGATGTTTTTGTGGTTTATGGATGGCCTACTGAGGTATATTGCACATGATTATGAAGGCTTTGCTTCTATGGATGGGGTGGGTTAGAGAGTAATCCTCATGTAATTATCTGACTCTTTGCAAGAATGTTTTCTGCATTGTGTAGCTAATTATGGGATAGGTATTTATCAGAATGGGGATTCGTTAAGTGGCCTTGTAATTCTATAAGTTGATCTGACTATGAGTGTTTCCTCACTTGCCACACAAAAGACTGCTATGAGGAACAAAATAAAAGAAACTGAAAGATTGCCTCACCCATAAATTCTGTAGTATTTGTCCCAACCAAGCTAGCTACAGATCACAGCAGCTCTTTTTATATGAACAATGACCACAGTTAAGATCAGGAAACTCAGTTTCTCACGGACAGCGATCTGGCACACTTTGCTTCAAAAGCACTCAAGATAAGAATCTATACTAAGAACAAACTTCTGGTCTTCATGTTGTTAAGGAAGAAAGTCCGCCCTTAATCAGAAGATGGCATGACAAGAGGATCGTATCTTAGCCAAAGCTGATCGAAGTTTGGCCTAGTTATGTGGCCTGGTGATGGTAGGCCTTGATCATCTTTGTTCATCGCTACTTGGAACACTACGTATAAGGAATCATGAAGCCACGATTATGAAAGGGGCTTATTAAAATTTGTGTTTTTGTTAACTTGCAGTGAGAACGATCTTTTTCTGCATTCACTCTAGCTGATACTTTTTCTTTATAAGCATCTACTTGCTTTTCAACGAGAATTTTTTAGTCGGCTTGCTATGGTGGCTGCATGAAGCTCTCAAATGCTGTCAACAAAGATATTGTGTAAGCTTGTTAGCTGTATATTTGCAAGTGCTCCTTTGGTAGTCGTGGATAAAAACGAGACATAAAATATCTATTTCTGGTTCACAAAAATGGCACATCGTTCACATGCTCCTTGTTAATATCAGAAAGACAATTCACATTTTCATATCTTTCGAATTTGTGCCAGGATACTATCACTTTGCACAAAGCTTTGGAGCATGCGTTGACAACTATGGAGGTGAGTTCTCATGTCTTGAGAGGAGAGCATTACCATGTAGAAATTTAGGTGTAGCACATGCTTCCTTGCACGGCAACTCAGCAGGAGTAGGATGTCTTCATAAGGAAGCTTGTGATAATACAGTAGGCTTTAGTTATAGAGGCATAAGTTGCATGTATGTTCAAATCAGATAAAAATCACCCAATAGCATCTGTTTGTATGAGAAGTTTTTTACAGAGTGAGCTATACATCTAAGAATGTGTATGCATATGGATGAAAATAAAGGTTCTCCTTGTAAAGTAGATCCTTAGCAGAATAATGTACTCCAGAGGATCTACTGATATGTTCTGGTCTGAAAGTTCTTGTTTCCCTTTGTTTCTGCAGTATTTAACAGAGTTCAAAAGGGGTGGGATGTCATTTTTTATTGAGACAAGAAAATGATTAGTCTTTACTGGAAAGTGATGCTGAGTGGATGAATGTTGTAAACTTCTGGCCTGATAAGATAGCCACACTCTAAGTTCATTGAACTCTATTCACACTCTGCACTATGAATGCCCCTGAATTGGTGGCATACCTGTACCAGAGGCTGAGATTTATAATCTTATGTTAATCTTTCTTTAAGCTTTGTCATACTGAACTAAGCAGTTTGGAACTGTGTAGATCTGTTTTGAAGACTGACGGGGCTACTACCATTTCAGGGAAACTGTCCTTTGTCTGTCTATGTTTTTGAAGGTTTCCTTAGTGCACTCAACATCCCACAAAGCAATTTGAGGCAATGGTCTGTAAAGCAGCAAACAATATCCCTGAGCCGATTTTGGCAGGGTTGTGAGCTGCTCAAAAGGCACTGTAAAGAAAAGCAAGCAATGCATAGGTTCTAGAAGTTGTTCCATAAACCTTCCTATTTGAAGATCTTGACCTTTTTGATGTCCCCCAATTCCTTTTAACAGGGCAGTTCCTCTACAAGCCCATCTTTTGTACTGTCTATCCAAAGAGCTCTAGTTGCCGAGTTCTGAATTGGTTGAACCAAAGTTATTGGCTTTAGTAGGTTATTGCATTGTGCAATCAATTTTTTTGCACAAGCCAACATCTATCAAGTCAACTATACTGTTCTCTTTAAGCACTTGAAGCTAATATGCAAGGTCAGTTGGATGCTTCTTTTAATTGATAACTTAGGAAGTTTCTCTAGAGAGCTGGCATTTTCTTATAATAAGTGGAATGGCATAATCTAGCAAAAGAAAACTAATCTCCTCTAGATGGTAGTTGCAAGTGATACCTTTTAATTTTTTCCCCACCAATGTTGGCACCTTGAAACAATTTCTCCTGGGATTACTTGTTGAAACTGTTTATCTTGCCTCAATTTTTCAAGGATGCGATTGTTGATGTCACAACATTTGATAAAAGTTTTTCTTGTAATATCTTATGTAAGATGAGTGAATTCTTCGTGAAAATCAAATTTGTTGTCAAATTTCAATAGCAAGAACTTAGAAGAATGCACAAGTAAGCAGAAAGAGAAGAAAAGCGAGATTGGCCACTACAAGATAAGAAAAGGAGGATTGGTTACTGAATAGAAGGGTGAAGAAAGTTCCTATCCAATATTTGAAAAACCCCAAAATTGAGATTTCCAAATTTTGGAAGTTTTGTAATGTTAAAGATGCTAGTGCAGAAGAAATTGCGAGCAGCAGATATTCTATATCAAGAAGAAGCTGGTTCTCATAAATGCCTGATGAGTCTGTCGATTCAGATATCATGCATTATGTTATGATAGAAATGCTGGTAGTTAGGGCCCTTATATATTCTTAAGGTTGGTCATTGTGGTGTTGTGTAGTTTGTATTTCCAAGCAGAAAAATAAATTATGCCCTTAAAGAGCTAGTTACCATGGTCTCTCAGGAGCAAATAGCTATGCTTGACTAATACTGTCAACAGGTAATATCTGTGAAATACTTCCAACGCATAGTCAATTCTTCAATTTAAGGGAGGGTTCCTAAGAAGGATGTTACCGGTCATGGTTCAAGATTAAAATAGGCTGACATAGACCTACAAGTGAGTAAGATTAGATCTTGTAGTTGCTTTGTCAGGCCATCTGAAGGCTGGAAACTATTGAAAAGCATGCACAGACACTAGGAGCGATCAGGGGAAGTACCTTGTAGGTGCCTGGGAGCGAATAGACATAGCTAACCAATGTGTTTTACAAGAATTTTTTCCTTGAAGGTGTTTTTAAACTCATAAAAAGCTTATTGTTCCACGAGTTCATGTACATATTGTACATTGTGATGATTCAAGTTGTTTATAATAATCTGTTATCTTTTCATGAACGGAGATTGAGAAGCTGATACAGTTCCATGAATGAAGATGAAGGATTTGCTACATTTCAACAACCCTTCACTCTGTTATTCTAGCCTTCATCATGTATGAAGAGGAAGTTTGGACTTCAATTGATCATCTTTGCTCCTTAATGCTAGCCTTATGATGGCTGAGTCTGGCCTTGTGACAGAAACTCAGCACGTTGGTCCCTCTATAGATTTATGAAAGCTAATGTAGAGTGACCGTGCTCATGATGCGCGTAAATCACGCATATAGTCTCTCCTATGCATGATGGAGTTGCTTTCTGAAACTATGTGGGTGCACTCAATAAAGTTAAGATTACACATTTTGTTATGCTTGGGTAGAATTTTAGGCTTTACATTGATATATACATCATCAAAAAGTTAGCATGGGAAGCAAGTCGCTCTTTGGAAGTTGTCAGAATTGTGAGTATGTTTGCAGCAGATCCTGCAATATAAGTGTCGAAGATCAAGTCTAAGCTTTTTGTCTGAGCACTTATATGTTTAATAGTGTATGCTTTACTCATTTCTTAATGTCATGGTAGGAAGGGGCTTGGTCAAAAGCATCCCCATCATCTTCTCCTGATTCTATGACAACTGCAATGCCCCTTCGAGGTGGTAACTCAATTATCTCATCAGTTGGCCGAGACGATTGGGAGATAGACTTTGATCAGCTTAAACTTATCAAGAAAGTTGCCTTTGGTTCTTCGGGAGAAATGTAAGTAGGGTTTAAGATTTGTAAACAGCAGTTCACCATTCCGTGTAATGATCACATTTGTGTATGTTAATGTTCTGGATGTGATGCATTGCTCATGATGTATTAGTAGAATTCGCAGGTATCATGGGACTTTCTGTGGCCAGGACGTTGCAATAAAGGTTTTGAAATCTGAATGTCTAAATGACCTCGTGCAGCATGAATTTGCTCAAGAGATATACATATTACGGTACATGATCGCCTTCTGACCTATCTGAAGTTTCCAGCCACATCCTGCTTAGTATTCATCTATTTAATGGGATTCCACTAGATGAATCACGACATTATAGTTGTAGACATGAATAGTGGTTTGCCCTTTCTGAAGTTCGAGTTATTCTGTAGCTATGTTGTTCCTTTTTTCAAATTTGGAGTTGGCCCCAAGAACCTTTCAATCTTTTATCAATGGACTTGAAAGCTAGCTATTAACAGCAGTATTTCATAGTAGCTTTGAGTGCAAAAAGTTAGGAAGCTCTGAAAATGGGAAAAATACAATCAGGTGGTAAATCTGAAAGTGTTTGCTCATGGAAAAAAAAGAAAATGGCAAAACTCTACTATTTTTAACTTGGAGAACTTGCACGTTGCAGGCATACCCTGATTTGTTCGAATAAACTTGTCTCGTGATTTTTCTGTATTGAAGATTATTGGTTGGATATAGGATTTCTTTGAAATAAAGCTCCTCGAATCTCAGCGAAAATGAAGACAATTTGTTCGTTTTCATGTGTTGAATTCCACAATTTGTATTGAGTTTACTTAGGAAGCTTTGGATATTAGGATCCATTCTATGTGCACCATTCCTGCATGGAAGAATTTTGTTGACATCTTAAGTTACTGCCATGTTTACATACAGTCTACTGATGGAATAAATTGTAGTGGGATTGGTGGAATTCACTGTGCTTGGTGATAAAAATTTGACTTCTGTTCATGATAAAGTGCGATCAATTTACTAGAGTAGGTATGTAAAAAGAAAATCATTGCATGCTTAATTTTTGGCTTTTATGTGAAAGTCTTTAAAGCTCACAGTATGGCTGAAAATTGAGCCCAAGATAGATATGGATTTTTCCATCAATGGAATGCAAGTCATGGCATTCTTTACTGATTAATGAAAGGCCTAAAGTACAAAGTTTAAACTTGAGTCAAGGTAGTCAGACTTGGGGTACTAGTTATTAGTAAAGGCCGTGCAAGGCACCAAGCTTGAGGTGGTAGATACAGGAAAGTTGCATGGGGGGCAATTAATCTTAAGCATTTATTGGATTGATACGCTGTTGCAAACTATTAACAGGTTACAACCTTGAGGTAGAAAAATGTTTTGTGGAATTTGTCTACATGCTATGGAGTTCAGCGTTTTGGTTGCCATGATCTTCGGCATTGGATTTCACTGTTTATTCAATAAAATCATTTTACTGGATGAATTGTGAAATATAATACCGAAATCGTTTAACAGGATTATTTACTGTGTGATTGTTAGTACATTAGTCGTTTCCTCTACTTTCTTTTCCTACATCTGTGTAATGGACTTGTAAGTTATGACTGCTGTTAGTAAGTTTAAGGGTGGAGGATACCTTTCCCATTCACATTGCTTAGAAGCCACATATGTTCTGAGCATCTCCTGCATAGTGCAGTTTTTCCTTTTTATTTGACCAGGAGAGAGCCTCAACGAGGCTGGTGGGGTGTTGCAATTGGGTTTGTTACAATTGCCTTCTTTCTCTTACTGTTGGAAAATTATTATCTGATTGCCATTTACTCCTTTCATGTGTTGTTGAGGCTATGCTGTGAATGTGTTTGCAACTTACTTTTCAGCATTTGCATGCATGAAAATTGGCTATGAGTTTTGTTGCCTTGCTTAAGATGCTTTTATATATATAATCTCTGCTTGCAGTTGAAGGGATGCTGTGGACATCAGTATTTATTTGTGTCATTTACATATTACAGGAAAATTCGTCACAAGAACATTGTTCAGTTGATCGGCTCATGCACTAAACCTCCTAATTTGTGTATTGTGACAGGTATAAAGATTGTTGTCAAATCACTTTGGTTTCTAAGCTTTAATTAACTAGCAAATCTATAATGAACATAACCATCATTCTTTTCCTTGTAAGTCTCAAGATGAATGTGTTCAATTCTACTTACAATTTATATCATATTTGCAATGTGTCTTTCGGAGGGAGTGTTTAGACATCTTTCTGTATCCGATCCTTGATTGATGCTAGCAGTGTTCCATACACATCATCTTTTGTTTTTCAATGACTCTGTTTCAGAGTTTATGCCAGGAGGCAGCGTGTATGATCATCTGCATGGAAGAAAGTTCCACTTGACTATGCCGGTCATCCTCAAGGTTGCATTGGACGTATCAAAGGGCATGGACTACTTGCATCAAAACAACATTATCCATAGAGACTTGAAAACATCAAGTTTGCTCATGGATGAGAACAATGTAAACATAGCTGGATCTACGTTTCTAATTTGGTTGCATGCAGTTTGCACTGCTTGTTTTGGTGGAAGAGTTACTTTTTCAACATAATTGTCAAGCACTTGTGAATGAGGATGCTTACAAAGAGATGCAATTATTATTTTTGGATATCTGCGTTTTAAGTGTGATTTCAGTTGAATTATACTCCTCCTGTTTTTTGGCCTTAATCAAGGTTGTAAAAGTAGCAGATTTTGGTGTTTCTCGTTTTCAAGCTCAAAATGGAATGATGACAGCGGAGACTGGAACTTACAGGTGGATGGCCCCTGAGGTATTCACTTCATTTTTATGAGTGCTAAATAACATATATATATCTTTCCAAGTCGTCTTTAGTTTATTCAACCAAAATATAGAATTTCAGAAACTGTAGTGAATATGCCAAGTTTTGCATGACTGATATATAGTCAAGTGGGACACTGTGGGAGCTTCGAAAATAAAGTTATTCTCATTTACTACATGAAGATAACAACAGAGTCCAATCTATCTTAAAAAGCTATAGAACACAATCTTCAAAGTTTTGAGTCTATCAATCATTTGGAGACTCAATTCGATAACTACCTTCATATTTTTGACTAACTTTCTATGACTCAATGTGGTGATATGTTAGCACTTAGCTTTACTGGTATTCAAGTTTGTTGAAGTCTATTGTGCAGAAAGTTTATATGCCATATATCAGACAGTGCAATAATGTGTAAAGAGGCTGAGAAACTTGAAACCATAACAAGATGCTTATATGCAAGACTGAAAGAGCAGAAACGAAGGCTAATTTCATACTAGTGTAAGAAGCAAGATGGGGCATATTGCAAAAGAGTGTAACACGATTTTTTTTCAATCAGTCAAAGTTAAATGTTTCTGAGAGACCGATAAATTCAAAGTACTACAACAACAGGTGCACTTTAAGTTGTGGGAATGATTGCATTGCTCTGTTGAGAGTCTGACTAGATTGAATGGTTAATCAATCCATATTCCTTTTCATGAAATTTCTTGACCTATTGTCCTGTATTGCAAAACTAACTTATTGAAGTTATGCCACCAAACTAGCAAGCCTATTTGTAAAGCTAGATAGTGATCTCACTTATTGTCATCTCATTTACATAATAGAGTTTCGGAGAATAGTTGTGACGTCACAATCTTGCCCAAGACCCTCGTGAATTTGTTCGATTTCATTCAGAGACTCCAACTCATGATCCTTGTGTACTTCATAAAGGCTCCTAAATACTCAATGAAGGTTTTGCACTTATTCATGAGGCCAAATGTAATAGCATTTATGCAGAGATAAAAAAACAAGCTCATACATCTATTCCTTCACAGCTATTTGAAGACTCTAAAGTTCTATTACTCCTTATGGTGACATGTCTATTGACATTGCTCGTAAAATGCCTATCGCTCTGCACATATTTGGTTACCTTCTTGTTTATGTCACATATGACTGGAAAGCTGACCTATGTAAGCTGGCTGGAATCTGTAGCTGATTTTACCAACTAACATGAGAGGAGTGGGGGAAGGTTTGTCTGTGCAGCTTGCTGTAAAAAACTTGTTTTAGTTGAAGTGTAAAGTCTTCGTTGAAATTGTCTGCTTATATGTGCTTCATTTGATTGGGCTGCCTGTGGCACAATACTTCCACAAAGTAGAAATTTGGTAATGAATATATTGGTGTATTCTTGAGAGTCTGGATTATCATTCTAATTTCTCTTGAGGTTCTAAGTCTTTATGCTAAAGCTGCATAGATATCCATGCATAAAATTTCAAAGTTGCCCAAAATTAGGTTTTTCTAAGTTTTTTGAAACTATTATGGAGCATGATGACGAGAAGTTCGATAGTTACCAATGTCTTGTAGCTGCTTTTCCAGATATCATCAGAAAAAGGAGTTAATTCATAAGTTTTGGCATGTATAATTTCACACAGGTCATTGGGCACAAATGCTATGATCATAAAGCGGACATATTTAGCTTTGGGGTGATACTCTGGGAGCTGATAACGGGCAAAGTAAGTTTCTTCACCAGACTAACGCGCAGTGACAGCATTTAAGTTTTCAAGTTGCAGTAGAGCTTTCATGTTTGAGAAATCAACGCAACAATCATGGTATCTTTTTGCAGTACAATTTCATGATCGAATGTTTTAGTTGATAAAGCAATGATTTGCTCTTCGTTTTGCTAAGGCTCTTTTGTTCTATTTGGGTGTGGTCTTCAGGTTCCTTATGATTATCTCAGTCCATTTCAAGTAGCCCTTGGTGTCTTACAAGAGGTAATTTTTAAAAATATTCTTTTCATTTAGGTGGTGCTGACTTCTCTTCCTCCTGTCCACATTTTTAAATTATATGTAGCATAGATAGCAGGAGCATTGAACGTGCACCTACTACAAGTGCAAGAAGGGCAAAAAATATTTTTGAGTATTCACAATTGCTTATCTACTATGCTTTGAAGCTCAACGTCAAATGAGCCATAGGTTAAAGAGTTGTCTGTCGAAAAGTTCTTTTAGCTGGAGGTATGTTATTATCATATTTTGGACTCAAAATGAGTTTTCAAAGCAAAGTCCTCTAAGTCACTATTGACATCAATTCATGTGTGTGCTAAATTGAATTGAGGGAGGAATTTAGTGATGTTGACTATTACCAAGCATTAGAGACATTTGTATATGTTTACAGCGATGAAAGTATGAATGGAGACCTGAAATGAGGCTGGATTCTAAACCATGGGGAACTGGGATGATTGTATGAGAAGAATTATAGTTGTAATCCTTATAGAAGCGGGAGAGATTATGATCAACTAGCAATAAAGCTGGCAGAGTGAAGTGATTGCTGATTGTGCAAATGACACAGGATAGAAAATATTGGTGAGTAAAATATCGTTTGGGCTAACTAATGCATCAATGCCATTCAATGGGAAGGTTGTGATGGATCTTGTTGATGACATTCCGATGTACAATAACTGATAATCAGAGAATTTAGAACATCTATAATTGACTCTATGGTCATAGAAGATAATCATCTATATCCAATGATAAGAAAACCAAGTTATGTAATGCTTGTATTGAGTACCTTGTTAGTAATAAATGACTATGCTGAAGTTAATCCATAGGTTACTTGTGTAACCATGGGTACTTAGTTATTTAGGCCATCTTAAGTTTGTCTTAAGTTCAGTTGGACCCAATTTTGGTCATGTACTGACTCGTGGGTTCTTAGGGGTCTAACTTTGTTTAGGGGCCCTATCTTGACTTTTGGGGGTGCCCTACATTTAGTAAGTGGTTAACCTTAGGGTTTGGTGGCATTTGGCCACTGTTGGAATGTAAATGCAATTGCTTATATTACCATAGGTTGCTTTGACCCAAAAGGTCGAGAGTTGTGTAACCATGGTCATTTATTATATTAGGCCTACTAAACTTAGAGTTAGCTAAGTTGGTATGAAATTAACTTGGTAGAGACTCATGGGTCCACTAGGCCTAATTGTGACATTAAGTACCCCAACTTGACATATTGGAGGTACCTATTCTTTCTATGTAACTTATAGAAAGTTGGATAGTCAATAGTCAAGTAGTTGGATAGCCAATAGTCATGAAGTTAGATAGTCATCTTGGACTATATATATGTGTGCATCCCATTTGTATGAGACACTTTTGTAAGCAATACTGACTATTCCCCTTGGCTGTCCACGAGTTTCTACAAGAGGGTTTCTAGCCATCTCTCCCTTTCTTTTGAGAATGCTTTGTGTGATTGAATAGTTAAGATCCTAGATCCTTAGGCTTCTATTTCCTACATGGTATCAGAGCCTTTAGGTGATCATATTGCTTGCAGGAGGGCGCCCAATAGGAAGCTATCTTCTTCCCCATTTGGTTGCAGAAAATCATCAAGCTGCTGATTTTTGCAGGAGAAGAATCTGTTCATCTTCTTATAGCTTCTTTTGCAGGAAATTGCAGGGCACCTTCACCTATTTGAGAGCTAGCAGTAGGGCGCCCATGCTCAAACCAATTGCATGTGATCTTGACTCAATTACATGCTGAAAATTCCAGATTTACTTCTTAAATAAAGATACATGTGTTTTGGACACATTTCTTGCTGAAATTTCCCTGTTGGTGAGCTTGGAGTAGGGCGTTACCATCAGCTCTATATGCACATAGTGTGCACTCTTTTCAGCCACAAATTTCTGGTTTTGGTTTTGACTTCATTCGAAGTCTACCTATTTGTGAGCATTCTGTTTTTTCTGCAAAAATCAGCCACCTATTTCATTACTTGGTGAGCAAATTGCATGGGAGTATTGCAATCTATTGTGCTCATGATTTCAGCTTTGAGGTTGTTGCCCTTTGAGTAGATTTAGTCTTGGAAAGTCTATTTCCTATCTACTACAATCTGATTTTTTTGTTATGGCTAAAGAATCGGAGTCTATTGGTTCTTTATTTAATGAAGATAGGCTGGATAGCACAAACTATTCCTTGTGGTGCTACATGATAAAGAACCTTCTAATTGCTAAAGGTTTGTGGGAAGTAGTTAATGGTGACAAAGAGAGGCCGATGGTGTTGCTGAAGAAAGAATCGCACTATCATGGAGATGGCTCGATGCATGCTCAAGGCAAAGGGCCTACCTCACAAGTTTTGGGCTGAAGCGATTATAACGGCGGCTTACATTAGTAATCGGTGTCCTACTAAAGCCTTGAAGGTATTAACTCCTTATGAAGTTTGGTATGGTAAGAAGCCTACTGTTTCTCACTTACGCATCTTTGGTTGCACGGCTTATGCTTTCATTCCCGATAAGCTAAGAACCAAGCTTGATGATAAAGGAGTTAAATGCATATTTGTTAGCTATAGTAGTGAAAGCAAGGGCTATAGGTTGTTCAATATGGATACTAATAAAATCATAGTAAGTCGTAATTTTCATTCTGATGAAAAGACCTCCTATGATGTTGCGCCCACTCATGTCATGAAAGGGTACTTCCCCCATGATGCATATCTTGAAATATTTTCAGATTTGGTTTTGCCATCTAATCATGAAGAGAAGGGATTGCCATCTACTTCTAGTGGACAGCCCACTACTCCTTCAATTTTGCAGCCCATAGTTTATCAAGAAGAACCTATTTATGGTGAAGAGCAGCCTGTTGAAGACATTGGACAGCAAGGTCCAAGTTCGGAAAACACTGGACAGCCTGGTCGAAGTTCGGAACCCTTTGGCTGTTTTCTCTCTCTCTCTCTCTCTCTCTCTCTCTCTCTCTCTCTCTCTCTCTCTCTCTCTCTTAGAGTTCGGCGCCCAGCCTCTTCTCTCTTGTTTTCTATGGAGATTGATTGATAACTAGATCTTGGTGACTTGACTCTTGCTTTCCTACATGGTATCAAAGCTACCGGATCTGCAACAAGCTTGTGTGTTGGCGCCCTACCAGAAGAGGAGCTTCTCTACTTTTTGTTCTGAAATTTCAGCATCCTGCTGATCTTTCCAAGTGGAGTTTGGATCAGCTTTTTTGTCTCTTTTCAGGTTGAAGGAGGGCGCCCATCAGAGATCTTGGAGGAGCAATTTGTGGCACCCAAAAATTAGAATCTCAAATCTGATTTCTATGCAACTAGTTTTCAGCAAGTTTTGTTTGGAGGAGGGCGCCCAAAAATCTGCTAATGATTTTTGGTTGTGGTGTCTCCTTATCTTGCAGTTTTTGTTTTCAGGTTTACATTTGTGTAGGAAGGCGCCCAAAATTCAGCAAACCCTATTCAGGGTTAGTTCAACTTGTGTCTGGAAATTTGCAGATTTTCAGCAAGCAATAGGGCGCTTTCAACAGTCCTATTGGAGTGTGTGTTGATCACACTATTTGGCTTCCTAATTGGGTTTCGGTGTAGGCTTTAATCGAAGCCAACCTAATTTTCAAGAAGCTGGTTTTTTTGTGCAGAAAGACAGCCATCTTTCCATTATCTTTTGGGCACTTTGGTTGCAGATTGAAAGACATCTTGTGCTCCTACTTTCAGCTCTTTGTTTGCTACAAATTTTTTGAGTAGATTTGGTTGTGGAAAGGCTCTCTTTCCTATCTACTATAGAAGCTTGCGAAAGAGGAGAGTAAAGGAATTGATACTAGTGCTTCACTTGCTACTTTGGAGCAAGAGCTTGAAGCTAGTGGTGATCTCTTCAACCAAGACTATGCTTTTGTGTCTAATATTGCTTCTACTAGTACTTCTACATCTATGAGGAATTCAGGTTCTGTTTTGCAAGTTGCTGATTTTCAGCCCATTGAATGGGTGATTGATAGTGGTGCTACTCATCATATGACTTCTCGCAAAGAAGCATTCACTAAATTAGTGAAAGTGCAAAATGGAAGCAAGGTACAATGTGCGGATAATGCATCTTATTGTGTTCATGGAATTGGAATTGTAGCCATCATTCTGCCTAATGGTGAAGAAAAGTACATTAAGAATGTGCTTTATGTTCCGGAAATCAAGAAGAATTTTCTTTCGGTTTCAACTATGTTGAAGCAAGGACTAGTTGTTGAGTTCAAAGAAGATAAGTGTCTTGTCAAGGATCCTAAAAGATCACTCTTGATTATTGTTTCGGGAACAATGCATGCTGACTTATTCATTATGGATACCTATGAGCGACGAATTTCCTCTACATGTCTTGTTGCTTCTACATCACAATCATTGGAGTTGGCTGAATTGTGGCACGCAAGGTTTGGGCATCTCAACTTTGCAAGTTTGAAGAAGCTGAAGACATTTAATATGGTAGAAGACATTCCTACTATTGAGCAGCCGGAAGGGTATGTATGCGAGGGGTGCATATTTGGAAAGTTTCAAAGGAAACCTTTTCCAATTGATGGAACTATAAGGGTTCTTGATAAATTTGATTTGGTTCATAGTGATGTTTGTGGTCCAATGAGGACCGAATCCATTGGAAAGTGCATCTATTTTGTGACTTTTATTGATGACTTTTCCCGTTTTACATGGATTTATCCTATGAAGGCTAAATCGGGAGTTTTTCAACGTTTCAAAGATTTTCTAGCAATGGTGGAAAATCAGTTTGGGCATTCTTTGAAGACCCTACGCACCGTACCTCAGATTTAGGCCTATTGCATTTTTATCTTGGTCTTGAATTTGTACAAGAAGGGGCTGGAATTTTCATCTCTTAAGAACGTTACATTGGGCAGATTTTGAAGCGGTTCAAGATGGAAGATTGCAAGCCGATTGCTACACCTATGGAGAAAGGCCTGAAATTAAGTAGTCAAGGTGATGGTGAACAATGTGATACTACTTCATATTGTCAAGCTATTGGCTGTCTCATTTACCTATGTAATTCAAGACCGGACATTTCTTATAGTGTCTCACCATGAGTCAATTCGTGCATGCCCCGATGACAAAGCATTGAAGAGGATTTTTCGATATCTTCAAGGAACAAGAAGTCATGGACTGGTTTTTCCTGCTTGTGATGATGCATGTTTGGTTGGTTTTAGTGTCTCGGATTGGGGTGGAGATCAAGACATTAGATGCTCTACAAGTGGACATTGCTTTTTCTATGGAAATTCTGCAATTTCTTGGTCAAGTAAAAAGTAGCCCACTGTTGCTACTTCTTCTAGTGAGGCAGAATATAGAGCGATATTTTTTCAGCCACAACAGAGTGTTTATGGCTGAGAAGACTACTTGTTGACATGAAGTTTGGCGAGCCCTCAGCCACTCTTATCTTGAGTGATAGTCAAAGTGCTATTGCCATTGCAGGGAATCCTGTTTTTCATGCGAGGACGAAGCACATCGAGATCCATTATCACTTTGTTCGAGAGAGACTTCATGATGGCGACATTTTACTTGAATATTGTCCTACGGAGGATAATATTGCGGACCTCTTCACTAAGGCGTTGCCTAGAGTCAGATTTGAAGCTTTATGCAAAGCTTTAAATTTGATACCACGTGTTGGTTTTATTACATAGTGAAGGTTTTTGCATTGTCATTTAAGGAGGGTGTTAGAAATAAATGACTATGCTGAAGTTAATCCATAGGTTACTTTGACCCAAAAGGTCGAGATTTGTGTAACCATGGGTATTTAGTTATTTAGGCCATCTTAAGTTTGTCTTAAGTTCAGTTGGACCCAATTTTGGTCATGTACTGACTCGTGGGTCCTTTGGGGTTTAATTTTGTTTAGGGGCCTTATCTTGACTTTTGGGGGTGCCCTACATTTAGTAAGTGGTTAACCTTAGGGTTTGGTGGCATTTGGCCACATCCAGGTAGAGTACTTAGATGCTCATTGTGTATTTCATTTTGAACAGTTTGGCTAAGCATTGCTCTCCATTGCTCTTGTTGCTGTTTTCTCTCTCTCTCTCTTAGAGTTGGGTGCCCAGCCTCTTCTCTCTTGTTTTCTGTGGAGATTGATTGATAACTAGATCTTGGTGACTTGACTCTTGCTTTCATACATACCTTGGTTATGTAGTGATGTTGGAGGGAGTTACTGTAGATCTAACCAAAGTAGCTGTGATAAGTGGCCCAAACCCACAGACATAGGTGAGTTGACTTCTTAGTTTAGATTTTGCAGTTTATCGTAGATCATTAAGAATCATTCTAAGGCAGCTGCTCCTCTGATGTAGTAGTTACGCGGAAATAACACAATTGTAAACATGCGTCATGATGTTTAAAAGCATTTTCTGGCATTGAAGGAGGCCATAGCAACTATACCTAAGCTCAAAATTGTTGACCCCCAAAAAGAGCTGGATGTTAGTGGCATAGTCGTGAAGACAATGGCAAGTCAGGAGGGTAAGCTTTGAGAGCAACAAGCTTATTATTACACATAAGCAGTCATACAAAGCTAAAGGTGTATCAACACTAGTTATATGGCGTTGAACTTTGTGTACATGCGAATCATAATGTCAAGTATTTATGCAATTAGTTAGAGTTAAAGGGTTGCCAAATAAGGTGGATTAAGATGATGTAAGTCTTTAATCTGGAAATCCAATATCGAAAAGGTAAGGAAAATATAAGTATATGATGCGTTCTCTTGTAAAATGTATTAGATATGAATTATAGATCATGGGTTCAATTCAATAGATGACCATGTGCATCTCACTATCCTGGAAATGCAAAGAATAATTTCCAAAGGGCTGACTAATAGGGTCCAAATCATATGTCGATAATTGTTGTGGGGTTGGGCCTTCTGTGAAAGTGTTGCGATTTGCATGTTCTGTGTCCTATAACAAGGCACTTACATGCTTTGCATATTTGGCATGCCACCACTCCCAATCAATGCTACCCTTTTTTGATACTGAGGTGTTATTTAGATTTAATTCACCCCTTTTCTTCTGTCTTGCATGAGCTGCTGTCCTGTACTGAAAGAGTTTCTGTGGAAAGAACGGTTCAGACTAGCCAATTGAACAGATTGCAGCCTTAGATGTGTAAGCATTTTTGTTTAGACATGATAGGAACTGAACTGAGCTTCAGGTAATTTATATCCTGCATAAGTGACTAATAATGCACCCATTAATCACTCTAAAAATGCATGTCTTTTTCACTGCACATCTCGTAACATCAAAGGTGGGAAAAGAAAGTCCCACTTGTATATGTACAGATTGGACCAACGCATGGTAGAGTATACATAACTGGATTTCCGAATTTCCCTCCTCAATGCACATAGGTAGAGACTAGACGTGATTTGTGTTCTTGCAGGGTCTGCGACCAATCATTCCTCCAGGCACTGAACCTAGGGTCGTAAAGCTACTAGAACGGTGCTGGCAAACAGATCCCTTGCAACGGCCTGAGTTCTCCGAAATCACAGCAGTACTCCAAGAAATTTCAGATGAGGTATGTTCACAAAGTTGATTGATGTACTGAATAAATTCTGAAAGTTTTTTGCCAGCTTGTAGTGGGATTTTCTGGAGTCGTCAAGTGGTAGTGTTCTAATCATCCGAACTATCACGTTGGCAATCTAGATGAAAGAGCAAGCTGAGAAAGGGACAAAACAGCAGCAATCAGCAAGGTGCTTCGCAGCTTTGAAACGAAGTGCTGGATCTAGATAATTTTGCTATAAGAAAAATTATCCTGTTCATGAGCCATATTGTTTGAATGTGGATAAGAAAGAAATTATTGTTCATATGAGCCTTATTGTTTAATGTTGTTGACTCCACAAAGTCTACTGTATCAACATGCCAGGCAATGTACCATATTTCTAGTTTGTGCCATACTAATTCATAGCCAGGTCTCAGCGTTTAGCTTCAAAAGCATTGCCTGTATCAAGTTGTCTTAAGCTATGCAATGGAAGCTGTTATACAGAAACAAGCCAATCAAGCTGTATCATTTTTAGATTAATTTATTGTACTTATATTTAATGCGTGATGACTTTTCACTTACTAGTTCATTCAAGGAACTTAAGTCTAATCAGCTGGTACAATCTACCTGAAGAGAGTAATTTTCAAGCCAGAAACTCATGTGGATTCTGATGTATATGGTGGATCAAATTAAAAATCAAATAATTTTCTTTTCTATTTAGTTTGACATGAACGCACTTGGAATGTAAGTTAAGAGCATTGTTATGGTGCCTCTCAAGGTTATGAGGTTCAACAAGTCCACAAGGCTATCTTTAAGATTATTTCTTAGAGTTGTACATACATGCTTGCTTCTCTTGCCCTATCATTTAGTCTACCATCTATTTTCCGACACACAAAAGCATTAAGGGAGTTCATTTTGGAAGAATGGTGATAATGAGGTTGAATGTCAAGGGGCAACATGGACTCGTATCGTCCATTCTATCGCAAACTGAGTTGTGGCATAAGAGGCTTTGGGAAGCATCAGTTTGATGAGGAAATTGGAGATAATAACAGGATTGCCTACTATAGAAGACCACTTGAAATCGATGTGCGAATCATGTGTATATGGGAAGCAGCATCGAGAGAAGTTCAATAAAGGTGGTGTTGCAAGGGCAAAGAACATCTTGGATTTGATCCACACAGATTTATGCGGGCCTATGAGGACCATGTCCTTAGGTAAAGCCTTCTATTTCATGACCTTTATTGATGATATGTCACGTAAGACGTGGATCTACTTCTTGAAGAAGAAATCGGATGCATTTGACAATTTCAAGAGCTTCAAAGCATTGGTCGAAAATCAGACATGTAAGAAGATCAAAGTCCTAAGATCAGATAGTGGAGGTGAGTACAAGTCTAATGACTTCAATGATCTTTGTGATCAATGTGGGATTAAAAGACAATTTACGCAAGCTCATACTCCTGTTGTCAATGGTGTAGTTGAGCGCAAGAATCGTACGATTGTGGAAAGTGCCAGATCTATGCTAGCTGAGATGAAACTACCAAAAGATTTTTGGTCAGAAGCTTGTAGTAGAAGTCCTACCATTGCCATACCAAAGATAACACATGAGGAAGCATTCACGAAGAAGAAGCCAAAGGTGAACCACTTCTAATCTTTGGATGTAAGACATTTGTACACATTCCTAAGGAAGAGAGACGTAAACTTGATGTAAAAGCTATCAAGTGTATATTCCTAGGATATGATGATTGTGTGAAGGGCTATAGATGTTTTGATCCAGTGGAAAACAAAATCCATGTAAGCCGTGATATTATCTTTGATGAATCCAAAATGTATGAAGACGAGGATGCTGAGAAGATAGACATATCCAGTGGGAAAGATGGTATAGTGAGGATACCTCCTGATGATGATCCATTCATTGACCTTCCAAGTGATGAATATGAGGATACATCTCAAGATACTACTACTCAACCTCAAGAGACAGGTTGGAGAGGTAGAGACAAACCTTTTGGTGCAAGAAGGATTGAAGTTGCAGGTGACAAACGCAAGGATGTTGTGGGATACATTTTCACCAAGAAGCCGATCACCTGAGAAAAAGCTCCCTAAGTACTTCGAAGAGAGTCTTTGAGTCGACTGCTTTGGTACTCGAATAGTTTTGCAGATAGCAACCTGTTGAAACAACTTCAGTCCAGAAATTCTTGGTGAGCTGAACATTTGACATCATTGATCGTGCTGCATTTAACAATGTTCGGTTCTTCCTTTCGGCTACTCCATTCTGCTGTGGTGTGTAGCTGGTGGTGAACTGATGAGGAATGCCGAATGACCATAGTCAAACATTTCGTTTGACAAAAACTCTCCACCACTGTTTGTACGAAGGGTCTTGAGTCGTTGACCAGTCTGTGTCTCAGCGAACTGTTTGAAGCCTTTGAAACAGTTGAACGCCTCAAACTTGTTCTTAATGAACATAATGCTGGTAAATCTTGAATAATCATCGATAAAAGTGATAAAATATAGTGCTGAACCCAGAGAGGGAGTACTCATAGGGCCACACAGATCACTATGTATCAATTCTAGAATGGACTTAGCTCTAGTGGCTTGTCCCTTTGGGAATTTTGATCTAGGCTGTTTGCCTAGTAGGCACATCTTACAGACATGTCGAATGTCAGTGGAGGCAACATTAAGGTTTAAGTCCTTGACCATAATGTTGTGATGCATATGCAAGATTGATCTCATGTTTAGATGGCCTAATCTTCGATGCCATAATTGGGCATTTGAAGTACTCACATTGGTAGAAAGTGCATATTCGTGACCCAGGATGTACAAATTAGCTTCTCTGTTTGCAGAGATGATTTTTTTATCGTACTTGTCCAGAATGGTACACTGTCTTGAAATGAACATGGCTCTACAGCCTTGATCAGTGAACTTGTTGACTGACAATAAATTCTTGGTCAGTCTGGGTATGAAAAATACATCCTTGAGCAAGATCATTTTACCATTTGGAAGATAAAGGCGAATAGATCCTTTCAATCAGCACTGTACTTGAGTCACCGAAGTAGACATACTTTGAATCTGCTAGTGTGAGATCTTCGAATAAGGACTTACATGAAGTCATGTGCTAAGAAGCACCAGAATCGAGGTACCAATCCATGGCTCCTCTAATGGATTCATCTTGTATCATTAGCAATGTTGGGTCTTCGAGAGAGGTTTTGGCAGAACCGGATCCTCCATCCTGCTGCATTTTCTTCTTGGCTTTGTTATGCTTGAGAACTTGACAATCCTTGATGTCGTTGTTGGTTCTCTTACAGTACTTGTAGAAGAGTCTGGTCTTAGGCTTTTGATGGTGTCGATTGTGTTGTTGTGATTGCTGGTCTGAATTAGTTTGCTCAACTTTTATCTTGTTGTCCTTAGAAGATTTCTTCTTCTGGAACTGTTGCTTATTCGAATAGAGAGTGATTGTCTTCGAATTCGACGTGGATAAGTTTTTCCTTCTTACTTCTTCTTGCAATAAACTTGCTATCACCTTTTGCAGAGACAGGTCAGGAGTGTTGCTAAGTAGAAATACTAGATTGTCGTAAGAGGGATGAAGACTGTACAGAAGAGACATGTTAGCATCTTCGTCTGATATTGGCGAACCTACTGCAACTAATTGGTTGAGTAGCGGTTTGAATTCGTTTAGATGATCAGTGACTGAGGTCCCTTCACTCATCTTGAGTGATAGGAATTTCTTCCTCAAGAAGAGACGGGTCGATGGATCCGTTGTTTCGCATAGACTAGTAAGAATGTCCCATGCCTCTTTGGAGCTGGAATAGTTAGCTACATGAGCTATTTGTGAGTCTTTAAGATTCAAAGATACAATGGCAAGAGCTTTGCCATCCTTAGCTTCCCAGGTGGTCAGCATGTCAGGTTCAGCCGACTTGGCTATTGAACCGTTGACGTATTCCCAGAGTTCTTTTTCTGTGAATATCATCTTCGTCTTGAACTTTCACATGTGGAAGTCATCACCGTTGAACTTGTTGATCAAGCGGGTTTTTGAAGATGTTCCTTCCATGACGAATGATCTAAGTATAGTAAACAATTTTCATTACTAATAGTAGTTTGGAATGAGGGCTCTGATACCACTATGTTGGGGTGCTCTCGAATAAATTATGTGCGGAATAGAAAACAGAGCTCCAACATAGAGAACTTACAGGATCTTTACCAAACTATAACATTGACATTGACTTAGATCGAATGGAGGAATGTCTAGTAGGTGTCAAAGACAACCATGAAGGGAGTGAAACAATTAGGCGTCTAAGACAACCATGCTTCCTTCGAGATTAGACATTCCAAATTGAGTGAGTGTCAATTGAGAAAGAAAATATCAGAAAGCATTCATAGTGCAATACATATAAGAAAATAGAAAATTTGAATTAAGCAGTTGTGAATACAACGATCAATCCACAATCCTGTGCCCAAGAATGGTTCACAGTAATGGCGCACTATGTGCAGTGATCTTACTTAGCTAGCTACAGATTAAATAACTATTTCTATTCCTTGAATGACTTTCACTCTCTCAGATATCTCTGATTTAAAAAAATCAGATAATGTAGTTGCTGATGGAACAAATGACAAAGCTACACAGACAGCAGATGGAACAATTGACGACACAGTTCGATCACAAACTAAAGGCCTTGCAGGGAGCTGTAGCACCAATTCCAAATCCACCGGAACAGAACTAGCCACAGTATCTCCGCCGAGAAGTATGGTGGTCAGTTTGCACTCAGAGCCATACAGCCAACGAGTGTCCGATTTTAAAGCAAAACCTGAGATTGATACAGAGGTTCTGCCATCTGTGCAACACATCATCGCACGAGACGAGATTTTGCCCATTTAACCCCCGGATCATATAGCAGAAGAGGAGTCCTTACCAGATCTCCTATCCTTATCATCAAGGGGCACCCAATGCGACACCGAGGCATGGCGCACCGAATAATCAGCAGCGCATGGCCTTACCTGCACCACCAGGGCCAGCTAACAACCAAGTGGCTCATGTGAATTTAGCAGCAGCGGAACAAGAAGTACGAACACCACCTCAACCTGAGCAGCAGCAATGGTACGGGCCGGACGAGATGTTTGTGGATCCAGCCACTAACGAATATTACGCGACCTATGCGGCTCAACCTTAGCGTCAAGGTGGCAGAAACTACGGCTGCTACAGATGCGGCGAAGGCCGTCGAATTGCAGAATGTCCTTACAAGGGACAATACACATCCTTCCGTTGAGAATGCAGATATAGACACTACCACAAAAATTGTCCATTAAGATCTGGAACTAGTGCACCATTAAATATAATCACAGTACACCTTACAGCAGTTCCAGGAGGGATGCCACCAGAAAAACAACCATTCCATGTCCCAGTGCTAGCAGTCACGCGAGCACAAAAGCGGAAGGAAGTGGCTCCCTCAATATTCGATGATCATCCCTCAACTGCAAGACCATATCCTAACATGAGGGAAGAGGGAAGACAATATCACAAGATACGCCACTGGGTGTAGAAAGCACAAGAGGAGAGAAAAGCTCAAGCAAGAGACATACTTGCAGAACCTCCTGTTGCTGAAGAACCAATACCACAAGCGGGCTCGCCATTGCAAACTGATCAGAACGATCGGTTGCATCATTATAAACCACCATCCCATATGGGAGAGCCCGAGGATCCGCACACAAAGGTACCCACAAGTTTGCTAGCAAGCCATGTTAATTTATCCCTTGGAGAATTACTGCGGATTGCACCACAAGCTAAGAGCCTCCTGGCTGAATGGGCCAAAGCTGAAGCGGAACTTGTAACACCAAAGTCCATCTACTGTGCGGGCTATGAAGAGACGAACAACATCCTTCACATTGAGGCAATGTGAAAAAGCGAGGAACACAATATCACTCTGTCGATCAAGCACAAGAGATTCGAGGATGAGGCAACAATGGTAGATAGAGGATCATGTGTGAATTTGATCTCCACCACCTTGTACTAGAAATGGGGTTTGCAAGGATTGAAGCCAACAAACGATGATTTAGTCCCTTGGCAACATGCTTTTACCTACAACAAGGAGACCAAGCTAACCTGATGAGCAGGTCCTGTGACATATGGACCCAAATTGTTATGGGATGAAGAAAGTACCAGCTCAGCCTCCACAGAAATCTGCAATGGCTAAAGTTTCCAAGATAGATCCACCCAAGGCACTTGCCAACAAGAAGAACCAGTTGAGACAATGTTATAATTAGGTGATCCGATGGAGCGATCTGCCAAAAGAGGCTATAGCTGCGGTGGATGCTGATATTCACAATCATGAAGCGAATGTCACACCAATACCGAAGAAGAAGAACAAGGATGAACCCAACTATGTGAGCAGAAAAGGAAAAAAGAAGGTGTTCGATTCCTTGAAGTCAGTTTGAATGGACCCGAACGTAGCGTCATCTTCTTCACAGAGGACTGATAACCCAAAGATTACGAGTTGGGCTAAGATCAATATGCTGAAGGAAGAATCCCGCCGAACACCAGTTCACGAGATGCCTGAAACCTTCAAGAAGTACACCTTAGACGACGTAGTAATCATGATACCGCAAGCTCAACGAGAACCTGATCAAAGTCAAGAACCAACGGAACAAGTCTTCGAAGGACCTGCGCGAACGCAATGAACCTAGCTAAGTCAGGTGAAGAAGAAAAGATTGTGCATGTGGGAGAACAATTAACACCCACTCAATTCAAAAGACTACACTCGTTATTGGTGCAATACAAGGATTGTTTTGCTTGGAATTATAGTGATCTGAAGGGTATCCCACTAGCATACCATACCCTTGGTGGATGGAGCAGTCCCCAAGGTGAGTCGTTACTATCGCTGCAACCCGAACTATATAGAGTTGATAAAGCAAGAGTTGTAGAAACTGCTAGACGTTGATTTCATCTATGAGATCGAGCACATGAAATGGGTTTCGCCAATAGTCGGATCATTTTCCCTTACCATTTACGAAAAGTGTTCTAGACAAAGTAGCAGAAGCATAAGCCTACAGTTTCATGGACGGTTTCAGCGGCTACAACCAGGTGAAAATAGCGCTGCAAGATCAGCACAAAACATCAGTCGCCACGGAATGGGGAACCTATGCCTACAAGGTGGTGCCATTTGAACTTTTCAATGTCCCAAGTACCTTTCAACGAGTTATGCAGGCGTCATTTATAGCATTCATTCATCTTAATAGACTTGTCTGTCTCCTATAATAATCGAAGTTCTAAGTAAATGAAGAACTGTACTCGAGCATCTATAGACAATAAACTGTAGCAGAATAACATCTACTAAAATAATTAAATTCTCCACAAGTAAAATAACTTTCCTTGTGAGAATGTCTATGAGATCCATAGGTTCTCAAATAAAATACTGGAGTAGAGAGATACAAAACACTGATCTGAATTCTTACTCAATTAATAGACCAAGACTTAATCGTCACACTTAAGAATCATTACAATTCCTTATAATCTTGTGACAACAATTAAGTATCTATTTATGATCCGTCAACCATAAATATTTAGATTCGTGTGATTCGTCAATTATAATTTTCTGGAATCCAAAACCATATTTAATTATTTATAGGATACTGGAGTATATGTCCGACATAATTCAGGAAAAGTAAGAACCTTTCCAAAACCTTTCACACTAGGAAAATACTAGATTTAAAAATTTTCTTCAAACAAGATTCTTTAACCGAAGTGCAAGATTCAAGTTCTATAAACCACTGGTAATTAAAGACTGAACGCATACCAAAATGACAATCATCTTCAACTACAAAAAATTTTAGATTAAAATCTAGAATCAAATCTAGATACCCAAAGTCCTGCTGAATATCAATTCAGATATTATTCTTGGATTCATTATGATTTGTTATCCAATTGAGCTCTCTGGGATACAATCACTAATGAACTGAGTCCCTTCCTTAACTAAGGAATACTCTATCCCAAGAATACTGTATATCCAATGCACACAATTTTAACTAATGAATCGAAATGATTCACTAATCATGCGTCTTACAAGCAATATAATTCAAAACCATCAATTCCCGGTGAATCCATATCACTTTGATCGTTTTACCAACTAACTTCATCCTGGAGTAATTGACTACTCAAGTTAATTGCCAATGATTCAGAAATCTCAAATGTCTAGGTGCAGATCTTAATTGTACCGTACAACACCACATTTAGATCCATATCCAAATCATTTATAAGTTAATCCATAAATCTCGAATCCAAAGATTTGTTAACTCTGCAAGTATTTGTCAAAACAATACTTGATTACATGTTTATGTTCATTGACTAGATTAAGTGCACCAAATAACCCTAGTAACCAGGAATACAGAGTAGATTCATACAAGATTAATCTTGCAAATATGTGATTACTCTCACTATGACTCAATACATAAACACATTTTTATCTGGCAGATTGCTCGAGAACCCACATATGTTACTCACATATTTCACTGAGATCTTATAACTCAGCTACAAAAGATTTTCTATTTTTCATGAGTAAATAACATATCTGGGAAATCTCTGAGATGAATAGCATTCACTCTCAACAGTTTTCCAATCCAACTTACCTCTAAGTACATAATTCCTCCACTAAATCAACCCCTCTCTGATCCTAGTACTAAAACTAAGATTAAGTTGATCCAATACAGAATTTTCAGACTTATATCCAGATCAAACTTACTTCTATTCCAAACAAAATGGAATTAGTAACCTTTGACCATTCATTGTACCACTTATAGATAATGATTCAAATCTCAAACCTGTTCTAGTTCCAGATTGTCCACACAATCCCTAGAGAATTCCTTTTATTAGAAAAGTTTCAATTAGGTATCTTACTCTGAATTTATCCGAAATTACTTTCAGACCAAATCTCATTTCTATACCACAACTGGTTCCATTTCGAAAACTATGCAACCCACAGATTCCCAATTAGAATTTTATCCCACCATTTCACCTCTCCTTTTAAAGAAATTATAAATTTCCAAAAAAATTAAACTGGAAAGATGATATATAAAAATATCTAAATAAAAAAAAAGTCAGAAATAAGTGCTTCTACTAAAGGATTCACCCTATTACACACAGACTTCTTCTTCAAATATTTTCACTTTGAGTGATAGAAACTACCATTCCATCGAAATCCATTTATGCAACAGAGATATTCCATAGTTTAAGAAATTGAAATATTTAACCTTAGAATTTATCTGAATTCCAAGTCTATTCACACAAGTAGTAATTTATATGACATAACAGTCTTTCAGAAGAATAACTTCATGCTGGAAAGAATCATATAAACCAGTCTGATGTCTATATTCGAGAAATTACTAGAAAATAAATGGTTAATTAAGAAAGTGAAATAGATTTGAGGGCCTCTGATTTTAGAAATAATGAGATACCACATTGGGATCTAGATTAAACCTCAAAATTTTTCAAAACACCCCACATTTGATCGAATGGTTTTTTTTTTTCCATATCGTGACTAGGTACTAAAACACACCATTGATCATCAGATCTTTATAGTCCTAGAATTCTCTTTCCAAAATTATTGATGTCCCATACCATCAGCTTTTTCTTCCAGAAAATCCTTAACCGCCTTATCTGATATTCTAGAGATCCACTGATCAACTAGCTGTCCTATAATCACTATAGGATATTATCTCTTGTTCCCAAACACTGGAAAATTCTTTTATTTGGATGCCTGGCATGCCTATCAGATGGATATCTACATCCACACCTGATCTTGTGATTTAAACAGTAGAATTAACATGGCTCAATATTACATTCTGATCCTTTCTGATTAATGATAAGCTTCGAATCCCTATGGATCCAAGAGCATTAACTCTAGGGACAAACTTCTATCAATTAACAGATCCTATGTAATTCATGTATCAGATTCTACTTCTAACATCACAATTGACATCCAAAACTGTGGATAACTCAATGGTCACAAAGATATCAGTTATAATTCAATTAAATGAATTTAATTCAGGAAATTAATAATCGGTATCAAGCAATTATTCACTGGGATTTACCTAAAATCCTAACTGCGAAATACATTTCCCGATCACACTTACTACCTCTGATGTCCACTCTTCTTCCCTCCTTAGAATTTTCAGTTCCTTGAAAATCTATTTCAGTTAAAATACTAAGAAGACGTAACGACATTAGTAAATGTTTTTAAAATTAATCACTATAAAAAAAATCTGAAACAATTTCTCTATCCTATACCTGGGCTGAATAACTGGTATACCAAAAATCATCTACTAGTATGAAAAACATTACTAGTCTGATCTTTTGCATACAATTCACCATAGGATTTAACTGGAAATGAAATCAGTTTTTTATTTTTGATCAGTTCCTATCAAGTATTTTTTCAATAAAATTGGATTGTTTTTCTTTTATTGACTGGTTTGGCATTACCCCGTCAATAATATCTAACTATCAAAACTTCATAATATGAAATTACATGAACGGAAATCCTACCCAACAGGGTTTTAGTAACTCTTATACAAACAAGATTTAACTGTTCGGATAAAGAGTACTGCCCTCACTCATTTTATCTGGTCATTTCATATTGTTTGATGGTTTCTAGTCCAACTTTGACGAGTATCTAAAAAAAAAAAATTAATTTTTAATTTGGGGAGAACACATGCACCCAAAGTTTAGTCACCATCCAGCCAGTACCAATTTTTTTTTTTTTGAACCGGGTACCGTCTTGGAAAAAAGTAATCCATGAGGATCGAATAACTTGATGTTACCCTAAATCTATAACCCAAATTTATAGATGAACTGTCAGGATAGCAAAAATTATATCGTCCCCCATTTATGGCCTAGAGAATAAATAATTATTCTCACCAATGATCAACCTACAGATTTTCCTTATGGTCATCCAAATTATTTCCCATGCCAACCAGGAAGAGTAGCTGATGTCGTAGCTTATTACAAAACACAAGCTCCCCTCGCATGTAAATAATCGAAGGCAAATTCTAAACCCACAAAGGCTTTACTGAATACCATAAAAGAAAACCCATGTAGAGTTTCTCAAACAAAGCAAAAAAGCCATAAAAATTGCCAAGAATTGTTATTCCTGAAAATTCCATGCAAAGGAAATAAAGCATACACCCCACTTAGGCTCCAACCTAACCCATTATGAACCCTAAAAGGATTTCAAATAGGAAGGAAGGAGGGACCCGTTTCTATCCCTACACGACCGCCAACCGCATTCTCAGCTTGTTCTTTCACAGGCTGCCATCATTGGCCATCGTTGGAAGAATGGCTTGCTGCCTCTCAACAGCTCCATCACGATTCCTACACCCCTCTTCATCAGGACCTCCAGATGATTCTGGATTAGTTGTGCATGCTACTGCTGGAAATCTACTTCCAAATGCATGTCCAAGAGATTTGAAGGAACACGATGAGCAGGAGTTCAACCATGGTTGATTGCCAGACGTCTACCGCTAGCCAGAAGGCTCTTCATTGTATGAAAGCTCAAAAAAACAGCCTGTGGTAGCGCAGGAAATTGCAGATCCACGCCACTTCTCCAGTTCTCCTCCGACCCTCAAACAAAAGGCAAATCTTGTCTGCCGGTTCTATGTAGGGCGGAAAACAACAGTCTGATGTTAATTAGCAGGAAACAAGCTTCCACAACCAACTAACATGCAAACAAAAAATAGAAGCTAAGCCTACTGATGCACAACGAGTACTGGTGATGCTAACACATCACACAAGCAGTCGAATAAGAACAAAACAGAGGTTTCTAAACCATTTTTTTCCATCATGAACTCATTTACAGGTTCATTAAACAAGGTTACACTCTCTTCCATCAAGATCCTACAACACTGTCTTGCAGGGAACAACATTCCAAGGAAGTGGTTAATCTCTATCACATCACAGACAAGTATTCTGCTCACAAATAATTTAGGACAGTAATAGCAATTCCCATCAATGTTCATGCACATGCAGGTTAACCAGAGGATTACAAGCTAAAAAAACACTAATCCTCAAATGCATTTATTGGAATTATGCTCTTAGTTCATTTACAATCCATATAAGCTGGATAAATTGATTTGCTTTAATCTACCTATGAACAAAACTATGAATATGATTCAGAACATTATGGGTTATGCATGTATCCAAATTATTAACCAAATAGAAAACAGCCATGAAACAAGCAACTGGATCCATTCTAACAGATCCTTCTACATCACTTGAAAGCCTTATCAAGAAATCTGGAAATACTAATGAATTCATACTGATTCTTAGCACCTTTAACGGAATGGTACCCATAGAAGAGCACTCCAACAACAATTCTGAAAATCTTGCTTCAAAACTGGAATTAATGAATGCATATCCACACTTACCTTGATAAATCAGCACTTCACACCGGGACGCAAATCCAAGCGCTTCACCTTCCAAGTTTGATGTAGAGCTTGATTCCCCTCCTATCCAAGACCACATCTTAGCCAGGCTCTGATACCAATGTAAAGACCCTGAGGGATAACCCCTAAGATGAGGATAGCAGAACACAAAAAGAGAGACTATGGAGCCAAACCGCCCAACCAATCCTAGATCAAACCTGGATCTAGCCCCCAAGCCATGCCATGTGAAGCAAGAGGAGAAGAGAGAAACTGGTAACCTAAACCCAATATGTCGACGGGAGAATCCCCACCTCATTATATAGAGAGTAGAGTCATGTGCATGTAACCATGCAATCTCCATGCAGGTCAACTATAAATAGATCACATCTCTTCATGCAGTCCTCCTGCCTATATTTGTCACACAGACATGCAATGCTCCAAATGTCTCAATTAGAGTGTCTGGGTCCTCTCAAGGTAATTAGTCACAAACAGGCCTCAACATGGAATTAAATCTCGACGTGACCAATAAGCTCGAGTACTGGAGGGCCGGTCTACCATATTAGGACTATTCCAGGTCCTTAACCGAATATGGCCATAACACCTGCAATCAGGATGCTAGTGGCCAATGATTTATAAGGATACGGATGAATACTTAAAGAAGTGTGATGTGTGCCAGAGAGCCAGGAGACCAACGAGACTGAACTATGATTTACATCCAGTTCTGGCTCAAGCACCATTTAAGAAGTGGGGATTGGACTACATCGGTCCAATTCATCCTGCCGCAAGAAGCTCACAAGCCCGATATATTATCGTAGCCACAGATTACCTCACCAAGTGGGTCGAAGCCAAGGCAGTGCGAACAGCTGACGCTAGAACAACTGCCAAGTTTCTGTATGAAAATATCATTGTGCGCTTCAAATGTTCGGTG
Organism: Diphasiastrum complanatum; assembly: GCA_029204225.1. Lineage (NCBI taxonomy): Eukaryota > Viridiplantae > Streptophyta > Lycopodiopsida > Lycopodiales > Lycopodiaceae > Diphasiastrum > Diphasiastrum complanatum. The sequence goes on from CM055093.1 coordinate 57,419,250, forward strand.
GAGATAGTCAACGATCGCGGAAGCCATTTTGTCAATGAGACCATCAAGGTCCTATTGGAGGAATTCTTTGTGATCCATAGATTCAACACATCTTATTATTTTCGTGATAATGGACAGGCAAAATCATCCAATAAGATTCTGTGTAATGTACTCACGAAAACAGTTGAAGTTGGCAGACTTGATTGGGAACACAAGTTATATGCTGCTATGTGGGCATTCAGGACAACTTACAAGGGAAGCACTGAACACACACCATTTCAGGATGCCATAATGCCAGTAGAGTTTTTGGTCCCTTCATTAAGGATTGTCACAACACAACGCCTTGATGAATCCAAATATCTACAATTACGCCATGAAGCACTCCATAAACTTTGCGAGACACGCTTACTAGTTGTGCATGCATTGGTTGCTGAGAAAGAATGACGCAAGGCATGGCATTGTCGCGAACGGTTTCATACCGTTGTCGCGAACGATTTTGTTTCTTTGAATTTTCTTTTGTGCGGAAGCTCACAGGAACCTAGACACGCGACTACACATCACAGAACATATGTTATTCTAGCAATCAAGATAGCGAAAGACAAGGAGATGCACAAAATAGAGCAATCAAATTATCAGTTTAATTTTTTGGAGCGAGATCGTCAATGTCTCGCTCGTTGACGGCCTGACGCTCTGCTCATTTCGCTGTGTCCTACTCGTTGGCAGACTTTTATGCACAGCTGTTTAGTTTCTAGTCTTTCTTTTCTGCTCTACTCACGCACATTCTCTGTATATATTTTGATCCAGAAAAATAGTTTATATCTCCACTGTGTGGAGTTTACAAGATAGCTAAACAGAGAATTACAAGAGCAGTTAACACTAATCAACTAATCAGTTACTCTCCGTTGTTGCTACCCGTTTCAGCTGGCATGAAGTTTAAGACTCCAAGCCCGTTGAGCTGCCAGCTGACAGCACAAAAGATTCCCTTTCGTTTCTTTTTGTTTTGTTTCACTTTGCGGTCTTAGAGGCATGTTTGATTTTCGCAAATCGTTCGTCTTGATTTCATTCTAGCAATCAAGATAGCAAAAGACAAGGAGATGCACGAAATAGAGCAATCAAATTATCAGTTTAATTTTTTGGAATGAGATCATCAGTGTCTCGTTCGTTGGCAGCCTGACGCTTTGCTCTGTTTGCTGTGTTCAGTTCGTTGGCAGACTTTCATGCACAACTGTTTTGTTTCTAGTCTTTTTCTTTTCTGCTCTACTCACACACATTCTCTGTATATGTTTTGATCCAGAAAAATAATTTATATCTCCACTATGTGGAGTTTACAAGATAGCTAAACAAAGAATTACAAGAGTAGTTAATGCTAATCAACTAATCAGTTACTTTCTGTTGTTGCTACCCGTTTCAGCTGGGCATGAAGTTTAAGACTCCAAGCCCGTTGAGCTGCCAGCTGGCAGTGCAAAAGATTCTCTTTTGTTTCTTTTGTTTACTTTTGTTTCTTTCATTTCTTTTCCTTTTGCATCGCTTTGTGATTTTTGTGGTCCTTCGTGAATCGACCGCGAATCGTTTGTCCTAGAGACACGTTGACTTTTGCGAATTGTTTGATCTTTGCGAATCGTTCGACCTTCGAGTCAAGGCACGTTGACTTTCGCGTCGTGGCAAAGTTGCAGGAGTTCACCATTTCTGACATGCATGATCGCCGGTTGCATAAAAAAGATCTTCGATCTGAAGATTTGGTCCTCATGTATAAGACCAAGGCAATCAAGGGAAAGTTGAAGTTCAAAGACAAAGGTCCACAACCATGGAGCAGTGAACCTCGAGAAGTTAGATGGGACACCATTCCACATGCCCATCAATGGTAGCCAGTTGCACAAGTATTGGCCACCGCAACGAAACAGATCAAGGATGGTGATGGCATGAACACAAAAATTTTATCTTCAAGGTCATCACAACCAGATCTAGAGAGATCTCACGCGGACTGTGGAATCGGGGCAATTGATGTAGTGACTGACGAATGTGGAGAGAGCCCTTCTGGCGTCTACATCTGTTGTCCACCCATATTCGGATTTGATGATTGGCCAGTTGAAATTGTTGCGTGTGATCTGGTCCAGAGGAGTGCCGCATTCCGCCCATTTGGATCTTCTTGGACATGGCATAAAATGCGCGTTCACCCGTAACTGTTGCGGACTCGTCACGTAAGCCCTGATGGCCGCATGGTCTCTCTCAAATAATTGCTGTCGCCACTCCGGTTGTGGTTGGAGGGCGGGTAAGACTTGCAGTTCTTTTCCCTTGATGGTCTGAGCTGAGAATGATAACTGCAGCCGCCTCTTGATGACTCGTGGAGATATTTGGATAAAAATTCATTGATGTTCTCCTCCACGGATTTCGGTCTTCGGAAGGCCCGGCTGGCAGATATTGTTCGTGACCCTTTGGATGATGTTGCTGGGCCCTGTCTAGTGGTTGTGCCTTGGCTCTGGTCACGTGTTTCAGCGATCGCATCTGTCTGCCCTTGGTCTTGCCCTTCGGACTCTTGATCTGGTTGAAATCCCCCTGCTACCTGTTGGCTCCGATCTTGGCTGGTACTAGGCTGTGCAGCGTCAAAATTAGGTGGTAGTGGAATTACCACGAGGGACGGCTAGGCCTTCATTTCCATGTACTTTTGTCATGCCTTGAGAGCTTGCTTGGCCTGGGCGAGCTCTTGCGTTGCGCTTGTCCAATACTTATTGAACTCTATCTGGTAGCTGTTCAGGATTTGGCTACAAATCTGCACCTGACGTCGTAGAAGATTCATCTCTGATTGGAAAAGCGGCCTTGTGTCCGGTGCAGATTGTGCTAACCAGACGAGCTTCTCATCTTGTAAGGCTTTAACCTCCGTCCCCAGGCATGTGTTCTCTGCTTCCAAAAGTGTAAGTTGCGCCTAGATGGGGGCAAGCCGTTGGGATGCTTCAGTTTGAAGCTCCCGCACCTTTGTGGAGGCCTCCGTCAGCGCTTTGGAGAGGCTTTGAATATATTTGTTTAGACCCTCCTCCTTCTGCTGCAACTTGGCAATCTCTTGGTGCCGTTATTGTTCGTGTTGCTGAGCCAGAATCAGCTCTTGCTGCAGCTTGGTGAGATCTGCTCGCAGCTGTGTATTACTTGTTGCCAACTGTAGTACCCTGCTTTCCAGAATAACTTTGGCTGCTACCGCATCCAGGATGTATTTTCCTAGGGTTTGGTACATCGTCGTTAGATTCGTAGGAGCAGCTGGTACACTGGCACTGGCAGGGGCTTGTGTTGTATCGGCCCCAACGACTTGTGGAATTCCGTTGCCATTGTCTTCGATCGAGTTTTCATTTATCCTGATGCCATATGGGGGCGGTAGAGTCAGTCCGATCTGGTGATGCTACAAAAACTGTTTGTACAAATGTGTCATCATGCAACGGTTGGCTGCCCTCGGCAACCTTTGGCGAAGCGGGTGGGGTGTGAGAAACAACTGTGGAAAAAAGGCGGCGAGGACGGTTTGTCCAAACGAGAGAATGGGAGGAACAGTGGGGAACTGAAGGGTGGTGTGGAGTATGGAAGAAGGTGAGGATGGAGCAGAAAGTGTCTGGCGTGGGGGTGAAAAATTGATAACTTGCATCCATGCCAGAGTGTCGGGGGACAGTTGCGAATTAGAAGGGTTGAATGTGAGAGGAGCAACGGTGGTGGCAGGAGTAATGGAGGATGCGATGGTGATGGATGGAACATCAGACACTGGAAAAGAAGTAGGAGTGGTATCAAGAGAAGAAATGGGGATGGAGACAGAAACAGATGTGGATGGAATAGGAAGAGAGGTAGCGACAACAGAAATTGGAGTGGGGGGTTGCACGGAAGATGAAGTGGCGGTGGTTGATGGAGTAGTTAGTGCGGTAGTGGAGACACGTCGTCGGGTAACCGGTGGAGATGTGGATGTAGAGGCAACGCCACGCATTCGTTTGCTAGCCGTTGTGTTAATGACTGCAGATTGGGATGAGGTAGATGCTTGAGATGGTGGGTAAACGTTAGTATGTGGCACAAGGGTAGACAGGAGGGCTGAGCGTTGGAAACCACGCACTTTTGCCTCGAAAAGTGCGCAGGCAAAGTTACACAACAGGGGGCCTACTGCGATTCGCTCACGGTTGTTGGGCTTGACGGAGTTTGTTAGTTCTCGAATAAGGAAGCTATGCCAGTCTATGGCACAATGGAGGGGTTAGGGAATTCCAAAAAGGATCCACTATCTGACTCAGCAGCGTAGACTAGATTCTGTCCTTGCAAAATGTTGAAATAACCAGAGCCAGATCCATCAAGATCCCGCATAATTTGACAAGATCTGATAGCATCCAACAAGATCCAAGTGAAAGCAACTGTATTATAGAGCGGCACAACTCAGCGATCCCTGACCAAGCAGATTTCAATAGTGGATGGACTAGGATTGGCTTACTGCTGTACATAAATCCTTCCATACCTAGAAAACAAAAAAAGCCTCACCAGATTGGACTTCATGGAAGACGTCATTGGATATCTCATCCACCAGAGGCGCACCAAGCAAACCTTGTACTAAACCGGCAGAGTGCCGAGGGACCGGCACTACTTTAGCCCATGGGTCCTGTTGGGGGTATTCCCAACACGTTGTAAATAAATAAAATCAGAAAGTAGAAATAGTTGCGAGGGTTGTGGCATCCTGCGCGTATAAGACCATGGCCCAATGAGCATGCAAGTTAAGTTGTAAATAGAATAAAGGACTTGAACCTTTTTGTAAATAAAATAAAACTTGAGGCCACAATGTCAAGTTAATAAACTTAGTATAAAACTTTCTAAGTTGGGTCCAATTTGAGACTCACATGAATCATGTGAATTCCAATGTACTTTTTTAGGACCCTTGGATTAGATTGGGTCCTAGATGAATGGCTAAGATTAGTGCACATATTTTTAGAAGTAGCCAATAGGATTTTGGGGCAAGGGCCTTTCCCATTGATAAAAAGGCACCTCTTGTACCATATTTACATGCTTAATAAAAAGGAGGAGACTCTACTATTTTGGAGAGCCAAAGCATCCTCATTTGCTAAGCACTCATGCTAATGCTATTGTTGTGTTTTTCATTTGCTTTCCATTTCCTTGTTATTGTTTTAGTAGTTATGGTTTTTCCATTAGCATGCATCTTGAGCATTTGAGCTAACCTCTCTCTCTCTCTCTCTCTCTCTCTCTCTCTCTCTCTCTCTCTCTCTCTCTCTCTCTCTCTCTCTCTCTCTCTCTCTCTCGTCTCTTCTTCTCTTCCCATTTCACCCAAAACCATGTTGAATGCTAGTTTAGTGGAGTAGAGTTAGTGGGGGTAGTGTTAAAGGTGAGTAGAGTTAAGGAAAAAAGTAGAGATCAACTAAAAGTAGCATCTTACACAGTTGTCTACCAAATACATTAATGAACCGAGAAGCCTTCTATAAGGCCTTTGTAACATAGCTTCCCACTCTACATTGTCTCTAGGATAGTCTACATTTGTCACCATTGTGCCATGAATCGTTGGAGTGTTCACTCTCTTGCAATCTGTCATACCGAAGTCATCAATGATCTTCTGAATGTATCTCGACTGGTGTAGATATAATATCCCACCTTCAAGATCTTTGTCGATTTGCAATCCTAGGTAGCATTTTGCTTCTCCTAGATCTGATATCTCAATGTGCCTTGAAATATCTTCCTTTACTTGTGTGATCAGAGTGTCGCTTCTTGATAGAATCAAGGTGTCATCAATGTAGACATCGATGATAATAATTTCATCATCTATGATCTTTACATAGATGTTATAATCGGCCATTAGAGGCTGGAAGCCAAAGGATATAAGTTTGTAATCTTTCTTCTTGTACCACTGCCTGGCAGACTGTTTCAATTCGTAGATGCTCTTGCACATTCCGAAGGCATAGTCAACAAATGTCCTATAGGTAAAACCTAGTTGTTGGTCCATGTAGATTTCTTCCTTCAGGTCTCCATGCAGAAATGTTGTTTGCTCGTCTATAATATGGATTTTCAGATTGTAGGCTACTACATATGCGAACAATATGCATAGTGATATATGCTTGACTACAAGAGAAAATGTATCAGTGTAGTCAACACCATACTTTTGTGAGAATCCCTTTGCAACTAGCTTGGCCTTGTATTTTGATACATTGCCCTCTGGTCCGTATTTGTATTTGTAAACCCATTTACATTTGACAGTCTTCCTGTCTGATGGCACGAGTTTAAGATCTTACACATCGTTCTACTTCATGGAGGTCATTTCTTCTTCCATGGCCTTTATCCAATTGTCCTTATCTGGATTGTTGATGGCTTCTTCATATGTTTGTGGTTCACCACCAAATCCGTAGAAATCCTCTTGAGTTGAAGATGGGCTATCTGGTATGTATCTGACAGGTTGTCTTCTCTTTCCATTGGATCTCCTTAGAGGTAGTGCGGGTGTGGCAACTGCCTTGCCTTTGTCCCTTTTGCTGACAACAGAACTATTGTGTGTCGTAGGTGTTTTGGCTACAATTTGCATATCAGGTTGTTCGTCATTTGAACTGTCCCTTGGTTCGGACATCTTAATCCTAATGCTCGGGGTCCGCTCCCTCTGTCGATGTTGACAGGTTGTAGTACTGCTTACCAAGGATTTCATAGCTAACTGGATCTTCGTTAGCCATCGTTCTTGTTTCATCGAATTTGACATCTCTGACAGTTTTGTTTGATTAGTCTCCGATAGATAGATCCTATAATATGATGAATGTGTGTCATATCCTACAAGGTATCCCTACTCGACCTTTTCATCCATCTTCTTGCAGATTGTGTTAGGAATGTATGCATATGCTATACATCCAAAGATACGTACATGAGCTGGATTTGGTTTGTTGCCCCAACACAGTTCATGTGGATTTGTGTGAAGAATGGTTGATTTGCCTGTCCTGTTCTGAAGGTAGGAAGCTGTGGCTACCGCTTTAGCCCATAGTGATTTTGATGCCTTGGAGTAGGCCATCATGCACCTTGCTGCTTCCATGAGAGTTCTATTCTTCCTTTCTGCCACACCATTATGCTGTGGTGTGTAGGCTGCAGTCTTCCTATGAAGGATACCACAACTGCTGCAAAAATCAAAAAAGCGGTTGGAGATGTATTCTCCACCTCTTTTAGTTCGAATATGCTTGACCTTCCTTTCTATTTCTTAGCCCAGTTTACATACTTTGTAGACTTATCAAGAGCTTCAGACTTGATTAGACGTGACAGCAAACTTGCTGGGATCATCGATGAAGATGATGTAGTATCATGAGCCGCCTACAAAGAGTATGTCAAAAGGCCCATAGATGTGAGAGTGTATCGATTTCAAGAGTTGTGTCACTCTGAAGGAATCCCCGGTGAAGGGTGTACATGACATATTGCCTTTGTTACATGCATCGCAGAATGTGAGACCTGCATCTTTGATGCTCACTCCTATGAATGTTCCATGTTGGCTTGCCTTGTATAGTGCCATTGGGTTCATGTGGCATAGTCTCCTGTGTCATAGAAGGTCCATCGACTCATGGGTTTGACAAGCCTGCTCCGTCGGTAGGCGTACCTTTAGATGATATAGATTGCCTCTACGTCTACCTTGTGTGATGAGGGCACTGGAGCTGGCATCAACCACATTGCATGTTTTGTCTGTGAATGTTACGCGCATGCCTGCATCTGCTATCCTTGCTACAGATAGATGATCCTTCTGTAAAGTGGGCACGTATAGGACATCATCAAGTCTTCTGTCTCTACCATTGGTGTGCAGCCATAGTGTGCTAGTTCCGCTCACATGATGTTGTGATCCATCTCCCAGCATGATATATCTAGATGAGTCTGTTTGTCGAAAGTCAGCTATCACGTGTCTTGTTGTCACAAAGTGTGACATGGCTCCCGAATCAAGAACAACTTCTTGAATGTCGGCTTGTGATGTAGCACACACATCTATGCATAAATAAGCGGATGCATTGTTGCTTGCTCTCTCCTCAGCCATCTTCGAGGATTTTGGTTCCTCTACATACGACGAGTTGTTGGAGGGTTCCTTCTTGCTTAGGGTCTTCTTACTTCTTGGGTTCTGATAGTAGTCTACTGCTGCGTGACCCTTCTTGTAACAATGTACGCATTGAATGGTTGGATTTAACCAACATGTGTCAATGGTGTGTCCGTCACATTTGTATCTGACGCCGAATTTCTTATTGCCACCTTGCGGTCTGTGCTGATTAGGTGCCTTCGATCTTCCTTCTTTGTCGCCTTCTCTCTGCTGACTGCAATCTGGTCTTTGAGATGATGAGGCTTCTTCTTGCGTTGATCTTTACCGTTGTATAAAGCTTGGTCAGATTCCTGTCTGCTGTCATAGTGCTCTCTTGCTTCTATTTATTCCTTGATCTTGCTTATTGCCTTCTTGAGAGTCATTGAAGGATCCTTTGCCAGTAGAGTGCGCGTTGTTTGGAATGATCTTGGTACCACGCACAATAGGTACATTAGCTTCTTCTCTTGTGAGACAGCATGCTCTGTGCTGGTGTTATGCAAAGAAAGAAATAAGTTTCTCATATTTTTGATGAATGCTGTGAGGTCTTTGCAATTCCACCATAGGTATGTGAGTTGATCTTCCAAATACATGATTTGGCTACGTGACTTGGTCTCAAATCTTGACTTCAACGCGTCCCGTAGTTCTCGTGCATTTGATATTGATGAGAGATTGAGAGAAATGCTATCTTCGATGGAGGAGGATATGATAGCTACTGCTTTATCATTGTGTAGAAGCTTCTCAAGCCTTCTGCAGTGTTTTCGATTGAGGTGAGCCCCGACGTGAACAAGGCATTCGTTATTCCCATTGAGCTCACTCAAGGAGAGAGTGATGGTTCGCGTAGGGCCTTCCAAAGGTAAATTACCATTCGGCTCACGTTGAGCTTGTGGTAATTGGATAGTCACATCCTCGATCATATAATCCTTAAAATATGTCGGCACATCATGTGCAGGTGATTCGAGGGGAGCCTTGCCTTTCAACTATCTGGATGGTGATCTGGGAGGTTCTGGAATTGGTGTATGAGTTGAGGATATTTCAAAAACTTCCTGAACAGTGGTAAGATTATAGGTGGTTGAATGAGAAGTAGTTTTTTCATCTTCTCTTTCATGGTATTGCCACAAGGTTGTGGCTTTGAAGGACGTGAGGTGTGCGGATGAGAAATTGATGGCACATCATGGAGGATTTAATTGTTGATTTGAAAAATGGTTTCTTCCTCACATAGGTCCCATGGATAATTTGGTCATTTGACACAGTATCGTTGGGTATCAAGTTTTTTGACCATAACTTTGGTAACTGGTTCCACTTTGGTTGAGTGTTGTGGGAAAGCTTTAAGTGGAAGTGCCTCCATGTAGTTGAGGATCTGAATTTGCAATACATTTTCGGCATCTATGAATAAATCGTCTGATTCATCAGTAGACAGAACATTCAACAATTCATCATTGTGTGGAAGCATATCAATAAAATTGATATTAATGATAGGTGTGTCTAGATCATGAGGTTTTTCATTATCGTCCAGGAGGGTATAGGTACAATCAACTTGATTTTAAGCACAATAATCAGTGTTCACACAATCAATCGTAGCCAAACTGTGGCTCCAATTTATGATATCAGTAGATTCAACATAATGACTTTTCTCTTGGGTAGACTGGTAAGGCTCAAACACAGAATTGGTAGTGGATGAATCTGTATCGTGGAAGCAGGCATGTTTGAGTTTTCCAGATGAGTCAATGGTAATAGAACTGTCTCTATTACCAAAGGTGACCCAGCCTTTACTCCAATTGTGAATGACCCTTGCATTGGTGAGCCATGGGCGACCAAGTAGTAACTCATAAGAATAGGTGTTACTAGGAATATCGAGCACTACCAAATCTTTAGAAAATTTCAGGCCTCCTTGTTTGATCAAAATTTGTGGGAGGAATCCTATAGGTCGAACCACACTTTGATCAGCCATCGTGAGCTGACAAGAGGGTTTGGTGAGTTTGTCTCTCAGGTTCCATTCCAACATGAGAGATGTGGATATGATGTTGACACCTTAGCCACCATCTAATACAGCTAAGACTTCTCGAGATTGTCGATGAGTAGCTGGAATTTTGATGTTGCCCCTTTCACTGAGCAGATTGGTTAGGTGTAATGGCATTTCAAGTAGCTTGTCAGGGGTGGTAGTTTCGGTGGATTGGAGTTGTTGTTTTTACTTATCCGCATGTTTCCATAGAACGTGGAAAGGGAGAGTCACGTTAGCTTGTAACAGATCTCCCTAGACTTCAGTGCCTTCAAGGGTTTTAGTCTCAAAAGGCATGTGAGGTGCGTGATGGAAAGTGGAAGAGTGTTGGTCTGCATTTTGAATTTGCTGTCAAGACTTGTGATGCAGCCTAATTTCTTCGGAAGGTTGAGGGTATACAATGGGTGTAGAAACTTCACTCAGTGGAATGTTGGGCTGTTGAATGTTGTTGGGTGCAATGGTAGGGGCTTGACGTTAGGTTTGTGCATGAGTCAAGACCCAGGCTGGCTGAGTTTCGACTGGCAAGGTTTCTACTTGCACGGATCATATAGGAGAAGCTAGTTTAGATCTAGAAGGACAAACCTTCACATGGTGTTTAATACGACAATTTTCACAAGCTGGTGGAAAGCAAAATTTGTGTGGGTAGCGAATACTAGGATGTTTACCTGCACAGATAAAGCATCCGCATATTGCTGGGAGTTGATGCGTTGCAAACACAGCTTGGTTAGGATCATAGGTTTGGGCATTAGGGTCAATCACTTGAGAATTAGGATCATACGCATAATATACAACTGTCTCAGTGGAGTACCATGGTTGAGTAGTGTCTTCCACATAATAAGTTGTTGGATTGATAGTATTGAGATCAAGATAGTGGACAACTTGTTGTGGAGCAGGTTGATTAACGACAAATTATTGACGTGAGGGATACTGATTGGGTGCTTGGTCGAGGTTGATAGACTCCTTGTCGCGGCATGGATGGTTGTGGATTGTAAGCACGATATTGTTGGTACATGGGTCTGGGTTCTACCAGATAATGGTGTTTCAGTTGGGGACATTCATTGGCAGTGTGATTCTGTGAACAGAACACCATATATTTTCTCTTGCTGGAAATGATTTGTCAACAATATTTTTCATAACGGTTTGAAAATCAACAACAAGTTTATCCATATGGGTGTGTTGAGCTTTCTGCCAAGTTTCCATTTGTTGTAGAAGTTTTGAGGACTGGGCGATATTTTCGAATTTTTGATGATTAAGACATTCGAGATTTTTTGATTTTTTTTCTCTGTTATCAAAGTCCTCATCAGACCCCTCTACTTCTTTGTGGATGGCGTCAATCATTACATTATTAAGTTGATCGTAAAGGTCAATTGGTTTCAGTTCTTGGCGGATATTTTTAGGAAGTCCAACCAAGAATAATTTGATGGCCATTCATTCGGTGATATTTTTGTCAATACATTCTATCTTGAGGCGTTTGAAATGCTCAGTGTATCTTCTAACATATTCTTCACGACACATCTTAATATGTGTGATTTGGATGAATGGGCTCTGAGTCAGTTTAGAAGGTTTGAAATGCTTGATGAGAGCGTCTTTGAGGGTAGTCCAAGAAGCAAGATCAGGAGCTTCGAGGTTGAGATACCACTCTTTGGCAGTTCCATAGAGCACCATCGAGAATAATTTGAGCTTTTCAGTTTTAGAGGTGTCTCCATAGAAGCGGCACACATTATCAAAGTCTTGGAGAAATCTAACTAGGTCAGATTCGAAAATGCCCAAGTTGACATTTTTGTTGCTTCCCTCCGGCTTGATGGGTTGCTCAGCAACCCGTTTAGGACCTGAAGAAAAGTCTTGCGCTGGAGTATGAAAACAAAAGAAATAAGGTAAGCAGACACACAAGCATGTTAGAAATACAAAAAAGAACAAGAAAACTAGGTAGATAAACTTAAAAAGTGGCAACGGTGCCAATGTTGGAAGTAATTCTACTCCGCTATGGTGACTAGGTCTAATGAAGGTTCGTTCATAGTATAGTGGTAGACCGGTCGTCCACCTTCTAAGTTACACACACTATAGTAGAAGTTTATTACTCATACATGGACTTATAGTACGCATGCCACGAAGTTTTATTTCTTTTTATATTTTTTACTATGTTGCTAACATGGGTAGAGACCTCAAGTTTTTTCAGGATTCTAAGGCTTTGGCCTCAATCCTATAGGCTAGTTTCTACCTCCCTTATTATTTGAAATTTGAAATTTGAAATTTGCGGGAAACCCTTTTTATTCACTAACTTGACTATTAGGCCTTGCGACATTTAATTCTCATGAGAAGGTCTAAAGTCCTTTTATTAACATTTAACTAATCAAATAACTATGTGATCATTGTGAAGGATTTGAGATCCATTTAGATCCAAATCTACAATTGAACTTTGGTTACAAAAACAAACAACTCACCAATCTTGCCAATGTAGAAAAATCAGCATCTACCCTAAGATTGAGATGTAAACTCTAATACATCTTGATAAAAAACTAAAATTATCACTTAGTGTCTTTGAAACATGAGAAAGTGTTCAAAACTAGAGATCAACAACTGAGAAATCATTTGTTGAGTGCTTAATCTGGTGGAAGGGTCGGACTGAGGATGATGATTCGTGAGAGAGAATTGATAGCATAAAGAAGAACTTCCCTAAGTTTCGCTTCCGAGGACAAGAGTAGTTCAAGGGGAGAAGAATGTTACATCTACGTCCTGCATATAGGATTCAGCATAATCATAGACTTGTATACACAGTACTCTAGTACTTGTGATTATTAGTTATGCCACGTTATTCTAGACGAGGCCAATAATGTAATTAATAACCTTGTAAGGCCCAAACATACTGATTGGAGTTAGTACATGGTTTAGGACAGTCAATGCCTGTGTAGAGTATCAATAGCAATGAAAAGTGCTTTTGCGGAGTTTAGGACTTGCATGGAAACATGCACAGGGTGGTCTTGAGCCTATAAAGCTAGTAGAGACTCGCCCTACTCCATCATAGTTTTGGTGATTCATTGCCAGTTTCTCTCACTCTACTTTTGCTTTTTATTTCTTGGCTTGGAGGTGAAATTGTTGGAGATTGATCGGTTGCTTCTACTTGGTTGGGTGGTTTTGCTCCACAGTGTGTTCTCATGTGTTTGACTTCTAAGCATGATCTTGATCATCTTTCCCTTACACATTGATTCCTTATAAAACTTTTCAAGGTATTGTTAAGGTACATCCATATTATGAAAAGAATCAGATACCACAAGCCATAAATTGTGTGAAAAATGTAAATATTAGCTTGATTAGTCATGTAAATTTGTATATAGTTTGATTTCACACATGTGAGAGCCTTTTTCCACACGTGAAGAGTAGGCTTAGGCCACTTAGGTATAGACCTATTAGATAAGTCAAGTTACTTATAATCTAGGACCAAACTCTTAGAATTTTAGAAAAATTGGATGGTGATTTACCGACGCTAGGTTGCTTGACCTAGCTATAAGTTAAATTCATGATGATTAGGTTAGTTTATAGCTAACATAGCACCAAAGTCTCTACCAAACCTGCTCAGCCAACCTTTAGATCCATCATTATGTACTTGCCTATTTTGGAGTCATCTCACTTAAAAGATTTTTGGAGTAATTTCTATCAAACTTGTGTATTCTCTATTAGTGCTTGTAAACCTGAGGGTCTATTGCTTTTATATAGTTTTTGTCCCGAACTATGCTACCTTGGATTATGTGAACATGAAAGGAAATTATCTTTCATGGAGAGGCGTAATGTTGGCTAAAAAGTGCACAATGTGAAAAGGTTCTACAATAGTATGTATAAATGGATTTTTTTTTTATTGCAAAAACATTCTTTAAAAATGAAAGTCTTAATTTGTACTAAAGTGTATTTCATGATATGGAGTTTTTGTTTGCTTTTTGTATTCACATATAGTGTTTTTCTTCATATGTAGTGGATGGGAATATCTCTATCCTCACAAGTTCTTCCATTTTGATTATCTCAATATAGAGACATGATACTTCTAACAAGTTTATCTAGCTTATGAAGCCTTTTTTAAGTTCCTTTGGCCACACACATATTTCACATTCATAAAAAACATGTTGCATACAAAACAATTTTTTAGTTCTAAAAGTAATTTGATATATATTTCAAAGAAGATTTAGCATGCACAAAGTTGCTAAGTTGTGAAAGTCCACTCAAGTTTTCTTTTTTCCTTTCAAATCAATAACTACATATATATTAGCCACTCAAGGCTTAACCATACATAGTTTTGGACATTAGTCCTTTTAGGTACATTTTCTCTTTTACAAGACATTTATAATCCATATTTTTTGCTACTAGAATGTAGTCAAAATCATCTAGGTTCTTGGACATGCCCACACTCAACTTGGTTGCTTACTTTATTCGGAAAGCCTAAATTAATAAAGGTTTATTGATAAGATCCAAAAGAAATAATTTGCATCTTTTTGTTTTAAAATTTGATCTATCAACGAAAAGTGTTATTTTGTTGATGTCACAAGAGTGTCCCTACCACACCACTTGAAATTATCCTGGTTTTTAAAATGTACTAGGACTTATAACTTGAAGACTTTAAAATAATAAGAAATATAAGATGGACCTTATTGAAGTATTTTCTTAAAAATAAGAGAATGATGCCAAATGTTGAAGGGAAAAAAGATACATATTGTTGTCAAATGCATGGAGCTATTTTATTCATTATGTAAATAAGAAATGGTCTAGAAGCCATTGTCCTTAAGTTACGTCTATGATGTAGGTTTTGTTAAAATCTTATATATGCAGAGTATGGAAGTACATGATTTTTTTAGTTTAACTTCTTCATGATCATCAATCTAACAATAAAGGTACCACTTACTTACAAAGTTTAAGATTATATATTTATCAAAAGATTTAATTTCAAAGTGGATAATATCTTGAGATGGTTGAGACCCTTTCATGCCAGAAAACAACCTTGATACCATATACTACAATCACTAGAAAATGAAATAAAACTTTAAGATTCCTCCTATGCATTCTAGCATTCCATGTATCCACATCATGTCTAGTTCAAGTTATATTATGTTGGCATCATTCTTGTATAATAGAAAAATATGCTTACAATTATAATGGACCCAATCTTTTCCTCCATTTCCAAGATGATCTTAGACCATGTTTTTGATCTCCAAAGAGGGGTACGACAATGAAAAATAGATGAGCAATGTCCTCTTCTAAAGTTTTGCACTTTGAGCAGACATGAGATACACTACCCCTATAATATGCCCGCATAGGGGAGAGAGTTGAAGAATTCTAAGAGAAAAGATTCTAAATTTGCCTGTTCTAATTTTATGAGTACGAGGAAATCTAGATTTTCACAAACCAGAGGGATCAGAAAGGTTACACTTAGAATTGAACCAGAAAAAGGTAAAGAGACGCTCTTTGGTAGCAGCATAAACAAAAGAATAGGAGATCTTGCCCTTCTTATCCAGGGCTTTAAAGATCCATTTTTTATCACAGTCAGTAGAAAGGGAGGTAGAGAGGGGTGTCCAAGGTCACCATGAGTGAAGGCAAAGGACATAAATCTAGATTCATGAACAGAGAGACCAAGATTTGTCCTAAGACGGGAACGGCTGAGAGAAAAGATAAATTTCATGATATGGTTCTAGGTGACAAAACATTTCTAGGAAAGGCTGAGGTAGAGTCTTTTTTCAATCAAAGCAAGAGGCTTGGAGTTTATGGTTATAGCTTTCAAGAACTAGAGAGATTCAAGAGAGAAAATACACTATCACCATTCCAAGGTCAACTCTCTCATGGAGAGGACTCCTCTAAGGATAGATTTGAATAAAGGGGCAAGGGATGTGGAGGTAAGGAATGAAGAATGAGTAAACTCAAGAAAATAGGATTGCAGGTTGGTCTCGTTGGTCGAGGATAGAGGGAGAATGGAAGTCATCATTAGTGCCAAGGCTGAGGAAAATCAAAACTAGCATGGATGTGTCTAAAAAGAAGAGATGGAGAGGTGATAGAAAGGTCGAGTAAACCCAACTCTTCTCAACTTTTTTGGGGCAGTACAAATATCCCAATTAAAAAAACTCAGGCCGTTGTTCCAGAGGAACTTTCTGAAAGACTTAACAATAGTTAGTGAGTAGGAGGGTGGGAGAAACCAAATAAAAAAAATGTGCATAAAGTATGAGGAGATAATGTGTTTGAGAACAATGAGTCTTGTAGGATAGGTAAGATCAGAGGCTAGAATTTTGGAATTAATTCTCTCACTAATGTGAGAGGACAATAAGATCAAACTTTTGATAGTTTATTAAGGAATCAGAGTATTTACAAAAGTGGGATACTTCAAGGAGGAAAAGTAAGACAGAGGGTTGGTGAAGTTCTATGATACAGGCCAAATCATTAGCAAAAAGTTGGGGGCCAAGAAGAACACTATGGAAAATGATGTACTACCGAAAGGAGGACATGGAATTAAGATTGTGAAGATGAGATATCGACAGTTCCGTAGCTATAACAAAGAGATAGGGTGAAGAGAGAGTAGCCTTGTCTGATGTCATAGCAATAAAAAAGGAGGAGGAGAGGACTCCTTGAAAAAGAATAATAGATGAGGCCGAAGAAAAAAGAGCATGGATAAGTTTGATCACGTAATTAGGAAGACCAAAAGTAGAGCATCAGACAAGGAGATAATTACAACTAACATGGTCAAAAGCTATGTCAAAGTCAATCTTAGTAATCAAGGCCTGGTAGTTGTCCCAAAGAGAGAAATCAATAGCATACCAAATGTTCAGAATATATAAAAAGGGACCTACCTTTAATAAATCTAGACTGACTCATGGAGAGGTGGGAAGAAAAGAGAAGATCAATTCTCTTAGCAATATCTTTCGCCAAAGTTTTGTAAGAGGTATTGAGCATGGTGAGAGACCTGTAATTAGAAATCAATGAGGGTGATTCAACCTTAGGAACAAGTTTGGTAAGACCATGTGAGAATGATGAAGAAAAGGAACTTGACAAAAGCGTAGAGTTAAAAGCTAGAAGGAGAGACGGGCCGACGAGATCCCAATGTGCCAGGAAAAAATCTAGGGTGACCCCATACAAGATAGGGGTTTTATCTCTATTGTGAGACTTAAGCACAATGTGAAGTTCATCAAGGAAAAGAGAAGAAGAAAGAGACTCAGAGTCAACTATCAAAAGAGAGGAGGAAAAAGAGTAATAAAGGGATAATTCATGTCTAGGGGTTAAGAGACACACTAGGATTATAAAGAGTTAAAAAGTGCTGACAGAAAGAGTTGCAAATGGACTCACAAAAAGATAAGGAAGAATTGCTAACAATCAGGACACAAGTCTTCCCTTCTTTGCATAGATTTAAGCTTCCTAAAAAAAAAGTGGAAGGAAGATCGGCTTCTCGAAGCCAATTTAATTGCATTCTCTTGTGCAAAATAATAGCTTTGGAATGAAATTGAATTTTGAGTTGGTTGGAAGCAGAAAAAAATTCATCCACGCAAAAATTTATGAAGCGCAAGCTCTGTCTAAAGAGATTGAGAAGAGAGTTTTCTTAAGAGATGTCTCGAGAGACAAGGAAGAGAATCTGACAAGTTTCCCTTGCATGCCAATGAAGGAACACAAGCAGTCAATGATGTCTTCCAAGTTCGAACGGGGAGAAATTTTAGCAGCATGGGCAGAACAACTGTTTTTCTTTAAAATAAGGGAGTTATTCATGATGTAAACAGAATGTCGATTGGTAGTTTTGATAGGGTATAGTCTAAGGTGTAAGTTAATTGGAAGGTGATCCGAGAGAGAGAAAGAGAGAGGGAAAGAGCGGATAGTAGTGCAAGAAATAACATTCGTCCAATTTCCAAAGTTAGATAGATAGAACCTATCAAGCCTTGTAGAGGTGTAGAAGGGGGGGAGACGATCATTAGACCAAGAGTGGAAACAAGAAAAAAATTGAGCACAAAAAGGGGCCTTTTAAAAAGATACTTTTTATTTTATTTTCTCAGAAGTTTTTTTTTTTCACATGGACCAATCAAAACACTCAAATTTGAAATCTACGTAACGTAGCTCCTTCAATTATTAATTTTTTTTAAAAAACTATAATTTTGCGTTGGGAGCAGCCCATAAATAAGCCATTTTATCTATAGTGTAACTTTTGAATGACAGCTTGGATTGAGATGATTATGGTGCATTAGATAGCCCTCGACAAGAGCTTTCCAATGACACCCAACATGACCCAATTCTGAGCTACAATGAAGAAGTCATGGCTAGTCAAATTTTTGGTCATTCAATACTTGGTCAACCTGATATCAGACTCACCCGATCAAACTGGTCAACTGCGCTTGAGTCCAATATCAGGTTGACCAAGTGTTGACCGACCAAAAATTTGACTGGCCATAACTTTTCACCGTAGCTCGGAACTGGGTCATGATGGGTGCTGGAAAGCTCTCGTCAAGGGCTGTCTAATGGCACAATAATCGTCTCAATCCGAGTTGTCATTCAAAAGTTATGATTTTTTCCAGCCACAAACTATACTATGCACATAATAGCTAACCATCGAAGACTGTGTGGGCAGAAAAAAGATTTTATTTTTGTATTTTATATTGCTAACAATTTGTCATCCTACGTGGCAATCCTCATAGGGCCCTTGCATGTCGGAAATCAGTGGGTATGAGCAGAAGTTGGGAGCGAGCTAGTGGATCGGAAGCGCCACAGTTAGCAGCAAATAATTCAAACGAAGATTCATACAAATGCGCAATAGAACAATAACAGTAGTAGGACAAAAATGCACTCTGATTATTATCAACAATGAGTACAATTGCATGAAGTTATAACTTCAGCTTGTTGAGCGTGATAATGCTAATACTAATTAATCAAAAATCAGACTCGAAAAATCAGAAGAAGTTTTTTGATGAATATTCTAAGCTTGATATACTAAAAATATCTACAACTGAATTTCCTACTCAGGGGATAGCCAATGAAAATACATTTATTTGTCCTATGATCCAGCTTCTTCCTAAGTTGTTTAGGAATGTGAACAAAACATATACAACTAAATATTTTTAAATGGCTTACACTAGGCTTGTCGTTTACATTTTCATGAGAGATGCTAGCTAATGCAACTGAATTAGGGAGACGTAAAGATTTTCGACTCTAGTGCATGTAGTTAGAGTAGTATCTTCATTGAAGATTGTACACTACTCAGATGAGAAAGTAATAATGTAGCCCTCATCAGTCATCTTAGAAACTGACAACAAGTTCTTTGACAACTGAGATACGTGAAGAACATTGGTGACATAAATAGAAAGATCGGTTTTGAACGCGATCTTGACCGTGCCTTCCACACGTATGGTGCTTGAATCTCCGAGGTAGATGAATTGATCTTTGTTGTAAGCTGCATACTCGGCAAACCATTCCTTGCAAGAGGTCATGTGTTGGGTAGCGTCGCTGTCCAGATACCAGCTATCGTGGTCTTCATTGTCACTATTGTAAGCCATTAACAGGTGTGTATCTTGCTCCTTGAATTTCGCCGCATTGGAGGAATCTGACTACTGTTGTTGTTGCTTCTTTGCCTCATTGTAGATGTGGATACGACACTCTTTGATGTCATAATTGGCTCTCTTGCAATATCTGCAGAAAAGCTTCTTGCGCGATCCACTATAATTAGCTTGACTATGAGGCTTCTGATGTTGCTGCTGCACTTGATTCTTGCCCTTGGAATAGTCTTTCTTCTTGGTGTACAGGGTCATCGATTTGTCTTTGATGGACAGGCCGCTGGTCTTTCTTCGCATTTCTTCTTGAAGAGATGACCGATCACCTTTTAAAGAGTGAGGTCGGGTTGTGTGGAGATTATCACCACAAAATGTTCATACGACTTTGGAAGAGAAGAAAACAAGGTCATAACGACATCATCATGAATAACACATCCTACAGCTGATAATTGATCCAATAAAGATTTAAAACTGTTGATGTGAGAAGTGATGGTAGTAGAATCAGATATGCTAAGAGTAAAAAACTTCCTTCTAAGATGTAATCTAGTGGTTACATCATGAGTCTCATAGAGATTTGATAACAAATCTAATGCATCCTTAGAGGTTTTGCATGTGGTAACATGGGATATTTTAGAGTCGGCCAGATTGAGTGTGATACATGCTAAGGCCTTCTGATCTTTGATCTTCCATGTCTTTTCTTGATCACCATCTTTGGGATTCAGGTCAAAACCTTCTACTACATCCCAAAGATCTCTATCTATCAACATCATCTGGAGTTTTAACTTCTAGATGTAGACGGTTAGAACCATTGAACTTGTCAATGATTCTAGCTTCGTTGGATGATGAAGACAAAGAGCTATCAACATGAGACATGTTAACAATAATACAAATGGAACAAGCTTATTTTCTCGGTTTATTTGAACTACACTCTGACACCAGCCTGATGGGGCCGATGGAGTATGTAGAACGCGAGCGAAGAAGAGAGCAGGAATATTTGCGGAATAGCTCCCCTACTACAATGGGCTGCTAGATGCAAAAACAGTCTCATGGAATGTTTATGCTAATTATAATCACAGCTTAAGTGTTCTATTGCCCAACATGATCTTATAAATTAGTTCATACTCACAAAAATATAGGAATGAGTACAGTCCACCAAAGAGATTAGAAATGGTTTGTGTGTGGTATTACTGAAAAATGGATTTAGTCAGAAGTTTAGTTTTGAAATAGATTGAAAGAGCAATATGACAACACAAGTTCCTTAGGCGTCAAAGACAACCATTGTCTGATTAGAAACTGAGGAATCGTAGACGTCTGTGTTCTAATCAAAGTGAGTGAACAAATGTTATCAAACAACAATGAAGTGCATTCAAATCACAACAAGCATTCCTCTACGTTATACATAGATAGAAAAGCATGCTGCTGCTATATTACACTGAAGCACAACAAAGCAGTTACAACCAGAATGACGGCGTAACTAGGCAGCTCAAAATCATTCGTCTCATGGACAGAGCATCACGTAAAGTGTGACTGAATGATCCATTTATAGAATTCATCCATGTATTCATTACAGTAAATATTTGTCACCTAATTAGGTAAGCCGTTGTATTTGGAAGTATTTGGCTTGTGTGACAACTGTACATTGTATATATGGTCAACAAATCAGGGAATGTTGACGCGGACGAGGACGTCGCAAATTCTCTCACTTCGCATTTTACGTAAAGTGACTTTCTAGAAAGTGTCTGGAACATTCCTCGTTGAAACTAGACGACTGTCGAGATTTTTTTCTCTCTTCGAGATTTTGCAAAAAAGCCGACAATGCCAGTAAATATGCAAAGGTGCCTTTAAAAAGACGACAATGTCTTTAAAACAGTTTAACTTCTTCAAAATAGTTGAAAGGAATTTCGTATCCTTCATCAAATTCAGATTGTTACTAAATAATAGTGTATCATCCACATAGAGAGTGATGATTATGAAAAAATTTGATACAGATTTGAAGTAGACATTCGAATCTGCTGAGTTTGGAATAAAACCATTCTCAATAAGGAATGCATTGATTTTCTGGAACCAGGCTCTGGGTGACTGTTTCAACCCATAGAGTGCCTTGTGAATTTTGCACACAACGTGTTGCTTACCCCTCAGTTTGTATCCTTCTGGCTGTGACATGAATATTTCCTCTTCAATGGTCCCATTGAGGAAAGTATTTTGGACATCCATTTGATGGACTTCGAGATTTGCAACTGCAAAGGAGGGTAATAGCCGGATCGAAGCATGCTTGACTACTAGGTTGAAGGTCTTGAAATAGTCCAGATCTGGACTCTGGGAATAGCCTTTGGCAACCAGCCTAGCTTTGTATCGATTTAGCCTTCCTTCAGCATCATACTTCGCCTTGAATATCCATTTGCATGGAATTGGATTTCTATCCTTTGGCAGCTCAGTGACTATCCACGTGAGATTCTCCATCAGAGAGTCAAATTCTGTGTCCATTGCTGCTTTCCAATGTTCAACATTAGGTGTAGACATTGCCTCTGAAACTGTATTTGGTTCATGCACAAAAGAGCAAGCTGCATCATCCATAAATCTGGATGGAGGCTGTCTGGGTCGATTTGATCTCCTTGGCTGAATTTTGACCCTCTACTAATCAGACTCATTTTCAAAGTTAGTATCGATTCTTGATTTTTGACCCTAGGGTCAAAATTTGGTTGTTCGACCCTTGGGTCAAAAATTTGTGCAGCCTTTCCCTTAGGTCGAAAAACTTGTCCTCCTAAAAAATGACATTTCTGCTTGTGAATGTCTTTTCTGTGTCCAAATTGTAAAGTTTGTATGCTTTGTAATCTGGAGAGTAGCCAATAAAAATCGATCTTCTGCTTGTGTTGTTTAGCTTCTTTTTGAGATCTTTGGGAATCTATTTATAAGCTATGCATCCAAACACTCTAATATTTTTGAGTGATGGTTTCGATCCTGTCCACACCTCATAAGGTGTCTTGCCATTCAGGGCTTTGGTGATGGATCGATTTTGTAAATAGGTTGATATAGTAACAGCTTCTGCCCATAACTTCTTTAGAAGAGAGGCATGGGCCAACATGCTCTTGGCACTTTCAATGAGTGTTTGATTCTTACTTTCAGCTACACCATTGGATTGAGGTGAGTAGCTTGTTGTGAATTGTTGTTATATTCCATTGACCTTACACAATTCTTTAAATTATGTGTAACTTGAATGTTTCTAATTTGTTCATCTGAAAATAGGTAGCAGTCCTCCGAGAGAAGTCGTCGATGAAGGTTAGGAAATAAAGAGCTCCCCTTGTGGAAGCAGTCTGCATCGGGCCACAAATGTCACTATGTGCAAGATTTAGCAAGCCTTTGAAAGTATGAACTGAGTTAGCATGCTTGCTGATTATACAGCTTTCACATGGAGAAGTTGGCTTGTTGACAGAAGACAAATCTTGTACTAGTCCTTGAGTTGACATTTGTTGAATACTATTGAAGTTCAAATGGCCTAATCTGAAATGCCAAAGCATATTAGATGATTCGGAAGTAGAAGTGTGAAGAGCTTGATTGTTGGAGGAGTAACAGTGGCTGAGTTTGTAATATTGCCACTCCTTTTTCCAAAACTTAGAATTTTCTTGGATTTGTCAACCGTTTGCATCAAATTTGGCCTTCCGACCTGAATCTGCTAATTGAAAGTAGATTCTTGGTTAGATTTGGCACGTGGAGAATGTTGAAGAGCAACTTGACTTCACCATTCTGAAATTTGACCCTGATTGTTCCTTCACCCTGGATCGAATGTGATGAGTTGTCTCCAAGTTGTACAACTCGAGAGTGGGTGAAAGATTTATAATCTTTGAACCAGTCATGATGGTGAGTCATGTGTTGTGTTGCTCCTGAATCAAGATACTAGGAATCGATATCCATTCGACCCTGAGCCTAAATTTGACCCTGAGCCAAAATTTAACCCTGATTGCATATTGCTCTTCTTTTTGGATCTGAACTTCTGATTTTTTGAATATATTTGAGGATCCGACCCTGAGCCTGAGGAGGATGTAGATCTTCCGATTTCCTCTTGTAGAAGCATTGAAATTGCTTTTGGTAGAGTAATTTTCTCCTGGGTTGAGATTATCATGACCCAATTTTCATAGGCTTCAGGAAGACTCGATAGTAGAGTCATAACAGCATCGAAATATTCAATCACTGAGCCAATTGCAGCCACTTGCTACATAAGATTTTTAAAAGTGTTGATGTGACTTGTAAGACTTTCTGCTTCAGATATCTTCAAGTTGAGGAATTTCTTTCTCAAGTATAACTTGGAAGTAACATCCCTGATATCATACAAGGTTGCTAGGATATCCCATGCTTTCTTGGCCGTTTGAGCATTTCGTATGTGAATTATCTGTGTATCCTTAATATTGAGAGTAATCATGGCAAATGCCTTGCCATCTCTCAATCTCCATTTGGTGATAATGGCTTCAACTTTTGGCTTGACTTCTGTGCCGTCAACAACGTCCCACAGTTCCTTGGCTAATAGCATGACCTTCATTTTGAACTTCTAGAGATGATACTTCCCTCCATCGAGCCTTTCGATTAAAGAAGATGGATCCATTCTGGCTGAGCAAGATCATTGGTAATAATCAACGATTTTGGAATACTATTGGCTGCACGCTTGCTAGAACATTGTCTTAATAGAAACAAGACTAATAATCCACAATGAGGAGTAGATTACTAAGAAGCCCACTCTGATACCATGTCAAAAATCAGTGGGTATGAGCATAAGCTGGGAGCGAGTTAGATGCATGGATCGGAAGCGCCACAGTTAGAAGCAAATAATTCAAATGAAGATTCATACAAATATGCAATAGAACAATAATAGTAGTAGGACAAAAATGCACTCTTTATTATCAACAATGAGTACAATTGCATGAAGTTATAACTTTAGCTTGTTGAGCGTGATAACGCTAATACTGATTAATCAAAAATCAAACTCGAGATATTAGAAGAAGTTTTCTGATGAAGATTCTAAGTTTGATATACTAAAAATATCTACAACTGAATTTTCTACGACTATTACAACTGTCTTCATGCCATAAATGCATGTACAAAGTTGGCAGACTTCAATGTAAAGTTGTTGGGTTGGATTTCTAACCGACAGTATCAAAAAATTACATAGGGTCGGATTTTATACAAAGGGTCGAGAAATATACACTGAGTCAAAAAATATGATGAGGGTCAAATTTTCCGGAGTCGAAAAAATTAGACCCGATCCGATATGATCCAGGGTCGAACACGCTCAAAATTTTTAGCAAAGGGTCGGAAAAATATAGATATGATACGATCCAACCCAAGGTTGGAAAATTTCTGTTTGTTGGGCTTGACATTGGATCAGAAAAATCCGATAGTGGATTATTCGATCTTTTGAAAAAACTTGAGCCTTCTGTTTTATGGGGTTTTGTAAAGTTTTCAAAATGCTCATTAATAAATGTACATTGTTAGACTCCTTAGTTACTATACACGATGTACTTTATTGTTGACAGTTGTTACCAGCTGTAACTAGTCGTAGGCTAGTCTATTAGTCTACTCCTAGGTTTTCTCTCTCTATCAGTGTTCGGGTTTATTTGTACATTTTACATTCAGTATGCAACAAAGAGTGATAGAGTGATAATGTGCGTTCTTCTTCCACCTTCTTTGGTGATTGCTTATGGTGAATGCTTGATATTGCTTATCTGATTATTGACACTTTAAAGCTTCCCAAGCCTCATTAGATGAAGTACAATTACCAACTTCCTTTAGAAGTTCATTTGTCACATTCATATTGATCACACGAAGAGCTTTATTTGACCTCCTATCATACCTCAATTGTTCTTAAGGTGCCAAAGGTCTTTCCTCCACACTTACAACAATGCCATGTTGGGCCCTTTCTGTGCTCCCTAATCGGTCGGATCTAGAGGACAAAGAATGGGTTTTGGATCTACAACTAGGTGAATATCGTGTGTAGTAACAGGTTTCGATCCAAGGGGAGAGGGTTAAGCAAGGAAATGGGAATGGAGATCTAAGCCTACTGAGGGTGTCAAGCTTAGTTCACGAGTTCTAGAATTTGGTTATGAGGCACCCCACTTGTGATTTGTTTGTTGGTAGTCCGCTGCTTGTCAACTTTCTTGTGATGGCTTTCTCCCAATTGATATAGATTCTGGAAGGCGTTGTTGTTTTTCTTATGTCATTCATCTCATTAGTTCCAGGGTTCATGATTCTACAATTGATTTGGGTCTTTCCGTATGATTGGTGATAACTGAAAATCCATTAGAAGATTGTCATGGGAATTTTAGAATATTGACATAGCATCTCATGAGCGATCCTAGTTTTCTTTTCAATAGTATATTCAAGCATGCATTGCAAGAATCTCTTTGAAACAAAATAGAAATACTAGCATCAATCGATCTTGATGATACATAAAAGATGCTTTGTGCAATTAACAAGGGTCTTTAGGAGCTTGAAAGTTATTTTCTAGGTGTCATGTACCTTATGACACATGACCATGCATTAAGACCCATTCACAACATTCTTCTTCTATTGCAATGAAGATAAGTTTGCAAGTAGTCACTAGCTTGGTGAGCCTTTTGTGCTCTGCTTTTGTGTACTAGGTGCTTTATGCCCTTAATAAGCCTTTAGTGCTACCCTCATCCACCCACTTTTTCACTTCTTAAGGGTTTCAACTTCCTCTACTTTGTTCCAATTGATCAAGGTTTTGACTTGTCTTCATTTTATTAGGATGCTGAAACTTTTAGAAATCTTTTACACTTGAGGGAGATGCAACTCCCGGATGGCTTGAGTATCCCCATCAACCATACTCATCTCATGAGTTGTTAATGTTTGTTAGCCCAAGTTGCAATTAGCACTATGGCATAAGATAATCTCTATTGATTGTGTATGAATAACTTTATTATTTTCCTTATAGAAAGACTTAATGCATGATAGAGATATAAATACAAGCATGCTGCATTGTAAGGGAGAAAGCATCGTTTTGACTTGAATAATAGAACAATCTGTTACTAGTGTCTTATATAGCATGTAATGTAGTCACCCATTTTTATTTCTTCGTCCAATTATCTTCGTAGCAATTATCGCAATAAAGGAAATTTCTATATCTTGATGCATTCCTAAAGTGACGATATGGACTGTGAGGTTAAAGGCGAGGCAGAAGATAGTAAGATACTCTAGTTGCCTACTAGAGAAAACAAGTGCATAACCATGATGCTGAATGAAAAGACGAATGAATGTATTCTATTTTATCTTCATTTTTGAGGTTGTCGTACCGCCACGGGAAAGGGTCGAACAAATAATTCTTTGGATGCTAGTCTTCACGTAAGTAATCATATCAAAAGTAGCAAAAGTGTTGTTCTTCTTTAGTTTTCAACTTTGGATCTTAATGCTAAACAAGTGATATGATTCGTATAGCTGTGCGAGCTAGTATAATTGGAGAAGTGTCCATGTGATCTAAAGAACTTTGGAATCATTCCGGTACATCGCTTTTTTATCACTCAACGCAACTTGGGAAAAAGCATCTTCTTAGCTCTTTGGAAAAGAGACATTGAGACTTTTCACGCGCGGTTGGTTCGTATAACCGGGCGACGGAACTGAAACGACTTAAATTTGGGATCGGAAACGGGCATTCAATTTTACAGAGTCTACCATGAACTTTCCTGATTCTTCTTTCGGGAAAACACCAAAGTTGAAACTGATGCTGCATAGTCAATTTGAAAATTCAACTCCGGCGTCTGGGATTAACGAAAGCTAGAGGTGAAGATAAACCTTTTGTGATAACCATGGTAAAGGTCACCAAAGTCGCATAATGCCTTTGTATACTTTCGCCTGTGGCCCATGGAACCCGGGCCCTGCCAGTTGGAATGTATTTGATGGGTCCTTGTCTGCAGAATCTATTTTGATTATGTTGTTGGCATATGGGTTATACAAAAAGCGTAAGTTGAGAGTCTCAACTCGGGAGAAAATGGCCTGTAGAATTCACTTCAGCTTTCAAATAATGGTAAATACTAGGTAACGACTTACATTCTATTGAGTAAAAGATCAGAAATTCTATTCTTGTCCTCTGATTCTGTTGCTTCTGATTCCTGAATTCTAAAAATTGCTTTGTGGGTGTTGGGCCCTTGGCAGAGATCTGTCCTGTTGTCGTCCTGTTCACAGTGATTACTTCTTTCCTGCAAAGCCATGTTAACATCATCCCAAAGACAGTACTTTTGTTCCTACTAGTTGTCCTTTTTGGATCATCTACAGACTAAGGGCATGCACCTGAGACTTGCTTTTTTCTTACATGAATTTGTGCGCAGTCAGAGTGACCTTGAACCTTGATGCAACGCTCAAATCGTGTGGGGCCACGAAGTGTGGCACTCGAGATCTGCCACGCTCACTTTAGCAAAGGAAGGCCACTCAGAGTTGATGCTAAGGATTGAAGCAAGGGTATAATCAGGACCCACCCACTACTTCCAGATACGTCCAGATCGGCGAAAGTCTGAGTCTGCTCGCTGTCTGCCTGGTTGCCTCCGAGCCAGCGACGCACGCTGCAATATCACGCGTCGTGACTGGAGAGCAAAGATCGCTCTTCCTCGAGGGCGGGGGGAAGAGAGCGAGAGAGAGAGAGGGGGGGGGGGGGGGAGAGAGAAAGAGAGAGCAGTCAACATGAGGGTGGTGGCCGACAGCCTCATGCTTTAAGGGATACTTTAATAGAATCCATCTTTTCTAGACTTACTCATGTGGGAGCCACTTACCCTACCTCTATGATCTTTATGTATGCTCTCGAGAATGGAGTCTTACCCTTTATTTTGCTTTTCTTTTGTGGTCTCCCATAGAATATATGTATCAAACACAAAATGTCTAAAGTTGTCAAAGTCTAGAGTTCTAATTACAAGCAAGCTTTTGAGATTGGTGGATTTATGTGTGTGGAATGTCACACTTTGTCCCCAACATATACTTGATTCAAGAAAACTCTTTG
The DNA here is from genome assembly GCA_029204225.1 of Diphasiastrum complanatum. Taxonomy (NCBI): domain Eukaryota; kingdom Viridiplantae; phylum Streptophyta; class Lycopodiopsida; order Lycopodiales; family Lycopodiaceae; genus Diphasiastrum; species Diphasiastrum complanatum. The sequence continues at coordinate 57,447,731 of CM055093.1, forward strand.
TAGGTTTGAGTCAAAACGGGTCTCCCAAATTTGCTTTGAAGTTTTTTCTTCCTCTTGAAAATTTGGAGCCCTCGCATCAATAAACTAGACCATCAACAACTTATGTGGTTCAATGCTCAACTATTTGTCGACTAATGATGTTTGAGGAAGAGTTAAGGAGCTCACATTCACATGTGTGTTAAGTTAATAATTGAATCTTTCCCACTGTCTCAAAATCTCCGCTATAATATATTTGGAATGAGACTTATGCCAAGAATGCCTCGTGCATCATCCATATTTTCCTCTGATATTTATGCAATGGATTGTTTAGGAGATGTTCTATACCACTAGCACAAAGCACTCTAGGCCCTCCATTTGTTAAATATGATAAGAAAACTAAGGGATATAGGTGTTTTGATCCTATGACATGAAAGATACACCTAAGCAAGAATGTAATCTTTAATGAGATGCATATGTTGAATGAGTTGGATGATTTTGAACTTGATGGTGAAGATGGAAAGCTTCCTACTATCTTGGAAGAAAATGAGAACATTTAAGTACCTCATGAAGTCAAGCATAATGATTATGATCATGACCCCTTTAGGGGAGGTATTTGTAGATAAGAGCCAAGAAGGTGAAACTTGTTGGTGACAAAAGGAAGAAGCAAGACACACCTTGAGATACTTATTCACCAAGAAGTGTTTCACTTGTGAAAAGGTACCAAAATGGTACAAAACCATCATGAATGATCGTAAGATGAATCATCCATAATCAAGAAAACAAGGAAAAGCGAAGATGATCAAGAGAGAAGAAAGCTTCTAAATATTACCATCTGAATTATGCCTTAATGAGTGACATTCTAGAGTGACAAGAACCATCAGCCTTTGAAGAAGTGAAAGATTCAAAAGTATGACAAGTGACAGTGAAGGAGGAATTGGATTCCATTGAAAGATATGGTATGTGAAAACTAATAGATCTCTCTCTAGGCAAGAAACCTATTACAGCCCTAATGGGGGCCCTCGGACCATTATGGGCTGCCTTGGACGTAGGGTCCGGGCCTAATTTAGATAATAGTCGATTAGGATCATGGGATCACACCCGCATGCATTATTTGCATGTGTGTTGCATCCTAGTATGGGATAGGGTGTACATGCATTGTGCTTATACATGGGTTTTGGCTATTATGGGTTAGAGGTACCTACATGTAGTGGACATGCACGGGAGTTTGGTATGGACTATTAGTATGCTTACATGTGGATTTAGTGCATGCCACAGACAGGGTGGGTTCTACACTCTATATATACCCTCACTTGTGTCCACGAGGACCACTGAGAATCTGCGGCCGTTATGTTGTCGGATTGGTAAGCATACCGTCGTAGACGACCACCGTCGACAGTGTAGAACAAATGATCAGACAGATCTTGATTCTACCAACAAAATGCGCAGTTTACTTGACAAAGGATGAGAAAGAAACAAACGCGAACTCGAAATATTTCTATTCGTGACCAACTCGAAAGATTCGCAAAATCTATCTTGTCTATCTTGAAACCAACTCGAAGGATTCGCGAAAGATTTGCAAAAGATTTTTAAAAGATTCTAGAAATAGTTTCTTATTGAAGCTCAAAAGATTTTTGAAAGATTCTTGTCACAAAATATCTTGTTTCCTGTTCAAACCTCAGATGTCGCAAAATTGTCGCGAACAATTTGCAAAATGTTCTGGATTCTATTTCAAGCTCAGAGACTGTCATCTGTTGCAAACAATTCACGAAGCACAAAAATGTCACGAAGAGACAATTGTCACAAATAATTCGCGAAACACAAAGCTGAGAAGAAGAGACAGACTGCCGCGAAATATTCGCGAACAAAATTTATTTGACCCTGAAAACAAAGCGTCTACCAGAATATCAACCATTGTAAACGGTCAGATTTATTGTTACAGAATATGAAAGGCCAAAAGACCTATCCTGTAGCAATATAAATACATGTGCACTACTCGTCGTAACCAACTCATTTAATCAGAGATACAACAGCGAGATAAGACAACAAGAGATGTATATTGATTCAGATTCAGAATTATAAAAATTCATTTTTGATCAATAGCTTCTTATTGTCTTAAGTTGTCTCTTAATTTCGCATATTATTTTCGCACGCAAATTCAATCAAAGCAAAAACTGCTCTATTAGTACATAGATCAGATATAAACCCGATTGAAGACACTGATATTGTTTAACTTATTTGAAATTTAATCATGTTGTCTATGGAAGAATAACTACTATTTTTTCTTACAGTGGTATCAGAGCATACAAGGTTTAAAACCGATATAGTAATATCAGAATGAATCAGAATTGATACAGTACTATTTTTTAATCCCTCTTAGCATTCTTTATACGTCCATCAGCAAAGCCGCTATCTGGAGTGATTCAGAATATTAGAAGATGTCGTCGAACATCAATATTCAAGAAAATATCACTACAATCTTGGATTCAGAAGATTCAAACTACTTGATTTGGAAATTAATGACTTCACTCTTATTGAAGAGCGAAGGTCTATGGCAATGGGTAGAACCAATTGAGGAGAAGCCAATAACTACTCTTGGCAAAGAACTTCGAGAATGGAGTTTGAGAAATGACAAAGCTATAGCAATTATTGAGTCTTCAGTGAATGACAATATAATGCTAGATCTTACATCAATTTCAAATGCCAAAGATTTATGGGTTGGAGTAGTTACCAATGCTAGAGCATGCTAGATTGATCTCTACTCAAAAATCAGCATTTTTGCATGTGTAGAATTGATTTTTTGTGAGTCAAAACTCAATGTAGGTTATATACTTGATCAATTCCGATTTCACACTTGGTTTACTGGATTTAGATGATTTCTGGTGCATTAGGAAGGTCTCATTGGAGGCTACAAGAAGATATATCAAGTTTTTAGAAACTGCATGTAGAATTTGAGATATTCAATTTTTGTGATTTTGTCAAAACCCTAATTTTGATTGGATCTCTAGTTTGTGAGGTTACTGAACTTCATTTGAGTGTGTTTCAATCTTAGGAAGTGTCAAGAATCATTAGATTGAGGATAGATCATAAGTTGATCAAGATCTCACTATTCTATGTGTTGATTTTCTAGTTAGAAGTGCTAGAAGAGATTTGAGAGGTTCCATATCTTTGTGATTTCTTCTTGAGTTCATTTGTTGACATTTAAGAGAGTGTTTTGTAAATTGGAATAGGCTGAAAGAAGAAGATCAGGTCACTTCAACATGGCTACAAGTGGAGGCTTTATGTTGGAGAGCAATGATAGGCTTACCTCAATCAACTATTCTACTTGGAAGGTAAGGATGGAGTCCTTATTGGAGATGAATGAGTTGATGGAGATTGTTGTAGTTGTGGAGGAGAGGCCTCAAGCACCTCAAGATCAAGTGAGGTATGACAAGAGAGCAAAGAAAACTCTACACATGAATAAGATGAATGTTACTAATGAACTTCTCAAGGAGATTGGTAAGTGCACATCATCTTTGGAGGCTTGGGAAGCTTTGAAGAAGCTTTATGAATCCAAGTCTACATCAAGAGTGCTTACTCTTAGGAGGCAAATCTTTCAAAGTTTGCAAAATAAGGAAGAGAGTACTCATGCTTTTGTTTTGAGGGTTAAAGCATTCAATGATGAGTTAGCATGTATCGATGAAAGCATTAAGGAGATAGAGCTTGTTCAAGTTATACTTAATGGCTTGTTGGATGATCATGCTAATCTTGTTCAAATTTTTGCTATTCAAAAGACTTTGCCAAGTATTGTGGATTTGCAAGAGATATTGGTGAATGAGGAGTATAGGCTTCAATCAAGAGGAGGTGGATTTACATCAACATCTCATTATGAAGAGGAGGCTATGTTCATCAAAGGCAAGGGCAAAGACAAAGGCAAGTGGTCTAAAGGGCAAGATCAAGGTGAGACTTCTTCTTTTGGCAAAAAGAAAGATAAGTCTAACTTGAAATGCTTTTATTGTGGAATCAAAGGGCATTTTGCATATGAATGTTTGAAGAAGCAAAGAAGGTAGCAAGCAAATCAACTTTACTACTAAACATTGTTTTAGTAATTTTGGGACAATCCCAAGTCCCATTCTTTTCTTTTATGAGGTCTTATGCTCAAAATTAAGTTTAATCACACAAATTTGACAAAGACCTATGGTCGAACTTAAGTTCAAGGACATGCTCCTTTGCTCAAACTTAAGTTCGAGCACACAAGCATGTACTAGAGATGATAGAGAGAAAAATGAATCTCTTTCAAAATCATGAAATTCTTCCAATATTACTAAAACAAATTTACTAATGATGAGAATCTAGGTGGTGGTGATTCTCTTTTGATGTGTTCTTCAAGTCTAAAATCAAGTGAAGGTGACAAAGATTCATGGTGGATTGATAGTGGAGCTAGTTCACACATGACTAGTCACAAGGAGTTCTTTACTTCTTTGGTCACTTATGATGGAGCCAATGATGGTGAGTGTGTGATTGAAGGTATTGGTTCAATTCCTATTTGTCTCTCTACTAATAGGAAATCAAGACTTGATGGTGTTATTTACATTCCTTCACTTTCAAAGAATTTGCTAAGTGTTGGTCAAATGATAGAGAAAGAATACATGGTAAAGTTTGGTGGTGATGCTTGTTTCATTAAAAAGGAAGAAATCTTGGTTGCTAGGGGCAGTAGACAAGGTAGACTTTTCGAGCTTGATGCCTTTGTTATGGCTAACAAAAAGGATGGAATGGAAAAGGAGATTGGTCTCAACTTTCCAAAGTTACCTTTTAGCATCAATAAGATTGGTGGATCTTATGCAAAGTCTAAAAAGCTTCCTTATGCTAGATCTAGGTCAAGATCTAATATGCTTCTTGGAGATGTTCATCTTTGTGCTAACTTGGCTAGTCTTGAGGATAATGATGGTGTTTCAATGGTTCTTCATGGCAAGTGCAAATGGCAAGTGCAAGCATGCAAAAGGTAAGGAAAGAGCTAACTTCATCAATGGAGGTGAAGGTTCTTCCTTGGAAAAGATTGTTGCTAATGATTTCTTTGATCATATGGGAAAAGATGTTGCTAGGTGCATGCATGAAGGAGGTGGTTCTTCTACATTATTTTGTGATGAGTCCAAGAAAGTCATTTTTGCAGCAAGTGGAGTCACATTTCTTCATAAAGATAGTACATCAAATGGTTCTATCAAGAGACTTGGTGAGGGAGATAGTCATAAGTCAAGAAGAAGAGAAGTATGTGAAGAGTTAAAAGTAGGAGGTACTTTGAATGATGTCATTGTGAATGATAGTGAGGAAGAATCATTATCACATGAGTCATTGCCTAAAACATTGAGTAGAAGTTCTTGTTTGAAAAAAGAGAGTACTTCAATCATCCTTATGTTGAAGGTACTATAATCATTTTTTTCATGGCTTCTAATGTCTTTGAGGTTTCTACTTCTTATGATGCAATCATTAAGAGGGAGTCTTATGAAGGAAAGAGCAATGGAAGATTGGTTCTTGGGAAGATCCAAGTCATGGATCTCACATCTCTTCATCAACTCAAAGGATTCTATGATTGTGAATTGATCACTCATGATCGAGATGGCAAAAGGTTGGTTGGAAAAGATTAAAATGGAGCAAATCGAGAGACAATTTCTTCAAGGCAAGGGAGATATCATTGGTGAGATTATTGAGGTTTGTTATGGACTCAAGAAGGCTGGATTTATTAGGTTTGATACTCATCTTCACCTACTCTACTTCATGTTGGATGGAAAGTTTGGAATCTATCTTTTGATTTATGATGGTGACATTGTTTTCACTAACCTTTGTGGGAATTCGAGATCAAGCATTGATGAGTTCTTGTTGGATCTAGATCATATGTTTGAGAGGGATTATTTCCAAAGGTTCAAGTATAAAGATATTCATATCTTTGATATCTTTGATGTTCAAGAGAAAGGTAAGCAAGTGGAAGTGACTCACTTTACTTTACTCACATGTTTTGGAAAATCTTCTTGTGTAGATGATGCTATGCAAGTGGATATTGGCTCTCATGATTTTCATACTGGAAAATCAAGTAATGGATCTAGAAAACAAAGTTTTTTCAATGACTTTGATGGTCAAGAGGAAGATCAAGAGGTTGGTCTCAAAGAGCTTCAACAAGGCAAAAAGGAAGTTGGCAATTTGGAGCTAGTCAAGAGCATCAAAGGAAGGTTATTTGGAAAAGATGTTATGGATATGTTTTTTCAACTTATTGACGACTCAAGTAAGGTCAAAGGAGCGGCAAGGAAATTTTGTAAACATTGTCTTGCAATATCTTATTATTGGAGTTGTACTAGAATTCTTGACTGGTTTTGCTGATGGAAATGAAGCTATTGGAGGTTCATTATGTCACTCATTCATGGCCAAGTCATCAAGTGTTGATGATATCTTGTGGCAAGATGGAGATGGAGGCTCATTCATCGAGTTTTATGGTGGAGACATATTAAAAAAAGACAAAGTTGGAGGATACAAGCAAGCAAATGGTCATCACTCACATTCATTGTTTGGTTGTTGTAATTTTCCAGAGAGTTCAAAGTTTTAAACATGGAGTAATCATTTCATTCACATTCTATTTGGTTCTTCATGTTGTAGTTATATCTTGATGTGTAAAATTGATGTAAGAAATAGTGAAGCATCCAATTTGGACACTATTCTCTATATCAATTATGAAAGATACTTTAGAACCTTAGAAATGAGATCTATACTTAGGATGGAGATCATTCTAAAGTTGGATCAAAGTAGTATGGTTAAAACTATGCCAAAACTAGTTGAAGAGGGAGTGTGAGAGATTTCAACAAGTTGTCATATTTTGGTAAATTGTCAATATGAGGCCAAAACTCATTTTAGACTTCGAGATAAACTTTTTGAAGTTATATTAGTTTAAAATACATTTAATAAACACTTTTTGAAAGTGTGGGAAAGTTGGTAGTCAAGTTTGAGAGAGATTCAAATTTGAACTTTGGGTACATTGAATCTAGACCCAAAAATAGTAGGGTTTACATTTTGGAGGGAAAGCCAAGTGGCCAAATAGGGTTTGGACACTCTATAAAAGGATGTAACTCATGGAGAGACACATCTTCTCTCTTCTCTCTCTCTCTCTCTCTCTCTCTCTCTCTCTCTCTCTCTCTCTCTCTCTCTCTCTCTCTCTCTCTCTCATTTCATCATTATACATGGTTCTCTTTGGATTCTACTACTCATTGATGCACTCTCTTGATGATATCTTGCAATCTTGTGTAGAATGCTCATATTTTGCTATTTTTGGTTCCACACATGTGAAATACAGTAGAGTACTGTAATTGTACAGACAACAACCATCTTTTATATTTTGGTTCATGTTTGATCAGTATTTTTTAGAGTTTGCATCTCATTTTGTATGTAGATGCTGATTTTTCTACATTGGCAGGATTGTTGGTTTGCTCCTTATTGTAACCAAAGATCAAGGACATGGATTGGATCTTGAATGATATGAAATACTTCACAAGAAGCAGTGGCTACATTTAATTATCTTCAAAATCATATTCTGAAATCTTGAATACCGGATAAAACTCCTCATGAAATATGGTGGAAGTCGAAGCCAAGTCTTGCACATGTTCGGACATTCGGATGCGCAGTGTATATGCACATACCAGACAAGCTGAGAAAGAACTCAATGAAAAGACAGAACAAGGTTTTCTAGTAGGATTCGAGTTACATTCGTCATACTATCGTGTCTATGTACCTGAAATTGGCAGAATAAAAATTGTTCGAGATGTTAAATTCGATGAGTCAAAATACATAGCAAGCAATGATCTAGTAATCTCAAAAACTATTATGAGCTACCAACAACAACAGAAGAAAAACAAGTAGAAGATGAAAGAGAACTACCAGATTCAGAGGGAGATCAAGATCGAGTGCCTAACAGACTCGAGTCACGAATCAACGAAAACCAACAGAAAGGTATGGTTAGGATGTTTTTAATGCAACCATCAAATTTTGTGGATTCTCTGACGAACCTCAAACATTCGAGCAAGCTGTTGATGGACTAGATAAAGATTTATGGATTCAAGTAATGGAAGACGAAATGTCATCCATGTATAAAAACAATGTATGGACACTTGCACCTATTCTTGATGGAAGGAAACCGGTCAAATGCAAGTGGATCTACAAAATCAAAACAGGTCCTGATGGAGAGAACATCAGATACAAAGCAAGGTTGGTTGCTAAAGGATATTCATAGAAGTATGGAATCGACTACACTGATACTTTCTCACCTGTAGTCAAACATACATCAATTCGCTTGTTATTCACATATGCAGTGGCTCATGATCTCAAAATCCATCTTGTGTATGAGAAGACTGCTTTCTCGCATGTATAATTGGAAGAAGACTTCTTCATGGATCAACCACTTGGTTATGTAAACCAAGAATATCCAGAATATGGATGTCACATGAATAAAAGCATTTATGGCCTGAAACAAACAGCTAGACAATGGTATAGAAAGAAGGACGAAGCACTACATTCCTTAGGCTTCGAACCTCTATTCGTTGAATCAAATGTCTATATCAAGCATGTCCAAAATGAAATAATCATTCTAGCTGTTTATGTTGATGACACGCTTGTCTTCTCAAGAAGAGATAAGTTAATTTCAAATGTCAAAAGAGACATTTCTGAAATATTTGAGATCGATGACCTAAAAGAAGCTAAAATCTATCTAGGCTTGCAGATCCAAAGAGACTTTAAAGGTGGTAAGTTGTATCTTCACCAACAAAAGTACACTCAAAAAATCACTGAAGACTTCAACATGCTCGAATGCAAAGTGTGCATACTCCCATGATACCTGGAACAATACTGAACAAGACAGATTGTCCACAAACTCTCAAAGAAGAGGAATGAATGGCCAAAACACCCTATCGTAGGCTGATTGGATCATTATTATATCTAGAAGACAACACCAGACTTGATATATCATTTGCAGTATATAGGCTGAGCCAATATAATTAGAACCCAAAATCATTGCAGGAAGTTAGCAAAGAGAGTACTACAATATCTCCAGGAAACAAAAGACTATGGACTGTGTTATTCGAAGGAAGATGGATTTCATATCGAATCTTACAATGATGGAAGCTGGGCATCCATGAAGGATGACAACAAAAGTATTTCAAGAGGTTGTACTCTAGCATCTAGCATAGCCATACTCTGGATAAACAAGAAGCAAACAGCAGTAGCTCAATCTTCCTGTGAAGCGAAATATGTAGCAGCAGCCAAGATGGCAAATTAGCTAATCTGGATCAAACAAATGTTAGAAGGATTTGATAAATCTATTTTTGAACCTTACGTCTTGTTAATGGATAATACTTCAGCAATCTATCTTATGAAAGATCATGTATTTCACTAAAAAATGAAGCACATAGCTATCAAGTATCATGTTATTCGGGACTTAATCGAGAAAAAGATACTGAAGACAATCTTCATACCCACAGAGGAAATGACAGTTGATATCTGTACAAAGCCACTGAGTAAAGCTTTGTTCGAGAAGTAGCGAAGAAGATTGGGGTTAATCCAACTGCCCACTTTGAGAGGGAGCTGTAGAACAAATGATCAGACAGATCTTGATTCTACTAACAAAATGTGCAGTTTACTTAACAAAGGATGAGAAAGAAACAAACGCGAACTTGAAACATTTCTATTCGTGACCAACTTGAAAGATTCACGAAAGATTTTTGAAAGATTCGCAAAATCTATCTTGCCTATCTCAAAACCAACTCGAAGCATTCGCGAAAGATTCTCGAAAGATTTAAGAAACGGTTTTTTATTGAAGCTCAAAATATTCTCGAAAGATTCTTGTCACAAAATATCTTGTTTCCTGTTCAAACCTAAGATGTCGCGAAATTGTCGCAAACAATTTGCGAAATGTTCTGGATTCTACTTCAAGCTCATAGACTGTTATCTGTCGCGAACAATTCGCGAAACACAAAAATGTCATAAAGAGACAATTGTCGCGAACAATTCGCGAAACACAAAGTTGAGAAGAAGAGACAAACTGTCATGAAATATTTGCGAACAAAATTTATTCGACCTTGGAAACAAAGCGTCTACCAGAATATCAACCGTTGTAAATGGTCAGATCTACTATTACAAAATATCAAAGGCCAAAAGACCTATCCTATAGCAATATAAATACATGTGCACTACTCATTGTAACCAACTCATTCAATCGGAGACACCACATTGAGATAAGACAACAAGAGATGTATACTAGTTCAGATTCAGAATTATAAAAATTCGTTTTTGATCAAGAGTTTTTATTGTCTAAAATTGTCTTAAGTTGTCTCTTAATTTTGCATATTATTTCTGCACACAGATTCAATCGAAGCAAAAACTGTTCTTTTAGTACATAGATCAGATAAAAACCCGATTGAAGACACTGATAATGTTTAACTTATTCGAACTTTAATCGTGTTCTCTGTGGAAGAATAATTACTATTTTTCTTACAAAAAGGTGGATGTTTGATGCAGTGTCCTCCTAACACATATCAAAATGCAGTCCACTCCATACTAGCATTCTTTTTGCTAAGAATGGTGAACACTTGGAGAAGTTTCAAAACTTTTCAGCAAAAAAAAAATGAAAGTCATGAAAACTCAACATAATGCAAGCTAGATGGATTCTATTGCTTACAAATGCTAAGACAATATTGCCTAATACTGTCTAGGATGATTTATAGATCTCAGATACTCAGATTCTAAGATTTTTGAAGGAATTCACTTTCAAAATCATCTATAAAACACAGAAAACTTGGCAAGAGTCTAAAAAACACCCCACTCATCATATTTTTGATATGTATAATGTTGTTTTGGCTTCATTGATGCCTTTGGAACTGTATCTAATGCTTTAGAACTTACAAATAGCAAAAGTAGATTTCGTCAAGCTTGTGCCTCTCTAAGCTTTCACCTCCTGTAAATAATTCTCTCACTTCATTGTAGAGCCAATGACAAGTTGTATTCATTGATCAGACATGCATAATTATCTAGCTCTGATACCATGTAAAGAATCAGATCAACAATAACATAATAAGCAATCAACATAAGGAGGACGAGCAACACAAATTACAATAACCATACCATAATGTCATGTGTACAATAAACTTTGATGGAGAGAGAGAGAGAGAGAGAGAGAGAGAGAGAGAGAGAGAGAGAGAGAGAGAGAGAGAGAGAGAGAGAGAGAGAGAGAGAGAGAGAGAGAGAGAGAGAGAGAGAGAGAGAGAGAGAGAGAGAGAGAGAGAGAGAGAGAGAGTTGACTAAGAGTCTAGCCTACAACTAGTTATAGCTGGTAACAACTGGCAACAACAAGAGTACAATAATGTACATAATAAAGAGTGGAGTTTTAACAGCCTTGGCTCATCACATAGATATTTCATCACATTTTTATTGTAAGGGGTGAAGTTTTAAACTTATGATTAGACTTTTGTAGTGCCACAAACCACTTATCAACCTATTTGTCGAGTGAAGTTCAATTAGCTTCAATCAGAGTGTCACAAGTTAGGAGCATAAATGATCACCTACTATGGGTTAGTGTCACAACTTGACAGTGAAGGAGCTCATCAAGAAACACACCCATTTATTGTAAATATATTGAGTTTCTACTTGACTCCCACAAAATCTAGTAAGACCAACAAATTCAGCTCTTGTTTCTAGATTGAGCTACAATTCATTATAGTTAGTTTGGCTACCACAAAGACATGAATTCTTTTGATCAATATGATGGTTTTTGTAGTCTAAGATCTTCTTGGACCTTGATACTCCACTTCAACTTTTCTTGAGTAATTAAGTAATGAAGTGGATTTATCCAAAAATTTTTACAAAATTATCTAATTTATTGGACTACAATGCATCAAATTTTGACATCGACAAGCATCTATTTCAAATACATCATCTTTTAAACGAATAAATGGTGACAAAAGGGGCTTTGATCTAGACATGAAAATATGGTAGATAATTTATTTGTTAGATTTCTTAAAATCCCAAAAGTGTCTTTTTGGCATAAACCAAAGGTGCCCTTAAAAAAAAAATGACACTGCTCTTAAAGTTGCAAAAAGCAAAAAGCGAAGGTTTGCAGCATGAAGGCTAGAGCGCAACGGATAGAAGGCGGATAATTTACAAAGAACAACGTCAAAAAACTGGAATCAGTTTTGTTTAAGGCTAATGCATTTCTTTTGATTAGATCTTTTAACTTAAATTAGTTCCCTGGATTGATCACATAAAGTGATCAACGATAAATATAGAAGACAGTCACGGACCCACAAATAGACAGTCTGAGATAGCTCTAGAGTGAGTTTACAGTTAGCAGTAGCTAGTCGTATCATTCGTGAGAAGAGAATATCTCTCTCGTGCCAACACGTTGATCTGGGAAACAGACAGCGCTCAAGAACTGTATTGTAAATTCAGCTCTGATAATAGAAGCAGTTTTTTCAATGTTCTGTTCAGTAATGTGTATGATCTGCGATATTAGAATGTATGTTATCAGTAGACAAATTTTCATTGTTGTTTTATTCAACATTATCTACTGTTTACAAGTTCGACTTTTACAACAGATCTGTCGTAGCTGATTTGGGGCTTGGAAGAGAATTAGACCGCTGTCAGTAGTAGTAGCTACTCCTGCCAAGTCGGCTCCATCTGGCCTGTTACTTCTTACCATCAACAGATATGAAGGCAACTAGTTCCTGGACCGAATGGTCCTGACAACATACCACTAGCGCCTTGGACCGAATGGTCCCGACGACATACCGCTAGCCATCCCGGGATACGACCCTCAGTTATGTGCTAGATCAAAAGTTTGAAGCAGCCTTACAATTGATGCAACTGCTAAGGGCTTATCATTTATGACCTCAATACGATAACCATCTTTATTTTTCCATTTATCCATTGAGGGATGTATGTATTTGAAGTACGTTGTGGATTCAATTTTTTTGAGGGTTCTACTGACCGTGTTCGGTCCTTTAGGAAAACCAAATGTGTGGAGTTCAGCTCCAGAGACATGGATGATAAAAACATGATTTTGCTTGGGAGGTATCATAAGCCAAAAAGATTTGTGGGTGTGGTTATAAGATGTATAGGCAACATGCAATAGGAAGGGGCACTTATATCCACTGAAAAAAAAATTGGAACTCTATATGGGTGAGGAACTGATGTGCCTCTTGGTACCAAGTATTCATTTCAGAGATATCAAGGCTTTCCATATTGATATCAATTTTGTCAAAATTTGTATCATCAAAACTAGAAGAGGTATGTGTAGACATGTGATGTCTCGGTGATATCTCTGATCGAAAATTGGTTCGGCTGAGAGTTAGATAGACTCGGCTAAGGTGAGAATGGCTCTGTGAAGGATGGATCAGGTGAGAATGGATTCAGCTTTGTGAAGGGCAGACCCGGCTCGGCTCGACTCGGCTCGACTCGACTCGACTCGACTCGACTTGACTCGGCTTGGCTCGGCTCGACTCGGGTGAATGTGAATACAAGCAATGTAGGCTTGGCTTGGTCGGCAGTGAAGCAGACTCGGCTTGGCCGACAGTGAAGCAGACTCAGCTCGGTTGACAGTGAGACAGACTCGGCTCGGTCGATAGTGAAGCAAACTCGGCACAATGAAGAGTGTATGTAGTCAAGAAAAATGTGTGTGTGACCGACCTTGGTCTCCGGGGCACTGGCATTCCAAGGCGGGCGCTAGGAGAACATTCCAACAAGGGAAGCTGAGACTTGGCCTTGAGTTGCAACCCGCATTCCCCTATAGTATTGGTGGGATTCCCCACTTCCCCTCATACCAAGTGCTCTACCCAGGCTGGTAAAGCATGTTTTCTCTCTCTAGGATTTTCTTTTTCTAGAAATTCATTTTCTCTCTGTAGAATCTATTGATCCCCAGACTTCCATTAATCATGCCTAGATCATGTGAGGTGATTGCACATCGATTTGAGCTCTCTGGACTTTGCTAGAACCGATCAAAGATTTTCAGCCATAGGAACTTGGCACCGGCTGGATTTTGGTCACAGTGGCACCGGGAGCAGCAGTGGCACTGCTGGCGCCGGGGGCAATGCTGGCGCTAGTGGCGCCGGAAGTAAAGCTTGTAAAGGTAGCTTTACAATAGCCACACAAATCATGATGTATCAGTTCTAGAACGGACTTAGCTCTAGTGGCTTGTCCCTTCGGGAATCTTGATCTAGGCTGTTTGCCTAGTAGACACATCTCACAGACATGTTGAATGTCGGTGGAGGTAGCATTAAGGTTTAAGTACTTGACCATGCTATTACAATGCATATACAAGATTGATCTTATATTTATATGTCCTAACCTTTTATGCTATAATTGGGCATTTGAAGTACTCACATTAGTGAAAAGTGCATATTCGTGATCCAAAATGTACAAATTACCTTCTCTGTTTGCAGAGAGGATTTCTTTATCGTACTTGTCCAGAATGATACATTGTCTTGAATTGAACATGGCTCTGCAGCCTTGATCAGTGAACTTGCTAATTGACAGCAAATTTATGGTCAGTTTGGGTACGTATAGTACATCCTTGAGCAAGATTAATTTGTCATTTGGAAGATAAAGACAAATATATCCTTTGCCTTCAATCTACAATGTACTTGAGTCACCGAAGTAGACATACTTCGAATTTGCTGGTGTGAGATCTTTGAATAAGGACTTATATGAGGTCATGTGCTGAGAAGCACCAAAGTCGAGATACCAATCAAATGCATCTCTTATGGGTATGTCTTGTATCATTAGTAGTGTTGGGTCTTTGAGAGAGGTTCTGGCAGAATAAAATTCTCCATCCTGCTGCATCTTCTTCTTTGATTCGTTGTGCCTGAGAACTCGACAATCCTTGATGTCGTGGTTGGTTCTCTTGCAATACTTGCAGAAGAGTCTAGTCTTAGGCTTTTGATGTTGTTGATTATGCTGTTGTGATTGCTGGTCTAGTCTTCTTGTCCTTCGAAGGTTTCTTCTTCAGAAACTGTAACTGTCTTCGTATTCGACGTGGATAAGCTTTTCCTTCTTAATTCTTCTTGCAATAATCTTGCTGTCACCTTTTGGAGAGACATGTCAAGAATATTGTCAAGTAGCAATAGTAAATTGTCGTAAGAGGGAGGAAGACTAGATAGAAGAGACATGTTAGCATCTTCGTCTGATATTGGCAAACATACTGTAGCTAACTGATTGAGTAGTTGTTTGAATTTGTTTAGATGATCTGCGACTGAGGTCCCTTCACTCATCTTGAGCGACGAAAACTTCTTCCTCAAGAAGAGGTGAGTCAAAACATTTGTTGTCTCGTTTAGACCAGTAAGAATATCCCATGCTTCTTTGGAGCTGGCTCACTCTCGCTCACTCCGTCATTTTCCTCTTTTCTATCTCTTCTTTCTTTTACCCGCCATTGAGTTTCTTGGTTGTCGCTTTCTACAATCGAATATCGTCTTTAGCTCTCCATTCTCAGGTCACATCCAACTAGCTCTTATGTAACTAACTAGTTGTCCTCAACTCATGGTATTACACAACAAGATGCCATGGTTGGGTCCTTAGCCTACAAGTTTAGTTACTCTAGACCTCGAATCAATCATCGCTTGAAATATTCCTTCGGCTGATAGTAATATTGTAGAGAATCTACCAACATTGCCCTCCGCCAAGCTTGTTGTAGGTCCCTCTGCAACATCAGTTTAACTTCATCAACTGGGCTCTCTGGTTGTTGATCTGATTCTCCTACTCTTGCAAATTGGTTCCATTGTTCAGCTGCTAACCTCTGGTTAATCCTTCAATGGAAGTTCAAGCCTACTGTCATGCCATCTCTGTTCAAAACATCAATGAAATTTATTCTACGTTAGAATTATACATAAAAATGAATTTTTAGTCCATTGAGCAAATGAAGTGCATGACAAGGTTGGTCATCTAAAAACCATGGGTTATTGAAATCGGTTAATGATGAACAAGGTAGAGAAAGAATGGAGGGGTCAGTGTCAGATATATCATCCCATGTCGTGTCCATCTCGATCTTTCTTCTTTTCTGATCGAGCTAGCCCTGCTTGTACCTTGTGCATGTAATGCTCCAGAGCTGGTTCACTTGTTCTAGGACCTTTTGTAAGTCCTGCTACATCTTCTAAGTTTGATTTGAGACTCAAGTAGCTTCTTTTCATAGTGGTCCTCATAAGTTTTGGTATTGGCCTTGTGGGCTTCATACCTTTGGATTACTTCCATGTACCTCTACATCTTGATGGCATCTTTGAATATAGGGAATTGGGAAGGGGTATCATGTGATGGGGGAAAATAGAACTATTGGTCTGATGGTATGGAAGTGGTGGTAGGAACTAAGGTGGTGGTGGTCACTATATCAGATTGAGCAGGTGTTGTGGAAAGGGGAATGGACACAACAATGGATTGAGTTAGGGGTCCGCTCAATGGATTTAACTCCTGTTTGAGATGCACATCCCTTGTAGAAACAATTTCATCAAAGCTTTCTAGCACATCATTAGGATCAAAGTGTGAAAAATCCAGCATATTCACACATGTGGGGAACCACACAAAAAGTGTGAATGGTCTTTACTATGCTTTATGGTGGCACACAGATCACCTGCAGAGTAATACTACAATCTACCAACAGATTTGAGGCTAGAGCATAATCTAGAATGCTACAAATCAAAGCTACATTAATTTCTCACAAATAGGAAAAGTACACAAGCAAAATAATATATGAAGAAGACACCAATCTTGAGTTAGAGAGAGAATACAATTACAAGAAAAATAGAATGAGATCCAATTTTGACATTATGACCTTACCAAAGCTTGATTCATCATTAGAAATGAATGAGAACCATATGTACATATATAGGAGAGCCAAAATCGTGGTACTACTAGCATTCAATGCATTTCCTACACCTATTCAAGTGTAAACTATTACCATATTGACACCTAACAACTTGCATGCAGAAATTGCACCTAACTTCTACCTACTTTTTCCAAATGTCAATTTCTCAACTAGATAAGTACAAAACTACATGCATGTGTCCATTGCTATATTTGCATGCCTTGCATGTGGCTTCCCTAGATGAATTCGACATGTGTAGAACATGTATACTGACTTGCATGTTGCATGCATTGATTGCATGTTGCATGCATGCACTCTAACTGACTTTGCATGTCATCTGATTTTATGCATGTCATTAAATCTAGATCTATCTAACTCAAACTCGCCCTATTCTACAAGGATATGTGCTCAATTCACACACCTTGAATATGTACAATCAATTTACATGGGTAGAACCCCCAAAATCAACATGCGTAAGATAGATATGTTTTACAATTCTTCACACAAAGTAATCAAGCTGATCAATATCGATAATAATGGTGCAGCTGCAAGAGGCTGACAATGGTCCAATTGATTCCATTAGCAAATCTACCTCTGGTACCTTCTCCTCGACTGATATTGCTACTATGTGTTCCTCTCCTACTATTGCATTCTCAACCTGCACCTGTCATGGTTGCTTCTCCCTGCTCCTCTCCTACTTGGTACTTCCCCTCGTCTGCTGGATCCATGGCTCGGCTATCAACTACAATTGTATAATCAACTGCAGTGCTTTGGATGTAGAAATCAATAGCTTGCAAGTGTGACTTAGATGAGCTCTGGTCATCTTTTGTGTTGCTTGAAGATGCTCGAGTCTTGTGCCCTCGGTCTATGGCCATCATCTTAGTATTCTTTGCTTGTGGAAGCACTGTTGGTGATTGAGACTTGTTGCTTTCTGTGTCCGAGCTAGAATGAGTAGGGGCCTTGGAGCGTAAGCTCCTCCCACGCTTGATAAGTTTCTTGATTTTCACATATTCATATTTCTTGTCCTTTCCAAGTGGTGTCTGTTCCTCTTCAGTCTCTTCTTCAAACGTCACCCCCTGAATGCTTTTGCTTTCTTTGTTCTAGGGTGTGATCTTCTTTGTTGACCTCGTGGCTGGCGTAGATGCTCATGGTTGTTCTTGTTCTTGAGCACCTGCATCTGGCTCGATTATCATTTGCAATTGACTCAGCTCCTTATCCAGTGGTGGAAAAACTATTTTTGGGTCATGTCGTTGAATCTGGGATTGCATAATGTCAAAGAGGAGATAACCTGAAGGTCTGCTTCTTGTTGATTCCTTCATGTAGAAAATTTGCTACCGTGTTGGCCCAGTTGTAAAGTGCGACTCTTTGTATAAGCAATTCTGCTAGTAGTGAAAAAACTAACATGGGAATGCGCTTCACCTTCATCCTCTGCTTATGTGTATACTTGGTCAAGTATGCGCATGCTGCAACCAGATCCTTTCTTGTGATGGATTCTAACAGACAGCCATCCTTGTTCTTGTACTTGTCCACTAAGGTATCTAGGAATTGGAGATGTTGAGTGCTCTCTAACTCATTTAGCTTTTTCGTGATTCTGATTGATCCTTCTAGAATTCTGAACTCCATCAAGTCCTTGGTGGCCAGAGGCATGACGAACGTGTGGCTACTATTCCTCATAAGGTTGAGTGAGAACTCATTCAAGGTAGGGTTGTATCAGTTATAAGCTGTTGTCATCAGGAAGTGGCTCTGATAACTATGGCTTGGAGGGATCTTAAACTCCAGCTTCTGGAACACTAGTTGTGCCTCCTCGTACCATTGCTGCATTTCTTGCGTATCCATTAGGCCTAGCCTTATGGGTATAGTATAAGAGAAGCTCCTTAGATCCTGCTTACAAATCAGAAACACAATGGATAACACACTATGGAGAAACCACCCAACCAAGTAGAAGCATCCAATCAAACTCTAGAAGCCTCACCCCCAAGCCAAGGAGCAAGAAGCATGAATATAGAGTGAGATCCTGGCAATGAATCAAAAACCATGATGGGGAGTAGGGCAAGTTTGGACCCAGTATATAGAGCCAAAAGCATCCTGGGCACATAGCCATGCATAGCCCTAAGTTTCCTATACATAGATTCACCTAGAATAGAGTCCTAAGCATGGACCAACTATTCATAGAATTGCTATTGATAACTCTACACATGCATACACTGTCTCATACCTTGTCTAAACTCCATTAAGTGTATTTTGGGCCTCACAAGGATATTAGTTACTTTTGGGTCACATCTAGTATGACGTGGCATAACTAACAGCTTGTTTCACTGAAGTACTGTGTATCCAAGACTAGGAGTATGTTGTATCCTATGTACTGGTCATGGACATAACTTTTCTCCCTCCTTAAACTATTTCTATCCTTAGAAACTAAAATTCGAGAAATTCTTCTTTATGCTATCAACTCTCTCCCATGAATCATCATCCTCAGTATGACCCTTCCATTGAATTAAGCACCAGAGATAGAACGATTTCTCAATTGTTTATCTCTGGTTCTGAGCACTTTCTTAGGTTCCAAAGGTACATAAGCGACAAATCTTCCAAATGGAATGAATCCTCATCCAATCCAACTGTATCACCATCATGTAAACTTAGTTTCAAATGACTTACATGAAATACTAGGTGTGCAGTTGATTTTCCTTGAAGATCGAGTTCATATGCCAAACAACCAATTCTACGTACAATCTTGAAAGGTCCACAATAACGGGTAGACAGCTTATGATGCTTCCCTGTACATAACGTCTTAGAATCTTTTGGAATCCTAAGATATAATCTCTTGGAGATCTCTTAAGATCGGTATAGTATTTAACTCTATCTTGAGCACTTCGGATACTATCCTTAGCCACTTGCAACATTTTTTGCATATGAAGCAAAAAATCAGCAACCTTCTGGATCTTAACAGACTTCGTCTCAACATTTATTGGAGATCTAGGCTGAAAACCATACATAAGCATAAAAGGACTGTAACCTGTAGCAGAATGTTTTCTACTATTATATGCAAACTCAACCAGTGGGAGATAATCTTCCCAATGAGATTGCCTGTGAGAAACATACTTCCTCAAAATATCTTCCATAGTTTGATTAGTCCTTTCTATCTGGCCATCTGATGCAGAATGATCAGAAGAACTTAAACTCAAAGAACTTTCAAGTTTATGGAATACTGCTAACCAAAAGTGACCTGTGGACTTAGGATCTCTATCACTAACAATGTCACTTGGTAGACCATACAACCGAAATAATCTTTCAACAAAGATCTGGGCTAATTTAGAAGCCTTTATACTTGACTGGTATGAATGCAGCTGACTTAGTTAACTGATCCACTACAACCCAAATAGAATCATTTTGCCATTGGGTCTTTGGAAGTCCAACTAAAAATCCATAGATATGCATTTCTTATTTGGGATATCTAACGGATGCAACAAACCACCAGCCTTATGGCGTTCAACCTTTCCTAGTTTACAGGGTTTTCATTTAACAACATATGACTCAACATATGGCTTGAGCTTTGGCCAATAAAATTTTCTCTTAACCAATTCCAGAGTCTTGTGTATATCGGGATGTCCTGCACAGGGTATGTCATGACATTCAAACAAAATCTTATGTTTGAGCTCATCATCACCAGGTACGCAAACTTTTCCATTCCAAAATAGTAATCCATCTCAAATGGTGAACTGTTCCAAAAGCTTCTTATCTTTCTTAGTTAGTTGAGTCCCCTGTGTTTCTGACTCAACACTATCCACATTTCTTCCAGTCTGAACAATGTTCCAAATGTGACCAAAATGAGAATCTGATTCATATTTTCCTCTCAGGGAAAGATATAGATATGTAGAAATCTAGGTGAATGACAACTCGTTCAGTTCACCGATCCAACTAAGAGCATTTGCAACTTGATTAGAGCTGTCTCTTATGTAATGGATTTCAGGATCAAATTCTTGCATCAATTCAGCCCATTGAGCTTTTCTCCCCCGAAGATCATGTTGATTACAAAAATACTTAAGAGGCTGGTGATCTGTATACACTAAAAAACTTACTACCATACAAGTAGTGTCTCCAAGTTTTAAGTGCATGGATTACAATAAACCATTTTTTTTTTTGCATAGTATAACACAACTGAGGACCAGTGAATTTTTTGCTCGATTCAGGAGCAACATCTCACATAACCTGCAACAAGAAGATCTTGATCAACTTTCGCGAACTCGAAAATGACAGAGCAATGATTCTAGGCAATGGAAGCAGACACGATGTCAATGTAAAAATTACAGCAAATAAGGATCCTAAAACACTTGAAATGATGAGGGAAACAATAGATTATGATTTCATAAGATTAGCACAAGTTGAACCATCAAAATCCATCAAAAATCTATGCTTGAACCTCACTAAATGGCCCAAATCCTTGAAGAAGGCTTCACACGTGTGAAAGTACGGCCTCCCACAGTCTGAGTACTGTACACCAGACCTACATTCAATCCTATAATCATTAGTAATCACAAGCACTCAAACAATTATGAACATAGAGAGCAATTGCACCATTATGAGAGAAAAAACATGAAATTGCTTGATTGATTTTGGTGAGATATCATCACCTATATATACATGATCCATCACGGTTTTGGGCAGGTATGAGTAGCCCTAAACCTATCCCTAATGCTAATTTTGGTGGATCTTTCATCCCTACCAAGTTAGGGTTGGAATCTTGGAGATCCCTCAACAATGCAAAAATTACCAACAATAGCTCCTATTTTTTCTCCCTTGTATCTAAGCATAATTTGGACTCATTCCAAAGGTTCTAACACTTAGGTCTACTTGAGAACATCCTTATGAATGGAATCCTATGCTATTTGGCACGTGTGACAAGCCACATCATGACCATCTAACTATTTACAAGTCATATGACCAAAACTAGTCAAGCTAGAATTGTGAATTTTTAACACTCCTCCTCACTATCTAGCTTGGTTCAATCATTGCTTTACTAATCACTCCAAGTGATGATCTGAACTTCATAAAAGGTGTCTTTTGAAGTGGTTTAGTAAGTAGATCAGCTACACATTCATTGCTTGGAACATGCTCCAAAGCAATCTCCTTGGCTTGCACCATTTCTCTCACAAAGTGATGGCATATCTCAATGTGCTTAGATCTTGCATGGAAGATTGGGTTAGATGCAAGGTGTTGGGCTGATATATTGTCATTGTAGATGATTGGTGCCTCCTCTGAATCCATGATCTTTAGTTCCACCAATAATCTCTTGATCCAAAGTACCTCCTTTGTAGTGGTTGTCAAAGCTTTGTACTCGGCCTCGGTTGAAGATAGAGATATAGTTTCTTGATTTTTTGAAAGCCATGAAACCACACCTTCTCCTATGAAAGTTGAATAGGAACTTGTTGATTTCCTATCCCTCTTGTCCCCTGCAAAATCTGAATCACTAAATGCATGAAGGTTAATCACATCTCCTCTATATAGAATCCCAAAATCCAATGTACCCGAGATGTATCTTAGAATCCTCTTAGCCTTTTTCCAATGGATATTCAATGGCTTTTGCATGGATTGGCTCAACCTACATACACTAAAGCTAAGATCTGGTCTAGTTATAGTGATCCACATTAAGGAACCTATAAGTTGCCTAAACAAAGTGATGTCCATGAAGGATCTTTCATCATCTTCATTTGGCACTTTTACATCTTGCTCCATTGGTGTGTCAACACTTTTGCATACTTCCATCTTAAACTTCTTCAAAAGACTTTGAGCATAGTTTACTTGACTTATAAAGATAAAATCAGACCCTCTAAGTACTTCTATGCCTAAGATGAAGTGAAGACACCCTAGATCTACCATCTTGAACTCTAAGGATAGATTTATCTTGATTTTTTCAATACCATCAACACTATTTCCACTAATGATGATGTCATCTACATAAATGAGTAAAAGTACAATACCAACATCATCAAACTTAATGTAAAGAGTGGGATCATATTCACTTTGAACAAAAGAAAGTGAAATAAGATAGCAATGTAGTCTTGAATTCCAAGATCTCGAGGCTTGCTTCAAGCCATAGATGCTTCTTTGGAGATGGCATACTTTGTTCTCCATTCCATGCTTGATGAACCCTTGTGGCTGCTCCATATAGATATCCTCTTCCAAAAAACCATTCAAGAAAGCATTAGAGACATCCATTTGACATAGAATCCATCCAAAATGTGATGCAAGTGCAATGATTAGTCTTATTGTGACCATCTTGGCCACGGGTGCAAAAGTTTCCTCATAGTCTATCCCTCTCTCTTGAGCATAACCTTTTGCAACTAATCTTGCTTTATGTTTGTTAACACTCCCATTTGCATTCAACTTAAGCTTGAAGACCCACTTGCATCCCATTACATTCCTTTGAGGTCTCTCAACAAGCAACCAAGTTTCATTCTCAATCAAGGCATCATACTCATCCAACATAGCTTTATACCATTCTTTGGAGTTCAATGCATCTTCAACATTAGACGGTTCTTCAAAACTAGATAAAGCATAAGAAGTGGATGATATACCCTCAACTTGCTGTCCTTTGCCTTGATATGTGAGCCTTGATGGCTCCACTTTTGCCCTTGAAGATCTCCTTGGTGTGATAGGTGGGTTTGGTGCTTGCTCCTCCATGAGCTCCTCCTCAAAACCAAGATCTTGCTCCTCGGCCATCTTCTTCTTGATTGTTGGAGCACTTGAGCCTTCTTCAAGCATATGCATATGATGTTCATCAAAGATGACAACCCTTGAAACAACAAATTTGTTCAAGGATGGGAGATAGAGTTTGTAGCCCTTGCTTGAGCTTGCATATCCAAGCATGATCCCTCTTGTGGAAGATGGATCCTCCTTGGTTCTTGTTTCCAATGGCACATGCACATAACATATACACCCAAAAACTTTCAAGTGATTAAGATTGGGTTTCTTTCCATACAACATCTCATAAGGAGTTTTGCCTTCAATTGCTTTGCAAGACACCCTATTCATCAAGTAGTTTGCACATACAAGAGACTCACCCCAAAAGGATTTGGGCAAACAAGCATCTAATCTTAAAGCCTTAGAACATTCACATAATGTTCTATTCCTTCTTTCAGCAACTCCATTTTGTTGAGGAGTGTAAGGACAAGAAGTCTCTTTCTTGATCCCTTCCTCCTCACAAAAGGCCTTGAACTCATTGGAGATGAATTCTCCACCATTGTCACTTCTAAGAATCTTGATGCTATGATTATGATGCTTTTCCACAAACAACTTGAACTTTACAAAAGTATCAAATACTTGAGACTTGAAGGAAAGTAAGAACACCCAACAATATCTTGAGTAGTCATCAATGAAGGTTAAAAACATGGATGAACCTCCATTAGATTTGGTGCTAGCAATGTGCACATCCGAGTGTATGAGTTCAAGAGGATGAGATGACTTTGTGATGGAGTTAGGAAACACCTTCTTATGTGCCTTGGATAAGGCACAAGCTTCACAAACCTTGTCTTCCTTCCCAATAGACCTTGGTAGGCCTAAAGCATACTCCTCCTTGATCATAGCCTCCATGGAACCCGAGTTGACATGTCCAAGTCTTTTGTGCCATAAAGTAAAGGTAGATATCTTGCTCTTCTCGGCCAACATGACAACATTAGTATCCACAAATGAATCCAGCTTATAAAGTTTGCCAAGTCTAGTGCCCTTAGCCACTATCTTACCCTTCTTCTTGATGAAACATTCATTTGAAGCAAAGTCAACATTGAAACCATTGTCTACCATTTGGCCAACACTTAGTAGATTCTTTGTTATTGTAGGAATGTACAAAACACCTTCTATGTTGATCTTTTTGGAAGATCCTAAGCAAAGGGGAATGCTACCAACTCCTTCAATCTTACAACCTTCATCATTTGCTGTATAGATAGACTTTATAGGTCCATCATAAGATAAGAGAGAAGAAAAAAACTCCCTTTTACTAGTCATGTGTGAACTAGCACCCGAGTCAATCCACCAAGGATCTTCTCCTTTGAAGCTTGTTGAAGAAAATATGGACATCATGAGAGAGTCCTCATGTGAACTCTCCTCCTCCTCCTCTTTGCTCATGTTGGCTTGGCTTTGATCTTGCTTCCTCTTGAAGCATTCCGAGGCATAATGCCCCATCTTGCTACAATAGTAGCACTTCACCTTTGATTTGTCCTTCTTGACTTTGGTGGTTGATGGAGATGCCTTTGGGGGTCCTTCTTGATCCTCAAGCTTTGTAGACTTCTTGAATGTTGATCCTTTGCCTTTGGACTTGCCTTTGCCTTTGGTGAAGAGAGCTTGGTCATCTCCACCTTGGATGGAAAGCCTATCCATCCTCTCTTGCATTTGGCTCCTTCTTGATTCCTCGGCCATGAGTGTGCCTTGGAGTTCTTCAAGTATGGGTAGCTTACCCATAATTGCATATCCCTGAACCAAATTGTCAAATTCAAAGCTTAGTCCATTCAATATGAGTTGAACAAGCTCTTCATCCTTGATAGGGTCACCTATAAAGGCTAGCTCTTTGTTCAATTCCTTTACTCTTAGGACAAAAGTATGTTCACTCTCTCCTTTCTTTTGATAGCTTCTATAGATTTGATTCTTCAAAGCTAACATTCTAGTTTGGTTCTTGGATTCATAGACCTTTTGCAAAGTCTCCCAAGCATCTTGAGCTGAAGTGCAATCTCCTACCTCTCTTAAGAGTTCATTTGCAACATTCATTTTTATGCAATGTAGTGCAACATTGCACCTCTTGATGTATTTGGCTTTTTCTTGAGGATGAATAGGTTCACCCTCCTTACCATTTACAATTTCCATCAGATCTTGCATGATCATGATAGATTCCATTCTAACTTTCCATATGGAATAGTTAGTTTTGTTGAGCCTTTCATTAGTATCCAAAAGATATGCATTTATAGATGCCATCTAGTCTCCTAATCAAGGACTTGACACAAATGAAGGTTACTTCTATTGATTTGATTGAAGGTCTACCTTATCCCACTTCTTAGGGACCTGAAAAGATCAGTAATAGACTTCCTATAAAGATCTAAGAATGATCTCTAACAAAATCAAATCATAGAATACTAGAAACAATGCACTTGCTTGATTGAAGTAGACAATACTAGTAGAATTGCCCCTCTTTCTATAAAGAACATTAAAGCTTCCAAATGATCTGATCAAGAGTGAATTTCAGCAACCTAATATACTTCCAAAATCACTTGTAAAAGATCTAAATGGAACTTAATGAGGATGCAACACAATCTACTATCCAATCACAAGCAAAAAATGATCAAAATTGATGAAAAATTGATCTAATTTGGTGCATAAGTCAAGCAATGGTTGGACTGAACCTAAATCACTTTAGGAGGTGCCTACTACACCTTAGAACAGCCTTTAAGAGTCCCCAAAACTCTGATCTTTCCTCTCCTTGAATGCTAGAAAGCCTTCTCTATGAAATCACCTCCAAAACTCGCTTAGAAATCAATGCTTGGAGCAAGCAAAGCTTGCTATCTTGGTAATGTGAATTGAATTCAACTTTGCCTCTGGTTTTAGACACCTAAACACCTGCAAATGAAGTCACACAACACCAATCTCCAATGTATTTGACTCACTTTGAGTTCTAGAATCAATACTAGATGCTAAGATCCAATCTACACAAGATTTAGATCAAAAATTGTGATCAAATTGAATGCAAACCAAGGATTTAGCTCATTTCAGCCTTTAGGCTCTGATACCATGTTAAAATTACAGCAAATAAGGATCCTAAAACACTTGAAATGATGAGGGAAACAATAGATTATGATTTCATAAGATTAGCACAAGTTGAACCATCAAAATCCATCAAAAATCTTTGCTTGAACCTCACTAAATGGCCCAAATCCTTGAAGAAGGCTTCACACGTGTGAAAGTACGGCCTCCCACAGTCTGAGTATTGTACACCAGACCTACATTCAATCCTATAATCATTAGTAATCACAAGCACTCAAACAATTATTAACATAGAGAGCAATTGCACCATTATGAGAGAAAAAACATGAAATTGCTTGATTGATTTTGGTGAGATATCATCACCTATATATACATGATCCATCACGGTTTTGGGCAGGTATGAGTAGCCCTAAACCTATCCCTAATGCTAATTTTGGTGGATCTTTCATCCCTACCAAGTTAGGGTTGGAATCTTGGAGATCCCTCAACAATGCAAAAATTACCAAAAATAGCTCCTATTTTTTCTCCCTTGTATCTAAGCATAATTTGGACTCATTCCAAAGGTTCTAACACTTAGGTCTACTTGAGAACATCCTTATGAATGGAATCCTATGCTATTTGGCACGTGTGACAAGCCACATCATGACCATCTAACTATTTACAAGTCATATGACCAAAACTAGTCAAGCTAGAATTGTGAATTTTTAACAGTCAAAGGCATCGACTCTCTACAACTACAAACACTGTCAGGCCAAGCAGAGCTGCTAGGAGCACTCTACGTGCCCTCACTCAGAAAGGATCCGCTATCTGTCTCCAAGATGGCAGATCTAGGCATTCGAGTTTTGTTCAACAACAACACTTGCCGTATGATCGAGAAGATGACAAACAAGTTGCTGACGGTTGGATGCAGAGAAGGAAATCTCTACCAAGCCAAAATAATCAGCAACTCTAAAAGCATATTAAATGCTTCAGAAAATGAAGATCAGCTCTGGCATAGAAGAATGTATCATCTGAACATGCGAAGCCTGTATGACATGAACAGAAAGGACATTGTCACAGGTCTCAAGATTTCAAGGCCAGAGGCTGAGTTCTGCGAAGCTTGTTAGAAAGGCAAGCAACATCGGAATCCATTTACACACGAGGGAAGAAGGGCCAAAGAAGTTCTTGAGATCGTCCACTTTGATGTGTGTGGACCGATGAAAACAGATTCGCTCTCAAGTTCAAGATATTTTCTAACGTTCATAGATGATTACAACCGAATGACCATGATCTACTACTTGAAGAAGAAATCTGATGTATTTGATTCTTTCAAGAAGTTTGTGGCATTTGCAGAGAGCGACACACCTCGTAAAAGATACAGATCCTTAGATCTGATAATGGAGGTGAATACAAAAGCACAGAATTTTCAAGATTCTACGAAGAACAGGGGATCGATGATGTTGCATTCTCACTTAGCAGATTCAAGTAGTTCATAAGCAAGTAAAATCTTATGTTGTTTCAATCCATTTTTATCGAAAATTTTCATAACTTTTTTTAAAGCTCTATAACCCTTGCGACTGACTCCTCCTTGGTCACATGCGTAAACCAAGTCTTTTTGTTCTTCTTTCCTTTCGTGAAGAGAGCCTTCTCTTGATCACTGCTTCCCTCTCCTTCGTCTCTCATCAGTCTCTCATCAGCGACAAGACTGACTGCTTTGTCGAATGTCAGATCTGGTAGACTCAGTACGGGCATTCTTAGCGGCTGATAGGACGTCGGTAGAGATTTCATGAAGTACATCAACTGTTGTGGTGATGGGACTTGGTGCTCTTGTCCTGATGCAACGAGTTGAGCGAAGATCGTTCTGATCTTCTCAACGTGCTGATCTAACTGGTTGTCATCCCACCATATGGATTGTAGTTGATTGTGAAGGTGCATGACTGAAGTTGCAGTCCCCACTTCATACTTCTACTTTAATCTCTTCCACACTGCATAGCTGCTTTCACAGTCTTCAATCTGCATGAGTAGATCTTCATTTATGGACAAAATGATGATCGCCATTGCGTGCTCATCCTTTCTGATCCATTCAGCTCTCTTTGGGTCTCCCTCTGGAGGCTGCACCTCTGAGAGCTCGGTCACCGACCAGATGCCTTCACCCTTCTGGAGTGTTTTGATTTTGAATTTCCAGATTCTGTAATTTGCACCATCAAGACTGATTGCTACTCTGGTTTGGATTGTCGTAGCCATATTGTGTTGTCTGGAAGAATCACTGATGGGATATCAGTAGTGATAACCTGTAGGATCTGATACCATGTCGCGAAAGCTTTTTCTTTCTTGTTTCGTGTTCGTCCTCTCTTCTGATTCACAAACAATTTTCTGTCTTTGAATTTTCTTTTCGTGCGGAAGCTCTTACGGGATCCCAGACACTCAACTACGCATCATAGAGCATAATTTATTCTAACAATCAAGAGACATAGCACAAGGCCAAGAGATACACGAAATAGAGCGACTATATAACACAGTTTGGTTTTAGAACGAGATCATCAATGTCTCGCTCATTGGTGGATTGACTCTCTGCTCTTTCGTTGTGTTCTGCTCGTTGGCAGACTTTCATGCACAACTATGATAATTTTGTTTTCTTACTCTATTTGCTACGTCTCTCTCTTCTTTTTTACAAATCTTTGTATTCACTATCTCTCTTCTTTTTCTCTTGTTGGTTATGATCCAGAGAGGATTGTTTATACCTCCACTATGTGGAGTTTACAAGATAGCTAAACGTAGAATCACAAGACTAATTAACGCTAATCAACTAGTTAGTTAGTCTCCGTCGTTGCTATCCATTTCAACTGGACATGAAGCCTGTTGAGCTGCCAGCTGACAGCTCGAAGGATTTCTCTTTGTTTGTTTTGTTCTTTTCCTTTTGCGGTCCTGGAGGTGTGTTTACGATTCGTGATTGATTCGCAAATCGTTCGTGCTTCGAGTCAAAGACACGTTGACTGTCGTGAATTGTTCTCGTTTGACCTTCATTTCTTGTTTATGCTGCGACAAAGTTGCAGGAGTTCACCATTTCTGACTCAAACTTTCATTAAATTGATGATTGAAGCATGTGAGATCAAACTTTTTTATAAGATCCTGATAGATATAATCTTCGCCGAACTCACAAATGATGACTTAAAATAAATAGAGTCCTCAAAGAAGTCAACAAATGTTTCGGCAAAGGTTGCAAGAGTAATACTGTTATTTTTGCAAAAAAGAGCTTTTTTTGACAAAAATAGATCAATATGACAAATGGCCTAAGCTTAATGTTCACCCAACTCACTAACTATAAAAAATAATAAGTAGGACTGACACAGACTCTGGCGAAGGTTCTTCTTAGTGAACTGATATTTTTGCAAAAAAGGTGTTAAACTTTTTCACAAAAGGTTATTAACAATTAGATGAACAGTCACTTTGGCCTTCTATTTTTGAAATTAATCTTTGCCAACCTGGCAGTAGATAGATTTGAATCACACCTATGCACAGTCAATCGGTCGAAGATTCTTTTTCTGTATTTTTAGGGTTTTGATGGTTTTTTTTGTATTTTCTGAGTTTTTGCAAATCTGCTGGGAATTAACCTTCACTCTTCAATCTAAAGGTTCTGTGAGTGAAATCGAGGGTGTTTGCAACTCGGTGAAGGTTTCTTGTAATAGGCTAAAAATTTATTAGCTCTGATAACGATTTTGTCTCCTTTTTGCTAAAATCTAACATAAATGACCAGATTTTGTTGTTTTATCTGATTTCTCAGATCCAAATGGATCTTAAGAATTGTGATCTGAATAGCTTCCCCTGCTCAACAATCAGATTAGATTTCAAACAAGAAGATCTACTCAAATCAAGCAAAATCACTCTCAATCTAATCCTAAAATGCAATTTTAACCCTATTCGTGCCAAAACAAGATGCCTAATGCAAGCTAACATCCATCCAAACATGTTGCAATCTAAGAAATTGGTGTAACTCCCTGGCAACGATGCCAAAATTGTAGTGGCTTTATTTCCTATCCTATTCTCAACCTAAGATCCAAGTACACAAGCATCAAGAAGATGAAGTTAGTCGTCACGCGGAGGTTCAATCCCATGAGAGCGACAACATAAATCAAAATCCAGTATGCATGGATTATTCACAATTAACTCTAAGCATTAACACTACACATTAACACTACCATCCATTAACTCTAAACCAATCAACACTACAACCCACAATAAGATAGATACTTGCTTCCTCTCTCTCTCCCTTTCTCTCTCACAAAAAGCATAAGAATATACAATCCCAATAACATTCAGATCTAATAATTAGCAAATACAGCAAAAGCATGAGAGGAGCAGGAAAAGAGATAAAGAGCAAGGACATTCATAATCCATTTCATAAGAGACTCAACCGCTTGTATTTGAAATGAAGAGAGAATATGGTTTACAAACTTGAGTAGGCCCTTCTTTATAGTGGAGAGGAGGGCCTTGGCCTCAAAATCCTATTGGCCCATTCAGATCTAAAAAGAGTGGGAAACTCTTGCATTAATTAGAGGACCCAATTTGAAATTGAAATTGAAATTTGGTGGGTACCCCTATTTTATTCACTACTTGACATTTAGGCCCTGTGACATTAAAAGTCCCACAAAAAGACCTAAAGTCTTTTTATTAACTTTCTAATTAATCGATCATCGGGTTGGACTTACACACGCAAGGTGCCAAATCCCTCTTAGTTATTAACTGGGGTTAGGGTTGCCTTGGGATCCGCAAACCCTTCAACAATTACATTGGTAGAATGAAACTGAATGTTGAAGTTCTTTAAGGACTTCACTATTTGTGCTGGAAAGTCCAATGCTATGCAATTTGAAAAATTATAGATGAAACAAGGTACTTGTGTAATTGGTTGATTAATCAATTCATGATAGCAATTGATTTGTTATATGAGAAAGATTCATACATTGAAAATGTCATTTTACCTATTTTAATCTGATTTATTTGATGTACAATGATGGTGGTATTGGATGCCCAACATAAACATCATTTGATGATCAGCCTTTTATATATTTTGTAAGTCCTAATAGTGAATTATCACTATTAATAGATCTCTTTGGGAAATGATATCTTATATATTACACTTAAAATCTCTATACTTAAATTTAGTGAGCCATATATGATATGTTCTAAATTTTTGCCGCCATTTTTGGTGATCAAATGTATTTGATAATATACTATTAAGAATTGTGTACCTTACTCTTCTAAAGACAATCAAAATTTAGAGGTGCATGTTTACAACATAATTGAAGACTTGTTACCATGATAATAAACATACTTCAAAATAGACTCGACCTTATGAGATATCTTGGACGAGTTGTTTATCATAGAAGATTCATTCCAAACTGTACAGTCATCTTTATTACTCCATTAATTAATCTACTAATCAGTGAAGGTCTCTTTATGGACCGTCATACATCAACAAAGTTATGATATTCTGATTACCATGATATCTATATTGTCTACATAAAGATATTGTCTATTTAAGATATAGCACACAAGAATAAATAAAAATTGAAAAACTTTAAACAAAAAGTCAAATGTAGTACCAAATTTCTTATATTCAGTTGTTTATAATTTAATATTTGGTAGAATAGCATTCGTACACCAGTGAAAGATACATGTATACAAACAATCTAGCGAAAAGGGTCAGAATAAATGTAAAATTCCAAAAAAGCAAGGAGATTTTTGGAATTTTGAATGTTGAAAATTTTTCTTGATCTTGTAGCAAACTATCAAACTTGGATCAATTGATTATTTTAATTCATAGATAAATATCTATTAGTAGATGTATCAAGATTCTAGCTTTTGCTTGATTCAATATTTTGCATTTTTGTGAAAACCCTAAAGTTGATAGGATATCTTGATTTTGAAGTCTTTGGACTTTTCCAGAATGTGTTTCAATATTAGAAGAGTGAAAATTTTCATTATATTGTGGGCAGATCAAGTTTGATCTAGATACTATCAATTCTATGTGCTAGATTTGCTAGAAGAGAGAAAAAGAGAGACTAGATTGTTTCCAAATCTTTGTGGTTTCTTCTTGTCATCATTTGTTGATTTTCAAGAAAGTTCTAGGTGCATTGGTGTTAGTAATCAGAATTGAACTTATTCTAAGCTTCAAATGTGATACTGTAATTAGTGTACAGTTTGTTAGATTTACTGTATTCGGTTGTGTTTGGGACGTGACCCATGGATATATCAATTGGGCACTAATCCCGTAGCCGGCTACTTGGGTTAGCTGAGTAGCTACAATTAGCCCGTATACTGTTATTTATAGTACTTGCTATACTTGGGGGCATGTCTCGAGTTTGTCAGTCAAATTTGGCCATATCAAGTCTGACCTTAGTTTGAGACCAATTTTAGGACACTTGTCTTTTTATGCAGTTTGTGAATACACTATATGTACAATTTTTTTTGTTATACGATTAGCTTTTGTTGTGCCATCTTTGAGAGTTTGTGAGGAGTGGCTATGGTGATTGATTGAAGTGATCTGCATACTGCACTAGATCCTAATAGAATTTTAACATGGTATCAAAGCAACAGGGTGATGCAGGTATGCATGATCTGGTGGAGCTATGGGATAGCATCTTTCACTATGAAAAAGAACACTCGAAGCGTCTCATGAGAGAGGACTCCATATGGGGTTTCAGCAGTCTAGATGGCAGGAGACAACAAAGTTCTTTCAATCGGAGCTTCAGGGAAGATCAGGACGATCATCATAGGTGAATTATGGGGAGAATTCACAGAGAAATTGCTCAAAACGGTGTATTGCTTCGAAAAGTGGCTATGACGTAAATTTGGCTGGATATCTCTATGTTACAAGCACTCTTCTAAGTTCATTAGAGAGGCATAGAGGCTTCTATCAGGTTCAGCAAACAATCATAAGCTTAGATCATGCAACAGTTGCATTGATGGACTCCTTCAACAAGCAAAACTTCAACATAATGGTGCCTAAGCCTCACAATACCAAATTGGGTGCATGATGGCTCAAAACAAAGGAAATTTATCTCTTTAAGCGTGTAAAAAATCCAGCAGGCTTAGACCACCAATGAAAAGTTATTCAAGCTCAAAAAACCTAAAAAAAAAACACTATTTTTTGACTTTTTGAGACCCTTAATGGTGTCCAATCCTAACCAAACTTCATGAAAGCCTTAGGACAACATCATTGCACCTTTGAAAACATGCATGCAAAGTATTGGCCAAGAATTTTGTGAATATTCTCAAAATTAATGTAAAAACCATAAAAAAAAACCATGTTTTTTGACCCTTTTTTTGACGAAACACAACTTCTGATTTCAGGCTAAAAGCATAGTTCAGGCTAAAAGCCAAGTTCAGAATGTCGAGGCATAACTAATAACCTTATACACTGGAGTTACCGGCTATCCACGTCAAGAATGATTCAAAGGCTTTAAGATTGGATGCTTATTTGCCCAAATCCATATGGGGTAAATCTTTTTGGGTGTTCTTACTTTCCTTCAAGTCTCAAGTAAAGTTCAAGTTGTTTGTGGAAAAGCATCATAATCATAGCATCAAGATTCTTAGAAGTGACAATGGTGGAGAATTCATCTCCAAGGAGTTCAAGGCTTTTTGTGAGGAGGAAGGGATCAAGAAAGAGACTTCTTGTCCTTACACTCCTCAACAAAATGGAGTTGCTGAAAGAATGAATAGAACATTATGTGAAATAGCAAGTAGAGTTGAATAGGGAATGTGGAAATTGTCAACTAGCTACTTGACTATTATTGGCAATTTGGAGGCCAAAGTTTGAAGTAAACTTACAGAAACATCTATGTATGTTAAAAAGCTCATATTGAATTAAAAAAACTATATGCAAAATGTCAACAACACTTTTGCTCATGCACAAAGGAGAGCTCTTTCACCCACAAAGGAGAGTGTTCATCCACACAAGGGGAGCTATGCTTAGACACAAGGAGATTATTCATCCACTTAAGGAGATCTGAGTTCATCCAATTAAGGAGAATGTTCATCCACAAGGGGATCATGAGCAAATTTTGTCTCCACATTCTAGTAAGTGGATTAAAAAATCGGCCTACTCCAAGTGATTTGACCTACAATGAAGCTAGGAGCACAAAGATCCACTTTCTACACTTGAAAATGCTTGATTTGAGATAGAAAGCACTCCAACTCCACATAGAATTGATGGCGCCCTCAAATACACCTCTGGATTTGGAAAATCCACCAACTTTAGGCTGAAATATGCTCTGATACCATGTGAAAAAATCAGATCAAAACATACTTAATGGATTGTTGACAGCTCCCCTGCTCCGAAGGACCTGTTGTTTATTTTTATGCTTCTTGCTTACAAAACCGTTTCTGCCTCATGGTAGTCGTTAGATGGTTTCTTGATTGATTTTACGATGCCAATCTAGGCAGTGTTGTAGTTTTTTCTTTTGTCTTGCCTGTCAGAGGACAACTCAAGGACATCACTCTTGAATGCACTTACATTCTACATGGATGCAAGCCAAGAACGCTCATTCATAGATCAGCATACAAACCAATGAACGTTCTACAGATTCTACAGCTACCTACACTTAAAACGGACTGAAATCAGAGCCTACACTTTAACACTGAGCTACCTTGCATAACTTGACAAAAACAAGAAACAAAGCTAAACTACAACATGTTAGAAGTCCAAGAATCAAGAAACTAACCAGCCTTTTGATTCTTGGACATCCCAAGAACATCAAGAACTAGAATGTTAGAGAATATGCAAGATTCATACCACATTTCTAGCCTATTTAGTTTATTGAATGCTGGCTCCTACATGAATCCACAAGAAAACAAGAAATCTAATTCACAACTAGGAAAGCAAGAAAACTAATCCACTCTAAATCCACAACCACACACAATATGAATGGAAGGGCATGATCATAGGGGCATCACTCAAGAAAACCATCATGATCAAGGAGCTTAGTATAGCATCAAACTCATGGAAAATCTTCTTATTACGCATGGAGTAGATACAATGCAAAAAGCTCCTCTTCACAAAGAGGGCATCTCTTAAATAAGCAAGAGAGCTCCTTAGGTGGCATCCTAGTGGAATTTCCACATTTCACAAACTACAAGTGGAATAATGCTCTCCACTAGAAGTCACCATCAAAAGGTGGCTCACTCTACTTTCTTTAAGAAGGGTCTACTTGCATTTATTACATTTGCCTAGAATACTAGTTCCTACATGGTCATTCCGGGATTCACCATGAGGCTTACACAGTTCTTGCATGTCTTTCCTAGCTAGTATTTCTCGGCTCTCATACTCGGCTCTCAGTCTTCATTAGTCTCGTCTTCTCAGAGACCTCCTCGGTCTAAGGTGAGAGGTGCTCTTGAGTTGCTCTGTCCGAGTATCTTGGGAGTTCGTCAGAATCAGCAACATGGATCAATAGGATCTTGGCCAAATTTGGTTGCATATCTAGATTCATCTACAAGCTAGAATTCATGCATCTACCATGCTAGAACTTGAAATACAAGAAGATCTGATCAAAATCACTATTATACAATATAATATTGTCTCTTTTCCATACAAAATCAGTAGTACACTATCTTTCACACATGTGGAATCAAGTACAACAAGAAAATTCACATTCTATACACTAGTAACTCAAGATATCATGAGAAATATGAAGACATA
Source organism: Diphasiastrum complanatum (assembly GCA_029204225.1). Taxonomy (NCBI): domain Eukaryota; kingdom Viridiplantae; phylum Streptophyta; class Lycopodiopsida; order Lycopodiales; family Lycopodiaceae; genus Diphasiastrum; species Diphasiastrum complanatum. The sequence continues at coordinate 57,483,967 of CM055093.1, forward strand.
GAATCAAAAAAGAAAAGTTCTCCACATAAAATGAGAACAGGAAGATGATTTTTCCACGCTGGTAAAACTATTTATAGCATCCATAATGTCACTTGGCCACTTGCCCTAAACTTGTCCTAAAATGGCAACTTCCAGGTACTTCACCAAAAACCTAGCTTAACTTGACTAGATGCAATGTATCCACATTAGCCAATAGAAGTAGCTCCAAATCAGACGTTGTCCACTTATATATTTGCTAAAAATAGTAAGGGCATTTCTAGAACTTATTGACATTAAGAAATGTATCTCTAAGTTGAAATTTCACTTTGGCCTCTAAATTGACAAATTAGACCAACTAAACTAGTTGATATTTTCAATGCCACACATGTGTGGGGTCGGAATTCCATGTTTGATCAATGCTTTTGATTGCTCTTGATTGTGGGATCCAATATTGCTTTTCTAGATCAATATTTTGTGACTAGTTTTGCAATAGATAGGTGTATCAATCAATCAATCACTCCTGGAGCCTTATGTTGGTTCGTTTATGGTCATTAGTACTGTACTTTCAACAACATATTGTGAGATTTTTATGAGTAAGTGAATCATCCTCAAAGGACTCTTATCTCCATAGAAAAGCATTTGGCCTCATTATCTCTAAGCTTAGTTATATTGATTACAAGCTTAGAGAAGTAATGCAAAATACTAATTATAGTAAACATTTGTGGCTAGTTATTTTGGCATGGATGATATTTGTGGTCAAAAGGGGGCAAAGAGGTCTCAAGATTTTTTCAAGGAGGAGCTACATCGAGGAGAAAGCCTCAGGATCAAATATCTTCTTCTTCAAGCATACAAAGAATGGTGTGTTTGGAAGAAAGCTCTTCGTGACACTTGGAAGTTGATCCTCATCAAAGAAATCTTATCTTGGTTGTGTGTAAGCATGCATGATGTTAGATTGGCTAAGTTGGACTTGAGGGGGAATGTGAAAGATTATGCAAATGCAACTTAGGCCAATGTTATATTCTCAAATATTTGCAAATGTTAAACTTAGGCAAATGTGGTATTGTTCACATTATGGGAGTTTGTGCACATGGTATTGTAAAATGTCAAATTAGGCCAATATGTGAGTCCAGCTTAGGAAGATAACATTGTGAAAACTTCAGTCTCAAGTTAGCTCTTTGGAGTGCTACACAAGTTATTACATTCTATTGGCTACATTTACCAATAACGCGACTGAAGGACAGGAACCATTTTTCAAGGCAGGTGTCACTTTTTCCCGAAGGGTGGAAAAGTTGAAGGGTGAAAAAGCCGACTAAGGGCAGAAACCAGTTCTAAGGCTAGTGCCCCACGTTTAAGAATAGGTGTCCTCCTTTTAAGGATAGTTGTAGCTTTTTTCGAAAAGCAAAAAATCCGAAATGTGAAAAAGCCAACTTTAGGAAAAAAACCAGTTATAAGGCAAACGTCGCTTTTCTAAGGGCGAGTGTCCCTATTTCTAAGGGTCTAAACCTTTCTAAGGCATTTTAGAAACAGTGTCGCCTTTTTCGCACAGTGTCGAGAAATGTTCTCAGAATTATTCTCCTAGTGTTTTAGACCTAGGGATGAATTTTTCTCATGATCCAAAAAGTGAACTATGTGACAAAACAGTTCAAAAATGAAAACTGTGCGAAACTAGTTCAAAATGCACAGTCGTGGAAAAACAGCAAAGAAAAAACTAAGGAAAAATGCTAAGGCTTTGAAAGATAGAAACTCTTGGTTTCTTCAGCTCCCTCTCAAAGCTGGTATTTTTCTGATTCCTAAGCGTGCGTGCTGCTTCTCAAAAATTGCCTTGTCAAGAGGCTTCGTGAAGATATCGGCCACCATCTGCTTCGTTGGAATAAACTCAGTCTTCAGCTTGTCTTTCTCAACCAGATCTCTTACTAGATGATATCTGATAGCAATGTGTTTCGTCTTGGAATGAAACACTAGATCCTTTGTCAGATGAATGATGGATATGTTATCTATGAAGAGTAGCAGCGACTCGTTGGAGTTCTCTCCCAGTCCGTCGTCAAGGAACTGCTTGAGCCATGTAAGCTCGTTCGCCATCTTGGCTGCTGCAACATACTCTGCTTCGCAGGATAATTGTGTAGCTACAGTCTGTGCTTCTTGCTGATCCATATCACAGCTGCACCGGCTGCTATTGTGCATCCTCCTGAGACGCTCTTACAGTCATCTTTCAGGGATGCCCAGCTTGCATCACTGTAGGATTTGATCTGGAATCCTTCATGTTGAGAGCAGCCCATATTCCTTTGTCAGTTGAAGGTATTGTAGAATTCTCTTGGCTATCTTCCAGTGCATAGGGCCTGGATTGGTATTAAACTAGCTCATTTTGAAAACTGCATAAGCTATGTCAGGGCATGTATTATCTACCAAGTACATGAGTGATCCGATTAACCTCCTGCAGGGCACGTTTTGCATGGCTTCCTACTCTTCTACATTCCGCGGGCAGTCTTGCTTGGTTAGAATTGTTCCAGCTACCATAGGCGTATTTGCTCCCTTGCAATCTGTCATTTAAAAATCATCAATGATTTTCTAGATGTATCTTGACTGGTGAAGATACAACTTCCCTCTGTCAAAATTTCTGTCAATCTGCAATCCTAGGTAGCATCTTGCTTCCCCTAGGTCTTATATTTCAAAATGCTGTAAAAAATCATGCTTCACCTGAGCAATCAGCTCGTTGCTTTTGGACATGATCAAAGTGTCATCCACATAGACTGCTATGATTATGATTTTCCATTTGCGACCTTCGTATAGACATTGTAGTCGGCCATCAACGGTTGAAATCCTAAGGATCTGAGAGTGTGATATTTCTTCTTTTGAACAGATGAATCCTGGAGGTTGGTCCATATAGACCTCTTCATTCAACTCACCGTGTAGGAAGGCAGTCTTTTCATCCACTATGTGGATCTTGAGACTGTATGCTGCTGCATATGCAAATAACAAGCGTAAAGATGAATGCTTTACGACTGGAGAAAAGGTTTCACTATAGTCAACACCATCCTTATGAGAGACACCTTTTGCCACCAATCTGGCCTTGTATATTGATACGTTGCCATCAGGTCCACAGTTGTACTTGAAAATCCATTTACACTTCACAGTCTTTCTGTCTACTGGTAATGGCTCCAGATTTCAGACGTTGTTCTACTCCATAGAATTCATCTCGTCTTCCATCGCTTTAATCCACTTGTCCTTATCTGGATAGTTGATAGCTTCCTCATAGGTTTGAGGTTCTCCGCCAAATCCACAAAAATTCCTCTAATATAGAGGCTGAGCTATCAGGCACAAATCTGATAGGTTCTTTTCTTTCTCTCGTGGATCTTCTTGGAGTGTCTACAGTCAGATCGATGGCCTTGCCTTTGTCAAGCTTCTTGTCTCTATTGACTGCTGAACTAGTATGAGTAGCAGGTGTCCTGGGTATAGGATGTGTGCCTGGCTGCTCGTCGTCTGAATAGTCACTCTGTCCATCTGGAATTTCAGCATCTTGCTCCAGATGCTCAGGGTCTGCTCCCTCCATAGAAGTTGATAAGTCATAGTAGCCTCTCATCAAGATTTTGTAGCTAACGGGACCTTCGTCAGCCATTGTCTTTGACTCATCAAATCTGACATCTCTGATAGTCTTGATCTGTTTGCTATCAGGCATGTAAATCCTGTAGTATGATGAATGAACATCATATCCTACGAGGAATTCCTACTCCACCTTTTCATCCAGCTTCTTTCTTTTTTGATCTGGAATGTGGGCGTATGCGACGCATCCAAAAATGCGCACATGTGTCAAACTTGGTTTGTTGCTCCACCAAACCTCGTGTGGTGTGGTGTGCGTAACACTGGATCTACTTGTCCTATTTTGCAAATAGTTGGCTATAGCTATTGCTTCAGCCCATAAAAATTTTGATGCCTTTGAATAGGCCATCATGGATCTCGTAGCTTCCATGAGAGTCCAATTCTCCTCTCTGTCACACCATTGTGTTGTGGTGTGCAGGCTGCGGTCTGCAAGTGAAGTATGCCTCTGCTTGTGCAAAACTTAGCAAAGCGTTTGGAGATGTATTCTCCTGCTCTACCTGTTCTCAGTTGCTTCACCCTCTTGTCAATCCATTTCTCAGCCCAATTCACGAACTCTGTGAATTTGTCCAGGGCCTCTAACTTGTTGTGGATAAAGTACATGGCTGCAAACTTGCTGAAGTCATCAATGAAAGTGATGTAGTACTTTGAAACTCCTAGGGAGACCACATCAAAAGGTCCACTAATGTCAGAGTGTACCAATTCCAGGAGTTCTTTCATTCTGAAAGAGTCCTTGGTGAATGGTATACGTGACATCTTGCCTTTGTTACAGGCATCGCAAGACTTCAAGCATGCTACGTCTTTAATATTGACACCAGTGAATGCTCCGCTTCGGCTAGCGTTGTATAGAGCAACTGTATTCATGTGATACAGCCTCCTGTGCCATGTAATATCCATTGATTCATTGATCTGGTGAGCTTGCTATGAAGGTACTCGGATCTTGAGGTGATACAGGTTCCCCTTTCCCTTTCCTATGGTGACAAGCTGAGCAGTTGTGGATTCAGCTACTTCGTAGGTATCGCCTTCAAAGGTGACTCTTAGTCCTACATCTACCATCTTAGCAATAGATAGTAGGTCCTTTTCATAAGTGGGCACGTACAGAGTGTTGTCGAGCCTTCTGTCTCTTCCTCTGGTGCTCGCCCACAACGCTCCAGTTCCACTGTCTCCCAAGATTATGTATCTGGAAGATTCTGATTCTTGATAATCAGTGATCATGTGTCTCGTTGCCACGAAGTGTGACATTGCACTTGAATCAAGAATTATCTCTTGTGTATTTGAAGTTGACGTCACACAGACATCAACACACAAGTAAGTTATTGGGTTCTTGTCGTCTCTATCTTCGACCATCTTGGAGGACTCTGGTTCCTCCACGTAGGATGAGCTATTTTCACTCTCCCGTCTGTTCTGAGATTTCTTGTTTCTGGGATTTTGGTTGTAGTCAATGGCTGCATGACCCTTTTTGTCTGTTGATGCACTCTATCTTTGGATTGAGCCAGCACTTATCAATAGTGTGGCCTTCTTGTGTGCATCTCGTGCAGGTCTTCTCACCATTCTGTTGTCTTAGTTTGTTTCTGCTCTTCCATTTTCTTTCTTTGGCTCCCTCTGACTGCCTAGATACCAATCCTTTTGACATTGTTGCTTGACATATTTTTTTGCTCTTTCCTCTTCGGTGTTTGCCTACTGCCAACGAGCAAAACACAACGAAAGCGCAGAGCGTTAGGCCGCCAACAAGCGAGACACTGATGATCTTGCTCCCAAATCAAATTGATGATACAGTTGCTCTATCTTCATGCATCTCCTTGTCTTGTGCCATCTATGGCGATTGCTAGAATATAATGTGTTTTGTGATGTGAAATCGCATGTCTAGATTCCTGTGAAGCTTCCACACAAAAGAAAATTCAAAGACACAATTGTTCGCGACAACAAAAAAGAAATCAAAGACAGTTTTGCGACATGGTATCAGAGCCAACGGGTTATCATTACTGATATCTAAGCAGTGATTTACTAGACAACACAATATGGCTACAACAATCCAGACAAGAGTAGCAATCAGTCTTGATGGCATAAATTACAAGATCTGAAAATTCAAGATCAAAACACTTCTGAAGGGTGAAGGCATCTGGTCGGTGACCGAACTCTCAGAGGTGCAGCCTCTAGAGGGAGACCCGAGGAGAGCTGAATGGATTAGAAAAGATGAGCTCACAATGGTGATCATCGTTTTGTCCATAAATGAAGATCTACTCATGCATATTGAAGACTGCGAAAGCAGCCATGCAGCATGGGAACGATTAAGGCAGAAGTATGAAGTGAGGACTGCAGCTTCAGTCATGCACCTTCACAATCAACTGCAATCCATACGATGGGATGGCAACCAGTTGGATCAGCACGTTGAGAAGATCAGAACAATCTTCGATCAGCTCGCTGCATCAGGACAGGAGCACCAAGTCCCATCACCACAGCAGCTGATGTACTTCATGAAATCTCTATCGACATCCTATCAGCCTTTAAGGATGCTCATATTGAGTCTACCAGATATGACATTCGACAAAGCAGTCAGTCTTGTCGCTGATGAGAGATTGATGAGAGACGAGGGAAGCAGTGATCAAGAGAAGGCTCTCCCCACGAAAGGAAAGAAGAAGAACAAGAACAAGCCAAGATTTGAGAAGACAAAGTCTTCGAATCAACAATCTTCTTCCTGTGATCACTGCCACAAACCAGGCCACACAACCGACAAATGCTGGTTCAATCTAGCAATACCTTGCATGCACTACAAGAAGAAAGGGCATTCTGCATACGATTGCAGATTCAACCCAAAAAAAAAGAACAAAGCTGAGATATCTTGTAAACTCCACACAATGGAGATATAAACTATCCTTTCTGGATCATAAAATAGAATCTGAATAGATAGAATTTTTGTAAGAGACAGAGAGAGAGAGACGTAGCGAGTAGAGAAGAAAAGAAAAATACTAGAAACAAAAGAGCTGTGCATGAAAGTCTGCCAACGAGCAGAACACAATGAAAGAGCAGAGCGTCAGGCCGCCAACGAGCGAGACACTAACAATCTTGCTCCCAAATCAAACTGATAATATAGTTGCTCTATTTTCGTGCATCTCCTTGTCTTATGCCATCTGTGTAAATTGCTAGAATATAATGTGTTCTGTGATGTGCAGTCGTGTGTCTAGGTTCCTGTGAAGCTTCTGCGCAAAAGAAAATTCAAAGACACAAAATTGTTTGCGACAACAAAAACAAAATCAAAGCCAGTTTTGTGACATTCATCAGCAATGATGAACCCACTTCAGTAATAGAAGCATTGTCAAGTTCGAATGCAGACAACTGGCATTGTGCCATGCATGCTGAGTACAATTCATTGATGAAGAACAAGACCTGGCATCTTGTTGAAGCTCTTGTAGATGCAAAGATCATCGACACTAAGTGGATCTTCAAGCTGAAGCTCAATCCAGGAGGTAGGCCTTCCATAACACTTGTATAAGTTGAGGCTATAATAGATCACTCTTTTATGCTATTTTTGTGCTCCCAATGGCAAAATGAATACCTTGTGGTAGGTGCTCGCGACTTTCTCCATTGGTTCATTCTTATTTTATGGTGAACATTTTAATGGGATAAATGTTTATCGCACCTTACTTCTATATTTCCCTTTGTGGGGAAAGTTTAGTGAAGGTAGCCTATGAGACCATTAGTTAGGAACAACCATAGTGGTCCTAGGATTAAGATATACACTCTTCTAATAGGGAGACCTCCTTAGAAGAAGGTTAATTACCAACCATAGAACTATGATTTGAGTGGAACCTACCCTTATGCACCCTGCACAATGATCTTTAGGAACAATCTTAACTCTAGTAGATGGGATACTGCCATAATAGAGCTAGGAAAGAAGTCTAAAAGCCAACATTGGTGCCATTGCCGCTCTTATCATTCCATCTATTGCTCATTTCCTTTTACCATTTCCTTTAGTTCTTTTGCATTGATGATTTTTTTGTCCATTCTTTTCACTGCATCCTCTTCCATTGAAGCTACCATACTACACCATTTCTGGATAGGGAGAAGAACCAAGACACTTGGTTCAGTTTTGTAAGTTTTTTTAGGCAGCGCTAGCTTTCTTAAGTTTCTTTTGATTTTTTGCATCAAACATCACTAACAAAACTCGCCCACTTGCACAGAGCTTGAGTAGAGCATCAACTTTTTGAATGTTCATTGTGCGAGTTTCTGTACGGCCAAAAAGTAGACCAATCAGCTATTTTGGCATGTTATTTGGCAAAGATCCCATACTAAAGCAGCTCAGATTAACTTTTCCATCATCAGGAGTGCAGATCCAGTAGTGCCAAATACATTAGACCTCTGTGTGAGTTATCTAGAGCCAACCTTTGTCAAAATATCGACTCAATCATAACTTGTTAAAAAAAAAAAGATCTCAAGAACAAACTTGCACACTGGCCTTCCTTCTCAAAATTTAGTTGCACGAGTTCTTAGACCCTTGTGCGAGTTTATCCCACAATAAAAAGGATGAATTTTGAGCAATCAACGTCATTTTTAGTCATGCCTAGTCAAAACAAACTCGCACACATACTGGGGATCAGAAGTAAAACTCGCACAAACTGTTTTTAGGTTCCGCTGTATTTCCAAGTGTGTAGTACCCTGTGTGAGTTTACCCTATCAAGAAAATTGATTCACAATGACTTTGAGAGTTTTTTTTTCCACAAATAGAACTCACACATATGTCTGGACTATATATCAGAACTCACACACAACATAAGGAATTGACACACAGTGAAATATATCTGTGATCTGTAGGTTGAGACCACAACAATCTGAAAAAAATTTATGTCTGCATCACAAGGACTTTTAGTTTTTCACTAAAATATTGAGGTTCAGAACTCACACACTCTACCCTTGAATGAGTCAATTATTGTCTAAGCCTCTCCAAACGTTTGTGCGAGTTTTGGTTTTGTTGTGTGGTCTAAGAAATTCCAGAGATGTTGCAAGTTTTGCTCTATCTAGTTTGTTGACCACCTCTCGTTGCGTCCGTTGCAATATCACTCTCTCCCTCTCGATTTCCTACCATATTACTGTAATCCTTACAAGTGATATCACCCTAGCGAGATGATCGACCATTGGCAACATGAGCAAGGACCATGAAGATGCACTTGCTCCGCGAATTGAACAGCAAATTCCTAGGATTGATGAACCAAAATACAATGGAGGATCCGACTCTGTCAGATTCCTCCAGGACTTTGAGAATGCCTGCAAATTTTATGGTGATATCTCTAAGAACAATAAAGTACGCCTATTTTCTATTATCTTACTTGGGGATGCTAAGGAATGGTACCTTAATCTTGAAGAATCCAATATAGTTTTCTGGGAAATCCTTATAGCAGCCCTCACAAAATAATTCAAACCTTCTAAATTGACCCAAAGCCCTTTCATTCAATTCTCTCACATAAAGATGAGAAGGGACAAATCCGTACGTAACTACATTGAGCGCTTAAGCATCTCAAGGTCAAATGTGTTGATGAGAAGATCATTGAAAACATGGCTATCAAACTTTTTTTGGTTGGATTATCTAAATCTATCAGAAGAGAACTTAAATCAGCTGACTCATATGACCAACTGAAAGAAGTAACGGATGATGCCATCAGAGGAAAGAATGAAGGATCCAATGATGATTATGATCACCGTGATCGCAAGGGAAAGGCTCCTGCTAAACATGATCCACCACAAACAGAGAACACCTCTGGTACTAATTCCACTGAGTTGCTACACTATATGGACAATTGGCAAAAAACTCAACAAGCCCAAATGGAAAAAGCTTACAGTTGATTTCCAAAAGGTGCTTAAGGATATGGCAAAAACGACTTATCCTTCTCAAGAAAATGTGTGGTGCCCTATATTGCCAATGAGTGCCCACACTTGAAGACATATTTTTTTCAAGCTACAAGATCGATGTTTGGGCCATATCGACCCCCTGGTCCTCCACACTCCAATCCACAACAGAATTTTCAGCGACCAGGACTCAAATACTCACCTCTACGTGATAACTACGACATAGAGCACCATACTAGGGACTGCCCAAAATGACTTAAACCTATTGTCCTAGTTCATTCAGTTTAGGTCGAGACCTTACCAACTATGGTCATGACTAGAGCTCAACATAGAGTAGCCAGTCGAAAAATGGAGAGACGACCTGACGAACCACCAGCCATACCAAGTGAGAACTCCACTCCCTTAGTATATCCTAATCCTACTGAGCAAATTAAACTCTGAGATGAGTTTTAGAAATAGCTGCAAGAAGCTGATAATGAGACACACATAACTCCAACACCCATACGACCCACTCCGGAAGACCTAGTGATAGAGGGTGTTGAAGGATGGGGTGACCTACTTCAGGCCAACGTCACTCTGCCTTTCTGAGTGTTATGGAAGTACACTGACAAAAGGAGAGGAGTTAGGCAACATTGAAAAATCTCAAGAATTAGCCCCCGAACTTCCTGAGGTAACATTAAGGTTCCAACTATGCATGCTAACTCACGAGTAGTATCAGCTCTAGTGGATGGAGGCTCTGGAGTCAATATCATATCCACTTCACTAATGAAAGAATGGGAATTACAAGATCATTTGAATTGGCCAAATGGCCTACCAAAGTGTTGTTCGACCGCAAGGTGTGATACCTAGTGTATTGAGTAAAATAGTCAGATTGAAATTTACACTTGACCTAGTTGTTTTGGATGTTTTTAACAATTACGCTTACTCTTATGAACTGTTCCTCGGTCGCCCATGGCTTTCTAATGCCCGTGTGGTACACGACTGGAATAAAGAACGAGTCATGTTTGGTAATCGAGACCGGTCTGTGACCATTGATTCCATAGGGAAGATCAAGCCTGCATGAATAATGGATGATGGATCATCTACCACCGAATCCCTATTGGAACCATGCCGTGAAACTCAAAAAATGGGACACTACATGCAGTCTACTGATATCATCAACTGGAGTCACAGTTTGACAATGATTGATTGTGTCAACGCAAAATACTGTGCTCTACATATTGGTAACTCAAATAATGAAGAAGGGCCAGGTGAACCATCAATCACTTTGGATACTCCCATCATTATTGTCCGATTTATTGAAATTCTCCCACACAATGATGAATGGTTAAATGTTGCCTGGCTACCGATTGATGAATCGGTCTCGCTGTATGTAGACGAAGAAAGTGTCTTACAATCCTATCCAACCCATGATCTGGAGGAAATTTTTGACATGGCTATATTAGATTGACTACTTGGGAGCACTTCTGCAATGTCTGATCTTGGAATCTCCTAAACTATTAATGCCACTTGCAACAGTAAGCAGGGTATAGATTGAACCTATTAAGACTTACCGCATAAAAAAATACCTACCTTAGAAAGGGACACCCATGAGTCAGAGGCACTATTCGTGTTAGATGAGTCTCTCCTACTGAGGTACCTAATTCTAAACCCCATACGCGAAATGTTCAACCTTCATTTTCTATTGATGCTCTGAAGAGAAAAGTGGCTATGAGAGAGAAAATGAAATGTCCCATCATAATGAAATCACCCAAGGACCGGGACATAGGTGAGTGATGATGCACCTACAGGGTGAGCATCTCCACCATCACACATCCAAGTCCGTGAAGAAAATCAAGCCAAAAGTGCCTTATGCACTAGAAGGCCCCGATATGCCACAGTACTTCAAGGACTACATGATTGAGGATGTCACTATTAAGTTGCCTCAAGCCCAATGTGAACCACAAGGTGACGTCCCTTTTGATGGACCAACCCAAACGGTCAAGCTGAATTTGAAAGATCCCGACGAAGAAGAGGATAAATTCATCCATATTGGAGCTCACGTTAACCAACAGCAGCACAGAGCACTAGAGAAGCCGCTTCGATGATATCGACATGTTTTTGCATGGTCATATAAGGACATGAAAGGTGTAAGCCCCATGGTGGCCATACACCCCATACCATTACAACCCGATGCTACCCCGGTAGCTAGCCGTCCCTATAGATGTAATTCCATATACCAAGCCAAGATTAAGGAAGAATTACAATGGCTACTGGATGCCATGTTCATTTATGAGGTCGAACATACAGAATGGGTGTTGACCGTCATAATCGTACCTAAGAAGAATGGGAAGCTTCAAATCTGTGTCGATTTTAAAAAGCTTAATGCAGTCACTAAATGTCATCGTTTTTCCATTCCATTCGGAGAAGCCATCTTAGAGAATTTGGCTGGAAATGAGGGTTATTCCTTTTTGGACGTCTTTAATGGCTACAACATGATCAAAATAGCGCTTGAAGATCAACATAAGACTTCTTTTGCCATGGAATGGGGGATATTTTGTTGGAAGGTTATGCCTTTTGAGTTCTGTAATGCTCCTAGTACCTTCCAACATGTTATTCAAGCAGCCTTCATGGACTTGATAGGAGACACACTAAAAGTCTATTTACATGATCTAGGAGTTCACTCAGAAGAGTATAGATATTTAGCGGTACTTGAAAAGATATACATTCAGTGCCAAAGGTATGGTATCTCCCTTAATTCTGAGAAATGCCAAATCTGGGTTACTCATGGTGTCGTTCTAGGACACATCATATCCAAGAATGGAATTGTTATTGATCCAGAAAAGGTTCGAGTTCTTTATGGTCCAAGAAAATTACTATCGTTGTCATGTACGTGATTTTGCAAATAAGGCATGTTGGATGTACCGGTTAACTATAGATCCAAAATGGGCAGAAGGGCATGGCCATGCATTTAAGGAACTCAAAGATTCTCTAGATAGTGTCTCCATTTTGAGAGCACCCAATTACTCCAAGGAATTCCATGTGGACATGATGCTTCCAAGTACGCCATTGGCGCTGTCTTGACACAACCTGACAAGAATTCCAAGGACTATCCTATTTGATTCTTAAGCAGACAACTAATTCCAACCGAGATGAATTATACTACTACCGAGAGGGAAGCGCTTGTTATGGTGTATGCAATTCAAAATTTTTGTCATTATATTTTAGAAAAACCCTTTGCATTTTATACTGATCATCAGGCATAACTATATCTTTTGAACAAGACATGGACAACTGGACGCATAACACACTGGTTATATTACTTCAAGAATTTGAATTTTGTGTTGTTGTTTGAAGGGGTTCACAAAAATCTCTAGCTGATCATATTTTACGAATTTCTAGCAATGACAAACCAACAGAAGGTGTAAATGATGATCTTCTTGATGCCATCCTATTTCAAGTCGACTGCATGTGAGAAATTTTAACTAGTTTTGCTATTTTGGTCATATTTGTATATTTGGCAATTTTCATATTAGACTTAGAGTTTGACTTTTCAAAGTTATATTAGTCTGAAATCATTTGAGTAAACACTTTTTGAAATTCTGGAAAAGTGTAGTACACGAGTTTTAGAAGATTCAATTTGAATGTTGGAGACCTTGAATCTAGTTCACATTAATGCTAGGGTTTTTGTTATGGAGGGAAATCAAACTCATCAATGAGTCATGGATCTACTACATATAGTTGTACACTCATGGGAAGAGACACATTCTCTCTCTTATCTCACCTCATGCTTGTACATGAGTTCTCTTGGGTTCATCTATCCATTGGTGCTTATACATGAGTTCTCTTAGGTTCATCTATCCATTGGTGCACTATATTTGTGAAATCTTGCAATCTTGTGTGTAGAATGCTTATTTTATGTTATTTTTGGATCCACACATGTGAAATACAGTAGCTTACTATTTTTGTATGGACATCAACTTCATCATATCTTATGATTGAAGTTTGATCAGGTTCTTATTGAGTTTGCATCTCTTCGTAGAGTAGATGACTTGTTGATTTTTCTACATTGGCAAGATTGGTAGAGGTGATCTATTTCTAACCGAAGATCAGGTTATGGATTTGGATCTTAATTGATCCCAAATTCTTCACATGGCATCAAAGCTTGTGTTGTAGGTTTTGAAAGGATCAAGCACATCTATCAAGGATTTGGAGGAGATATCAATGCTAGAGCATGCTAGATTGACTTCTACTCAATAATCGAGTATTGCATGTGTAGATTGGATCTTTTGTAGATCAAAACGCATTTTAGGTCAATGAATTTGAGGAATTCTAATTTCACACCATGCTTACTGGAAAAGGTCTCACTTGAGGCTACAAGATTCTATATCAAAGTGTTTGCAATTGCATGTAGAATTTGAATATTCAAGTTTTTTGTGATTTTGTCAAAACCCTAATTTTGATTGGATCTCAATTTTTTGAGGTTACTGAACTTCATTAGAGTGTGTTTCAATCTTAGGAATTGGAAAGAGTCATTAGATTGAGGATAGATCATAGGTTGATCAAGATTTCTACATTCTATGTGTTGATTTGCTAGAGATAAGTGCTAGAAGAGAATTGAGAAGTTCCATATCTTTGTGCTTTCTTTTTGGAAACATTTTTTGTATTTCAAAAAAATGCTTTGTGCATTGGAGCAAGTTGAAAGAGTATTATCAGGTCATTGCAACATGGCTACATCAAGTGGATACATGTTGGAAGGCAATGATAGGCTTACGTCAAGCAACTGTTCATTGTGGAAAGTGAAGATGGAATCACTTCTTGAGATGAATGATGTTTTGGATATTGTTGGGTTTGAAGGAGAGGCCATCAACACAGCAAGAACAATTGAGGTATGAAAGAGAGCTAAAAGAGCTCTACACATGATAAAGATGAATGTTACCAATGAACTTCTCAAGGAAGTTGGTAAGTGTACTTCATCAAGTGAGGCTTGGGAAGCTTTGAAGAAGCTTTATGAATTCAAGTCTACATCTAGAGTATTGACTCTAAGAAGACAAGAACAAAGAGTGTCCAAATACTTTTGTTTTGAGAGTGAAGGCTTTGAATGATAAGTTAGCTTGCATTGATGAAAGCATTAAGGAAGGAGAGCTTGTTCATTCTAAATGGTTTGTTAGATGCTCATGCTAACATTGTACAAAGTCTTGTTATTCAAAGAACTTTGCCAAGTTTGATTGATCTTCAAGAGATCTTGATCAATGAATGATATAGGCTTCAAGCAAGAGGTGGATCTACATCAACATCTCAAGTTGGAGAGGAGGCTATGTTCATTTAGGGCAAATTCAAGGGCAAAAGCAAAAGCAAATGGTCTAAAGGGCAAGATCAATGGGAGGCTTCTTCAAATGGCAAAAAGAAAGATAGGTCAAAGCTAAAGTGCTTCTATTGTGGCATCAAAGGACACTTTTCAAGTGAGTGCTACAAGAAGAAGAGAGATCAAGGAGACAAGCAAGGTCATGGTTTGGATGTTCAAAACTCAAATGATGATGCTTTTGTGATGTCTTCATGTATGCTTGGCATAAGATGGAGATCTAGATCCATGGTGGATTGATAGTGGTGCAAGCTCACACATGACTTTTCACAAAGAGTACTTCACTTCTCTATTGGCATATGGAGATGACAAGAGGGTGATCTACATGGACAATGATGGTGAGTGTGCAATAAAAGGGATTGGCACAGTTTCTATTTCTCTCTCTACAAATAGGAATGTTCATTTGAAGGATGTTCAATCCTCTAATTACCAAGAATTTACTTAGTGCTAGTCAATTTCTAAATAAAGGTTTCAAAGTTGATTTTGATGGAGATGCTTTTTCAAAAGGTAAAAGGCAAGGGAACTTTGTTTAAACTAGATGCTTGTGCTATTGCTAACCAAGTTGGATGTGTGGCAAGTGAGCAAATACCTATTCAAGAGGTTAGGCATAAAAGGATGGGACACCTCAACTTCAAGTCATTGGAGGTAATGGCTACGAAGCAGGTTGTGATTGGTTTTCCAAGACCCTTAACTAGCATCAATCATGTTTATGAGTCTTGTGCTTTGTCAAAGTCACATAGACTACCTTATACTAGATCTACAAAGCCTTTTCAAGTTGTACATTCAGATATTCATGGAATTACTACAATTAGAAATAGTGGAGCTAAGATGTATGTAGCTTTCATTGATGATTTTAGTAGATTTTCTATGATCTATCTACTAAAGAGAAAAGAGGAAGTGTATGATGTCTTTGTGAAGTTCAAGAATGTAAGAGAGAACCAATTTTCCACAAAGATCAAGTGCTTGAGGAGTGACAATGGTTGAAACAATGAAGCATCCAAAGTGGACACTATTCTCTATATCAATTATGGAAGCTACTTTATGAAGCATAGGACTTCACTTGGAGTGTTCTCAAAGTCTACGCTAAAACTAGTAAGAGAGGGAGTGTGAGAAATTTCAACTAGTTTTGCTATTTTGGTCATATTTGTATATTTGGCAATTGAGGCCAATTTTCATATTAGATGTAGAGTTTGAATTTTCAAAGTTATATTAGTCGAAAAGCATTTGAATAAACACTTTTTGGAAGTGTGGGAAAGTGTAGTACACGAGTTTTAGAAGATTCAATATGAACGTTGGAGACATGGAATCTAGTTCACATTCATGCTAGGGTTTTTGTTATGGAGGGAAACCAAACTCATTAATGAGTCATGGATTTGCTATATATAGCTATACACTCGTAAGAAGAAATACATTCTCTCTCTCTTATCTCACTTCATGCTTATAAATGAGTTCTCTTAGGTTCATCTATCCATTGGTACACTATATTTGTGATATCTTGCAATCTTGTGTGTAGAATGCTTATTTTATGCTATTTTCGGATCCACACATGTAAAATACAGTAGCTTACTATTTATGTACGGATATCAACTTCATCATATCTTATGTTTGAAGCTTGATCAGGTTCTTAATGAGTTTGCATCTCTTTCATAGAGTAGATGTTGATTTTTCTACATTGGTAAGATTGGTAGAGGTGATCTATTTCTAACAAAAGATCAAGTTATGGATTTGGATCTTAATTGATATCAAATTCTTTATACTACAACCCAGTTTGGGCATGAGAAATCACCAAATACCTTACTACAGGCCATATTGTTTCCAATTTACCCAAACTCGCTCAACGTGCCTTGATCTACAAATATGCTCCTTACCCCCTAATTGTACGACAACTATACAAAAAAGGGGTGGACAGAATCATTCGTAGGTGTCTCACAGAAGGAGAAACAACACCCATAATCTCCCTGACTCATGAAGGAAGTGAAGGAGGACACTTCTTATCTGCGATGACAGCTCAAAAAATATTGTTGGTAGGATTCTAGTGGCAAGAACATTTAAGGATACACACAATTTTGTGATGGCATGTGATGTGTGTCAACGATCGAAGCGACCTCAATTCATGGAGTATATGCCATTAAATCCCATCTGGTCCAAACAAGCATTTTTCAAATGGGAACTTGATTAGGTGAAACCGATCAGCTCGGTTGCAAGATTCACACAATCTAGATACATTATCCCAGCCACTGACTATTGCACTAAGTGGGCCGAAGCTTGTGCTGTTAAGACCGTGGATGCAAAATCCATTGCTAAATTCCTCTACAAGCAGGTTATCATGCACTTTGGATGTCCACTAGAGATTGCCAGTGATAGGGGAACACATTCCTTGAACATAGTAATCGAACATAAATTATCTACCTTCCTAGTGGTACCCTAGTCGTACATAGGAAAAGGCCCCCTTATTACCCTCGATGCAATGGCCAAGATGAATAAAAAACTTAAGATATTATGCAAAATCCTCACCAAGAAAATGGAGGCTAGTAGATCTGATTGGGAACTAAAGCTACATGTTGCACTTTAGGCATATCACAACTCCTAAGAAATCTACTAGGTTTAAACCTTTCCAATTGGCTTATGGCCAAGAAGCAGTTATGCCAGTTGAGTTCTATATTCCATCCTTACTCCTGGCCTATGATCTGCACTTAGATTCAAAACAAATCCTAGCCAATTGCCTATTCCATCTTGAAAGGCTCTGTGAAATCTGTTTTATCAGTGTCCATGCACGACATGTTCCACAAGCATAGAAAAAAATCTTGGCATGATCGTTTAATCAAGCTCAAGGAGTTTAAAGAGGGGGATAAGGTTCTCCTGTACCAAGCTAAGTCACATAAGGGAAAATTGAAATTGACACGACAAGGCCCATATATTATTGATCAGATCTTTTCTTCAGGATATGCATGTCTTAAAACACTAGAAGGCATCCCCTTAGATTCTATAGTAAACGAGAGTAGACTTAGGCAGTATCATGAGCCCTGCTTCCATCTTGAGATGTATTGATCACCTTCATTGTTCTATGTGTTTGCATGCATGTACCAGTCCTCTTTGTCATTCATTCCAATGTCGTGTGTTTTTATTTCTTATTGTTTCGATTTTATTTCTTCTTCTAGATTAAGTATGATTGCTTGCAAGTTCAGTGATAACTAGAAAAGAGAGAATCAGTCTCAAGATCTATCACCAGATCAACTCTCCATTCACTATAGAAATAGATCAAAATGCTAGAAAATAACGTCATCTTAGACAACGAAACTCACACAGAACTCGCCAACCCGCCATAGGCCTTCTAGAACATATCAATCATTGGTGTGAGTTTTGTTATAACTAAGATCAAGTCAAAATCTTGGTTATAGTGGAAATTCATTAATTTTAACAAAGTGGATCAAAAACAGTTGTTTATGTCATAGACAAAACTCACGGGTACTACAATGGACATTTTTATGCCAATCAAATCACATCTGGCCCTTGTGCAAGTTTGTTTGGAAAACTTCAAAAATTTACAAAGAAACCTCAAGACTACAACTCACACACTATGTAGACATTTCCTAAAAAAACTGGCACAAACAATCAAGAACGTGCCCACAATGTGAAAATGCTAAAATTTGGTTCGACGAGTTTTCATTGGAGCCAATTTTTTTATCACAACCAGAGTCCAACTGGGCTGGAGCTACTAGAAATTCACATAGAACTCGCACAGCTACCTTTACTTATGATCAAAACTCATGGAGTCCAGATGTACTTACAGTAAAATCTCAAGAAAATTTGGTTTAGAAAAATAAACTCGCACAACATCTCTGCCACGTCATCAAAACTCGCGGACAGTGTAGTTGGATTTCTCTGTTAAATCGACGAGTTTCAAAAAATTTAGCTCCAAAAAAGCTATAAATAAGGCTCCGTGGTCCTTGTGAGAGTTCATTCCAAGAGTCTATTGGCCAGGTTATGCTGAAATTTTTTAGAAATTTCAGCAAAATTTTCTACCTCTCTCTGGCTCTCAACAGTTCATGTTATCACCTGAGTGATCAAGCAAGACCTTATCCTCTGCAAACTAGATTGCCAAACTACGGATCACACAATGGCATCTAGTTGGAGTGAAAACCGGTTTTAAGACGACCCACGTTGCGTAAATTCATCGCTGAAATTCATTTAGTGGCCATTCAACAACTTGCCGAAAAGATAGAGCCCACTCGCGTATTTTTGGCGAAATTGAACATCAATCTTCCTGCATGCACTGACCAACAATGGGAATGTGTCGTGTGAACGGCCTATCCCACATTTGATGCAGAAAATCAAACTTTCAAGACTACGTCGGACCAACATGAAGACATCATATCACTAGACTCTTCGGTGATGGAGGCCATCGGATTTCCAAATGCTGGTGAAACAATTCACGGGAGTGGCACCTCATATGACCAGAAGTACCTCAAGTCCTTGCTCAATGCTGATGGTGGCAAGCAGCATCATCACCAACGATGTCTATGCCATCCGATTCATCAAAGACAAAGAACTATGTGAAGCAGTTGAATTGATACAGTTGCTGATTGAAGTCCAAAACACTAGAATGGACTGAATTCCCCCTACCAATTTATTCGCTCTATCCTTAGCATCAGGACAGCAGGAAATCCAACACTACACGTGGGCGGATAAGCTAGCTAGGAAGGTACACGTAGCCTTGAAAGTGAAAAAGGTCATCACAAAGGTGGGGTACATCCTCGCCATGGTACTAGACAATCAGTTCGAGGCACACTGTCCACTCGCATCATTGACATCACTGCCAAGTATTCGGACGTGCTACATCAAGCCACTATGCACACACAAACATTCAAACGAATGTTACCTGAGGGACAATCGCCCACATGCATCACATGGAGAAGGAAGGCCAGTCGAGCAACTAAAGATCAAGGTGCTGAAGTAGCAGCCAAAGCAGCTCAGCAACAAGATGAGCAAGAGGCAGAAGAATTAGGTGGAAATGGCCAAGGGGGAGATGACTCGGGCACCCTTGACACACCGACCACAAGACCAAGTTCTTCACATTTCCATCCACAACATGAACCATATATTCCCCAATACACCGACTACCCCGACATATCTAAACCCCTCCCTTACTTGGGTCCGTGGGTCACCTCTTCCCTTCAGTGCAGAAGGCAATCTTGGCTAATTATGAAGAACGAAAATACCTCGCCGAGAAAATTTCAAAAATCAAACTTATTGAGGCACTACCATTCAAGAAAATACATCACTCACCAGTCAATTAAAGGAGGTGGCACACACTGTACAACAAGCTAATGTGCAAGCGGCACAGGCGCATCGGGATGAGGAACTCACCTTCAACCAGATGACCCAACTGCAAGCACTCGTGGAGCAGCTCCAAGTTGATGCAACCCGAAAAGATAACCAACTGAGTCAACTCCACCGACTCTTGGATGCATAAACCAATTCTAATAGAGAATTATGTCATGGTGTCGTTATGATGGGACAACTAAATCAAATCGACTTCCAACAATATGCTCCACTACATATCTCGGAGGGCACAACGATTCCAGTTCCCACATACCAATAGTTGGGACAAATGTTGAAGGTGTTCCAGGCACGGGCGCATCATATGCAACAGAGCACATCCTCTTAGATTGTTGTCCTGAACAACCAGATCCAACGTTTGGAAGACCAAATCAAGCAGATGTAACAAATGCCACCTCCTGATCAGTCCCAACATCCACAATTCAACATCCATCAACAACCACTGGATGACCAGGGAGACGATGGCGCTGGTCCAGGGAGCTTGTGGATCTTCCATCCAACAAGCACATCATTGGTTGAAAGTGGGTTTTTCGAGTCAAGTATAATCAAGATGGGTCATCGGAAGTTTGAACTTGCGGTTTTGTAGGTTTCCACCTTACGGTTTGGAGGGCTATGAACCACATGTTGGCCCTTTGTGGTGCGGTTGCTGTCAATTCCACATCAGCAGCCACTTGTAGACACTACCAAGATCAACAACCAAGTTCTAACTCACAAGGAGGGTGGTTGCCTCATACCCAAGATCAGGGAGGGAAAACCCAACAATCTCACCCATCGTCTCCTCCACACTTCAACACCCATCACCCTCCACCCTCTTCCATTTCGACACCATATAATCCCCACAAATTCTATCTCCAAATCCGATTTTTTCGACTTCTCCCAAAACTCTTCCAACCTCTCACATCTCCTAACCCTCTGTCGTAAAATGATGTGTTTAGAGAATGAGATCTGATACTTTGTAGTAAAACTATAGACTGGCTACGAAAGCTTGAGCGAGTGCACGATGTAGGAACGGAAGCATGACAATTAGTAGCAGAAGTATTCAAGAGGAATGGTTCAGATACAAATGCGCAATAGAGCGATACAGTAGCGAGACAGAAATTGCACCCTGATTAATATCAACAATGAGTACAATGGCTTAAAGTGATAACTTCAGCTTGAACATTGAGCATGATAACGCTGGCTATAGAAAGACTCAATTAGCTTGATCTTTTTTAACTAATCGGCTTGAAGATTAATATATTACAAGTGTCTTGTTCTTGCTTTAAAAATATCTTACAAGTATTAAATGCTATTTGCTATATTTATCACAACCGCCTTGTATTTGTAATTGTATGTACAAAGTAGGTAACCGCCATTGGGATATTTTACATGTCGATCAAGTCCAGATCGATTTAGGTTTGATTAAGTCGGTTTGTCACTGGAGTGAAAATCCTGAAGTGCAAAAATCTCGAAGGTGCGAAAATCCCGAAGGTGTTTCAAAAATTGTGAAGTTGCAGAAAAATTGTTAAAGTGAAAAAACAACAGTTCGAAAAGTGCGAAGGTCTGAAAAATGCACAGATCTGATAGAACATAGTCAGACTTCGGCAATTTCTTAGGATGCTCATTATGTGAATGTTTTTAAAACTGAGGATTAAAATCTAACACTCCCCCTTCATGTGGATCCTAAAAAACTTTGATCTTCAGATTTAACATGTCGTTAAATTTGAGATGCTGCTCCTTCGATAGAGCCTTCGTGAAGTAATCTGTTGCCATGAAATATGTCCTGTAGTAAACCGATGCTACTTCCTTGCTTTGCACTTTCTCTCTAAGGTAATGATACCTGATTTCGATACGTTTGCTGCGAGAATGAAATCTCAAATTTAAAGATAGCGCTATTGTGCTTTGATTGTCACAATAGATTATTGTTGGAAGTGGTTGTATAAAATCCTAAATCAAATATCCTATTCTAAGCATGCCAATCACAAGCAACACAAGGAAACTTGATAGTAGAAAACCAACCCAACCAGACCTAGATCGAACAGATCTACCCCGCAAGCTATGGATCAATCACAAAG
This sequence comes from Diphasiastrum complanatum, assembly GCA_029204225.1. Classification (NCBI taxonomy): domain Eukaryota; kingdom Viridiplantae; phylum Streptophyta; class Lycopodiopsida; order Lycopodiales; family Lycopodiaceae; genus Diphasiastrum; species Diphasiastrum complanatum. The sequence continues at coordinate 57,506,110 of CM055093.1, forward strand.
ATTAGTATGGCATCACACCAACAACATCCTGCCACCGGTCATGCTATCAAGCATACACTAGTGAGAGCCCAATAGGTATACTTATACCCTCCAAGGCCCATGCACCACTAGTAGTGCACTGTGACACCTCACTGGACACCTCTGCAGCCTATCTGGGCCACGTCATACAGCTCCCCAATGACTCACTGATAGACCCATACCAATCCACCATCAAGTGTTTAGGCCTACAACCATTAATTATGACCATGTACACATAAGGGCCCCAAATCCCTTATAGTCACAATTAACATACGGGTTGTCGGTCTACCGGTCCCTAGCATGGACATGCTACCCGAGACCAGTCATGGGCATGACATTCTTCCCCTGTTATTCAAGTTCTATCCCCAGAACTTAAAGCTAGGGAAGTTCCTCCTTAAGCTTCCTTCTTGTTCCCAGGAATCATCATCGTCTGTACATCCCTTTCATTGAGCCAGATGCTCGGTAATTATACAAATTTTCAATCGTTTAGTTCTTGTATCCAAAATATTTCCAGGTCCAATTGATCTCCAGATCCAAGATGCTCTCCTTCACGTAGACTCTTTCAGAGACAGTTTACGTGAAATACAAAATGCACTTGTGATCCTTTCGGGAGTTCCAATTGGTAAGCTAAGGAGATTTCGATCTTTTTTAAGATCTTAAATGGTCCTCTATATCTAGGGGATGATTAGTAATGCTAGTCGGCACGCATCACACTTGAGTTTATCGAAATTCTCAGAAATAACCAATCTCTCACTTGGAAGTCTCTCGGTGATCTTTTCAGACTTGCATAATGTCGGTCCCCATTCTGGGTACACCAGACGTTCTCACGTGCAATTCATAGCAGATCTTGCATGTCATGTAGGAAATTCGCTACAATCTGAAACTAGAACGCCCGAGTCTCTACCGCAATGGGTGATATAGGTAAAAAACTATACGTAAGCATGCACGGGCTATAACCGGTAGCCAAATGCTTACTATAACCCAATATCCATCGAGGTGATTACCTCTCCGAGGAGAAAATATGAATAGATATCTAACTGGTCTTTTGATCTTGTAGGTAAGCCTTCTTTTAACTGATCAAGTATAACTAGAATCTGAACTATGATTTTTCAGTCATAATTCATCGGATTCTTGTCCTATACTCAATAAAAGAAGGTAACTACCAATGTTTAGAAGAACTTTAAGTTCAGAGTCATTTCTAGTTTAGCAAATACGGCCGATTAAAAGTGACCAGCAAACTTTGAATCACGAATGTTCATAATGCCACTTTGGTAATCCATAAAGCCAAAACAAATACTCAAATAATTACTTGGTCTTTACCCAAATAAACATAGTCGATTTGGTAAGATGGCCAGTCATTAACAAAATTCCACTATCTTGTTTATTCATCCGGGGTGATTTACCAATCACAATCCTTTCTTACGGATTAGGTATATCCTAGAATCTGAGTTAAGATTCAACAATTTTAACTCTCCAGATTCTCGAAACCATACCTTATCATAAGAGTACATCATGAGAATACATTACTATTCTTAAAAGACACATGAGTTGTTTCTAAAAGTCCTTTCCACGTGGAAAGTTTCAGACTTTCACAACTCACACACAGTGCCGATATAAGGATTGTAATCTAAAAAATGCCTTTACTTTAGACATGGAATAAATTGTCATTCCAAAGTTAGGGTCTCAATCTAGAATACGTCTAGATTTTTCTCTTAAGTCCTAATCTAGAATAACTTAAGATTTGTCGGAACCTCATTACATGAAGTTCTAACTTTTGTCAACCAACAACTATCCAACTCTCTTGAGTCTTCCTGGATAGCATTCCATTTTCTCCGAACGGGAAAAGATAAGTTCCAAAAGTTCTTATGTATTCTATGCACACCCATCAGTAAATGAATCCAAAATGATTCATAGACGTTGTGACTTATAAGCAATACATCTAAACAACAATATTCATAAGTAAGATTTTATTGTTGATTTTCAACAACTAACTCAGAAGTAACGCTTGTGATTCGGTTAGCTGTATCGTATTTAGAAAATATTTAAATGTCTAGGTGGGGTATCCAAAACACCACATTTAATCTGATTCTAAATTACTTCTAGGTCAATAAGCAATTCTCAATGAGAAATTACTAACCCAACAAGAAATTGTCTTAAACACAATTCTCATCAATATGCCTATGTACCAACAACTAGTTTATGCATGCAAATAAACTTAGTTCACAGAATACTTTGTAGATCCACAGGATTACAAGTTTGTACAAAAGGTTTTAATGATCCCACAAAGATTCACTACATAGCATATCTCTACAAATAACTCTTGATCTATACACAACACTTTCATAAACGAAAATCCTGTAACTTGGTTATCCTCTAAGAGAGAATATTTCTCAAAGAGTGCTATTTCACCTCAAAATGTCAATCGGAGATTAACTCAAAAGAATATATTGCTAGCAAGAATTGCCTCCCTTGCATCAACCCACAGATCTTAGTCCATACCAAAATCAAGTTGACTAATGCCAGCAAGGAACAGGTTTCAACAAACCCCCATCTTGTAATAGATTTTCCTAGTTCTGACACAAATCAATCGGATTTGTAATCAGCCGCTTATCAACCACCAGAGTGCTTTCTAAATTTCCCCCTCTTAAAACTTTAAACTAGATATCTACTATAATCCATAAAGGATTTCTGTAATATCTAAATATCCTATCGTTTCTTATTCATAAAATAGGTCCATCATTGACATAACAGGTTCCTCCTTGAATTTTTGACCGATGTTTCTCCTTGATAATTCTCTTTTCTTCCTACTTCTCCCCCTTTTTAACAACAAATGCACGAGTTTCTAAGGGGTGCAGATCATTTTAGATTTGCCCAGGAGAAGAGTTTATTACGAGATCCAAAAAAATCTTGAAAGCCAAAAGAAGTGTTGCATCAGTGTAAACAAATACCAATGATGTCCCAACACGATGACTAAACCAAAGATCTTCTTGGTTACCAACCTTGAGAATTGACCCGTAAATCAGAAAATGATTTCTTGAAGATTCAAGTAGAGAAAATAAGTAGAAAACAGTTTCATTAACCATTTCTGTGACATCATCCATGGTCAAGAAGTAATCAGTATTACCTTCCAAGGAATCACAAATTTTTGGGTTAATAAATGTCTTAAGAAATTCACCAATATATTATTTATAAAGAAATAGCTTTCTAGGTTTCCGGTTTTGTAAATTTGAGATATCCAAAAATGGGTCATGACCAATATCTCAAATTCTTGACAAAAGACCCGTTTTATGACTGACAATATTTGGCATCTCTAAGATTTACGGCCATACTACGGTCAACTGATCCAGTTAGTTTCAGATCTTCATTTTGGAATTGCCTGCACCCCATACCACAGGTTCTTCTTCCATGAAGGCCCTCCACTTCCTGATCAAAGTGTCAAAAAAAGATTACAAGTATATGAAGTTTTCGGGATTTATAAAAATTCCAACTTCACTCAAGCAAACATTCTTTTGCCCCTTTTCATAATCTTTACGGTCACCGTAAGGCTCACAGTGACAGATTTATAAATGGGGAAGAACGAACCAACCTTTTCTTGTTCTAAACATCAAACAATGTTGGTACGCCCTCGGCTTCAAGCACATCAAGAAACAATTTTTCGTTCCGTTTCAGTTTCCATCTTAGGCTTCTGGGTCGTTTTTAGCTGTGTCAGATTCCGACACCTTGGTCAAAAATTCCAAGAACTCGTGTTCTCGATTGCCCACATCAGTTAATTAAAGTGAATATACAATTCGTCAATTGTGAAAAAGCCTTACGGAATCCGTTTTTAAGCCCAAGCTGTAAATCATAATGGTTAACTATTGAATAGATTTTGCATTCGGTTTTTTCTATTTGTTGCTAAGATGAAATTCCAACACAGCGTGGTCCAAAAATTTCAACCATATGTTAAATATTTTAGGGTGATGTCGGGCAAATTTTCAGTTGCCACCCCTAACCCGAATTTCATTCATCCATTTGCTTTTAAAAATCAAAAAATTATAAAAAATTCACGTTCGGTTGAACTCATTACGGGTACAAATTTCCAAATAGAGTACTGCCAAAAAACCGTAGTTTTACCAAACCAAAATGTGCCTGTAGGATTTATACCAATGAGCTTTTGCAAAATGGGTCGTGCAACAAATTTTGCGAAAAAAACACAGTATGTATCGAAATCTGATTCAATCTAATTCACACCATTTTTAATATCATTATGATTCCAACAATGACTTTATCCAAGGATCCTATTCTAAGCATGCCAATCACAAGCAACACAAGGGAACCTGATGGTGGACAAACCAACCCAACCAAACCTAGATCGAACGGATCTAGCCCCCAAGCTATGGATCAATCACAAAGAGGAGTATGGCATCACACCAACAACATCCTACCACCGGTCATGCTATCAAGCATACACTAGTGAGAGCCCAATGGGTATACTTATACCCTCCAAGGCCCATGCACCACTAGTAGTGCACTATGACACCTCACTGGACACCTCTGCAACCTATATGGGCCATGTCATCCAGCTCCCCAATGACTCACTGATAGACCCATACCAATCCACCGTCAAGTGTTTAGGCCTACAACCATTAATTATGACCATGTACACATAAGGGCTCCAAATCCCTTATAGTCACAATTAACATACGGGTTGTCGGTCTACCGGTCCCTAGCGTGGACACGCTACATGAGACCAGTCATGGGCATGACAGGTTGTACAAGGTTGATATCTGCAATCAGGTGCCTTAGCCAGATCGCCTCCTTATAGCATTTGTGGTAGCTATATATTCGAATTCTGTTGATGTTAATGCTACTGAGGTCTGCTTTCGGTTGTTCCAAGAGATTGGGCCTTGATTGTATAAAAATAAAAATCCAAAAGTTGATTTTCTTGTTCAATATTTCTTGCCCAATCTGCATCTGTGTAGCCTTCAAGAGTGTTGGTAGATTGGCTGCCTCCATAACAGATGCTGAGATTCTTGGTTGCTTGGATGTATTTTATGACTTTTGTGAGTGCTTTCCAATGGGTTAGACTTGGATTTGATAAGACCTGGCTGAGTGAATTGATCGAGTATGGAAGGTCAGGTCGAGTGTAGGAGCATTGCATACATAAATTGGCCGATAGTCGAGTGAAATGGATACTGTTTCATTTCCTCCTTTTCTGCCTCGGTTTGAGGACATTGTTACTTTGATAGCTTTAGTCCAGGGTCGAGTGGAAAGTAGCTCAGTTTGCAGTTGGCCATTCCATATTTTTTCAGCACGTTGGTGAGATATTGTTGTTGATTGATGAAAATCAGTCTGCTGGGTCGTATTTAAAAGATTTTGATTCCGAGACAATAGTGGGCTGGACCCATATTAGTCATTTTGTACTCTTGGGCCAGCATGCATTTTGTGTCCTTCATCAGATTCAAATTATTACTGAATAATAGAGTATCATCGACATAAAGAGTGATGATGATAAAGAAATCTGATACAGACTTGAAGTAGACATTCGAGACTGTCGAGTTTGGAATAAACCATTCTCGATTAGAAATGCGTTGATTTTTTGGAACCAGAATCTGGGTGATTGTTTCAGCCCGTAGAGAGCCTTGTGTATTTTGCATACAAGGTGCTGCTACTTACCCTTTAGTTCATATCCCTCTGGCTGCAACATATAGATTTCCTCTTCGATGGTTTCATTGAGAAAAACGGTCTGGACATCCATTTGATGGACTTGAAGATCTGTTGTGGCTACAAAGGAGAGTAGTCAAATTGAAGCATTTTTGACAACTAGGATGAAGGTTTTGAAATAATCCAGATCTCGAATTTGGGCATAGCCTATGGCGACTAGCCTGGCCTTGTAGCAATTTAGCCTTTCTTCAACATCATACTTAACCTTGAATATCCATTTGCATGGAATCGTATTTCGATCCTTTGGCAGCTCCTTTACAGTCCACGTTTGATTCTCCATTAGAGAATCGAATGTGGTGTCCATCATCGCTTTCCATTGGTTAGCATCAGGTGTAGACATTGCCTCTAAAATAGTGGTTTGTTCCTACACAAAGTAGCAGGCTGCATCATCCATAAATCGGAATGGAGGCTGTCTGGATTGGTTTGATCTTCTGGGTTGAACTTTGACCCTCTGATGTGATGTGACTGGTTGAGATTCTGATTCATTGTTGGAGTCCGTACCAATTTTATGTAGTTGAATCCCTAGACCAAAATTTGGTTGTTCAATCCTTGGGTTGGATTTTTTGTAGGTTTCCCCTTGTGGTCGATAAACTAGTCTTCCACAAAAATGACATCTCTGCTGATGAATGCTTTCTGGATATCCAGATTGTAGTGCTTGTATGCCTTGTGGTCTGGGGAATAGCCAATGAAAATTGTTTTTCTGCTTTTGTCGTGTAGCTTCTTTCTTAGATCTTTGGGGATCTGAGCGTAAGCTATGCATCCAAATACTCGAATATTTTTTAGTGATGGTTTCAATATTGTCCACAGGGCCTTTGTAATGGATCGATTTTGCAGATAGGCTGCTATAGTAACATCTTCTACCCAGAACTTCTTTGGAAGAGAGGTATGGGTTGTGAGAAATTATCAACTAGTTTGATAGTTTAGTCAAGAGTAATAGTTTGATAAATTGCCATATACACAGTTGAGGCCAATTTCATATTAGACTTAGAGTTTGACTTTTCAAAGTTACATAAGTCTAAAGGCATTTGAATAAACACTTTTGGAATGTGTGGAAAACTATAGAACACGAGTTTTAGATATTCAAGTTTGAATTAGAATCTAGTCCTCATTAATGCTAGGTTTTTCATTATGGAGGGAAACCAAAGTTCAAAGTTAGCTTTGGACCTGATATAAAAGGATGTAACTCATGGGAAGAGGTGTCTTTTCTCTCTCTCTCTCTCTCTCTCTCTCTCTCTCTCTCTCTCTCTCTCTCTCTCTCTCTCTCTCTCTCTCTCTCTCTCTCTCTCTCTCTCTCTCTCTCTCTCTCTCTCTCTCTCTCTCTCTCTCTCTCTCTCTCTCTCATTCATGCATATACATGGTTCTCTTGGGTTATGCTATCCATTGGTGCACTATATTTGTGATATCTTGTAATTTTGTGTATAGAATGTTCACACTTCCTCCCATCCTCTTGGATATCAATAAGCCTCTAGGCATAGAGATGGATCACCTCAATGTGGCTCGACTATATTACCATGCTGCCATGACAAGTGCCCTCCATGTTGACATGATCAAACTATGGCAGACACATGGATTTTTACAACACATGTTCCATTTCTATGGACCATGTCCATTCTTGAATAAGCTATGATGGCAGATGTTGGAGCAAGTTGGCAAAGAACTGCATGCCATCAGGGTTACACTCAACAAGGAGACCTAAGATGAGACAGCCCGACAACGCGCAGCTGCCATTGGCGTGGGACTGCCAATACAATAAAGAGGGAAATAATGCTAGCCCAAGGTCCTTCAAACTTTAAGAATTTATTGTGGCATGTGTTTTGTAAGCCCACGAGTAAATTCAATTGGTAGAGCAAATAAAGGCTTAGGAAAGCCTTTCATTATTGGAATTTAACTATTACAAACAACCATTTTTAATAGTTCAACTTAGAAAGTCTAAGTTTAAGATTTAAATCCTAAGTTCATTGTAAGATAAGTTAAGTGCACTTCATTTTGATTAGAGAAGCACTTTACAAGTTAGTTAGCAATAAGCTTAAGTTTTGTCCCATAAGCACATTAGAACATAGGCCCACCACTCTTGGCATATATAGGAGGGGAGGCGGGCCTTCCATAACACTTGTATAAGCTGAGGCTATAATAGATCACTCTTTTATGCTATCTTGTGTTTCCAATGGCCAAATGAATACCTTGTGGTAGGTGCTCGAGCCCCACTCGACTTTCTTCATTGGTTCATTCTTATTTTATGGTAAATGTTTTTATGGGATAAATATTTATCGCACCTTACTTCTATATTTCCCTTTGTGGAATTAAGTAGGATCATTTAGAAGTTTAGTGAAGGTAGCCTAGGAGACCATTAGTTGGGAACAACCATAGTGGCCCTAGGATAACAATATACACTCTTCTAGTAGGGGGACCGCCTTAGAAGAAGGTTAATTACCAAACATAGAACTATGATCTGAGTGGAACCCACCTTTACTCACCCTGCACAACGACCTTTAGGATCAATCTTAACTCTATTAGACGGGAGACTGCCATAATAGAATTAGGAAAGAAAATAGCATAAAAGAGTGATATATTATAGCCTCAGCTTATACAAGTGTTATGGAAGGCCCACCTCCACTCCTATACATGGTGGGCCCATGATCTAATGTGCTTATGCGACAAAACTTAACCTTATTGCTAACTAACTTGTTAAGTGCCTTCTCTAATCAAAATGAAATGCACTTAACTTAGCTTACAATGAACTTAGGATTTAAATCTTAAACTTAGACTTTCTAAGTTGAACTATTACAAATGGTTGTTTGTAATAGTTAAACTTCAATAGTAAAAGGTCTACATATAAGGTTTTCCTAAGCCTTTATTTGCTATACCAACTGAATTTACTTGTGGGCTTACAAAACACATGCCACAATAAATGCTTAAAGTTTGAACATTGATTCCTTAGTGTGAGCAACCTTGATGTGTTCCTTGCTTCATAGATGGATTTCAATGTGTCCCAAGCCTCCTTGGATGAGGTACATGAGCCAATCTCCCTCAACACTTCATTGGAAACATTCATCTTTATGATATGTAGGGCCATCCTAGCCCTCTTTTTGTACTTTTGGACCTCTTGGAGCACTTGAGGCTCCTCCTCAAGTCCTAGCACAATCTCCATCACATTTTTGAGCACCAAAATGGACTCCATCCTCACCTTCCAAATATCATAATTGGAGGTGTTCAATCTCCCACAATGCTCCAACAAAATGGAACCTAAAGAAGCCATATTTCTTGAGAACTATCTTGCAATGGTTCAAAACATCTCTCTCTCTCTCTCTCTCTCTCTCTCTCTCTCTCTCTCTCTCTCTCTCTCTCTCTCTCTCTCTCTCTCTCTCTCTCTCTCTCTCTCTCTCTCTCTCTCTCTCTCAATAAAGGATTCAATAATGGTATCCTACCACCTCCAATTTGAGATCTTGCAACTAGGTTTGAGATCTATCTCAATAGCTCTACCAATCTCTCTCAAACTAGATCATACTCTCATCCCAAGATGGAGCAAGGACAAAGTTTGGGTCAACTTGGCTCAAGTACACAAAGCACTCAAAAACATCCACAAATGACTCAAATACAATTGGATTGCATGATGACTATGTGGCTATGACCTTAAAAAATTGTCTAGATCTCAACTTTACATTCCTTCACAAGTATTAAAACATTATTGGGCCATGTGTACATAAAATAGCTTAATAGTAAAAAAAGAAATCTCGACAAAAGTCCCTTTTGGTGCTCAAACTACCTCTTATGAAATTTCCGTATTTTGAGTAAAGATCATGCATTGACAATTGATGTGAGCTTTGTAGATACTTAGATATGGCATGAAATATTAGATCACTAAAATATGAGGGCCATTTTGTATATGCATCATAATAAGTTAGTCAAGGATATGAATATTTCTATTGTGACAAATATTAATCATTTCTGTGAAATATGCTACTAGGAGAACAACCTAAAATAACAATTTCAAAGGGACATGCTACAAGAGCCAAGTCCATTCTTGAATTAATCCATAGTGATCTATGTTGTCCCATGAGCAAACCCTCATTAGAATCTACATTATATTCTATTACTTTCATTGATGATTCTTCTAGATTTATCAGAAATATTTTCATGAAGAACAAGTCTGAAGCATTCAATAATATGTTGACATGCAAATTGGTAAAAAGATTAAATCCCTTGGCATAGATTGTTTGGGAGAATTTATGTTAGATGAAATGTTTGATTATTGTATTTTTTGTGGCATTAATCACCAACACATTACAAGTTACACTCGCCAACAGAATGGGGTAGCAGAAATAAAGAGTAAAGCATTATTGAATGTAGCAAGAACAATGTTGTCAAATGCTAGACTACTCTGAAAATTTTGGGCTGAAAAAATTTCAATTGATTGCAATCTAGAAATATACTATTGGTTGTATACAAAAGATGTTGAAAAAAATAGACTATATGATCATGATAACTTACTGGGTCAAGAAAGCTTGCACTTCTAGGCAAAGCTAAAAAGCATAATCAGTGGTCGTTTCTATCACCTCACATTTTTTTTATTGAAGTAAAAGTTGTAACCTTAAGTGGGTTCTTATCTTGCTTGAGTGTCATTTACTCACCTCACTTTATTGCTAGTTTTCTCTCCCTAAAACCTAGAAAACCCTACCCTAATTAAGATGTGTCAAGTGTGAGCAACTTTTGTTCTCTCTTTTTGACATTATAATGTGTAATGATTTTCAAGAAAACCTCTCACCTCTCTCTCTCTCCCTCTCTCACTTTTTTGGCCCTGCCTTGCTTTGCAAGGAGGACTTAGCATTCATGTTAAAGATTGACCTGTTTGTGTTGTGGTTTCCATTTTAAAGGCATAAAAATATTTTGAATTTGTATTTTAAGTTTTCCTGAGTAGGACATGTGGCAATTATAAATAAATTGACTATTTTTTAGGTTTTTTTTTTAGTTATTGCTTTTTCTTTTTTTTCTTTTCTAAAATATTTATATATTTTTTGGTTGAGGTGCTTGATTATGTAGAGGTTGACATGTGGGTTTTCCTTTATGTGGCCTGCCAGTTCGTGTTTCCTCTTTCGCCGTCACGTTTCACGTTTCTTGCCATTTTAGGGTATTCGCTGTTTCATTGTCACGTTTCTCGTTTCGAGCCATTTTCAAGGTCTTCACTGTCGCTGCATGCAAAGGTTGTGGGTGAGACGGATGCGATCGGTTGTTTTTGGAGGATTATGATCTCTGGGAAGACGATACAATAGCAATAGAGTCAGATATCTGTCTGTCCTTTTTGGTATGAGTCAAGCTCTAAACGCTCCAACTTTAGCCTCAAATCTATATATGATCACATCTATTAAAGATCTCACCTCAGTAGCTTCCTCATCTCCAACTTTTTGTTTAGTTGAGCTATGCTCGCTCATCGCCCGCAGATATTCTGTCTGAGCCGTTTTGGCTTGCTTTCGTGAGATTTGGAGTTGCAGTTGAAGCGATTCAATATGTTGCAGGTAGGCATGCAGGCGAATGATGACAACTCCTAGTAATAAGCTGAAACCTGCAAGCACATACAAGTCAGATAAAATATCATCGCAGGAGGACATACGCGAGGACTAAGAGAATGAATTAGAGTACGCACCCATCAAGCATGCTTCCTGAATCTGGGTCTTTAAGATGAACTAATCTCCATGTGATGCTCTCATACTTTTGCAAATTTTTTTGAATCGTGTGGATGCGGAATATCGTAGAAGCCAACATGACCAACAGAGTGGCAAAGATCACAAGTCCAATAACAGTTCCTTTACTTGTTTTAAGCAGATCTAGGGCACTTCTTGCCATCTTATAGAGCGGCGGGAGGTTGCTTGCTAATATGAGTGCCATGCCAGCTTCTAGGGCAACGACACTGGCCAAAATGGTCAACATCATCCCTGGAACTAGCTCTCACGGAAGACAATAAGAAGCTAGATCCCTGCTATGAGAGATCAGCAACAAGCACAAGCTTTCCTTTAACATCTGCATGATCAATAGAAAGCCGACAACAAAGAAGATTGTACCGAACAATAAGGAAGAGCTATACCGATTAAGAGAATGCAAAAGACAACCGCTATACAGAACAACAGAAAGCAAACAACAAGGAAGAGCTAACAACAAGGAGGAGCTATATCGAATAGTAGAAAGCAAATAACAAGAAAGAGCTATACAGAATAGTAGAACGCAAACAACAGGGAAGAGCTATACAAAACAACGGAAAGCAATCCAAGAAGAGCTAGACCGATCCAAGCAAACACCCAAAACACTAACACGCAAGAAAACGTGCCACGCCCGAGGAAGCAACACTAGAAAGAAGAACAATTCCTGAATGCCCACCTAAATTAAAGTTTATGAAACTGTGTTCATCATGAGAGCACCCACTATAGCTCCCCAGAACCCAACACAAAACAACGGTTCTCCTTAAGGAACACTGAACAACCACTCAAAAACAATGAATGCATTGCTCTTGTGTGATAGTGATTGAACAGTGATTATCCCAGAGAAGCAGGCTACAGCAGTGGATTGACCCTTGAAGCTTCTTCCTTCCTCCTGACTTAACCCCCACTCTACTTTACCCAGTACCCACCTCCCCACTGCCAACACTCACCATCCCCAGGATCAACAAAGGTGAGCAAAGTCTGCCAATAACCATCTGCCATCTCCATTGTCCACATCTTCACATACATAAGATTGTGATCTCCATATCCATAGCCTTTTCACTGGATCCATAGCCAATAACCGTCTGCCATCTCCACTGTCCACAACTTCACATACATAAGACCGTGATCTCCATATCCATAGCCCATCTGCCATAGCCTTTTCAGCTCTCACTAGAATTACTAGAATTTATTAGAATGGATGTGACACCATGGCCAGGAGCAGCAGCAACACAAAATCCTAGTACGTAATTTTAGGTGTATGGAATCTTGAAACATGCTCTAATATAGCTCTACTCAATAGTAGTAGGTAATTTTAGGTGTATGGAATCTTGAAACATGACATGCAGGTACACACCTTTCCTATCAAACTTGTGGTGTACATCAAAGAAAGTGCTCCTTCATCCATAGGAATAAGGGATGGATAATAGACTTTTTTGCAGTTATAGATCCATAGCTTACTAATAAAATACTCTCTGGAATATTGATATCTCAAAAAGCTTGTAAAATGCAGCAAATTTTCATTGTTTAATTTAGTTAACGTCATCAATATAGCGTCAATTCAAAGGATAAACAATGGATTGTTTAATAAAGGGTGTTGTCAAGTGAATGATAGTAAAATATGAACACTAATTAATTGTAAACCTCTCAAAAATCCCCCCTAAACAAGCTTAGTGATTGGGGTAGGTAGTAGATACCCCAATATGTGGAGTCAAACTACAATAATCTTTTAGGATCAATATTATAATTTTCTACCAAATGATTGTTATGGAGCATATATTCTACCAAATCTCTACAAAAAAATCCCAAATGTTAGTGATAGCCTTTAAATGGCCGGTATAGGCAAGAGCAATATGTATGAAAGGATTGATATTTTGATCTCATAATGAAATACACAATATCACCTTGACAACACCAACTCATTATATAGCAACGAGGAGAGCAAAAAAACGACAACGGAAACAAAGGCGAGATTTACGACTTTCACATGTGGTAGTTTGAGGTAACATCCCAAGTTAATAGGAATTAATATCCTCTAAAATAAATAGAAATATTTTTACAACATTGAGCATAAATTGTCTACAACGGTATAGGTACTGCAACCTTTATGAATTGAGAGATGACCAGTTTCAAATGACATACCCTAGTAACATCATAAGGAAGACCGAGATAAGGAAACTCTCCATAAACTGCAAATTAAAAAGTAAAACACAAGATATTTTGAGCTATGCACAAATGTTAATGCATTGAGCATAAACAAAAAATTTCAAAAACTTGAATCGCTCATGTGCCAACATAATATACACCTATCCTTCCAATAAGTAACAACTATATATGGCACACACTTGGATCATGTATGGACAAACTTACAAAATTCAAGGAATTTACCTGGATCTACGTACGCTCTCATCTCTTCTATAAAACAAATTTTAATCTTTAATAAAGTGTTTAGCACATATTACAAAGGCAGGGCCTTGTGGCTTGCCACAATGCACTTGTTTAGTTTAGTGTCTCTTTAAAAGATTCTACACAAAATTTGCACCACAAAATTGGGTTTAAAAAACTCTTGAAAAGGGCCTCTCTCTCTCTCTCTCTCCATTAGAGGATACAATGCTCCTCTCCTCTCCCAAAAGCGTTTCTCTCTCTCTCTCTCTCTCTCCCAAAAGCCAAAGCACAACGCATGCGGGCTGTGCTGGACCCGCAAGGGAGCAGCGACGGGGGCCCCGCGCTGACCCCGTCGCTCTCACTCTCGGGTTAGGCAGGCAAGCGGCAGATCCATCATCCATGGTGGAATGCATCAGCACATTCTACCTCCCTAGCAAAGCACCTACCGACATGTGAGTGTGTTTTCGCTTGCTACAATCCTTGTACGCTGCGACTCCTGCCTCCTCATCCTCCATAACTACCAACCCGATCTGATGCGGGAAGCGCAGCTTAGCTGACACACCCTTTACCAGCTCATGTTGGTTCCACAGAGAGCCGTGCCAATTTCCTTAGTAATTTCGTGGCCCAGTTTTATATGAATCAGGATTTCCTAATTCTATCCAGATGCTCGACTTTCACATGCCTTGGCAGATATTATGACGATTCAGTTCATTATGGCAACGTGCGCTGAGTAGTCCATGATCAGCCATTCCGTTATGAGCATGGAACTGAAGCACTCATTCATGTCGGTTCTACTATTATGATCATCCAAGTTCTTCGAAGATTCGTTTTGGTCCCGGATCTTGTATATTAAAAATGGTCTTTGACATGTGTTATTGCCAACAGCTGATCAATAGTGCTCACGATCCTCGGGAGCTTTGAAGTTTAGATCTAGTGTATGTGAGGTTTTCAGAAGCGGCCTTACTTTCTCTAAGATTGGCAATTGCCTGATTGAAAACTGCAGTCAAGGAATTTCTTGCGTTCAAGATGGCTGTTGTAATTGGATAATGTCCTAAATTCTGCCAAATCTGTGGACAATCTCCGATCATCAAAGAACCTGGGTTCTAGTGTACTCAACCTCAGATTCTTTTGAAACAAGTCCAATTTGATAACGAGCTCGTGAAGGAGGAGGCTGGATATGACTAATTGGGCCGTTGAAGCTGATAAGGTTTGTTAAAATCTACCAATCACGTGCTTCTCGTGACACGCTACATAGCCACAATAAATAAGTTTCATGGCAGGCGCTGAACTTTGCGTATTCCAGGTGTTAAACTGATTGTTTTAAGTTTCAGGGGTGATTGTTGAGAATGAACAGCTTTTTCGGAAAATTTTACGTTACCTTTTTTGAGGATGTAGTCTTCGAGCAGTCAAACAATTCTGTTATGATTTCTCACAAGACGAGTAAAGATATTTTGTGGTATATTTTCAACAAGAACTACAAGGCATGCTTGGAGGGGCTGTAAATTGTATCGGAGAAATAAAAGAAAAATTTACCAGTCTCCTAGACTCGTAGTTTCACAAACCGATCACTGAGTGCTATGTTTAGCACAACAACGTTAACTGCGAACTTCTGTACATGTGCATGTCTGCGTTAGGAACGTAGAATTTAGAAAAAAACGTATGCCAGTTAGTAGAATGATCGATCGTGAGAATTTCATGAAAATATTGAAAGAACAATTCACATGAGTAGGTGAATTATGTACCTGTCACAACAGGCTTATATCAGAACACTATTTGTTTGCTTTCTACTGATGCTGTTAATCAATAAAGGAGGCAATAGGTAACAAGCAACGCATCCTCTATCACTCCATTTTTGGCTGCATAAGTTCAGGAGACAACGTTTGAAAATTATAGCAAAGAATACAACTAGAAGAAGCTTTTTTGTATTTTGGCTTCTCACCAGATTACGGTAGAAGTTTTGGACTTCTTCTTGTCGAAGAATATGATACGACTAAAAACTAAATTTGGGTCTTTGTGGGTTTTCAGGCCGGAAGCAAAGCTGTCTATTTCAGACTTCAAGTGGTTTCTACTTCTAAAGTTCCTGAAGTGCAAACTTAAAACAACATCAGAGCTCAGCATTCTACCTGTCTAGATTGTTGATTTGGTTGTAATATTCTTGTTGGCTGTCGGTCGTTTAACTAGAAACGATCATCGAGTATAGCACAAACCGAGACTGCAGGGAGTCATCTTTCCGATATTTCGGTAATTAGTTTGCTCAGCTGCAAGACAAGTCATCGTTCTGAACACGGCCCTTTTACTACACAATTTGCTGAGCTTCAAGTTCCTAAACGGGAGTAGCATGCCAGTTATACTGACAATATAAGACTAGTAGTTTGGAGCTGTTATGCAGCGTATGCATGAGTTGCTATGCATGAGTCAAGAGCAGTATGGTGAATATACTTCTCGCCTTCCGTTAGAAATTACACCTGCTCATGTAGCGAAAGATCTACATGAAACTTGTCATCATCATCAAACACCATCTGATCAGGAGATCTTCTTTATCCATCACCAGCAGCAGTGCTTGCAATCTGATCAACCAGAAGAAAATCAACCTTACTCCATGGACGATCTTTTTGAGCACGTGTTCTCGATGCCATCTTGGTCTGATGTAACTAGCATGGCGGCAAGAAACAATTGGGATTTCAACCCTCTCGTGGCCACAAATGGTCTGGGTGTGGATCCTTTAGTCCCACTTCATTCTGGTCCTAAGCTTTTCAAAACAGCTCTCATGCCTCTGCTTGACGAATCTGTGGAAGCCAACCGCTTGAGATCCCAAAGTGGAGACCACCCTCAAGAAGGTAGTGAAGATGCACACGTTGGAGATGGTTTGCAATTTCATAATGACGAATTACTCGGTGAGCAACAGGGTCTCGGTATCCATGCACCGCCATCTTCAACGATGGGGTCGGGCATGTTAGCAAATCAAGCTAGCCTGGAATCAGATCACGCAGTTTCAGGACTACTTTCGCTCCTGAGGATGCCTGAAGATGCCAATACAGGATCGCTAGCTTTGCAATCAAACACGTCACCCTCTCTAGGTGGAAGTGTTGCTATGCAATTACCTGGTTCAGGAATCAGACGAGGAACCACGAGTTTGGCAAGCTCTCGCTCAGTTGGAACTAGTGGGAGTGAAGGAGCTGCTGGACAACCCACTTCACTAGAATATCAATCTTCTCTACCTATTGCCCCCAGCTGGCAGCAACCATATGGGGGTGGCGTGGGATCTCTTCCATTGAGCCTATCACAAGCAAAAGCAGAAGCATTTGTTCCAGTAGCGGAAACAACAACCAACGAGGCTTCAATTTTCGGTAAGAGGTACCGAGGTGAAGAACAGGCATCAGCACGCGATCATTCTTCAAGTGCTGTAAGTAAAAATGGTAGATTCATTGGAAATTATGGACAGCTTACGTGTAGTTTTTCATGTGACTAAACTTTAATTTTTTACAGCTCAGGCACTCGTTCTCCGTTTGTTCAGCTCGAGATTGTGTTCCTTTCGTGCAGAGTCTTCAATATTGTCTTTTTGTGTTTGATTGGAGGAAGAAAATATGGAAGCAAGTAGTGTAGCTGGCTGAAATAATACTAGTCTTTAAACTGTGTGTTTTCTAGACTCAAGAAGCTCAAGGACCCTTATTCAATCCTTATGGAGGAACTCAAGTGAACCAAACACAAGCTGCTAGAACATTTGGGCAACCATCACATCAGCAGGTTCGTTAGTTCGATTAAATAGAAGCGTATCTGAAATACCAAGCCACAACGTCCTTCCTCTCTATTTCTTTTCCAACTTTAAAGTACTGCACCTTCATTCTTTCATGCATCGAAATAAAATTCTGCCGACTTAGGGTTATTCTATATCTTAAGGGCTGCAGTCTGGCCAAGGCATTCCAGTGCAAGCGTTTGGAGGACAAGGAACAATCACTCATTCGCAATCAGTGAATGCTCATACTGGAGCTCCAAGACCTCGCGTCCGAGCTCGAAGAGGTCAAGCAACAGACCCTCATAGCATTGCCGAACGGGTAATTCAAACCTCGCCTTACGACCTGAAGTGTGTTGTTATTACGTCATGAGTTAGTTCCTCCGTCATTCTGCTGTAGGTCGATATCTATTTGTTAAAAGAACGTGTGGGTATTGGTCTCTCACCTCTGTTGATGCTGGATATACCTGCATTTTATTCCGATGTTAGACGTTTTAGGCTTCATATAAAAGTTATTGGCGACATGGATGTGATCAGACCCGATCTAATTGAATATGATTGTTTTGATTGGACAGCTTCGGAGAGAGAGGATTGCAGATAGGATGAAATGGTTGCAAGAGCTTGTGCCAAATGCCAATAAGGTAAGGCCAATTTTTAGAGTTTCTCAAACCATCTTACGTTGTAGGTTCAAGTACTATCACAGAAGCCCGAGAAGGAGCTCAAAAACCCTTCTTGACGGAGGATAATAGACTCTGGTAGCAAGTTTTCATTTGTTTCAAGTTGAAACTTTCAACCGTCACATAATTTCTTATTATTTTCCTTTTGTCCCGTAATGCACTGGGAATTTTTGTCTGAGATTTCGGCCGACTCTTTAGAGCTAACATATCTGTGGGTGACCAGTTTGGACTTGTTCCTTGTAGATAATGACTGAAAGAAAAAGAAGATAGGAAAGAATTCCACTATAGAAGATAAGCTCTTTCAACTGACTTAAATAGTCAAGAGCTATGAATGTATATTGCAGTAAGTACGTCAACCATTGAGGAGAGTATTTTTCAATAGTTTGATGCAAATTTTCCGTCAAAAGTAGATTTTGTTTTAAACGTCAAAGAGATTCAGATCTTTCTACAGAGAAAGTTTAACAAGTCATTAGCTACAGAATGCCCAGTGCTGCAATTGTTCTTCTGTTAACTGATTGAGAGTCATCATCACCCTACTGCTCCACTAAATATTAAGCTTTGCCTTTGCTCGGTTACAAAATAGACAAGGTTTCTGTTAAATGATGATTTTGCATCATGTAAGTACTAAACCTGTTGCTTACATTCAGGGGTTGAAAGCTACATAATATATGCTAATTTTAGTTGGATGTTAGTCAGCAGCGTTGTCTAGTCTGAGTCAGTCTGTATAAACGACTTCAGCAGAAAACCCATCTCTCGTTGTAGAAAAGCCTATCAACATGAGAGACGTTTTCTTGAAAGTCTGTCCCTTAGGCAAAAGTTGCAGTCGGTGAACCGGTCCCGATGTTTGGAATGACAATGAATCTAGATTTACAATATCCTATTTTTTTTTCCCGGTCTTTTAGCTTATATCTGGAAAGAAAAGGCTTCTTTGATTGGGTTGTCAGAACTTTTTTTTCTGGAAAATCAATCCGTATTACTGTTCCTTTTCAATCTGCTTAAAGAAGTTGCGACATAATTCACTGCCTTTAACTGCATTGCTGTTTTGGCATGCTCTTTCCAAATGCGCAAGAATGCCTCTGCCCGCTTAGACTTCTGACACTACCCGAGGGATTATAATTGCAAAAACTTTTATACATGGGAAGAAGGTAAAAGCTCTCAGATTGGAGCGTTCATAACACATAGCTCACAGTAAGAAAAGGTAGACCCTTGCACAGATGTGGTATTTGTTAATTGTGAACATGTTCTCAAAATAAATCCTGGATCGAAGTCTCTTTTCTTCGTATTTCTGGCAACTACTCAGTTTCTACGATGCTTCAGCCAACATCCAATCAGTCTGCTTCAAAGAGATTTATCATCCAGTTCTGTTCTCAACAACCTGTTCTAAATTATGTCTTTGGGGAAACTGCTGATAGCTGGATCAGTAATTACCAGGCAGGGCACTCAGATCATCGCTGCCTCTTTCTTCCTTTTATTGAAATAGATGTTCTTGCCATCATTGTGCTCCAGGGCAAAAAACCTATAACCCGGCACGGTATCACAACCAGCTTCTTCAGATCAATGACTGAGTCAATCGACCACGTTCTGATCGACCGTTCATGGTTCTGGAACCATGTGGTTCCAGGCCACGGAACCAGATGATCAGTAACGTTTTTAGCAATCTCTGAATGCTCTTATCTGGTATGTTATCCACATCTAGGTATCTTACTACAGTAACTGCTAGTAACAACTATAACAATGTGTCTTATTCTGCAAGTGTTGCAAATTCTTGGATTTGTTTTGAGACTATTTTCACTGCATCTAGTGAATGCTATCACAGAGTCGGCTTGTCACCAAAACAATATTGTTTACTTCATACTGGTTCCTTTCCAGATTATATGATGCCTTTGCGGGTGTGCACATTATTCAAACCAAAGTTTTCCAAAGTTTGGTGATAGGTCAATTGTCGAATGGACAGTACAGCGAGTTCCTTCTTTCCCTTGCGAACAACGACCTTCTTTCCCTAAGGGAATTGTTGTTGTTTATACTATATAGGTGCACAAGAATATGGGGAATATGTGATGATCGAAAGCTGTTAGAACGACAGATATTAGATATGATGACAACATTAATAAACTCCTTCGCATTCCCACCACAAACATATTCATCTCCGACTATCTCCAACATGGTTGTCATGATTACCAGTTGCTTTTAATATTGCGATTTACTACCTACTTTAGCTGTGAGAGATAGTCGGCATACCGAGTCATTCGCTCTTTTTTTTATGAATGCAGCATGACTTTCTATCCTTGCACAAGTTTCTAAAAATCTTCACGTTATGTAATTTTGCCTAGAAAATGAGGCTCTTCTAGGCTCAAAAAATCGTAGAATCATGCTTAGCTAATATTATGAAAATAGTTCCAGCTGCACATTGTGTCTTTGTCAGGATGTTATTAAAAATTCTGCAAAAAAACACGGGAATTTTGCATATCAGTCACGTTTTGCACTCTGAATGACCCCCATGCATACTTTGGGCAACTACGTTCTATGCGTTGCATGATTGAATTTGGGCATTTACGTACAGATAACTATGAGGAGTGAAAATTGATGATTTGAGAACTCGAGGATTGTAGAAAGACATATAAAATGTTGAACAAAAGGTTGCCGCAAATCCATTTGAGTTGCACTTGCTGCTAAAATGGTGCATGAAATACACCGAGTTTGGCACAAGTAGGATTCCTCTGCAGAAATACACGAAGTTTGGCACAGACCGAAAAATGCCGAACGGCAGCAGCATTAATCAACCTAAAATGCTGACTGAATGGAGATGCCGAAACAGTGAATACTGAACCGAAAAAATGTCATGCGTATAATTTTCAGTTTCCTGTTTCTCCCAACTTAATTGTAGTGCTGCAAGCTCATGAGTCATCGCTTTTAGAAATTTGAAAGTGTTGAAATTTGTTTCATTTTTCTATTGATATAACAATAGTTTCAAATCATTTACGGAATTCCTCTCTTCTTTGTAATATAAGGTTCTCAATTCGGTAGCCTTCCACAATTCGTTGCATTTGTTAGAGGATCACCAAAATGAGCTTTCTATTTTCTTGCATGTCTTATTAAGGTGATGCTTTCAAGAACCGTTCTGTTTTGAGCTAACTACACTTTAGTTTACTAGATACATCCTAAAAGCTACTCTCTATGTGAGCTTTATGAAGACGCTTTAGAACCTCCATTTAATTTTTAATAGAAGCTCCAAAAACGCATGAGCACAATATTGGTTCAACTGAAGGTCGGGAAGCCTCGTAGGTGTTTATGATGATATATGTTGACTTCATAGTAAGAATGATCAGTCGTATCATTGCAGACTGACAAAGCCTCCATGCTGGATGAAATAATTGATTATGTGAAGTTCCTACAGCTTCAGGTCAAGGTAAGCTCTTTACAATCGACTAACAACCTTAACCCAGCTTTGAGGTTATTTGGATTTTGAAGTAGAATCTGTAACACTAATACTTTTATTGCTGCAATTCATGGACCGCAGGTTCTAAGCATGAGTCGAATGGGAGGTGCAGGAGTTGTGGCCACATTTGTTTCTGATTTGCCTTCTGAGGTACTCACTAAACTCATCAACTCAAGCTCTACTCTTGTAGTGGATGAAGACATTTTAAGTTTAATGCATTCAAGAAAACCAATATATAGACTGGATGTATAAGTTGTCCTTTTTGCATAGTCAATCATTTGATATGAAGTAGATCTTGGAGCTTCTCATTTAGTTCATTTCGCCAAGGTTTTAGCTCTGGTGAAATTTGTTGTCCTTTTTTGCATCAAACAGATTCCCATAACTCACCAGTTTATTTAGCTAATTCATGCCCTTAAGATGTCTTGCAGAATTCTTCCTTTTCACATGGGACTTATTCTAGAGTTCCATCTGCAGCAAAGGAAAACTGACCTGAAAAAATGTTCATCAAGTTATTTATATATTGATTGAAGCTCCAAGCAGGGGGGCAATAAGATATGATATGTTTTACATGCATGATCCTCTTAAAAAGTTTGCTCTTTGAAATGAACGATTCTCTCAGACTCTAGAGCCTGTAAGAATCTTTTTGAGTTTTTATGCCAACAAATTACCAATCATATATACTGTACATCTGCTCAAATATCACATAACTTATGACAGTCAGGATTGAGTTTGGGGACCACCATAACATTAGACATAATACACCTGATTTATTCCTACAATTGTGATCGGTTGAAAGTTTTAACCCTGAACATAAGCAGCCCTCATGGATGAAACCTAAAATTACAAAGCCCTCTTGGGGTGGAACCTAATAAAACATTCTGTCCTCTAAGGACGTTTGTGAGCTTGGCACAACCTTAGAGTAAGGTTTTCATGGCGCACATTATTTTGTGGACAAATTGTAGGAACTAGTGGCTTGTACTCTCATATCACAGACTTGTTACGGGATACTTGTTATCAGGTCCATCTTACAATGTGCCTCTAAGCACTTATTAACTAAACCATAATGAAGCTTCTGCAATCTGTAAGGATATTGTAGGTCCCATTGCGACTTAGTTTCAATTAGCATGTGTATATTATTTCAGATTGTTTTCTCTCTTGTCACAGTGCATCAATTGGCTTCGATATTAACTTCTGGGGAAGATTCTTTCAATCTTTGGTGCATTGTGGTTCTTGATTGTGTTTTTAATACGTATCAATGATTGCTGCTATCTAACCCGGTCAGTTGTCTAGCTGAAATGGTTGAATGTAGTTGCCATGAATGTCGAAGCAAAAGCAAGCATAATTATGATTTCTCTGGTCAATTCTTACAATTGCACTTTGCATCTTCAGGGAAACAGCACATTTGGATCCGGGAATTTAAGCAGCGGCCCGGCGGCGGCGGCCTCATCGCCAGACGTCATGACGGAGAGGGAAGTTGCTCGACTCATGGAACAGGATATGGGCCATGCTATGCAATTCCTTCAAAGTAAGGGTTTATGCTTGATGCCCATCGCTTTGGCAACTGCCATCTCAAGCAAAAGCGGGAAGCCTCCAGGAATCCAAGCAGACAAGAATCGGACAGAACCATCCGTCGCAAGTATGTCTGTCAGCAGCGGCCCTGTGACAGGAAGTGCTGCCGCTTCTCCTGTGAGTGTTGGCGGCAATGGAATTAGCAGTGGGATGAAAACAAAAGCAGCCGGAATTTCGAGCCTGAAGGAGTACAAGGAGAATCCAGCTACAGACAGATCTAGCGAGACAACACAGTCCCAAAGATCACCAAAGAGTGTTGCTAAGAACAGTGAAGATATTCCAAGACGCAATTATTAACAATGTTGGAAGACTCCACCTACAAACCCATGAATTGTAAGATCTAAACACCCATTTTCTCCAGATCAACCAGCTTAAAAATTGTTGAATGCTTGCAGTATTGCTACTAATTACTTTACTCTTTTCTAATGGGCAAGCTAATTTTAAAAAGTTGATGCACAGATCGACAGCCCCAGTGGCCACATATTCTTCTGCAGCTACGATATATACATAGAATGTGCCTAGCTTGGTGAAAGTGCAAAAAACGCTTTCATGCAGATACTCCCAGTTACTTATTCGGTTATTTCCTGGTAAGAGTGCGTATCTCTCTCTCTCTCTCTCTCTCTCTCTCTCTCTCTCTCTCTCTCTCTCTCTCTCTCTCTCCTCTTCATTTATAGATTTCTAACAGCTTCTCACCACCCAAAGCCATGAAACTAACCTTGATTACAAATTTTTCTTGTATCAAGATGCTTAAATAAGCCTCTAATCTGGAGTGCACTTGATTCAGCCCGTACTATGCATATAATGCGTATTTTATAGTAAAATACAGTATAATTGACGTATTATATAAATATGTATAATACAACATATTATACGACTTTGATTACTATATTTTAATTAGTGTTCAAAAACAAAAACAAAAACAAAAACAAAAATGAGATTATTTTATATCAGTGTTCATCCCTTCAAACATAATTGTGAGGGTTGGCTCAACTGGTTAGCTTGGCATCCAAAGTTTCTTTGGTCCCAGGTTCGAGCCTCCCCTTGGAAACCAAGAAGCATCCCTTCAAACATAAACATAAGAACAAAATTCTGAAGAAAACTGTGGATCTCGCATGAAATATTTGATAAAAGCTTGTCAATCCTCAAAAGGTAAAGGTATGGCTATCTATTATTTCGAACTAGCGCTATGTATTTTTCAGCCAAAAATGTATAATACACATATTTTATGGCACCGTATTATACGCTTGTATTATACGATGCAACTAGGATTCAGCCTTAGATATTTGAGAAAGATTGATGCTGATTGGAGGCTGTGAAAGCTGCAGACCTTTCCAATCATGCTCGTAGATAGCACTACATTCTTGTCTTTTTCTTTCACATATGATTTTTCCCTTCCAATAATAAGGAAATTTTCCAATTATATGAGTTGATATTTTTCAAAAAAAAGTAGGAATTATGTAGCCTTCTATGAAATAAACTTTTGCTTGTGCAACCTACTCTTTAGTTTCAACTCTGAGTCAATTGCTTTTGGTACAATTTTATCTAATATCTAGAGATACTTCCTTTGAATGGGATGAAGGTTGTTCAAAATGTTCTGCATTCCTCATAAGAAATGAATTTCCATGCCTCTCAAATAATCTGTTTCAAATGATAAAAACTTTGGAGAAACAAACAGTGACACAAGCACCTCAACCATCTCATTCAAGGTCAAAATCCTATGGAAAAGCCACCACATGCATTATTATTCCTTAGGTCTGTCAACAAAATCAAATAAATAGTTATGCATCCATAGAGCCATAGTTTGTTTCACTAACATTGAAATCAAATCTACTCCGATTGAACCCACAATAGAATTTAATAGCTTGTGTCATAGAAAGCCTTTCCATGACATATACCACCATTGAAGTATTTGATATGATGTCCAGTAATTCGTCATTCATTCTACCAATGTTCACTAATTCAACTTCCACTTTCTATTTCATCCTTAAACACCCTCCTCATTGCTTTACAAAAAACTATCTTCTCTCATAGTCATGTTCATATTTTCTTCATTTCTCTTTTGCTACCCTCCTTTCACATGTTGAATAATCCCATTTCTTATGACCTCCTTAAAAGATATCTTGCTTATGAAGTTTTTCTCCATCCTATCCATTTCTTTTCCCAACTTGGATTATGGAATCTATTCTCTCTAAAGTAGTGTTACCTCTTTCATATGAAGTCTCCATGGTAGACACATTTTTTGGTGAGTATTTTGAGGGAATACATTTGAAAGAGGCATTGGAATAATTGGGTTCTTGAAAGGTGCCATTGAATAAAATATATGTTTTTATATACTATGTTGGATGCTTTATGTAATTGAATTTAAAACACTCAAATCTACTTGCATCTAGTAAATCTAACAAACTACTTAGCTACATCGAATATGTAAATGATGCTTTTGTTTCCTTGTTATCTTTAGCCTTCTTGATCTCTGTCACAAGATTAAGCATACACTTTAGGTGGTCTAGAATTTACAAGCCCTTTTGTTTTAAGAACATTCACATGATATACGATTTAATCTCTCTCTCTCTCTCTCTCTCTCTCTCTCTCTCTCTCTCTCTCTCTCTCTCTCTCTCTCTCTCTCTCTCTCTCTCTCTCTCTCTCTCTCTCTCTCTCTCTCTCTCTCTCTCTCTCTCTCTCTCTCTCTCTCTCACACATTCAATAAAATGCACTTGAGTTTTCATTACCACATTTTATTGCGATAACTTATTCATGATTGACATATCATTTTTTCTATATGTCAAAACCCTTCTTCCAAGTAGCTCAAGCAAATTTTTAAGGCCAAAATCCTTAACCCAAGTATTTCATGCAATTTTTTTGTTCCTTTTCTCCACTAATTGCATTTACTCCCCTACTTTTGTGCTGAATTGACTTTGCTTCTTGTTATTCACATAAGAATGAAGTTCTTATTCATTAGCTCCACTATTTTGATCCTTGTGGCACAACTTCTCTTGAAAGCAAAAAGCTAAAAGGAGTTCATATTTGCCGATCAAGTGACATAACCAAGGGTAGATATCAAGTGCTCATATTATATATGGATTTTCAAGATGTGAAATTTGTAATTTAACTTCAACGAATTAAGTATCTTTCAAAAGTATGTATCGACCATTCCCAATACATGTAGAAGGTTTGTAAGTTAGAAGGCTAATTTTAACCCCAAGGCTAGTTGAAATTACCTAAAAATAGAAGCATTTTCTCTCATAATTTGCTTTCAGGTAGGCACCTCCTTGCCAACTATTTTCTAGCTATTGAAATTATAGTACTTGTCAATATAGAGGTAAATCACAAGCAACATATGGATATATCTTCTATATTAGACTTTGAGCTAGAACTTTTAGATTTATATTGATATTTGTCGCAAATATTCTTGGAAATAGAAGCACGTATATGTATGTTGTTTGTCGACTAGGTTCAATAAAGAGGCAATTCTCACAATTGTGTGCTCAAATATGCACATGAATCCTTGAGTATAGCATTTTTTTTTCAAGTCCTAATATGATTTTGTGATAAACATGCCCAATAATACCAAAATCTCTAACCCGTCTCTGTGAAACCAAAAAAGACTATGCTTACATAATTCTTATGTTATTCTTATGGTGTACAAAGTTTTCTTATGCATTATTGGACTCTTAAAGTTCTCAAGTCTATAAAATCCTTAAAGTAGGACATTGTGTTTGGAAATATAAGTTTTGTTTAGTCTATTTGTTTCTTCTAAGTAACAAATCAATCAAATCAAATGTTAAAGCTAATCATTCCTCATGATTGAAAATATTACACAAAACTTAACCTACATTTCGTATTCAAAAGTCTTGTCTCTATAAGTTACGCTTGGTAGTTTGAGTGCTCCATTTAGTTATATGAGAGCTAACAACATTCATTTTTTAATTTCTTACAAAAGAAGTTTACTTTCTCTTTTTTTATATTAAAGTGAATTTCATATTTATTGATTTTTTTTTATTGTGTTATGACTAATCGTTGATCTCATGTGCTTGCAGAGATCATATATTGGTGGACTATATATTTTTATTATTTTGAATTCTTCTTTTCACACTCATATTTCATACACAAGCCAGTGTTTTCAAATAATGTCAAATTGAAAATATGTCATGGTTCATTCATATTAAACTACATTATACATGAGATATATTGGGGGACAATACATATTTTTAAGTTTGTAAGCTCTCCTTTCTATTCTCAAAATTTATACACAAACTATTGTTTCCAAATATTGTCAAATTGGAAACATATCACAAATCATTCTTATTAGATAGATTGCATCAAGCATGAAATATTTTAGATGAAATTGTGATTTTATGAAATATAACAAAGAGAGAGGTCTTCAACATATTTACATAATTGTTGAATCTATTAAGATGCTCCATGAATTGGGAGCTTGTGCATATAAGCATTTTCTCTACATCAATGAGTCATTGGTTATTGAATACATATAGTATAAATGTTGACTTATATAGCTATATCTCAAAAAGTTGTTGATTGCATTAGACTATAATGTATGATTTTTCTATTTTTTTTTCAATTGTAATTTTGTATTACAACTATTTATGTATTGTAAATTTTTCAATATCAAATTGATGTCTATTTGCAAAATAACAAAATGTAAATTTTAATTTTATTATGGTTTAAATACCATTGTATATCAATGGATGTTATTTACTAGATATTTAATTTCAATAAATAACTCAATCTTCATGACAATCTATTGAAAAATGATCAAATTTTGAACTCTACAAATTCATTTTAGCCAAATATAAGTGCTTTGAAAAAATACAAAAAGTTCTCTTATCAATAAAGCAACCTATAATTTTAAGAGCTCTTAATAAAAAAACTTTCTCGCTATTTTGTAATCAAAAGTTTTAGAAAGTTTTTCATATAATCCATAGAATTTCTACCACTTGATATTTTATCTTTAGAACTGTATTTAGATATATAATGTATTCTTTTATATATTTTTAACAAGAATATAAGACTAAATGATTATTAGGAGAGGGTAACATGCATGATCAAAAGATCAGATACTATGTGCATATGTCTTTAGATGGCAATCACCCTTGATGAAAATTTGTAAGAATTCGGCTACTGATTATACATTGTTTATGCTTATGTATGGTCATGAGCCTAGATCACCCATTGCAGTAGAAACTCGAACGATCAAGTTTAAAAAAGTAGCAGATTTTCTACATGACATGCAAGAAATGCTACAAATAGCACATGAGAATGTCTAATGTGTCCGGAATAGGGACAAACATTATGTTAATTTCAAAATATCACCTCGAGATTTTCAAGGGGGGGATTGGGTGTATTTTTGAATCCCAAAGGATTCTAGTGAAATGCGTACCTGCAAGCATTATAAGTTTTCTACTAGGTATAGGAGACCATATAAAATCCTAGAGATGATAGAATCTTTGGCTTACCAATTGGCCCTCTCAGAAGAAACATAAGTACACACCCTGCCTGAAGGGGAACATATTGGTTTTGGAGATCAATTGAACTTCTCAGAAGAATCATCAACTATGACTCAATTTGAACTAAAAAAATCTTGAATACCAAATCGTATAGTTATTGAGCATCTGGTTTGATGGAAAGATCACACCTCACTAGTGTATGCTTTGATTTTGATGTTAGTAGCTACATATTACTGGTGTGATTCCTCTCTCCTATTGAGTGATTGATCCATAGCTTGGGGGCTAGATTTGATCAATCTAGGTTTGGTTGGGTTGGTTTGTCCACCATTCGATTCCCTTTGGTTTTATGGGTTCAACATCCTAGTCTTGGATCTCTGGTGGAGGTCATGGAAAAAACTATACTCTAGAGTCTTCAAGTTGCCTCTTCATGTCATCACCCTTTGTGATTATTCTTAGCAATAATTAATCCTAAATGAATAATAAATCTCAAATTTCAAATGCAAATTAAATGTCAATATCTCAAAAAGAAATGAAAAGAATGTGATGTTAAATAAATACTATAATAATTGTGGTTTTTAACATGTGTCAAATAAGTGAATCAAGCATTCATAAAAAAAAAAAATGATCCATAATTTTGTGATGCATATTATCGCCAATGACTCGCAATTGCACATAAATATAAGAAAAGAATGTGAGATATAGCATTTTATATGCCATATTAAACTTATCACATCATCTGAATTGATCCAAACATATAGAAATAGTAAAAATTGAACCAAATATTCAACTATAAAATAAAGTAAGCCTAATAATCATATCCATCATTATATCACCTTATATTTGTTCAAAAATGGCTCAAGTAAGTAGGTGTACCAAAAAATAATCTCTTCACTAAGCAAATATGCATATTTACATTAATAACTATTGTTATTGTTGAGGTACCGCTGATGATCTTGAACATCAACTTCATTAAGAATAATGTTATGTGCATCATATGCTAAACTACTTTTAATGTTTGTGAGAATATTCAATGCAATTTTTCAAAATGAGATATTAATGAGTTTTGGCATGGGCTTTTAGTAGATTGATTTTTTTTTACCTTGCAAAAATCTTTTTTTTTTACTTGAAAGTGTTAATTTGATAATTTCTATGATGACATATTACACTATCTCTCACATTGTCTATGCATGTTGTCTATATGGAATTGTAAGTAATTAGCTAACTTGTTGACGTACTTTAATATGCATTCTAGCTCAACTATTTTATTTTCCTCTGACACAAATTTATAAGTTAGTCTGCTGATTTGACAAAAACAAACGTTGTTTCACACTCACATACAAATATTGACAAACAAAAAATAGATATAGTTGATTATGGATGTTGTGAAATGACTATCGCCTATTAATAATAAATCTCAAACTAATATATGTGCACTTTCATAAAAATCAACAAACACACTAAATCATATGCATCCACAAAGTTTTTTTTTTTAATCAAGATATTTTGAAAAGCTCAAGTCTAAATATGCAATGAAATTTTTTTTTTAAGATTTGAGCAAGATTTAATAATGACAATGTGATTTTGTATGAGTGAAATTACTTTATATAAATCATGATATATAATTGTAGTGCAAGAATGAACTCCATTTAAATTTTTTTCATAAAATATCCATTTTTTTAGCAATAAATTATATTTTTTTAGCTATCCTACAATGAATTACATGTATAACAAGTTTTGAACTGGCTTATGACATGCTACTTCAAGTGAATTTTTATGTACAACCATATGTCAACATTCATGTCAATATTCATGCAATGAAAATTTAACAAGAACATAGATGATAAATGAATGGTTGAACCATTTGCAGAGTAGAAACTGAAATATTCATAGCATTCTCAAAAATACATATATCTCGCATAACAAATCATGAAGGATCTTCAAGAAACTACTTGTATTATATTATGCTCATTGGTAAATGTAACTGTGTTGAACTTTTCTAAGACATTAATAAGACTATATCCAATGCATGTTCATGTACAAAAATCAACTACCAATATTATGTTATAT
The DNA here is from genome assembly GCA_029204225.1 of Diphasiastrum complanatum. Lineage (NCBI taxonomy): Eukaryota > Viridiplantae > Streptophyta > Lycopodiopsida > Lycopodiales > Lycopodiaceae > Diphasiastrum > Diphasiastrum complanatum. Next base: position 57,536,844 of record CM055093.1, read on the forward strand.
TCAATTGGGATGTGATTGTGCTGGACTTTTTAAAGACATGAATAAGACCATACCCGATGTATGTCCATGTATAAAGGATTTAAAAATTGAATATTTTTTTATTTGTGAATCTATGAAAAATATTTGAAGAAATAAATATGATAATACATATCAATAACACCATCAATGGATTAAAACTATCAATGAAACAACTTGACTCCATGTACTACATAATTTGTAAGACACATCAGCTTGCTTTCAGACTATAATATTTATTTTAGGAATAGTTGATAAATTTAAATTCTCCAAAAAATTTGAAGATGATTCACTAGCTTTTTCATCAATGAATCATGATGTCCATATTTGCAAAAAAAAAAAAAAAAATTGCTAAAACCAAAATACATATGGACATGTTCTTTTGTGTAACAAGATAAAAAACAATACTAATTCATGGATTTTATCAACAATCGGATATATATGGATATATTCATAAGTTTTTATCTATAATTAAATTTACATTCAATATCATGCATAAACTCAAGGCCCATATAGAGTTTGCTTCAAGTCAAATCTACATCAAGTATTTTAGTCTAAATAGTGAGAGAAAAATCTTTAATCTTTTTCTCATTCATGAATCTTGATTAACAATGTTTGTCAAGATCTTTGTTTGTGCCCTAGACATTATATTGATCCACTAAAAGTGTATTTGCTAAATTAGAAAGACGTTTTGTTGTATTGGATCTTGACAAATGAGATTCATCAAGAACTCAAGACTCCATTAAAAATTTGTTTGAAATACCTATAGCAAGTGTACCTACAACAAATGTATGAGTATATGCACAAGCCATGTATTTAGTTCTATTAGTAATAGAGAAAGTTAAAATATTCTTAGCTCTTGACAAATGACGTTCTTTAAAAATCAGCATGATCTCATGGCCCTTTGTAAGAGTATGTATGGAGTTTGTGAGATTTACTTGATGAGTACATGTGTGTGATGAGTTTTTGAAAGATAGATTGATCATCCATGGATCCATACATGAACTAAAGACTAAATAGATGTCCTTTGTACCCTGTAACTGTTGGGGATGAACACATTGGTGTGTGTGTGTGTGTGTGTGTGTGTGTGTGTGTGTGTGTGTGTGTGTGTGTGAGAGAGAGAGAGAGAGAGAGAGAGAGAGAGAGCGAGAGAGCGAGAGAGAGATCTTTAATCTTTCTTTCATTCATGTTGACAAACAATGTTTGTCAAGACTTGTGTTTGAGCTTTAGGCTTTCTATTAGCCCATTAAAATTGTACTTGCTAAATTATGAAGTGTGAAAATAGTCAAAATCTTGCTTGATCTAGGCAAAATCCATGTGCATATCATCATTGCACATGCGTGGAGCTTGTTCCCACATGTGAAATCAATGATCATATCCTTTAGATTAGTCATATAGTTTGTACATTCCATTCTATTTGAAATCTAGTGGCTAAAATAGCCAAAATCTAGTTTTTTGTGATATGCCACTTGGCATTATTTTATTGGTAGGAAATGCTATACGATGAGAGTAGGAGTGATCTCCCATGTGTAGAGGACTGCTCACACGTGTGGACACATCAGTAGCATGCGAGTTTTCACTTGTAGAAGATATTTCTCTAAGTTCCTATAAGTTAGAAAAACTGTCTAAAATCAAGGAAGTGGCTTAAAATTAGGAAATCATGGACCATGTGCAAAGTTGGATGTGATTAGTGGATCTATTAGTGACTAGGCACTCTCACACGTGCCAGATCAGCTGAATTTGGGGCCATACATTATCTGTTTTGGAGCGATAAATTATAGTCTGGTAAACACAAAATCTTTTGAAATAGAACAATATCTTAAAAATGGGTCACTGTGTTTTGGTTTTTTAATTTTTGCCAAAAATGTGTTTTTTTATGAGATTTATTTTGAAAACCACAAATGTTTCTGGCAAAAAATATACTTGTTTGCAAAAAAAAACTTGTAAAATGTAAAAATAAATAAATTTTTTAGTAAAATCCTAAAAATTAAAAAATGTTCAAAATGTGCAAAATTCACAAACATTTATGGTGTTTGGAAAGTCTAAATCGACTTTTATAAAAACAACCCACAGAATACATTTGAAGCTAGTTACAATAAATGCACAAATTTTGAAAATATTGAAAATAAATTACGTATATGTTGAATACTTATGAAAGTGATGTTTTATTCTTGATCATTCTATTAAAGCCTTTCTCGTTCCGAATCTTTTCTCGTTAATGGGATCTGCTTCTGACTAAACAGATCTGTTTGTACTCCTTCCAAGAAAGATCCAATAGTGTACTAAATTGACTAGCTTAGTCGTGATCTTGGATCAGCACTCAAAAAACATGTTCGTCCTCTGACAATAATTAAGTATCTATTTATGATTCGTCAACCATAAATATTTAGATTCATATGATTCGTCAATCATAATTTCCTGAAATCCAAATCATACTTAATCATTTACAGAATATTGGAGTAAATGTCTAACATAACTCAAAAAAAGTAAGAGTCATTCAAAAAATCTTTCCATTAAGAAAATACTGGATTTAGAAATACTTTCTACCAGGATTCTTAAGCTGAAGTGCAAGATTCAAGATCTATAAATCATTGGTAATTAATAGTACTAGTCTGATCTTTTGAATATAATTCACCATAGGATTTTACTGAAAATGAAATCAGTTATGTAATTTCTAATATTACAAATTTCCAAGTTGGACTGTTTTTTCTTTTTATTCACTGGTTTGGCATTACTCCGCTAATATTGACAAACCTTATCCAAACATAGGAAATCTCACCAATAGGATTTCAGTAATTCTTGAACAATATCTTATTAGATTTACTGACTAGATAAATAATACTATTGCCACTTATCCAATCTGGTCATTTCATATTGTTTGACGATTTTAATTGAAATTTAACGAGTATCTTGCACAAACGTTCACTTGACTGATTTCTATTGATCAACATCGATTAGAAAACTTATCAGACAAGTAACTGATTTCCAATTATCAAATGGAAATTCAACAAAAAAAAAAGTCAAATTTTAGCTTTCAATTTGAGAGTTCCAAACTCCAAAAGTTAAAAGAAACAAAGTAAAAACTGTCGGCAATTCATTGTGATTTCTTCTGTCAATTTTAATTTATCTATCACCAGGATATAATTTAGACTTAGTGAAAACATTTTGATCAATTCTGACTGATAAACTCAATCTAATCAATTCACTAATCTAAACTGATTCCATAGATAACGAAAAATTGACCGAAATTTTGATTTTTTTTAAAAAAACTCAAAATTTGTTTTATTTTACCATAATTCAAAAATTCTGACGAAAATACTATTAGTTTAAAAGGCAATCAGAATCGAATTTCTAATGTTACTAACCCAATGTCAAACTGGCATGCAAAGCACACTACATCAGTCACAAACGTCATTACGGATTTTTTTACGTAAACTTCAGTTTTACGGAATTTGTCAGCCAATAACACTGATTTGTGACCCAACTATCAGAGCACATGCGTATGACCACTCAAATCGATTGTAAATCTCTCAATCATGTCAGAACCACTCCGATAATCAGCATGCAACTAATCCATGCAAGTACAATACTACAAATTAGGGAAATGATTGGCATGCAATCAGACCAATTCCAAATTTTGCAAATTTTACTCACAAAACTGCAAAACTTCAGATGATCATAACTTTGGCTACAAGACACCAAATTGGGTGTTGTAAAGCTCAGTACAGAGGGAGACCAAGTGAACAAGATGCTTGCCATGTCAGCCTACCACCTAAGCTTCACACGTGCGAGATCAGAGCTGTCAAAAATCTCTAGTAGAATGCACTTCCACAAGAAGGAATCAAACAAAAACGTGCAAACACCCATCTTAGCCCAAAATTGATGCTACCAAAAGTCTTAAACCATCAAATAGACTTCCATGAAGCATTCATACTGATCCTATGATGCAGTATAGGCTGAGAACGAAAATTTCTTGATTTGTAGAAGTGAAAATAGCTTCAAACTTGATGGAGATGGTGCATAAGCCACCGGCCATCAATTCATAGATCTAATAGCTTGCTGGGAAGGTAAAAAGGAACTCTAATCATGCTATAATGAGTTCTAGAATGATCTCTTATGGATTTGGAGGGATCCATCCCCCAAAAATCACCAAAAATGGTCATTTCTTGAACTTTTTTGACTTCCTACAAGTTCAATTATTGGAATTCTTGGTTCTATCTTCAGGAAAAGCTTTAGAAGACTTTGGTCCACCTCTTTACAAGCTCTACATCGTGTTTTACAGCCACCTACTATCCAACTTTATGAAAAAAAAAAAAAACAAGCAAAAATGATGATTTTTAGCTATTTTTCGATTTTTTCATCACCCTAAAGTGGAAATTCATGACATACAACTCTTTCTCTAACACATGCAAACCAATTTACAGAATTACAACCATCTAATTGATCTGATCTTGCTGGATTTTGGTTCTTACTATCTGTTTTGTGCCAAAAAGCATGAAAAGCCAAGCAATTTTGACCAAAACATAGCCTAGAATCCTAAATCATTGGAGAGAACCCTAAAATGAAAGTAAACTTGCTGGAAAATTCAGATCTACCAAAGATTTGATCTACACAAGAAAAAGCTAAAAAGCATCACAAATTGGCCTTCATGGACAATTCTCCATAAAACCACAAAGAATCCCAAGAGTAATGGATCTTAGCAACATGCAAAATGAAACTGGGATAGTACAGCCACTTGCAACCTTGCTATCCACCTTGGAAGAGAATTCCCATGGATCCAATCCAAAATTTCGACAAAAGGTAGCCCTTCTCCATGTTCTCCAATCTTCGTAAGCCTTGCTCTGATACCACTATAAGGGAAGCTCCCTAAGATCCTGCTTACAAGACAAAACACAATGGAAAACACACTATGGAGCAACCACCCAACCAAGTAGAAGCAACCAAACAGCTCTAGAAGGTTCACCCCCAAGCCAAGGAACAAGAGGCATGAGTGAAACCTTGGCAATGAATCAATGATCACAATGAGGAGTAGGGCGAGTTTGGCCTCTTCTTATAGAGCCATAAGCATCCTAAGCACATAGCCATGCATAGCCCTAAGTTTCCTATACATAGATTCACCTAGAATATAACACAGACAGAAAACACTCTCTACACCAAGCTCACGTAGCAACTATATTTCTCAGAATGAAAATACACTATACATATAGTTCTTCACTCAGGCAACCCATGCATGGCCCAGATTGTCGTTGATGGGATGTGTGTCTCATCGACTCGCCTCGTGGCGAGGCCAACTGATCCTTATCTACTGATAGGACCCATAGTACTGTAACATAGTGATTCTACTTTAATTCTAACTCTCTCTCTTAAAATAGAGTCTACTTTTTATACAGTCATATACATAGCTTTAAAGTCAACAAACTTTAAGTACAGAAAGCTTTGATCTAAACTTATCAAACTTTTCTCTAACAAGTGGCTTAGTGAAAATATCAGCTAGTTGTTCGTCCGTACTACAATGAACAACATGAATTTCACAACCTCTCACGTATGAAGTGATACTGATCTCAATGTGTTTGGTTCTCGCATGGAGCACTGGATTCCTTGCTAGCTGAATGCCACTCTGACTATCGCCATGTATAGTCATGGAATTTTCCTGTTTCATGCCAACTTCTTTCAAGATCTGTCTCAACCATATAGCTTCTTGTGTTGCGCTACACATTGCTTTATATTCTGCTTCTATGGTGGATAGAGCAACTATACTTTGCTCTTTACTAGACCAGAAAAAACAATTGCCACAAAGCTGGAATACATACCCTGTGGTGGATCTACAATCGTCATAGTCACCTCTCCAATCCGCATCCACATAGCCACATAACTCAGGTAAACCCTCATGCTTCCTGTAAACCAAGCCATAATCTGAAGTGCCTTTGACATAATGCAAAATGCACTTAACTGCCTTCCAATGCGTTTTCGTAGGTGCTGCCATAAATTGACTTACAATACCAACAACATAGCATATATCTGGTCTAATCGTGATAAGCTAAATCAAGCTCCCTAGCATCAAATAGTTGTGACTCATCAAGCTTAGAAAGCTTTTTATCTAGTTCAATAGGAGTGTTCACTAGCTTGCAATCCTGCAACTTGAACATGTGCAGCAACTCTCTAACATACTTCACATGTGTTGGACCCACTTCATGTCCTTTTTGCCACACCTCCACTCCAAGGAAATAATGCATTAGGCTGAGATCTGTCATCTCGAATTGTTCCATGAGGTCTTTCTTGATCATGTCTATCATCTCTTGATTATTTCCTGTGATAATCAAGTCATCGACATAAAGAGCAATCAAAGCAACCATACCATCAAAGCATAAGATGTAAAGATTCAGATCAAAATGTGTTCTCACCATCCCCTTAGAATGAAAGTAGGCATCAATCCTATTGTACCACGCACGTGGTGCCTGTTTAAGACCATAAAGTGCCATCTTCAAGCAACATACTTTATTCTATTGTCCTTTCGCTACAAAGCCTTCAGCTTAATCCATGAACACTGCTTCTTCTAACTCACTATTTAGAAAAGTAGATTTCACATCCATCTGATGCAAAGGCCAACCAAAATGCGAAGCTAAAGCAACAAGTAGATGTACAGTTTCCACTTACATACTGGTGCAAAAGTCTCCTCATAGTCGATCCCTTTACTTTGTGCATACCCTTTGATCACCAATCTTGCCTTGTGCTTTGCTATACTTCCATCTGCATGGTACTTAGTCCTGTATACCCATTTACAACCAATGGATTTCCTGCCAACTGGTGGTTCCACTAAGTCCCATGTGCTATGCTTAGCAATTGACTCCATCTCCTCTCCCATGGCCTTGACCCAACTGTCATCATCTTTGGCTTCAACATAAGTCGAAGGTTCTTTGCTTTGAATAATGCTAGATAAGAGAGCATAATCTGCTTTATACCTTTCAGGTTGTGTCTTCTCTCTTGTTGATCTTTGTAGATCTCCCTGGCTATATGATCCTGGAAAGTCATCCATGTCGTGGCTCTCCTTCAATCTCTCAAACCACTTAGGGAGCTTCATGTCAGGTGATCGGCTTTGTGGTGAAAATGTATCCCATGGTACATCTTTCTCCTTGCATTTATCACCTGCAACTTCAATCCTTCTTGCACCAAAGGATTTGTCTCTACCTCTCCAACTTGTCTCTTGAGGTTGAGTAGTAGTATCTTGAGGTGTATCCTCATGTCCATCATGAGGAAAGTCAATAAATGGATCATCATCAGGAGGTATCCTCACTGTACCATTTATCCCACTGGATGTGTCCATCTTCTCAGCATTCTCGTCTTCATACATCTTAGATTCATCAAAGATAACATCACAATTGACATGTATTTTGTTCTCCAATGGATCAAAACATCTATAGCCCTTCACACGATCACCTAGGAATATACACTTGATAGCTTTCACATCAAGCTTACATCTCTCATCCTTAGGAATGTGTACAAAGGCTTTACATCCAAAGATTCGCAAATGATTCACCTTTGGTTTCTTCTTTGTGAATGCCTCCTCAGGTGTTATCTTTGGTATGGCAATGGTAGGACTTCTATTCTGAAGATAGATTGTCGTACTGCATGCTTCTGACCAAAAATCTTTTGGTAGTTTCATCTCAGCTACCATAGATCTGGCACTTCCATAATCGTACGATTCTTGTGCTCAGCTACACCATTGAGTGCAGGAGTATGAGCTTGCGTAAATTTTCTTTTGATCATCTGATTTTTGACCAGTGCTTTTGCTTGAAAGTGTCAAACGCATCTGATTTCTTCTTCAAGAAGTAAATCCACATCTTGTGTGACATATCATCACTCCTTACCTGATTCCGCCAGGAATTTCTGACATTCACTCTTCCAATGGCCCTTTTTGCCGCAATGGAAGCATTTTTCCTTCTTCTTGGTCTTGCTGGAAGATACCTCATCCTTCTGAGTCTTGGTGAATTGTTGCTTAGACTTCTTCTTGCCCTTGCCCTTGCCTTGTTTTTGGCATGTCGCAAGTGCCTGATCATTAGTGTTTTGGCATCTAGCTTTTACCATTTCTTGTTGTTGCTCTTCCTGCATCAAGATTCTTGTGAGCTTGTTCTCTTGATGCTATTCCGCTTACAAACATCTCATAGGGTTCTGCAATGTCACACAATGCATTGTGCACTAGCTCAACATCACGTATGCGCTCACCAATAGAATGTCATTCACATTCAAGCATTATTTAGTTTTGACTTCAAAAAAATGATTCTTGACGGATTTGATGTCTCGAACTGCTCCTTTAGCACATCCCATGCCTTTCTAGGTGTAACAGCATCACAATTGTGGGTAATGATGTGTTCCTTCACTTACAAGTTGATAAAGATCAAAGTTTTCCTCACCTTCTTATCGAACACTTTGATGTCCATCTCATTTGGCGGTCTTCTCTAATCACTTGTGATGACATGCCACACGTCCTTCTCCATCAATATGTTTTTCATTTTGAATTTCCACACTGCATAGTTGGAAATCCCGTCCAATTTGCTACTTTCACTCAAGATGGACTCTCCCATGTTTGCCATTTCAAAATTGTCTGAAACTGCAACCGTAGGCTATAAACTGTATGTCGAGGCCAACTGTGATGTCAAAATTTGAAAATAATGACCTGCTATTTTTTCCATACTGGGCCACCCACCGTTTTTCTGCCAAATTGAAAGCCAAATTGGCGTCGCCTTCCAAAATGCACTTTGTCACCAACTCCCAATTGCGTGCCCAGTGGAAAGGTGAAATCACTTTTGGCGTGCTCTGAACACTTTCTTCACTACAATCACTCTATTTTGCGGGAACCTTACTTGTATGTACAATCCAGGTGCCCTTCGTTTGGAGGTTATAGCCTTTCGTTTGGGTCAAAACAGATAAAGGAGGTAAAAATAAGGGCTTTTAAAGTTTTTGAACTGTTTCTTCACCTTGAAAAAACTTCACACTTCAAGAAACTTGGGACCCAACTTGATTTTCACATTGAAAATTTTTATTGGAGTTGAAGGCCTATTCACCCTTCAATCCACTTTGAGTCCACTTCATATGCCATCCAATGGCTTCCTTAAATCTAGTGGCTCACACTGTTCTAGATCTATACCGTAGATTTTCCACGTTGATGATCCTACGGTTGTCCGTGATCTGGTGCGCCGAACTACTTCACTCCAGCTGCAAAAAACCACAAACCACTATGTGCATGGCCGAACTGAGCGCACGCGACCCTCCTCGCAGGTCCTCTCTCTTTCTTCTTCACAAGCTATGGTGGAAGAGGATTTCTACACCCTCATTAGATCCGATCCAGTGCTCTATACTGCCTGCGGCTATCCACGGCCCTTTGTCTACTGATCAATCTCTCCAGGGCACCATCCTACACGCTTTAATAGCTCAGAAAATGGTCTCCTATAGCCTTGAGGTGAAAGATATTGTTGAGCTTTGCTCAGACTTTTCCTGAGGTTACTCTTGCAGCTACACACCTCCTTGAGGTCGCCCTACTGTAAGCAAACTTTTTTTGCTTCAGATCGTTCATCAAACGGTGTTCGTTTGGATGCACATCGATTGCAAACACCAAGTAACCTCCCTACCGAATTTTTCAAAATTCTGTCTTTCTTGAGTCTGATTCAACCGACAACTCCTGTTTCCAAATCCTCCGATAGTCTCAAGCTCAGAAGACTGCTCTTCTCCCAAAGATCTCTTCAACGGTGACACTGTATTGTGTACTCCCTGTACGGCTTTGATACCAACTTAGAATTTGCTACGAACAGGAACACAGATCATGCTACATAGTAACATAGATAGAAAACACTCTCTACACCAAGCTCACGTAGCAACTGTATTTCTCAAAATGAAAATACACTATACATATAGTTCTTCACTCAGGCAACCCATGCATGGCCCAGATTACCGTTGACGGGATGTGTGTCCTGTCGACTCGCCTCGTGGCAAGGCCAACTGATCCTTATCTACTGATAGGACCCACAGTATAGTAACACAGTGATTTTACTTTAATTCTAACTCTTTTAACTGTTCGCATATGCTACAGACATTCTAGATTTTTTTGGAATTTTTACCAGACCAAAATCTCTTTTCCACAGTTTCACGAAATAGGAATAACTTAAATGCTAAACATTCTTTGACATTGCAAAATCTTTGTACATCATGAATATTTCCAATTTTAAGAAATTGTCTAGAAGGTAAAAATATAAAAAGTTCAAGAGTTTTTCAGCATGCACATCTATAAAATGCATCAACCGTACTTTTGCAGTTAAGGAGTCCAGAGAAACAGTCCGTCGACCTTGAACTGAACCTTGAAGACTAGGATCCTTTTTTAATCTCGTGTGAATACGAGCAAGACTAGAATTTCCAATTGCATGGACAGCGTTGAAAGTCTTGCGACAAACTTCAGTTGTTTCTACAAAGTAAGTGAAACTTTTTCTATCAGGCCTGACAGATGAACAAAGGTAATAATTTTGATCATTTTTTGTCTTTGAAAAAAAACTCAAGCGAGTCTGCTTAACTTCAGCAAAGCTTAATTTTTGCAAACAGGAGGAAATACAGCAAACCAAGTTTTTGAATACGGATTTCACGAGGTTCCAACAATTGTTTTTCGACGTGAGGTCATTTCTCGATTCAATTGTAAGTCCCTTCGAAATTTCTCTTCTCCTTTGGCTTCTGCTTCGTATGAAGAACTTGGGACAATGGCACCTAAAGGTGCTGGGAATGATTCCGTACATGTTGAAGGTGTGGGTTCATTATCTTGGTTTTCAATAGAAGTCTCCAGGCTTTCATATTTCTCTACAACATTCAGAAATATAGATCTCTTGGACTTTGCAACATTGAACGGATTGGGCTTTTGTGTTGGTCTTGACTTTCTCAAAAAAAACATGCCATGTCCTGGAATGGTGGATTGACTAGAATCAATAACTAAATGTTTGCTTGATTCCGAACCAGTGTGGATTTCTGGTGGAGAGTAGTATAATGCTCTAGGATTTAAGAGACACAATGACGAGGATGATGTTGTACAAAATTCAGCAGCTTGTGTCAAACCTGGAGTCACCTTGTGGTACACCTTGATGTCGGAAGATGAACTCATAGAAATTTCGTCGTAATAAGTTACAGCAGGAGGAACTAAAGAAGATGAAACAAAAAAATGAAAAAGTTCTACGAAGTAAAAATTAAAACAATTACAATTTTGCTTAAAAAACTGAAGACTTAATTCTATGTTGAGCATAGACAACTATGCTGAGCATGGGTTTAAAGAAATGCAAATATACTAGTTTGAATAGATTTGTTGGGAGCACAGTCAGTGCTCCAATACGAATGATGAGAATCGTGAGAAAAAAAAATGCACGAAACATTTGTGACTCTCCTTCGAGATTCGGATGGAGTTCAGACGCGTTCGCTGGACACTACCAACTGAAACACTCCTACAATCCTCCAGAGGGTAGTCAGGTACTACTGATCTATGTTCATAAAATTAATATACCATTCGACTTTATTTTAACCAAACCATTGGTCTTCGTCTTTGTTGACTTTCGTGTTCACGAAACTCTTCATGTTTCGTGTCTTCAGATGTTTGAGTTCGTGAACATGTTCGTCATCATCTTCGTTGACTTTCGTGTTCGCGAAACTCTTAGTGTTTCGTGTCTTCAGATGTTCGAGTTCGCGAACATGCTAGTCAAGCGAGGGGCCGTAAGCTAGCAAGGCTTTGTATTCAGAAACACTTTGTTTCTTTAGCTCCCTCTCAAAACATGGTAGCTTTCTGATCCCGAGACTGCTCCTTTTCCTCTCAAAGAGTCCTTTGTCCAGAGCCTTTGTAAAGATATCAACAACCATATCTTTCGTTCCGATGAAGGTGGTCTGCATCATCTTTTTCTCAATCAGATCTCTGATCAAGTGATACTTGATCGCAATGTGCTTCATCCTGGAATGGAATACGAGATCCTTCGTGAGGTGTATTGCAGAGGTGTTGTCCATCTGCAAGACTAGTGGCTCATTCCTTGTTTTGCCCAATTTGCCCAGGAACTGCCTTAGCCAAATTATCTCATTGGACATCTTTGTTGTTGCTACGTATTCTGCTTCGCAGGATGACTGGGCTACAATGGTCTAGTTCTTGCTGACCCAGAGAACTGTTTCTCCTGATGCGATGGTCCATCCTCCTAAAATGCTTTTACAGTCGTCCCTGAGAAATGCCTAGTTGGTGTCGCTGTAGGAAAGTATCCTGAGACCTGCACCACGACAATAACACAAGCCATAATCCCTCGTTAATTTAAGATATTGCAAAATTTGTTTTGCAATCTTCCAATGTGTTGAGCCTGGATTCGTGCAGAATTGGCTCATCCTGAATACTGCATGAGCAATATCAAGACGTGTGTTGTCTGCAAGGTACATTAGTGAACCTATCAGCCTCCTTTGCAGTTCAGCATCCTAAAGTCCTCTAGGATCTTCTGGGTTATCTAGACTGGTGAAGGTATAACTTGCCTCCCTCATAGTCCCTTTCAATTTGTAAGCCTAGGTAACATCTGGCTTCTCCCAGATCCACTATCTCAAAATGTTTCGAGATGTCTGTCTTTACTTCAGCAATTAGCCGCTCACTCCTGTAAAGTATTAAAGTGTCGTCCACATATACAGCCACTATGATGATCTGCCCATCTGTAAGTCTGACATACACATTGGAGTCAGCCAACCGGGACTTGAATCCCAATCATTTCAGGGCCTGATCTTTCTTCTTATACCATTGTCGGGCTGATTGTTTCAGACCGTAGATGCTTCTATGCATTCTGCATACATAGTCAGGAAGTGAATTCGAGACAAATCTTGGGGGTTGATCCATGTAGACCTCTTCATCTAATTCGCCATGCAAGAAGGCTATCTTCTTGTCCACAATGTGGATCCTGAGGTCATAAGCTGCTGCATATGCGAACAACAGTCGTAGGGATGAATGTTTGACGACAGGAGAGAAGGTTTCAGAATAGTCAATACTGTATCTCTGAGAGAAACCCTTCGCTACCAGTCTTGCCTTGTATTTCGTCACACTCCCGTCTGGTCCATATTTGAGTTTGAAAACCCATTTGCATTTGACAGTCTTGCGCTTATGAGGTAATGGCTTCAACGTCCATACCTGGTTCTTCCTCATAGACTCCATCTCTTCACTCATGGCTTGGATCCATTTGTCCTTTTCTGGACCTTCAATCGCCTCCTTGAATGTCTGTGGTTCGCCACTGAACCCCCAGAATTCTTCTGATGTGAAAGCTGAGCTGCCTGGCACAAATCTTGCTAGCGCTCTTTGTGGTCTTGTCGACCTTCTGGGAGATCCTCTCAGAACAGCTATGCCTTTGCCCTTTTCTACTCTGCTCGGTCCGGAACCATCTTGGTTTACAGGAACTGCGGCGGCAGGCTACCTCTCGAATCTTTCTTCATCTGATTTGTCACTCAAATGGGAGGCAACTCAAAAATCTTCGTTTTTGTGTGCGTCCTCTGCTCCCTCTGACGTTGGCAATAGGTCATAGTACTGTCTTTCCAGAACTTCATAGCTAACAGGGTCTTCATTGGCCATTGTCCTGCTCTTGCCAAATTTGACATCCCTCACTTTTTTCACAGTGTTCGTGTCTGGCATGTAGATTCTGTAGTATGACGAATTATTGTCATAACCTACCAGAAATTCTTGCTCGGCTTTCTCATCATGCTTCTTGCGAAGCTTATCAAGAATATGTGCATATGTTGCACAGCCAAATATTCTGATGTGAGACAGGTTGGGCTTTCTACCCCACCATAGCTCATGTGGTGTCGTGTGAGGAACACCAGATTTACCTATCATGTTCTGGATGTATGCGGTTGTAGCTACTGCTTCAGCCCACAGTGCCCTTGGAGCCTTCGAATAGGCCATCATGCATCTGGTTGCTTCCAATAGGGTCTTTTTTTTTCGTTCAGCAACACCATTGTGATGCGGTGTGTAGGCTGTAGTTCTTCTGTGAATGATGCCACAATCATTGCAGAAGTCAATGAAGCGATTCGAGATATATTCGCCACCTCGATCTGTTCTGATTTGCTTCACCTTGCCGCATGTGTATCTCTTAGTCCAATTCACATATTCTGTGAATTTAGTGAGTGCTTCAGATTTATTCTGAATAAAATACACTCTAGCAAACTTGTTATATCATCAATGAAGGTTATATAATATTTGGACCTCCTACTGAGATCACGTTGAATGGACCGTAGATGTCAGAGTGCACCAGCTCCAGAATCTTTGTTGTTCTGTAGGAGTCTTTGACGAATGGTGTGCGTGACATCTTGCCTTTCAAACATGCATCACATGTGGCCGAATTGGCTGTATTCGAGATGTTGACCTCTGTTATTGCTCTATGATGACTTGCCTGGTAGAGTGCCATTGAGTTCATGTGGCAGAGTCTTATGTGCCATAGAGTGTCTAGCGAGTCGTCATGAGTCTGATGCACCTAATCTGCAAGTAGGCATACCTTCAGATGATATAGATTCTCTTTCCTTCTGCCTTGAGCAATGAGATTGCTGGTGCTGGCATCAATCACGTTGCATGCTTCGTTAGAAAACATCACACGCATCCCTGCATCCGCTATTCTTGCTACAGAGAGCAAGTCTTGTTATAGAGTTTGCACAAATAGAACATCTTCGAGTCGTCTGTCTCTGTCATTGGTTTTGAGCCAGAGTGAACCAGTATTGTTCATTTGATGTCTGGATCCATCTCCAAGAACTATGAATCTTGAGGGATCTGCACTTCTGAAATCAGACATGATTCGTCTTGATGTCACGAAGTGTGAGGTGGCTCCTGAATCTAGGATCACCTCATGTGTGTCAGACGTTGATGTTGCACACACATCTTCACAGATGTAGGCGGTCGAACAATTTTTGTTCGTTCTTTCTTCGCCCATCTTTGAGCTCTCGGGCTCCTCGACATAGGAAGAACTATTATCGTTCTCATGTTTGTTCTGTGCTGATCTGTTTCTTGGATTCTGGTGACAATCCATGGTTGCATGACCCGTCTTATGGCAATGGATACACTCAATCTTGGGATTGAGCCAGCAGGTATCTACTGTATGTCCGTCTCTTCTGCATCTCGTGCAGATCTTTTTGTCTGCATATTATCGTTTTGACCTCCCTTTGGTCTTTTAGTTGTCTTTGTTGTTCCCCTCTGCTTGCTGGTCATGATCCTGTCTTTGATTGACTTCCTCTTAGGCTTGAACTGTTTCTTTGATTTTTCTCTGTTGCCGTAGAGTGCCTGGTCAAAACCATCTTTGTGATCAAGATGCTCTCTAGCCTCGACTTCCTCTCAAATCTCGACAATTGCCTTTTCGAGGTTCGTGCTAGGATCCTTCGCGAGCAGGGTTCGTGTCGTCTGAAAAGATCTGGATAAGGCTCTCAACAGATATGTGAGCTCCTTCTCAGTTGATACTGCATTCTCTGCTTCTGAGTTGTGTAGTGATAGAAACAAATCCTTCATCTTTCTCACGAAAGATGTGAGGTCTTTTCTATCCCACTGCAGATTCGTCAGCTGATCTTCCAACATCATAATCTGACTTCTTGATTTCATCTAAAATCTTTTGAGCAGTGTATCCCACATCTCCTTAGCTTTGGAGAGTGTAGCCAGGTCAAGTGTAAGGCTATCTTTGATGGAAGATGATAGCAAGGCTACTGGCTTGTCGTTTTTCTCCCTCCATTCGCGTAGCTCCTTGTCTGTTGTCGTAGGCATTCCTTCTGTGCCATCCACCCAAGGGAAGAGTCCTTTGCCCTTGAGTATCAAAGATGTCTTAACTTTCCAGGCTAGAAAGTTAGATCCTGAAGAATTAAGTATAGTGCAGATCTTGTTCTGCATGCTGTTGATTGAAGCCATTGCTTCTTGAAGTCTGTTTTTCTTGTCATTTGGTTGATTGTCTGAATGCTTGGCCTCCTGGATCTGCTAGCTTCTCGGCTATGTCAAAATATGACAAGCGGCTTTGATACCACTGTTGGGAGCAGAGTCAATGCTTCGATACGAATGATGAGAATCGTGAGAAGAAAAAATTCACGAAACATTCGCGAATCTCCTTCGAGATTCGGATGGAGTTCAAACGTGTTCTCTAGACACTGCCAGCTGAAACACTCCTACAATCCTCCAGAGAGTAATCAGGTACTACTGATCTATGTTCATTGAATTAATATAGCATTTGACTTCATTTCAACCAAGGTGTGAAATTCAAAGGGAACAAGAAAACTCAGACATATTAAAATAAACAGCATAAGCATTCGACATCCAAGATCAAACACAACCATAAAAATAATCTATATTGATTTTCTCTGATTTCTTCAAGGCACTACATGCGAATCCACGCAGTGCGTTGGTGTGAGAGAAGCATGGTTCTCTCACAAGTAGTAGTCTCGTTTTACTAGCGGACTATTGTATCTTCTGATCCTAGACAGAATTGTCTTCTCGCACACAGACGGAGCTTCTGTCTGTGTTTATCTTGATTGCTTACTAGCATCAGACTACTTCTTGTTCTTCTTTCTTGCTTAGTTACACACTGTGTATCCTATTGATATATGTCAAGTATTATTCAGTAAGTATAGTCTCTCTATGCAAAGCTAAGATTAGAGTGATTAACCATCTACAACTAACCAGAGAATTACAAGAGTGGCAGTTTAGCCACGACCTAGGGAGTATCTGCTAACGTCATGCCATCAGGGTACAGGTCTCTGTACTTATGGTACTTGCGTGATCTCTGGTGGTACTCCTTGGAGCGTGAGGACAGAACGAGTTTCATTTTCACCTTTGGTTTTGTTTACCTCGTTCGTCTTTCTCTCATATAGGACAGCAAGGAAATCTCGTTCGTGGATCGTTCGTGTTCGCAAACCGTTGGTCTTCGTCTTCGTTGACTTTCGTGTTCGCGAAACTCTTCGTGTTTTGTGCTTCAGATGTTCGAGTTCGCAAACATGCTAGTCAGGCAAGGGGCCATAAGCTAGCAAGGCTTTGTATTCAGAAACACTTTCTTCAAGATTATGATAACCTGAAAACAACAAAGCAAACAAGAACATTCGAAGACCTAAGCACGAAATGTTTCTAGACTGGCAACCACATCTTTAAGTACTTAAACAAAGTGTTCGGACAAAAGCTAGGTCCCAGAGACTTTTGATTTTAGGGTTACTTTAAAAATTTTGCTAACATTATAGTGTAGGTAATATTTTGGTAAGGCCCTTGTCCTTAATTAGTTTGCAACATTTAAGGCAAAAAAACGAGTCTCAGAGAGTGAAGTTACCTCTAAACCTTGTCAAAACCTTGTCAAATTACCCTGTGTTATAATACATAAGAATCTTAAAATTTTAAACTAATGTTCGTATTTTTGCCTAATATTTGAGCATAGAAAATAAAACTTACGTTCGTTTTTGGTTGACTACCAAGGTCAAACACAACACAATTTTGTTTTTAGTTTCTTAAAGCAACCCCAAACAAAGAAAAAAATGAATTTTGTAAGTCAACGTTGAATTGAATCCTTGTTTACAGTGCACAATTGAAAACAACACAACATTTTCTTTAAGTTTCCTTTTTACTTTGCCCCATTCCGAGCTAAAACAAAAATGTTATTAAAGTTCCAAGTATATTCAACTTCGATGACGAGCATGGAAGGAAAAGCCACAATTCAGACTTAAAGGACGTCATTCACCCTTTTTCATCAAACTCAAAACATGAAAGATGAGACCCACCTGGTTCCCATACAGTATTTAAGGAGCACTTACATGGCAGTGACTCACCTTTGCCTACTCATTTGCTTTTCTTGTGCTCTCTCGCTCTTGGTATTAGCTAAGCGATCGGTCTATTAAGCAAAGCATAAGCTTCCAAAGATTGCTAATATCAGGACCGGCTCCCGGAAGCTGACATCTCAAGATTCAAGTAAGTTAACCATATTTTACAGCTTTTTAGTTTAGCTTTGATTTCTTGAAGCTGTGTTGTGGGGCCCAAGCCATGCTCAGCATAGCTTTATTTTGGTCTTTGGCTAAGCAACGTGTTCTCCCCACTTATGTTGAGCATAGGTCGGGAGCATACCTATGCTCAGCATAAGTCCTCTTTAAACTTATGATGAGCATAGGTCAGTTCTTGACTTATGTTGAGCATAAGTCGAGTGCCGACTTATGTTGAGCATAGGTCTGAGCATAGGTCCGCTCTCAATCTATGCTCAGCATAGGTCCGCTCTCGACCTATGCTCAGCATAGGTAGAGAGCAGACCTATATTGAGCATAGGTCCGGAGCGGACTATGCTGAGCATAAGTCGAGAGTGGACCTATGCTCAGCATAGGTCCGCTCTCGACCTATGCTCAGCATAGGTAGAGAGCAGACCTATATTGAGCATAGGTCCGGAGCGGACTATGCTGAGCATAAGTCGAGAGTGGACCTATGCTCAGCATAACTTGCTCTTGACTTATGTTGAGCATAAGTCGAGAGCGGACCTAGGTTTCCGTTCTCGACTTATGTTGAGCATAAGTCAAGAGCCAACCTATGCTCAGCATAGGTCCGCATATCAGGTGAGAGCAAATAGTTAAGATTTGTCATTGTTTGTTTTGTATTTTATTTAATAAATCCTTGTTTATTTTTTTCAGACATTCAAATGGCTTAGCTAAAAGTTCGTCTACCTATAAACCCTTCCAATCTTCAAAAAGTAGACATGACTAAGTACATGTTCTACTTTACCAAGGGTTGTGATGGCCAAAAACTCACTGACCTCTTCCTCTGGACTGCTATTACTTCTGGCAAAGGGCCATCTACCTTCAAAGCACAAGGACATGTGCTTTGGAAGGTAGCGGTTGCAGACGAGGATGATGGATTTACAAATCTAGTGGTAAGAGCGATGGACAAGAAAATATTTTTGTACATTTTGGAGAACGGGTTTATGAAGATCCGTCTTTGTGAGCATGCCATACTTTGAAACTTCTTTGACGATACCCTGAAGTCGATTGTAAGTTCAATCTATTTTGCATGGCAACAGAATTTGAGTATTAGTTATTTTTTTATGCTTAGCATGGGTTTGGTTTCTTTGTAATTACTCTGTCTATTTTTTTCAGACATTGAAAGTTGCAGTACAGCTGGTTGGAAATAAAAGAGGACCCTATGCTTGCTAAATCTGCGAAGTCATTATCCTCTCGCAAGAGCTTGGCTTCGTCTATCCAAAAAGACACCCAAACACTTGATTCTACCACTAAATCAGGATTAATGTCAACTCCAAAGAGAAAACGTAGTGGTTTGAAAAAAATCCAAGAAGCATCCTCCCCTCCTAAATCGAGAGGATTTAAAAAAAGCTTGGTAAATAAGTACATCCTAGCTCCTCTAAGAGACCTCAGCCCCAGACCTCTAATTTAAATTTACCTGGGGCTAGAATTAATCTAGAGTCGGCTAGCAGGGATATTGCCAAGATGCGTCAAACTATTCATAAAACTAAAAAAATCCAAGCCACAGCATTCATTCTTGACATTGAACAATGTGATAGGCCCCCAATTGACCCAATCACCGATGAAAGGCCCCTGGAGGTGAGAGAGCCTAATTCCTCTCATGTACATAATTTAAAGTTAAAATTTAAAGGCATGGTATGGAAGACAAGGTGTGTCATCTCAAGAGGAGCTTGTATGGTTTGAAACAAGCTTCTAGAACTTGGAACACAAGGCTCAATACTTTTTTTTATCTCTACTGGATTTACTCCTAGTGAGTATGATCCCACTTTGTACATAAGATTTAGTGCAAAAGACATTGTACTTTTATTACTTTATGTTGATGATATCATACTTAGTGGAGATGATTTAGAAGGTGTTGAGAAAACCAAGCTAGATCTTTCCAAAGAGTTCAAGATGGTAGATCTCGGGCTTTTGCACTTCATTTTGGGTATGGAAGTACTTAGATCTTTAGATTATGTCTTAATGTGTCAATCTAAGTATGCCATTTCATTACTCAATAAATTTAACATGCATGGATGCAAGCATGTAGAGACTCCTATGGAGCATGATGTAAAAGTGACCAATAAAGAGGATGAAAGATCCTTCAAGGACATCACTCTTTATAGGCAACTTATTGGCTCCTTAATGTGAATAACCATAACAAGACCTGATCTTTGCTATAGTGTTTGCAAGCTTAGTCAAAATATGCAAGATCCATTAGTTATCCATTGGAAATGTGCCAAAAGATTATTGAGATACATCTCGGGCACACTAGATGTTGGGATCCTTTATAGAGGTGAATCCATTAACTTGCATGCCTTTGGTGATTCAGATTCTGTAGGGGACAAGAAGGATAGAAAGTCAACAAGTGCCTTTGCAACTTACATTGGAGAAGGTGTGGTTTCTTGTCTATCAAAGAAACAAGAAACAATATCTTTTTCATCAACCAAGGCCGAGTACAAGGCTCTAACAACCACAACCAAGGAAGTACTATGGATCAAGAGGTTGCTTGAGGAGCTCAAAGTGATCAGATCAGGTGTCATTCCACTCATCTACAATGACAACATCTCAGCCCAACACCTAGCATCCAATCCAATCTACCATGCAAGGAGCAAACACATAGAGATTGCTCACCACTTTGTAAGAGAAAAGGTCCAAGCTAAGGAGGTCTCATTGGAGCATGTTTCAAGTGAAGAATTCATAGCTGATATATTGACAAAGCCTCTTCAAAAGAATGTTGTTTTGAAGCTTAGATCAGCCCTTGGCTTAACTATTAAAGCTATGTTATCATCTAGCTAGATTGTGAGGAGGAGTATTGAAATTTCACAATTCTAGCTTGACCCTTTTTTGTCACATGCATTGTACTTGGCAAGATGGCCATGTAAATAGATGCCACACATGCCAAATCACATAGGATGCTTTCCAATCATATTACATTGTGATAGCATCTTTCAAATGAGGCCAAAATGTGTTTGGATAGGCTAGAGAAATTCTAGGATCTAAAAATAGCATGTTTTACGTTGTTTTTGGATCTCGAGATCTTGACCCCAAGTTAGGGTGGATCCAATGACCTGTTAGGCTAGATATTAGGGTTAGGGTATGAAAAGTTCAGAGGTTCCCTAATATGCTCAGATCTGAGCTTGAAATGTATAAATACATGATGGGATCTCCATCAAATTATCAAGAAAAATCAAGTTTTTCCACTTCTATCATCATTGTCTTTTGGTGGCGAGTTCTAGATATTGGATGTGAGTGTTTTTATGCATTAATTGCTTGGATTGGAAGGTACTGAACCTGTTTACAGGTCTGAGAAGCTTTTTGTACTTTACTTTGGTTCATTTGATCAAATCTATGTGCCCAATATGGAGTTAAATGCCAAATTTGCTAGTTTTGGTAACTAGTCTTGACTCTAGCTCATAGTTTGGATCTAGAACTTTTATTTGTGCATCCTCCATCACTTTTAGGATTGATTGGGATTCATTTTGCTGTAAAATTTTGTCACATAGTGAGTGAGAACTATGAGATTTCTAAGTTAACACGTAAAAGACGTTCTACTAGACGTACTCAAAAGTCTAAGCATGATTCCAACGGCAGTGAAGATGAATCTAAATCTGAATCCAGTTCAAGTTCTTTCAGCTCTAAATCTGATTCCAGTGACTTATCAGGCTCAAAAATTGATGATACAGATCGAAGGAAGAAACAAAAGTCCAAACAAATTGAAGATAGCAAAAACACTAAGGACAAGTCTGTGACATCTAAAGCTGAAAAACTTTGGAAAAGTAATATGGCTGATCTTAACAAGAAGTTCAACTATTTGAAAGTCCAAATCTCAGAAGTTGCAGACAAGAGACCGAAGGCTTCTTCTTCGAACTCAGACATATGTTGTACGAAATGCGGTACATCTAGACATTCTAAAGAAGATTGTAGATATGTGAATGTAAAGTATGTTGAAGATCCTTATCAGGAAGTGCTTTTTATATTCCAAGATGATGTGACTACCAATTATGTTCAAGGTACTACAACACCATTCCAACAAGGCAAACCAAAGTTTGCACCAAGGAGACACAACCCACTAGAATTTGTTGGTCCTACCAGTTTGAATAAATCTACTTCGAGAAACTGTTATAACTGTAGTGAACCAGGACATTTCTCGTCTGATTGTTCACATCCACGAAAATTGATCAGATTTAACTGTAAAGAACCTAGCCACAAGTATCCAGACTGTCCACAACTGTTGAAGGTATGTTGCTACACCTGCTGCTATTGCGGATACGAAATTAAAATCTTTGGCCGATGTTGTTGTGCAGAAGGTTGATGTCATCAAAGCCAAACAATCAAAGGCAGTTGACCAATCTTGGCCAAGTGATGTCGAGAAGTTATTTAAAATGACTACTAGAAGAAAAAGCTCTTCGAAACCTGACATGAAAGTATCTTCAAAGAAGCGAAGAAAGTCCTCAAAAAAGAAATCTTCGAATGAACCAATAACGAAAGAAGATCTCAAAGCTGATCTTGATTATGATCGTGATGTAGCCAAGTTATTCTCGAGGTATATTTCTGCCGAAGCAAAAGAAATCATCAATTTTGAGCTACAGATAGCTGCTGCAGAGAAGAAAGTCACCTTTGAGGAAGAGGACATTGAAATCACAAAGACAAAACTTTTGAAGGCCACTATTGACAAGCCTATCTCGAAAGCGAAGACAAAAGATTATGATATTGTAACTGATATTGGTTCACTTCGTCCCAATATACCTTTTGAGCAATTGTTGCCAGATAACAATTATTACCGCAAGCAGTTAAAAGGTCTCTCTGCTCCTAAGAAAAAAAAACAAATTTCTCTTTTAGATGTTGGCATATTATCTATTGATCTAGGAGACCTTGGTGCACCAGAAACTGATGTCACAATTGCAGGATGTTTAATCCAAAAAGTGCTGATTGACTCAAGTTCGAGTGTCAACATAATAACTGGAGACACTGCTCATGCCTTGGGTTTGACTAATATTCAACCAACCCAAAGAAATATCAAGTTGGCCGATTTGACACAAAGAAATCCTGTTGGTGAATTAAAGGACATGATTGTATACATTCAAGCCAAATCTTTTACGATGAATTTCATTGTTATCAAACCACTTGGTTTGTCATCTTACTATGTTTTAATTGGACGACCTTGGCTTTATCAGGCTAATGCAAGTGTAGACTGGAAGTCTAGAGAATTAAGATTCCAGACCAGTGAGCAAAATAATCATGGTAAGCCAAAAGAACAGATTATTATCTAGAATCATGACAGATATAAAGGCAAAACACTTGTGACTGACACCAGTTTCACTTCAGAAGATTCTTCTTATGATCTTAAAATATTCTCTAATGCATCATACGTCGAAGTAAATTATTTTGAATGCTATGAGAATAATGATTCATCGGATGATGAAGAATAATTTTTTGATGTCTGTAATGCAGATGCTGATATAAATGAATCAGAAGTTGTAGACCAGAATTTTGAGAATTCTGATGTAGATGAAGATACAAATGACAAATTTGACAAAATTGAACAAGAATTTGGTAATAAAGACTACGCTGAGAACAAGAAGAAATCTATAGAGTCAGCCATACGCAAAATTTATGGCCATATCTAGGCCAGTATGACAGAAGGTATAATTCTTCTACAGAGCTAATCGAACTTGCACCTGAAAAATTTGTGCATGTTTCTAAGTCCCTTGGAGAGACAGAATTAGCAGAATTTACCAAACTGTTAAAAGAGTACCAAGATGTATTTGCATGGTCACTCGAAGATTTGAAGGGAATACCTGTTGAGTTTGGCGAGCACCGCATTGATCTTAAAGAAGATGTTGTTCATGTTTGACAAAGACAATATCGTCTCAATCTGAAGTACTCTCTTATGGTAAAAGATGAACTTAACAAGCATCTTAAGAAAGATATTATTTATCACGTCTTAAGTAGTGAATGGGTGTCTCCTATTGTTGTAGTTCCAAAGAAAAAACTAGCAAGATTCGCCAGAATTTTAGGAAGCTAAATGCTGCTACAAAGAAAGATCACCATCCATTACCCTTCATGGATTCCATTCTAGACCAGGTCGTTGGGCAAGAATGTTACAGTTTCTGTGATGGCTTCTCTGGCTAAAACGAAGTTAGAGTAAGAAAGGAGGATTGACCAAAGACCACATTCACTATTGATTGGGGCACTTATGCCTACAATAAAGTGCCTTTTGGTCATTGCAATGCACCAACTACTTTCCAGAGAATTATGATGTTAATTATTGTTGTGTTTCTAAGAACACTTCTCGAAATTTTCATTGATGATTTCTGTGTTTATTGTAATATCAAGTCTCATATTCAGAAGTTGAAGCTTACATTGCAGAGGTGTCGAGACACTTGTTTGTCACTTCAACCCAAAAAATGTTTTTTCAATTAGAATTAAAGTAGAATCATTGTGCTACTGTACTGTGGGTCCTATCAGTGGATAAGGATCAGTTGGCCTCGCCACAAGGCAAGTCGATGGGACACGCGTCCCGCCAACGGCAACCTGGGTCATGCATGGGTTGCCTGAGTGAACAACTATATGTACAATGTAATTTTGTTTTGTGAAATACAGTTGCTATGTGAGCTTGTTGTGGAGAGTGTTTTTTGTCTGTGTTATTGTGTGGCATTATCTATGTTCCTGTGCAAAGCAAATTCTAAGTTGGTATCAGAGCCGTATAGGGAGTGTACACAGTACAACATCGCCGTTGAAGAGAGCTTCGGGAGAACTGTCTTCTGAGAGTTCGAGGTTTACGGCGGGTTGAAGACGGAAAGAGAAACACTGGTGTAGAGAGTTTAGCACACAAAAGCTTGGTGAGCTTGAGACTGTGCGAGGATTCAGAGACAAGGGTTGTCGGCTGAGCAAACGGAATTTTGAAATTTTGAAGCAGGTTATTTGGTGTTTGCAGTCAGTGTGCAATCAATCAGACACCGTTTGACAAACAGATTGAAGCATCAGAGTTCTAGCAGTAGGGCGACCTCAGAGCAAGAGGATAGGCCTGTCAAAACACTGTGAATTGGAAGTCAATAAGAGATTTGTGAGAAAAATCCTGGTCTGGGATTTGGGAGCACAAAATCAGAGATTTCTCTCCATTCTACACTCTTTTTGGAGCTGTAAAAGTTCGAAGGAGGCCGCCCTGCTCAACTAAGAAAAATCATAGAAGGCCGTGGGCGGCCGTGCATCAGAGAGGGTGCTGAATCGCGTTTTACAGGGCAAGTGAAAACCTTTGTAAAGCCATAGTTAGTAAGCAAGAGGATAAGAGGCCGTGAAGAGCCCACAGCCGCGCGATGTGAAGGAGGGTGGCGACTCAGTGTATAGGAGTGTGTCGTCCAAGGATTTGGTTTAATGCCCAAACGAAATCTAGATTGTTGGATCTAGATACAAGATAATCAATGGTAGAGATGAGCTTCCTGTGGGCCGTTGGATTGCTATAAGCCATTAGATGTTGTAGAAAAGGGCCCTGAAGAACTGAAGTGTATTTTTTCCTTCAACTTCATTAAAAATTTTCATACTGAAATGGGAGTTGGGTCCCTTCACAAGTGAAGAGTGAAGTTTTTTCAAGGTGAAGAAACAGTCAAAAACAAAGAAAATCCCTATTTTTGGGTCCTTTGCCCGTTTTGACCCAAACGAAAGGCTATAACCTCCAAACGAAGGGCACCCGGACTGTACTTGCAAGTACGATACAGCAAAACAGAGTGATTGCAGCGGAGAAAGTGTTCGGAGTGTGCCAAAAGTGATTTCACCATTCTACTGGGCACGTTGTTAGGAGTTGACGACTGAGTGCATTTCGGAAGGCGACGCCAATTTGGCTTTCAAATTGGTGGAAAAGCGGCAAGTGGCCTGGTAAGGGAAAAAGTGCAAGTCATTATTTTCAACTTTTGACATCATTGTTGGCCTCGGCATACTGCTTTTAGCCTACGACAGAAGTTTCAAGCAGTTTTGCGATGGCAAACATGGGAGAGTCCATTTTGAGTGACAGTAGCAAATTGGACGGGATTTCCAACTATGCAGTGTGGAAATTCAAAATGAAGAACATACTGATGGAGAAAGACGTGTGGGAAGTTGTCACATGTGATGAGAGAAGGTCGCCAAATGAAGCGGATATCAAAGTGTTCGACAAAAAGATGAGGAAAGCCTTAACCTTCATTAACTTGTCAGTGAAGGATCACATCATTACCCACATTTGTGATGTTGTTACACCCAGACATGCATGGGATGTGCTAAAGGAGCAGTTCGAGACGTCAAATCTATCAAGATTCATGTTTCTGAAGTCAAAGCTGAATAGTGCCCGCATGGAGCAAGGAGACAAGGGCAAGGGCAAGAAGAAGTCTAAGCAGCAATTTGCCAAGTCTCAAGAGGATGAGGGATCTTCCAGTAATACCAAGAAAAAAGGCAAGTGCTTCCATTGTGGTAACAAGGGTCATTGGAAGAGTGAATGTCGCAAATTCCTGGCAGAACAAGGCAAGGAGAAACCAAAGCAAGCAGGTAACCTTGTCGATGAGGGTGAGATTGAAGACTCTAGCATCTTCATATCTGCATTGTCATTTAATCAAAATGATCTAGCGTGGTATATTGACTCAGGAGCCACAAGACACATGACAGGTAACAATAATTGGTTCAATAGCATGAAAGTATTGGATAATGGAACGTCTGTTTCACAAGCAAATGGCGAGGTGTGCAAGATCAAGGGGATAGGCACCGTTTCAATCCAACTACCTGATGGCAAAAGCAAGATGATTAGGGAGGTACTTTACGTACCAGGTTTGAAGAAAAATCTACTTTCTGTTGGAGTCATTACTGATCAAAAGTTGAAAGTAGCATTCGCCCATGATCGTTGCTTTGTGAAGGATGTAAATCAAAAGTTCAAAGTTATTGCGGATGGAGTAAGAGAGCCCAATACAAAATTGTACATGTTGAATGCTACAATTAAGGGGCAACATGGACTTGTATCGTCGGATGTAAGGCCTTTGTACATGTTCCTAAGGAAGAGAGATGTAAACTTTATGTAAAAGCTATCAAGTGTATATTCCTAGGATATGATGATCGTGTGAAGGGCTATAGATGTTTTGATCCAGTGGAAAACAAAGTCCATATAGGCCGTGATGTTATCTTTGATGAGTCCAAGATGTATGAAGATGAGGATGCTGAGAAGATAGAGACATCCAGTGGGAAAGATGGTATAGTGAGGATACCACCTTATGATGATCCATTCATTGACCTTCCAAGTGATGAACATGAGGATACATCTCAAGATACTACTACTCAACCTCAAGAGACAGGTTGGAGAGGTAGGGACAAACCTTTTGGTGCAAGAAGGATTGAAGTTGTAGGTGATAAACGCAAGGAGAAGGATGTACCGTGGGATACATTTTCACTAGGAAGCCGATCACCTGACAGGAAGCTCCCTAAGTGGTTTGAGAGATGGTTGGAGAGCCGCAACATGGATGACTTTCTAGGATCATCTAGCCAGGGAGAGCTACGAAGATCAACAAGAGAGAAGACACAACCTGAAAGGTATGAAGCAAATTATGCTCTCTTATCTAGCATTATTCAAAGCAAAAAACCTTCGACTTATGGTGAAGCGAAGGATGATGACATTTGGGTCAAGGCCATGGGAGAGGAGATGGAGTCAATTGCTAAGCATAGCACATGGGACTTAGTAGAACCACCAGTTGGCAAGAAACCCATTGGTTGCAAATGGGTGTACAGGACTAAGTACCATGTAGATGGAAGTATAGCAAAGCACAAGGCAAGATTGGTGATCAAAGGGTATGCACAAAGCAAAGCCATCAACTATGAGGGGACCTTTGCACCGGTATGTAAGTGGAATACTCTACATCTACTTGTTGCTTTAGCTTCACATTTTGGTTGGCCTTTGCATCAAATGGATGTAAAATCTGCTTTTCTAAATGGCGAGTTAGAAGAAGAGGTGTTTATGGATCAACTTGAAGGCTTTGTAGCGAAGGGACAGGAAAATAAAGTATCTCGCTTGAAGAAAGCACTTTATGGTCTTAAACAGGCACCACATGTGTGGTATAGCAGGATTGATGCCCACTTTCGTTCAAAGGGGATGGTGAGAACACACTTTGATCCAAATCTATATGTCTTATGCTTTGATGGTATGGTTGCTTTGATTGTTCTTTATGTTGATGACTTGATTATTACGGGAAATAATCAAGAGATAATAGACATGATCAAGAAGACCTCATGGAACAATTTGAGATGACAGATCTCAGCCTGATGCATTATTGCCTTGGAGTAGAGGTGTGACAAAAAGGACACGAAATGGGTTTAACATAGGTGAAGTATGTCAAAGAGTTGTTGCACAGGTTAGGTTGCAGGATTGCAAACCAGTAAATACTCCTATCGAACCAGGTAAAAAGCTTTCTAAGCTTGATGAGTCACAGTCATTTGATGCTACGTTGTATAGACAGTTAGTAGGGAGCTTGATCTACCTTACCACGACTAGACCATATATATGCTATGTTCTTGGCATTGTAAGTCAGTTTATGATAGCACCTACGGAAACGCATTAGAAGGTAGCTAAACGCATTTTGCATTATGTGAAAGGCACTTCAGATTATGGCTTGATTTACAGGAAGCATGATGGTTTACCTGAGTTGTGTGGCTATGTTGATGCGGATTGGGGAGGTGACTATGATGATCGTAGATCCACCATAGGGTATGTATTCCAGTTTTGTGGTAGTTGCTTTTCCTGGTCTAGTAAGAAGCAAAGTACAATTGCTCTTCCCACCACAGAAGCAAAATATAAGGCAATGTGTAGTGCAGCACAGGAAGCTATATGGTTGAGATAAATCTTGGAAGAAGTTGGCATAAGACAGAAAAATCCCACGACACTACATAGCGACAGTCAGAGTGGCATTCAGCTAGCAAAGAATCCGGTGTTCCATGCGAGAACTGAACACATTGAGATTCAGTATCACTTTATACGTGATAGGCTGCTGAGTCGTGAAATTCATGTTGTTCATTGTAGCACAGAAGAACAACTAACTGATATTTTCACTAAGTCACTTGTTGGAGAAAAGTTTGATAAGTTTAGATCAAAGCTTTCTGTACTTAAAGTTTGTTGACTTTAAAGCTATGTATATGACTGTATATAAAGTAGACTCTACTTTAAAAGAGAGAGTTAGAATTAAAGTAGAATCATTGTGCTACTGTACTGTGGGTCCTATCAGTGGATAAGGATCAGTTGGCCTCGCCACGAGGCAAGTCGACAGGACACGCGTCCCACCAACGGCAACTTGGGTCATGCATGGGTTGCCTAAGTGAACAACTATATGTACAGTGTAATTTTGTTTTGTAAAATAAAGTTGCTATGTGAGCTTGCTATGGAGAGTGTTTTCTGTCTGTGTTACTGTGTAGCATGATCTGTGTTCTTGTGGAAAGCAAATTCTAAGTTTCTATTTATATTCGATCATGTGATCCATGCTAGAGATTTGGTAAACCAACCAAATCTATGAGTTTGCCGTGGATGCCAATTATACCACTTGCTCCATTTGAAAAGTGGGAGATTGATTTTGTGAGTCCAATAAAACCAGTTACTCGACACACTAACTGTCAATATATTTTGGTTGCAACGGATTATGCAACGAAGAATGTTGAAGCGGAGGCAACGAAACAAAATGATACGAAAATTGTCGCTGCTTTTCTATTCAAATCTATAATCACACATTATGGTTGTCCTCTTGAATTAGTTGATCGTGGTACCGATTTGTTTAATGATACGATCCGACTACTTACTTTCTGATTAAACATAGAAAGACAACCCCTTATAATCCGAAAGCTAATCGATTAACTGAAAGAGCGAATTTACGTAAGATCCTGAATAAGATCATTGTTACACATGCTACAATTTGGGATCAAAAGCTACCTTTAGTGCTATGGGCATATAGAAACACGGAGAAAATCACAACAAAGCAGACCCCATACTTTCTTACATATGGTATGCATCCAATATTGTCGATTGAATTCGAGGTGCCAACTTTTCGTATACAAGCACAACAAACGGATACAGACTACATTAATGAGAGGTTGCTGACTATTGAAGAGCTATCCGAATCTCAAAACAATTCGAAGGATGTACCAAAGAAAATACAGGAGGAGCAACAAAGTATGATACTCATATCAAAACTATTGATCTTCATATTGATGATTATGCTTTCATCTATGACAGTCGTCATCAGAAATTTTCTGGAAAGTTACATATGAGATGGATGGGACTATACAAGATCATTAAAGTATTTGAAAATAGTTTTGTCCAACTTCAGTCATTGGACAGTGAATTATTGCCAATGCATATTAACGGTTCCAAACTGAAACAATATTATCTTTGACAAAGGATTTCGAGAAGAGAATCTTTCGAGAACCTTTCGAGAATTATGCGAGTATCTTTCAAGGATCTACCTCAAATATATTTATTTCTTAATTGTTATTTACTATTTACTTTTTTAGATTTTGAAAAAAAATTTCATTAAATGTTTAAATGTACACGTATTCTCATATGTCATTCACATTTATGTTTATATTTATGACTACATGGAAGATTGTGTAGGCGTAAACTTTTTATTTTAATTTTAAACGGT
Source organism: Diphasiastrum complanatum (assembly GCA_029204225.1). NCBI lineage: Eukaryota > Viridiplantae > Streptophyta > Lycopodiopsida > Lycopodiales > Lycopodiaceae > Diphasiastrum > Diphasiastrum complanatum. The sequence goes on from CM055093.1 coordinate 57,567,455, forward strand.
CTTAAGCTAATTAAGATTATCCTTTTAGCCATCTTAAAAATCAGTAAAACTACCATCTTTTATTTATGAGTTTGACAGGTGTCAATTCAAGGTTGCCACGTGATCATTGTCTCCACTATGTCATTGCTAAACACTGTAATTTTTTATTTTCTTTTTACTCTCGCTCTCCATTGCTCACTTGCTTTCATGCTCACTATCACTCTTCTGTCAATCTTACGAGCAATATGGATTTCCATGCAAGCACCAGCTTTGCTATCAAGTGGAAAATCCATGCATCCATCTGACTTGCTTCAATTCAGTCTTTGTTGGATCATTGCAGGTTGGGCAATCTTAAGGTGGACCCATCTATTGTGTTATCAGAGGTCAGCACCAAGTATGTTCACTCCATCCACACAGTGGCTGAGTCTGATTTCCATGTTACACTACACTACGGAACAACACATTCACGGTCAACGAAGTCATTTTCTCTAAAGCCCTTGGATTGCCAACTGATGGGGCAGCCAACATAACTTCCAAAGATGCCATCGATGAGTCCACATTTTTTGTCGAACTGCTTTGTACCAAGTCTTGAATGTATTTTTGTCTCTTACTATTTGTGTGTCTGATTCACTTGCTCATTTAATTTCGCACTTTGGTTTGATATTGTTGAATGCTATATTAATTTGTTAAAGTAGATCAGCAGTGTTTGTCTACACTTTGAAGGACTGTAGGAATGATATAGCCGGCAGTGACCAACGATCATATCTTAATTCTTGACAAACTAATCCGTTGTTCGTTTTGCTTCGCGATCACTTGGCTATAAGGGTAGATCAATTTCAAAGCTCACCTAAGTTTCGTTTCATTTCGTTTTGTTTCATTTTGTCTCATCTCGTCTCGTCTCGTTACAGAGCCTGATTGATCTTTTCGTGAGTGTGCTTCATTTCGTTTCGTGTCGTTTCGTGATCTCTATGCTTTCAGCATGAATCAATGTTAGAGCTCGTTTAAGTTTCACTTCGCTTTGCTTCGTTTCATTTTCATCTAGATTTTGTCCTGTTTTGTTTCATTGTGTTTCAGAGTCTGATTGATCCAACACTAATTATTCTCAAACAGAAATCATTCGAGTTTCGCAAAAAGTTTTGCAAAAATGTGCGAGATTTTCTTTTATCAGTTTGTCACCAGAGCTCTAGCTGAAATTTGCATTTTCTGAGTGTATTTTTTGCATCAGTGGTATCAGAGCCTACTTTCTCATAGTCTGACATAGCTGAAAAGCTATCAGATCAAAGGGGCTAAGCATTCAAACAATCAACCATCAACAAGTGAAACAATCATACAGATTAATATGTGCATAACAGCTACAATATCATCTATTGATTTTCTGATTTTTCAAGCACTATATGACAAATCCACGCAGTGCCTTTCAAAATTGTCTCGCACACAGGCGGACTTTTATTCTATATTTTTCATCTTCTGACTTCTTGTCTTGCTTACTTGCTTATGCATAAAAAAAACAGAAAGTATATAGTTCGCGGACTTTTTTGTGTCGCGTCGTATAACTTACAGATTAGAAAAGATTAAACATTCACAACTAATCGCGAATTACAAGAGTGGCAGATTAGTCACAATCTAGAATACTTCTATTGATGTCATGATATCTGATCCTGATCTTCTTGGTCGTTTGTGGAGCAAGAAAGATTTTGTGTCACGAAACAATTTTGTGTCGTGTGTCGCAAAATTGTTCGCGAACAATTTCGTTTCTTGTGTCTTTTCTAGTCAAAATCTGTGTGGAGAGCTAGCATGGCTTTGACACTAGAAACATTTTGTTTCTTCAATTATTCCAGAAATTGACTCAAGCTCACCTTTTGTAGAGTATCGAGACACGCTACTAAAGTTTGTATATGCTTATAGGGGGAGTGTGGATACCGTAGTCTAAGAAAGTGCAAACTATTGTTTATCCATAGCCTTTCTCATGATATGTAGAGTGCTACTGGGATAAGGGGCTACTGCCCATAATGCTGGATGTCAATTAACCTTTGCAATCAGAAGATGCGCATCTAATGATGGCAAGGCTTTATTTTCGAGCCGCATTTACATCTAGTCAGTATGTGCAGATGATCAAGATTAGGAATAATCCACATTCTATAAAAACGAAGAAAGAACTGAAATAGTTTGTAGAACCGTAGAAAAACAAGTTCCTGACAGATCTTATAACCAAGATGATCTACCATTGTCAATTAAAGATCAAAATCAGGTCGTAGGTGTGCCATACTGACAGGCGAGACACACTACCATTTTACTACAAAATAGAATCCGTGACTGAGCCTATTGCCAAATAGATTTGTAGTCACGCGAATCATGGCCAAGCTGAAACTCTATCATATAGAAATCGAGCTAACATTGAGTAGATTCAGACAGAGAATAAGCGCAAACTGAGAAGTAGAGTCAGTGCTAACACTGGCCCATTGTGAAGCAGATTTTGTGTCAAATAGAATCTCTACAAAGAATCTCAACAAAGATTTATTTGTATGGATCTAAATTCTTGGTTATGACGGATCATGAGTCTCTTAAATTTATTTACTATGCCTCGAACCACATAAGGCTCATTGGTCAGAGCTCATTCAAGAGTTCAAATTCGATATTAGATACCGTCAAGGTACATTGAATTGTGTCGTTGATGCTTTGAGCCAGATTGGATAGGTTAATTAGGTATGCTTTGTTGAGTTCCAATCTGAATTGTATCTTTCTTTGCGAGATCTTTGTCGAGGACCGATGAGTTTTTCGATCGTATTTGGCAAGAATTCCTAGCCAGTAACTCTATTCTGAGAAATAATTTTAGAAAGCAAGATTCCAAGAAGTCTCGCGAAGAGAAAATACTTGATAATTATTCCATTAGGGATAGTTTACTAATTTTTCGTAGAGGAAAAGTTTGTGTGCCAAATATTGTGGACATAAGGGCCCAAAACAGCTACTGTATTTCACACGTGTGGAACCAAAAATAGCAATAAATATCATCATAGAATTGCAAGATAACATCATGAGAGTGCACCAATGAGTAGTAGAACCCAAAGAGAACCATGTATAATGACGAAACCCTATTTGGCCACTTGGCTTTTCCTCCAAAATGTAAACCCTACTATTTTTGGGTCTAGATTCAACGTACCCAACATTCAAATTTGAATCTCTCTCAAACTCGACTACCAACTTTCCCACACTTTCAAAAAGTGTTTATTGAATGTACTTTAAACTAATATAACTTCAAAAAGTTTAACTCTAAGTTTAAAAACCTATCATTGTCTTCCAACATGAATCCACCACTTGTAGACATGTTGCAATGACCTGATCTTCTTCTTTCAACCTGTTCCAATGCACAAAGAACTCTCTTGAATGTCAACAAATGAACGCAAGAAGAAATCATAAAGATATGGAACCTCTCAAATCTCTTCTAGCAATTCTAACTAGAAAATCAACACATAAAATACTAAAATCTTGATCAACCTATGATCTATCCTTAATCTAATGATTCTTGCCACTTCTTAAATTGACACACACTCAAATGAAGTTCAATAACCTCGCAAACTAGAGATCCAATCTAAATTAGGATTTTGACAAAATCATTAAAAATTGAATATCTCAAATTCTACATGCAATTTTTATAGACTCCAATCAGACCTTCCTAATGCACCAAAAATTGTCTAATTCTAGTAAACAAAGTATGAAATCAGAATTGATCAAGTACATAATCCTATATTGAGTTTTGATCTACCAAAGATCAATTCTACACATGAAAAATGCTGATTTTTGAGTAGAGATCAATCTAGCATGCTCTAGCACTGGTAACTCCTCCAGATCCTTGCTAAAGATGGCTAATCATTTCATAACCTGAAACACAATATCTCTGATACCATGTGAAGGATTTCAGATCATTCAAGATCCAATCCATGTCCCTGATCTTTGGTTACTATAAGGAGCAAACCAACAATCCTGCCAATGTAGAAAAAAATCAGCATCTACATACACAATGAGATGCAAACTCTAAGAGATACTAATCAAACATGAACCAAAACATAAAATATAGTTGTTTTCTATAAAGTTACAGTACCATATTTTATTTCACACGTGTGGAACCAAAAATAGCAATAAATGATCATTCTACACATAGAATTGCAAGATAACATCATGAGAGTGCACCAATGAGTAGTAGAACCCAAAGAGAACCATGTATAATGAGAAGAGAGAAGATGTGTCTCTCCATGAGTTACATCCTTTTATAACAGGTCCAAACCCTATTTGGCCACTTGGCTTTCCCTCCAAAATGTAAACCCTACTATTTTTGGGTCTAGATCCAAGGTACCCAACATTCAAATTTGAATCTCTCTCAAACTCGACTACCAACTTTTCCACACTTTCAAAAAGTGTTTATTGAATGTATTTTATACTAATATAACTTCAAAATTTTCTCTAAGTCTAAAATGAATTTTGGCCTCATATTGACAATTTACCAAAATATGAATAAACTTGTTGAAATCTCTCACAATTAACCCATATGGTAGAAGAGCAATAAAATTATATGCAACTTCTGATAAAATCATGTGTAAACTCTTTATTTCAATAATAAAAGAGTGCCCTCTTTTGGGCATTAGTACATTTGTAAAGGTATTTATATTTTTTTTTTCTCGATGCTTGTTTTCTAACTATCATTCACCATGCAATAGGGATAGTTGTATCATCTCCAGTTGTGTTTTGGGTCTGTACATCATTATTGACTCTCAGAATAATCTCTTGTCGGAATGTGTACACATCTGATTCTATGTACTTATTAAGCGCAAACTGCACATATAATATTCACGTGTTACATAATGACACATGAAAATAAATCAGTATTCCCTCAACAAAAATGAAATTAAAATTGCAAAAACTACCTTTGAAATATCAATAGTTTCCTAAAAGTTGTACCACTCCAAGAAAAGTTTTGCATTGTAAAGAGCACAAAAGCCGCAATTGTAAAAATCATTCTACTATGGAGTTTGTAGTGAAATCAATATGTTAGAAATGTGTATAGAATATAATTGTAATGATATTGAAAATGCATATTCTGAAATATTGAGACATTACCTCTACGGTCACAATTTTACATTCTCTGGCTATTGCATTGTCATATGGAAAATATCTACAAAATTGATGGCAACAAAGCGTCAATGTCTTTGTGCATGTTGCTGGCAGAATTTATCTTCATTCCAAAAATCTATTGTATTATCTGTGAAAGATTCAACTAGTTTGATCATATTTGCTATATTTCCATATTTGGCATATTGAGGCCAACTTTGTTTTTAGACTTAGAGATTGACTTTTCAAAGTTCATTAGTCTAAATTTCATTTGAATAAACACTTTTTGAAAGTGTGGAAAGTAATAAGGTGAGTTTGAGTAGATTCAAATTTGAATAGTTGGGTACGATCAAGTTCTATTAGTGTTTGCATCTCATTTTGTGTGTAGATGCTGATATTTCTACATTGGTGAGATTAGTAGTGTATTTTTCTTTTTAACCAAAGATCTTTTAAGTTGATTGGATCTTAAGGATCTAAAAAACTTTCACATGGTTTCAGAGCTTGTGTTTCAGATCATGAAGGAGGAAATTAGATCTATAAATGATTTGGTGAAGATATCAAGTCTGGAGCATGCTAGAGGGGATTCTACACCAAAATCGAGTTTTTTGCTTTTGTGGATTGGATCGTTTGTAGATCAAAACCCTATATAGGTCTATAAACCTAATCAAATCTGATTTTTGATTTCACATACTGGATTTGGCCAATTTTTGGATTATTAGATCAGCCTAAGTGGTGGCTAATAGATTGCATAATCAAATTTTCAGCATTTGCATGTATATTTGGAATAGTCAATTTTTTGTGATTTTGTCAAAACCCTAATTTTAATTGGATCTCTAGATAGTGAAGTTGCTAGACTTCATTTGAGTGTGTTTCAATCTTAGGAAGTGGCAAAAGTCATTAGATTGAGGATAGATCATAGTTTGATCAAGATTCCATGATTCTATGTGTTGATTTGCTTGGTATTGACCCTTTGACCACTTGCCTTTGCCTTTGCCCTTGGAACTTGCCTTTGATGACCATAGCTTCCTCCTCTCCAACTTGAAATGTAGAAGTAGATCCACCTCTTGATAGAAACCTAAACTCCTCATTCACCAAAATCTCTTGCAAATCCTCCATACTAGGCAATGTCTTTTGAATAGGATATTTTTGCACCAAATTAGCATGATCATCCAAAAAGCCATTAAGAACAACTTGAACATGGTCCACATCCTTAATGCTCTAACTAATGCATGCTAGTTCATCACTCAAAGCTTAACCCTAAAAAAAAAACATGAGCACCTTCATCCTTATTTTGTAGACTTGGACTCATAAACCTTCTTCAAAGATTCTCAAGCCTCACTTGATGTTGTGCACTTACCAACTTCCTTAAGAAGTTCATTAGTCACATTCATCTTTATCACATGTAGAGATTTATTTGCCCTCTTGGCATACCTCAATTGCTATTGAGGTGCCAAAGGTCTCTCCTCCGCACCTACAACAATATCCATCAATCATTTATCTCAAGCAAATATTTCATCCTCACCTTCCAAGTAGAATGATATGTTGAGGTACCTATCATTGCCTTACAACATGAAGCCACTTGAGGTTGCCATGTTGCAATGATCTGATCTTCTCTTTGAACCTATTCCAATGCACTTAGCACTCCCTTGAAAATCAACAAATAACTCAAGAAAAAATTACAAAGACATGGAAACAATCTAGCCTATCCTTTTTTTCTTTCTAGCAAATCCTAGCACATAGAATGTTGAATTCTTGATCACAATAAATCTAAACACAATATGATGAACTTTTTCCAACACCAAGGATTGAAACACACTCTTGAAAAAGTCTAACAACTTAAAATCAAGAGATCTTATCAAATTTAGGGTTTCTCCAAAAATACAAAATATTGAATCAAGCAAAATCTATATGTAAGAGCTAGAATCTAGATATCTCATCTAATAGAATGTAGCATCCAAAACCATAAAAAAACTTGTCTCCACATTCCAGTAAGTGGTTAAAAAACTTGTCCATCTACAAGTGTTTTGACCTAAAATGATTTTAAAATCACAAAGATCCAAACTCTATACTTGAAACTACAAAATTTGGACTAGAAACACCTTTGAAGAAAAATCAGAGATCCAAACACATCAATCCATCAATGATCTTTAGCCAAATTTGGTTGCACACCTAGAAATAGCTAGAAGATAGGAATCACTACTTTATGCATGCTAGAACTTAGAAATGCACAAAGATTAAATCATAAACACTTACATATGAGTTAGTACTATCCCTGTCCATACATAAGATATATAGTACTGTCCTTCACACGTGTGAAAGCAAGATCAATCATAAAATCAACATTCTACACATAGAAAACCAAGATATCAAGAGAAATACACATGAGATGGACATAGAATAGTAAGAGATGAATTCTCCACATCAAAAGAGAATACAATGATATGTCTTCATGCTGCTACTACTATTTATAGCTGCTCAAATGTCATTTGGACACTTGCCCTAAATGGTAATTTCTTGGTATCTCATTACAAAGGAAAAAATCTTGGTTGCTAGGGGCAATAGAAAAGGTAGGCTTTTCAAGCTTGATGCTTTTGTTATGGCTAACAAAAAGGATGGAATGGAAAAGGAGATTGGTCTCAACTTCCAAAGTTCTCTTTTAGCATCAGTAATATTGGTGGATCTTATGTAGAGTCTAACAAGATTCCTTATGCTAGATCTAGGTCAAGATCTAATATGCTTCTTGGAGATGTTTATCTTTGTGCTAGCTTGGCTAGCTATGATGATAATGATGTTTCTTCAATGGTTCTTCATGGGAAGTGCAAGCATGCAAAAGGTAAGGAAAGAGCTAACTTTATCGATGGAGGTGGTGAAGGTTCTTCCTTGGAAAAGATTGTTGCTAATGATTTCTTTGATCATATGGAAAAAGATGTTGCATCATGAAGAAAGTGGTTCTTCTACATTCTTTTGTGATGAGTCCAAGAAAGTTATGTTTGTAGCAAGTGGAGTCACATGTCTTCATAAAGAGATTAGATCAAATGGTTCTATCATGAGACTTGATGAGGGAGATAGTCACAAGTCAAGAAGAAGAGAAGTATGTGAAGTATCCAAAGTAGGATGTCCTTTGAATGATGTCATTGTGAATGATAGTGAGGAAGAATCATTATCATATGAGTCATTACCTAAAACATTGAGTAGAAGTTCTGGTTGAAAAAAGAGAGTACTTCAAGCATCCTTTTGTTGAAGGTACTAATGATTTTTTTCATGACTTCTAATGTTTTTGAGGTTTTCACTTCTTATGATGCAATCATTAAGAGGGAGTCTTATGAAGGAAAGGGAAATGGAAGATTGGTTCTTGGGAAGATCCAAGGCATGCATCTCACATCTCTTCATCAACTCAAAGGATTCTATGATTGTGAATTGATCACTCATGATCAAGATGGCAAAAGGTTGGTTGTGTGATAGTACTGTACTTTGGGACCATAAATGGATCTTAGAAGATCCACAAGAGAGATTATGTGCTTGCTTAACAAAGCATTAAAAAACTAGACAATAAATCTTGATCTAGATGGGCAATTTGACAAACAACAAGCAATAACAATCAAAAGGATTGATCAACATTGAAATCCGAGCCCACATGTGTGTACTATAGGCTGTAGTATGGCCTTCAAGCTGAGAAACAAGTAAAAAATGATTTGGTTGCATTTGGATCACAAAAACTCAATGTACATAGTGAACTAGCTTGAGATTGCCAATGAGCTCCAAAAATATTCTATCTTCTCACTATGGGAGCTTGGAATACAAAGCAATTTCGACTTCCTTCTTGAAGTTAGGTGGATTTCCAGCATGTAATAAGGAAGCTAACTACTCTTCTTGCCCTAAAATGAAAACCCTAGCCTAGATCCTAGAGTTATGCTTGGTAGGTAGCTAGTTGGTCAAATTTTCACCTTAAACTTAGGTGTAGGTCCTATAAAGTAGGGATGACCACCAAATAGACATGACCAACTCTCTTGACTTGACCTAACCTACATTAGGAGTGGGTTTCCATGTGGCATCTTGGCCTTCCATGTGTGGAACCCAATTATACACAATATTTACAAAGTTCTACATGGTTTTTTATCAAGCTAGATTTGCCAATTTTTGGCAATTCTTCACACTCCTCAAATTTAGCTTGATCTATTTATAACTCTCTTGATAGATGAATGAAAGCTTTTAGAAATGTCTAAAAAATCCAGCTAATAGAAAACAAGTAGATTCTACAATCTCTACTTGAAGAGCAAAACACTACCATTATTCCTATCATTGAAATAGGATAATCTTTGGTCCTTACATTGGAATGATCATGCTCAAAGCATGTGGACCCAAAGATTTCCAATACAAATGATGTTTCATCTTTTATGACACTATTCAAACTATTACAAAATAGTTATCCAATGAAATTGCTTTATCAACAATAAATGGAGATTTGAAAGCATCTAATTTCATTGTCTTGTTATAAAGAGTACTAAACACCATAGATCTTAAAGATAAAACAAGTCACACCATGTCTACTATTACTATCCAACAAGTACTCAAAGATAGTAGACTCTCCAATGCTCACCATCCTTGCAAGATGCACACTTGAATGGAAAATTTGCATGCAATTTGATGACTCGGCCATTGTCATTGAGGACTTCCTTGGAACTCTCATGCTTTGAGACTGATCCTCAAGATCTTCCTCCTTCTGATGCTCCTCCTCAATGCAAGCAAGATCACACTTTGTCAAGATCTCCTCTTGAGTGATCTCCTCCTTTGCCAAGCTCACCCTCTAAAAAGCAACACTAGCTTCCAACTTAAACAATCTTCCGTGCTTAAATCCCTTTGCAGTGCAAACATCATTCTTCAAGATGAAACAAAAACCACGCTTAAAGTGGACATCCAAACCACTTTCTAAGAGTAGACCAACACTAAGCATATTCCTGGTGATTGATGGTACATAAAGGACATTTTCTAGATCCATGCATTTTGAGGATTCTAGACACAAAGAGATGGTGCCAGCACCATCTATCCTACACTCTTCATCATTTGCAGTAAAGACAAACTTTTTAGCATCATTGAAAGAGTGTAAGGTTGAGAAAAAGTCCTTTTCACAAGACATGTGGGAGCTAGCCCCACTGTCGATCCGCCAATTGTCTCTTGAATTGCTATTGCTTGTTGGTGAGGATGTAGATGCCATCAAGAATACATCTACTTCATCCTCCTCCTCCTCCACTTGTGCTCTTAGCCTCTTGTAGCATTCAGATGCATAATGCCCCTTCTTTCCACAAAAGAAGCATTCTGCTTTGACTTGTCCTTTTTGCTTGATGCATCATCCTCTTCTTTGGCCTCCTTTGGATGCTTCTTCTTTCCATTGGTCTTCTTTCTACCCTTGAATGAGAAATTGGCTTTCTCATCACCATCCTGCAAAGACAAGGAACTCATCCTAGATTTTTCATGGAGCAGCCTGCACTCTTCAACCACTAATACACTGTGAAGTTTTTCTATAGTTGGCAAAGTGTCTTGGATGGCAAAATTTTGGACCAAATTTGCAAAATCATCTCCTAGACCATTAAGAGCAATTTGTACAAGCTCTCCATCATGAATCTTCTCTCCAATGGAAGCCAACTCCCTATTTAGAAACTTGATTATGAGTACATAATCTTGTGCACTCTCCTCACTTCCTTTCATGCTTTGCAAAATCTGATTTCTAAGCATGAGAACCCTCGAAGTGTGACTAGATTCATAGATTGATTTTAAAGACTCCCAAGCCCCTTTAGCACTTTTACATGATGATACTTCCCTCCAAAGATCATTGCTCACATTTATTTTCACACAATGAAGTGCTAGACTAGATCTCTTTTTGTATCTCACTAATTTTTGTGCACCTAGAGGTTCATCTTAATCCTCAATCAGAAACTCATAAAGGTCTTGAAGCTCCAAGAGTGACTCCATCCTAACCTTCCAAATAGCATAGTTTGTAGAATTCAATCTCTCACTAGCTTCTAGAAGGTATGCTCCAGCAGATCCCATCTTACTAGTGACTTCTACAAACAAGAAATAGATTTGATTGACTTAAAACTCACAAAGGTCTCACACTTGCAGTGTTTCACTCAAATTTGATTTCTGAAAACTAAGTTCTCTAGAAACTCACTAAGGTCTCTCTCTTGTAGTGTTTCACTCAAATTAGATTTCAATCCAACAAATGGACTTATAATCTCAGTTCTAGCGCTCCCTCACAAAGTTGGAATGAAGATAAGATGATGTGAAATCTACTTACAATCTAGATCATATGTTTGAGAGGGTGTATTTCCAGAAAGGTAAGCAAGTGGAAGTGACACACTTTTCTTTACTCACACGTTTTGGAGAATCTTCTTGTGTAGATGATGCTATGCCAGTGGATGGTTCTCATGCTGTAAAGGCAACTAATGGATCTGGAAAAGAGGTCTTAGTCAATGGCTTTGATGGTCAAGTGGAATATCAAGAGGTTGATCTCAAAGGGCTAGAACAACACAAAAGGGAAAGTGGCAATTTGGAGCATGTATGAGACCATTGTGCAGAGATTCACATAGAAAATGAAGTTAGGGGCCCCACCTCAGGACCTATCATTGACATCAAGAATGGCAAGAATGGCCTAGGTGGGGCAATGCATGAAGATGCCCTAAGGATGATATGCTCCATATGCACTCTCATAGTATTCAAAATAGCTACCTTAAATTGAACATAATATTTGTCTTTCCCCTTCAAACCTTCACCGGAATCACTCGACAAAGGATCCATTATGCCAATTTGAGCTAATTTAGTATAATATTTGCCAGGTTCTAAGCTGTCAGTAAGTATTCTGAACTTGTAATTCAAATACAATAAGTGGATGACTGTCTTCCAAAAAAACTTTTTGACTATTTTGTCCATTTGATTTGATGCATGTAGATAGTGTGCGCAAGCTTATCTCAACTAATCTAAAGACCTACATAACAATGAGTGTTTAAAATTTTCACTTTGAACTCTTGTCCAAGATGAGTGATGATTTCACTCAGTTTTTCTTTCATGATGGAATGATCAAAATCAAAAAATCAATCAACTACTCAATTGATTGATTGCCCACTCGATCACTCATTTTCTCATTGAAAAAGATTGATTGATAGATTTTTGAATAGGATGATTATTCGTGTTATCGAGTGATCATTCAATAGAATGATCAAAATGAACCACCCATTTAATAATGGAATATTTTATCGAGTGAATAGATACTTGAATTGAGATAGCTAATGATTGGATGGAGTGAATAATTGAACTGAAAAATAGATAAACTTCTTGTCAATCTATTTTAATTGATGCATGTAAATAGTGTGTTCAAACCTATCTCAACTAATCTAAAGACCTACATAGGAGTCAATGCTCAAAATGTTCACTTTGAACTCTTGTCCAACAAAATGAGTGATGATCTCACTCAATCTTTCTTTCATAATGGAATGATCAAAATGAAAAAATCTATCAGGTACCTAATTGATTGATAGCCAAAATGATCAAAATAAAACAATTAATCAACTACTTAATTGATCGATTGCCCACTAAATCACTCATTTGATTATGAAAAACTTATCAAGTGATTAATAATTGATTGCATAATACCCAACATAGATTCAAACATTGATTAATCGCATACTCAGTCACTTGATATGATGTTCAATCAGTTGACTGATTAATAGACTTTTAGATAGAACAATTATCTATATGATCAAATGACCGCTCGATACATTTAGATAAGACAATTATTCATATGATCGAGTGACTGCTCGATAGATTTATAGGTAGGGCAATTATTCATATGATCGAGTGACCGCTCAATAGTAATTGTACTGAACAATAGTGAATCGAATCAGATCATTGTCTTGCTCTATTGCTTGCTCTTGCTCTTGCTCTAGTACTTGCTCTTGCTTTTGCTCACTCTATAGCTTGCTCTACTTTTCCTATCACTTACTCTTTTAAAATTCCACTCTTCAGTACTCTCCCACAGGACATTACTTTCCCACTTTTTAAGTTTTATTTGATAGAATGTTGTCAAGTGGAAGGCTATATAGGAGAAGACCTCATGAGGATTCATACGACTTTGGAAGAGAAGAAAGCAAGGTCATAACGGCATCATCAGCTTAAATAGCACATCCTACAGCTGATAACTTATCCATTAAAGATTTGAAGTTGTTGATGTGAGAAGTGATGGCAGTAGAATCAGACATGCTAAGAGCAAAGAACTTCCTTCTAAGATGTAATCTAGTGGTTACATCATGAGTCTCATAGAGATTTGATAACAAATCTAATACATCCTTAGAGGTTTTGCATGTGGTAACGTGGGATATTTGGGAGTCAGCCAGATTGAGTGTGATACATGCTAAGGCATTCTGGTCTTTGATCTTCCATGCCTTTGCCTAATCACCATATTTTTCTGGTTTCAGATCAACACCTTCTACTACATCCCAAAGATCTCTATCTATTAACTTCCATGTGTAGAAGACTTATGTATGATAATTTACTGTTTCTTTCCTACAATGGTTGTACTACACTAGGTTTCACACGTGTAGATCCATAACATAAGAAAAAATAGCATTCTACATCACCACCAAGATGCAGAAGTGGATGTAGAAACCCAAAGAGATATCTTCCATAAGAATGAATGAGAGAATAAGGAGAGACACACTTGTATGCCTATTTATAATAGTCCCTTGCCCTATTTGGATGCTCTTACACAAGCTTATCAACTTATGGAAGTTTCTAGATCTCTTCCAAAACCTAGATCTAACATGACTAGATTCAATGCATCTCTACTAATCAATTAGAGTAGGTCCAAATTTGACCTTATCAACCTGCCTAAGTTTTCAAAAATAGTAAATTCTCTATTCTTAGGTCTTATTAACTTTGTAAAGTTTATCTCTAAGTTTAAAATGCATATTGGCCAAAATTGCCAATTAAACTCAACATGCTAAATCTCAAACTAGTTGACAATTTCTCACATTATCCATGCAATAGCTAACTCTTTTTTTGTAGTTTATTATGACATGGATTATTTACGATTATTCACATGTGATAATCCACATGAAATTATCTTTCTTGTGCCATCATCGGACTATTGGTTGTCAAAATATTTCGGCGTGGAAGATCCACGCGTGCATAATCCACATGATTCAAGTTTTCTGGGCTTTGGCTCCTAATGGACAATTGGTGTCTAGAATGATGCTTGCATGGAACGTGTGGATGTATTCCACACAACAATATCCATGGCCGTATTCACGCCAATCCACGACTATGTCCACGAAAAAAAAAATTCACCACATGACCTCCTTTGGATGTTGTGTGGATATTTTGCTATTGTGTTATTGTGTGCTAAGTTGGTGATCAGCAAGCTCCAAAGTTATCTTCATTTGATATGCTTCCCTTGTAGTAAAATGTGAGCAGGAGTGCTTGCTTCCTGGTCCTGGTAGACTCGAGACAGATTAGGAACTTGCTTCAAGTTAGAGACTTGGCCAACCATCTTGTGAATATTGAAGATAACTACAACATAATTGATGCCACTAAAAATTGAAGCTCTAATACAATATCAACACCATGTATTAGAATATTATCATTGCACTCAAACACCAATAAAAAATTTTGGTTTTGAAAAAGTTTTTTAAGATATCATATCTAAAATTCAAGATTTGAGAGGTAGTAAAGTTATAGACCCTCTCAACTAAACTTATATTAAGTTAACTACTTTGGAAGTCTAAAGTGTGGAGACTTTAAGCTTCATCTTCAAAGCCAAGCTCCATGCCTAGGACTTTAAGTGACCTTTACACCTATGTTCTTATTGGGCCCATACCTCAACACCCTTGCCTAGGATTTGCCTAATAAGTATACACATATTTTTTCATTGGGCCTTGATGTGTATAATGCACTACCTAAGCACCTTGGGTAGGACTCTATGAGAACACAATTTTCCTTATTGGGGTTTGATGGGTCATGCTCTACTGGAGCACCTTGCTCTTGCCACCTTGTCCTAGTCCTTGCACTACATTTACTGTTAGGTACATGAATATGCCCATCAAACGGTGCACATTAGGTGAGAGAGTATAGAGAGTGGCTCTCACCTAATGGCACCGTTGGCAGATGGGCGTATTTTTAAACTTAGCATTAAAATGCAAGTGCTACATTCATCCTTGGGCGCCTTTGCCTAGGACTTTAGGTCAACACCCATTTCCTCGCTGGGCTTTTATGAGTGTGATGCCCTACCAGAGTACCTACCCGAGTAAATTATTAAGTGTTTTCAGAAGCACAAATTTTTAACAAGGCGAGGGCACATTGAAAACTACATGGTAAATCTCACGTTGCTCTATGTTAATGAGATCTGTTAATGAGAACACAAACAAACTTGTTCTTACAGTGTGCCCAGGATGCCAAGCTATTATGGACGGGATAACTAGTTATCTATCTTTTTTTGCTAGGAGGAGGTTTACATATAACAGAAAGACGAAAGACAATTAGCTAACTTTCTTATATTGTAAGAGCTGTAGTGTGTGAACTACTTCTGTAGTTTTGCAGCTGAAAGTTGAAGCTATGGTATTACTTCTAGTCGACCCAAAAAGTTAAAACACTACAACAGTTATCAAGGACAGAAATTATTTGTCATATTTGGAACAGAAACAGTGGTGCTGAAATCAAAAGGTGAAAAGAAGTATAATTTCACGTATATAACAGCTACAATATCAAGATATCCTTAAGAATCGTGGTTTTAGAAGCCAGCCTAAGTAAACTAGGATTGAATCATGAGATTTACATTACAGTTGTACGTTATAGCACGATTAGTAACTGCTCCCAGCCAATATACATGGCGTGATAGGCTTAATATCTCAGAAATTTTGAACGACCATGCCAGGGAAATTCTTAGTAGATAAGAATTTCAGAAAGATACTGGAATACTCTAGTCAAGCCTCCTGAAGACTAAATTGATTATATAGAGCTGTTGTTGATTCGACCTGCCATTTCCCAACTTGCAGATTTACTATCTTACAGGCACCAAGCTGATGCAGTCAACAGGCTCAGATCTTTCCACCCCAGCTTCAGTGTTCCTGCTTCCTCTACCAGCGTGTGCCCTTCACAAGGAAGCATACCCAATAGTAGATTAGCTTGGGTGGCTGCATTGCCACCCAAGGGAAGTCGCTTAAATCCGGCATTTAACATGTGATCACCCCATTGAGAAAATTTTTCATCCTCGCTTCTATTCGGACTTCCAACTGCAAGAATGTTCTTTATTTCGGTCGCAAGAAGTTGCTGTTCTACGATATGACGTTCGGGGCTGTCATCAGGGAAACTAGCTCCAAGCGAATCAAACAAGGCAGAGTAATAATGAAGAGCCTCCACGAACCTGTTCAGAAACGGTCCAGTGAGGTTCATGTTCTGCTCAACCATAGTTATCACCTTTGGAGAGAGTTTCTGCAACAATTTCACCGTTTCCGAATCTGAACTACTGACCTTGTACAAGGAGTGATGCAGCCAATGCACTGCCAATGCATCACCTTCTCTTATATTTAGAGTCTTTGGATCCAAGGTCCCAATTTTTTCCACAACCGGGATAAACTCAAAAGGTAAACCAAGAGTTTGTGCAAACTCAAACAGTCGTCTGCCGGTAGCATCAAGAGCGTGAAGAGAGTGTCCAAGCCCGGTGATGCGAACATTGGGAGGACCACCAGGCCTAGAAGCCAGGATATGGAACAAACCTGGCCACTGAAGTCCCTGCATTATGTCCATGTCGATAATGTGCACATTATCTTCTCCCTGAAAAACTTCCAGTATAGTCTGATTTGCAGTAAAATGAGAAAACTTGACAAAAGGACAGATGCTATTAAAGGTCTGGAATACAGAGACAATATTGTCGATTTTTAAACTCTCAATACTGGTCAGATCAGTTGAATCTAATCCTACGTATGAATTTACCACTCGTGATGCCATCGCTTGGGCAAAATAAGCTGCCACGCGCTGCATAGATGTACCATATGGTGTTGTGAGTTCATTTAACTGAGGTAACAGGATGCTGGCTTCTTCTAAGTTATCAACAGCTACTGCTTCCGCACATTGTAGTAGCAGTGCTAGTAAGTGCAACCCTTCTCCATCAGACGAGTTCATATCCTGATAGTAAGCTAATTTTGAAGCGGCATTTGTGAGCTGGTCTTGACTTTCTGGGAGCGAAAACGTGATAGGGCTAGTAGTTATTGCCTGATTCCAGCTTTCCATCACATGTTCTGGTTCAGCTAGCTGATTGCAATCAGAAAAATGCATCTCTGGATCGTGACTGCTTGATGGTTCAACAGAACGGTGTAGGACATCTATGCTGATTGGATCCAGGCATCGGTCTAAGTTATCAATGTCCAGACTATGATGAAAACTGCTTTCAGGAATATTATCACATCCACGTTTCTGAAATAGTATTTCATCTACTTGAGAAACATTTCTTTGACATTTGAGACACTGGCACTGGTTCTGACCTTGCTTTTTCCCAAATTTAATGGGATCAAGCCGCCCCGTTTGAGCTGAGAGCGGACTGAATAATTCTAGTCTACAATACCATGCATGCAGGCGTGCACGGATGATGGGTTGGATGTGTGGATTATAAGGAGAGAACTTTTCAAGAATAAGGGTTAGAAATTGCTCAATCGACACAGTGGCCTTGTGTTGTGCAAGCTCTTCCACCAAGGAATCTAACCAGACTGCGGTGGCGAATTCATCCATGAACTGGATCTCATGCATTGAGTTCAACGCCTCAGCTTGCAATTTGGATAGTACAGAAAAAGGTACATTCACACAGTTCCTTTCCATGTCTTCTACAGGTCAGGAGCATAGAGGTGGGATGGAAAATGAAGTGAATAACTGAAAGACAGAGCCAATATGCAAGTGAGGCAACCGCAGACTTGGGCTTGGAGGCTGGGGGCCAAAGCTTGGTTTGTAGGATGAAGACGAGCAGATAAAGACTGTAAGGTTGAAGCGGATGGCTGAATCTGCGAAACGCCAGATGACGCGTTCCCTTCAGCTATCACACAGCTGTTGCGAAAGCCTTTGAGGCATCATCAATTTCTACTATCTTTACTGGGTTCTTCGGGATTGCATTTCCTTTCCATGTCTTCTACAGGATTGTCAGGAGCATAGGGTGGATGGAAAATGAAGTGAATAAGTGAAAGACAGAGCCAATATGCAAGTGAACCTGCAGACTTGGGCTTGGAGGCTGGGGGCCAAAGCTTGGTTTGTAGGATGAAGACGAGCAGAAACTCCAGCAGATAAAGACTGTAAGGTTGACGCGGATGGCTGAATCTGCGCAACGCCAGATGACGCGTTCCCATCAGCTATCACACAGCTGTTGCGAAAGCCTTTGAGTCATCATCAATTTCTACTATCTTTACTGGGTTCTTCGGGATCGCATTTCTGAAAGTCCCACACTTTCTAAACACGCTTCTGCTAGCGCTATTCTCTTGTAAAACTGTGGTCTTCGCTCTGATTATTGATGTAGATGAGAGTATTCGTAGCTAGGTCATGCAGTTGAGCCGATAGCCCATGTCCCGTCCTCAAATCCGTACCCCCGTGATCCTTTTCAGAGCTTTTCTGTAGCAAATTTGAGTTGCCAATTGTCATGGCATCGCAATCACCAGCTCGTAGGACGTTGCTGTAAGAGTGTAGCAGCAGATACCTGGTAAAATACAAAGCATACAGTAGCAACATATGGAAAATGTAAATGCATGGAGATGTAAGATCTACTTTATAAACAAGTAACTGTCGAAGAAAACAACAAATCAGTCTCTTTCAGGGAATAAGTACACTTCTTTTGATACTCCTCCCTTTTTACGCATCACCATGTTCGTGTAGGGAAACGTAGGTTCTTATGCCACAGTGCACATATTCGGCTTATCTCAAATACTCTCTTGGTAATGTCACCTCAAAATTTGATATCTTGTGGAGTACAATTTCTGGATGAAGTCACCTTGAAACAATTTGAAGAAAGTCTCAAAAATTATGGATGGATTTTCTAAAGGAGAGAGCGACAATGGACAGTTTTTAGAGGTCTCCAACTTGCCTAGTTGCGAAAGCAATATGACACAAAGGAGCCTATCATGCAAACACTCAGGGACGCCTCTATTCTCAACAGTGACTGAGTTCTGAACATGCCATTACTCACTCACTCCATCCATGGAATGTCCATCTAGCATAAATACACATAGGATTTTCTTTGCATGCACCAACTTAGAAGTCAGGAACTTACATAAGTTCATGTAGAAAACCATCCAAGAGAGTTGATCCATCATGTAAAGACATCACATTATAAGAGGGCCATGGTTTTGTCACTTAATCCAAACAAGCCTAACACATCAAATGTCAAACCAATAAGTCAAATTTCTAGAACAACAATGGAATAGACTACTTTGGCAACATACCAACATAATAAGTATGAGATGGAAAAAGTAATGTGTGATCTTGAGACAAAAAATATTGGATATTTAAAGTTTCCTTTTTCTTTTGGTCATAAAGAAAAGTAGATAAAATTTATTCACATAAGTTTAGCACAAATAGTTCTTTTGGTCTATGTATGGAGGCTAGTTGTAAGCTTTATATAGAAGATAGTGAATCATCCTTGAAAGACACTATTCTTCATAAAAATTATTTAAACCCTCATTTGGTTGATTTTTACTAAGGTTACTAATTGTGTTTCAGATTAATCATGTTATGCAAAATGCTAGTGAAGAGCATTGGTGTTTGTCGAGGATCTTCTGGCACATTTTTGGCACTAGAAATTTTAGCAGGATCACCAAGCAACAAAAAGTGATTTTCAAATTTGAAGCTTGTTGGAATTCATGTGGAAATGGAGACAAGTGCATGTGCATTGGATGAAAAACATAGAGTTGTTGCAATATTAATCTAACTCCTACTCACTTTATTTTACCCTCTAATATCCTTCCTCGCTTTGTATATATCTACCTAGACTAAAATACGCAAATAGACTGTGCAGCTTTTTGTCATGAATCTTTTACAAGTTTGTAAAAATGAACTAGTTTTTACACAATCTACAGTTTTACACAAGATTTTGCACAGCGAATCAAAAACTAGAAATAGATTGAAATCTAAGTTGATCCTTGGCTTGGATCAACGATTCGAATCAAATTGCACCTATTTCAATCCCTAGGATTCAAATCAAGAATTCGACTCATTTCGATCCTTCAACTATTTCGATCTCGACCCGAAAATGCGATCCCCAGTCAACTTTCAACTTCATGGTAGAAATACGAAATTGATCTTCAGAATCGAAATATAAAATTGATCATTAGGGCCAAAAATATGTTATGGTAATCAAAATGATGCCCAGTATAGTCTGGTCATTCAAACTTGCATTTGCGAACTACTATAGCTAATCATCGTCTTTGTACATTTCTCACTACTCAAATACATATTTGCTTGTACTTTAAACAGCCATTTGGCTCACTAATCCTATTTAGAGACTTAATAAGTTCTTGTAAACATCCTGCAACTACATATAAATGCAAAAAGAACGAGTGAGTAGTGTAAGTTGGCAACTTGTTGGTTGGTTGATTAGTGGTGCAAGAACACTGAAGTGTTCAGGCATAGCAAAATTTATTTCTAGAGCTTAATAAGTTGCATCAGCGGTAAAAGATGGAGTTGTTGCACTATTGATCTTACTCCTACTCACGTTATTTTAGCCTCTAATATACTTCCTTACTTTGCATATATCTACCTAGACTAAAATACGTAGATAGACTGTAGCTTTTTGTCATGAATCTTTTACAAGTTTGTAAAAATGAACTGGTTTTTACACAATCTACAGTTTTACACAAGATTTTGCACAGCGGATCAAAAACTAGAATCAAATTGAAATCTAAGCTGATCCTTGGCTTGGATCAACAAATTGAATCAAATTGTACCTATTTCATTCCTAGGATTCAAATCAAGAATTCGACTCATTTCGATCCTTCAACTATTTCGATCTCGACCTGAAAATGAGATTTCAGTCAACTTTCAACAAACTTGCATTTGCAAACTCCTATAATTCACCCCAAGTGCAAACTTTCTAAGGAAGGGGGTCTAGTATATGTCCATCTTATCTTGCATAAGAATCATTCTAGGTTCTTTTTTCTAAGGTTTGCCCATCCCCAATCAAGGCGGAGAGGATCCAAAGGGGTGATCAATCTCTCGAGCCATCCCCAGTTCTTATAGACTCTTCATTATAGACTTATAAAAAAGCCTTCATAAGGTACCATTTATAAGCTTTAACAAGCTTTCAAATTCTTGTTCTTGTTCCTCATGTAGTTCTTCACATATATGCACATACTCTTAAAGGAAGGTTAGATGTGAAATCACACCATTTAAAAATGATTTATCATATAATTTTCTAAGTTCTTAAATCCTTAGATTCTCACTAACACAACCTATACATCTTCATAAAGCTGTTAGCATGAATCACAATTTCATAAATTTCTCATCTTCATGTACTAGTAGTATACATGCACATGCACTCAATACTTTCAAGTAATCAAACTCATCTAATATTTAAATATGAGATTATATCTAGTTCAATCATAAATGAAATTTATGCAAAACATAAATGAACGGAAGATGGAATAGTCCTTATTTCTTGGGCAATTTTGTCTTTACAATTTACACCCCTCTGATGCATACAGTGTTGTCCTCAACGATATTTCTCAGTGAGAATTGGCAAAAATTGGCAAATCTAGCTTGATCGAAAACAATGTAGAATCATGTAAAATGTACATAAGTGGGTCCCACACATGTGAGACCATGGAGCCATGTGGGAAACCTACCCTACTATAGGTTAGATCAAGTCTAAAGGGTTGGTCATATCATTTTGGTATTGATTCCTAGATTATAGGACCTACACCTAAGTTTAAGGTGAAAATTTGACCAACTAGTCACCTACTAGGCATGACTCTAGGAAATAGACTAGGGTAGGGCAAAAAGGCTGAGTTAACTTCCTTATTACATGCTGGAAATTCACCTAACTTTACAAAGGAAGTCACTTTTGCTATGTATTCAATCTCTACATAGTGAGGAATTAGATTATTTTTTGGAGCTCATTGGCAATCTCGAGCTACTCCACTATGTACATTGAGGGTTTTGTGATCCAAATGCAACCAAATCAATTTGTACTTGTTTCTCAGCTTGTAGGCCGTACTACAGCCCATAGTACACATGTGCCAAGTCAAATTACGGTGATTGATCAATGCTATTGATTGTTCTTGCTTGTTGATTGTCAAATTGCCAATCTTAATCAACTTTTTTGTGTCTAGCTTTTTGATAGATTGTAAAGCAAGCATCCAATCACTCTTGTGGATCTTTTGTAGATCCATTTATCATCCTAAAGTACAGTACTTTCACATGGTATCAGAGCCAAGTACAAAAGCATTAACCATTGACCAAAAGCAAATCCATTTTTAGTAAGTTTTGAGCTAAAAACTAGAATTAAGAGGGCGAGCTAGAATCTTGATTTTGGTGAGGGGATTTGATTCCAAAATTGGTAGGGATCCGAATATGTACTATTCACATGTGTGGACATCTCTGAACCTGCATTAAATGCACTACATTGATTTGATAACTAAAATTCCAATTTGTGAGTTCTTGATGTGATTTTTGTTGCTAATCCTAGGAAAAGCTACCAAGATTGAGTCCCATTGATTAGATTTGACATAGGGTCATGAGATCTAATTAATAGTCTGAAATCAGGTCTAAATTTGTTTTACATGTATTGAAAGTACATCAAGAAGTGAGTGAGATTTAGTCATGTTTTTTCAAAAATAGCCAAAATTGATAGAATTTGATATGTCATTGATAGAATCTCATCTAATTTGCATTGCATCTTTGTGAGGGAGTGTAATAATTGTGACTAGAAGTCCAAGAGAGGGCTAGAAGTCAAATTTGAGGTAATCAAGACGAAGTGAAACCTTTGTGAGTGTTGTACTTTTAGTTCTTTTCTAAGTTCTACTATGGCGGTCTCCCATCTAGTAGAAGTAGAAATGATCTAAAGGTCGTTGTGTAGGTTGAGTACGGATAAGATCCACTCAAATCATTGTTCTCTATTGGTTATCTAGATAACTTCTAAGGTGGTCTCCCTACTAGAAGACATACATTCTCTGATGCATTTAATATGTTATCAGAGTTGTTGATTATTTTGGCTTGGTAGAGATTTCCTTCTCTGCATCCAACCGTCAGCAATTTGTTTGTATTTTTCTCGATCATGTGGCATGTATTGTCATCGAACAGTCTTGTTCTTTTTTTTTGGGTTGAATCTGCAATCATATGCAGAGTGCCCCTTCTTCTTGCAGTGCATGCAAGGTATTGCTGGATTGAACCAGCATTTGTTGGTTGTATGGCCTGGTTTGTGGCAATGATCACATGAAGAAGATTGTTGATTCGAGGACTTCGTCTTCTCAAATCTGGGTTTGTTCTTGTTTTTCTTCCTTCCTTTCATGAAGAGGGCCTTCTCTTTATCATTGCTTCCTTCTCCTTCGTCCCTCATCAATCTCTCATCGGCGACAAGACTGATTGCTTTGTCGAATGTCATATCTAGTAGACTCAAAATTTGAAAGTGAAAAGCGCTTGGAGTTACATCCCGGTGGGAGTGCTATTTTTTCAAGGGAATTTTTGGAGTTGGATTCACGAATTTTGGTTTGAAGCATACTAGTCAAATTGTAGTAAAGTGCACTTCTATGATTTGCTTGTAGATGCTGAAAAGTGTGAATTCATTCATAAAAATTCAGTTTTTTGAAGAAAGCTTTCAATGTGTGTAGAGTGATTCGCATGTGTGAATCAGGAGGCTTATAGCTTGGGATCTGCATACTAAGTGGGGTGTTAATGACAAGCAAAGTCCATTAATGTCCATGGTGTTGGATTCAAGCAGTTTTTTATATTGTTAGACTGATTCTGGATAGATTAATCTTAGTACACAAACAGTTTATAGCTAAGAAAACTTTGAATCTAACAAATTGCATGTTGAGAATTAGTGGATTATTTTGCACTAATACTCTTGTGAAACCTGCAGTTCCTGAACATGGAATTGAATTGCGATTGAAACTCTCTATTTTGTGTGTAGCTTTTTGAAGCTGAGAAGCTCACCCATCTTCATGGTATTAACTATTCCCTGTAAAAGCATTTATGGAGCTGTCATTCATGCTTTAGGTAAGATAGCAGGAAAGGAAGCTATATGTTTGGAATAGTTGATGCATATAGGTTTGAATCCCCCTGAAAATCCTTCTCTGGCAAGTAGATTGAAGGGAGGTAACCCTGTTTCTGAACTTTTGGCCTTCTCTCAGTCTCGTTTGTGAATCCCCGGAATACCAGCATAAGCTGCAAAAAGACTTTCGCAACCTGTTTATGTCCTGAAGTCATTTTCTCATGAATCAATTTGTACGTGATTTATAAAAAACGACTGAAGGAATATGTGCTTGTTCCTCTACCTGATCAGATCAGATAGCTTTTGATTTTTGAATCTCTGACCATGGAACAGCTGTTGGGAAATCTGCCATGCAGTCCTCAGTATTTTCTACTTGGGCCTAACAGTTGATTGGAAGTTGAGATTGTGAGAGCTGTAGGCCGTATGTTTGCTGGAAGGTTTATGGCTGAGCAATCAAAACTGTAGGAGTTGACTCTATCGGGAACTTAGTCAGGTATCACCATTGCTCACTGACATTCAGCAATCTGGCGGCTGGATAACTCTCTCTCAAGCAATAATAGTTGGATCCAAGGTAGGATGTGAGGAGTTGGGGTGTAGATTGACTGCTGCCACCTATGAACAACTCGTTTTACCATTCATTTGGTAAACAGGACAGCAATGACTATTTTTGGGATTGGAGCGAGCTGCAGATGGATCGATGGAGGGCGGGAGTGAGCTGCAAATGAGCTGCAGATGCCCGTGGGGCGCGATCTAGATTTGATCCATAAAACCGTCTCTGTTTTAAGGCGCCTTCTCTCTCTCGATCAATGGAGGTCGTGGCTCTCTCTTGGTAGGGAGGCTGTAAAGTTTTTTTGTGCATGCGTGAGTGGCGGCCAAGAGTGGAGTTAGGGTTTTTTTAGGAGGCCCATTCTCTTTTCTCCTCGGGTTTTTTTTAGGAAAAACCATGTGAGGACTTTGGTAGCCTTAGAATTTTGGCATGTTGAGGCCATTGCATGGTTGCTCAAGCTATGGTTGTAATTGACCTTTTTTTATGCAGCATGACTTCAGTATTAGCATGACTTCAGTATTGGTTGCATGACGATTTGGAGATGACATGATGATTCGGAGTTGTCCAAATTTTGCATCAATGGGGTCTAGTTTGGAACTATCCCGGAATGGGTAGTAACTTAATAGTGAAACCTATGGATGGTCCAATTGGACATTCTTTCAATTCGAATAGTCTAATTACCAGTTTTTTAGCTTTGAGTAACAATTGAAAAAATATATTATGGAATTACTTTTCTTTATGAAAATTTTTAACTGGCAATTTTTTGACTTGGGTCATGAAATTAGGAATGTTGGCAAATTGTAATTTCCTATATCATTTTTCTCAGAATTGTACCCGGTTGAGGGAATTTGATTTCCTGGTATTTTGTCATTTTTACTCTGGAATAAGGATTTATTCCTAGTTAGAGAGTTAAATTAATCATGGATTTTTAATCAATTTATTTTTTTCTTTTCTATCAGTAAGTCTTTTAGACGTGGCCACATTAAGATTGTACGTTTTCGAGTGTTTTCAGAAAGTGAATCAAGTGGAAGTTTTAGCAAAGTACTTATTAAAGGTGAATTTAAGTTGTGATTAATTTGAGATCACTCATGTGATGAATAGTATGATAACTCTTTACTCAACAGAAATGTTTTGTCGAGTACGGTAAGAGAGTGTCAAAATCTTGTGGATTTTCTATTCATGTAATTTTTAGTAAACTTTAACGGAGTAATGCTAAAGCCAGTGACATGGAAAGGAAAAATGGTTCATCATTTGCTACGTGTCTAAGGAATTTTTTTGCACCTTAGCTGACAAATTTTTCAGGGGACCGAAAGATCTAAGGGAAGAAAAAAGAGGACACCGGTGCTAGTAAATGATTTTGTGTTATGTAATTTAGATTTTTTGTTAATCCTTGTGGAAAAGTTGCATAATACCACTTATGGAGTAATTCCATAGTACAATTTATTAATGGATTTCATTTAGATCAGGTGTGAATTTGTGGTAATTGGATTCTAAGGATATTTGTACTTGAAAGCTTATGAATTATCTGTCAAAGTTTGTGGATAATTTCAGACTGTAATTATTATTTCTTTAACTTTAATCTCTTAAGTTAGGTTATTTCACCCAGTGTTTCATGTAAGTAATTACATGAAGGTGATGTTACTAACTTATGTTGAGTGTAACCTAGTTGAGAATACTAGAGTTTGTACTCCAGAATAGAGATTAACTATTGGAAATAGGTTTATCTCTGAGTACTTGTTTGATATGGAAGTCAGACTAAGAATAATGATTTCCTTGGTTAATATTGTAAGTTAAAGGAACTGTTCCTGAAATTTTTTCCTGTCTTGAGGAGCTTCTAAGGATAGAAGCAGTTTAAGGAGGGAAGAATGTTATGGCCATATTCAGTTAAGGACCTGGAAAAGTCCTAATATGGTAGACCGGCCCTCCAGTACTCAAGATTATTGGTCATGCCATGATTTAATTCCATGTCAAGGCCAGTTTGTGACTAATTACCTTGAGAGGACCCAAACACTCTAATTGAGACATTTGGAGCATTGCATGTCTGTGTGATGGATATAGGCAGGAGGACTACATGAAGAGGTGTGATCTATTTATAGTTGACCTGCATGGGGATTGCATGGTTACATGCACAAAACTCTACTCTCTATATAATGAGGTGGGGATCCTCCCGTCGACATGTTGGTTTAGGTTACCAATTTCTCTCTGCTCCTCTTGCTTCACATGGCATGGCTTGGGGGCTAGATCCAGGTTTGATCTAGGATTGGTTGGGCGGTTTGGCTCCATAGTCTCTCTTATTGTGTTCTCCCATCCTCATCTTAGAGGCAATCCTTTAGGGTCTTTACAGCTTGCTTACTAAGTCTATCTATAATAGTACAAATCATTTCATTTCCTTTCTTGGTTTTAGGTAGTCCAAAGACAAAATCCATGGTAATTTGTTCCCATGGAGATTCGTGAATAGGTAAGGGATGAAGAAGTTATGGGCTATTTAAGCCTCGCTTGGTCCTTGTTGTTGGCATACTAAACATGCATTTACATAATGTCTTGTGTCTCAATGGATGGTAGGCCAATAAAAGAACCTTCTTAAATCTTCAAGAGTGTAAGGTATCCCTCTATGTCTAGCATATGGTGGGTTGTGAATTTCTACACTTATATTGAGCTATAAATTAACAATTATACTTTGTAATATTTCAATCCTCCCAGCAAGACAATGCATTCAGTTGTGGATAGTTCTTCCTCCGTAATATAAAATCATTCTTGGAGTGGTACCCGACACAACCCCTAGATCTTGACATACGTGAGGTACATTTTTTAAAGTCTAGTATCCTGATGTTATTGTAATGGAGTAGTTTTAAGATGTTATTTACCAAGTTGGCCCATTAACTCAATGCTTTTGTTTTTATAGTTTCAATGTCCTATAATACTGAACAATATATATGCGTTTTGACAAGAAATGCTACAAAATTTTACTATCGCATGCAAGATCGCACCCAAGTCCATCAAAAGATTCATCCAATGATGGATTTCTCACCATAGAGAATACTGATTCTCCACCTTGATGGAAATGTAACGATAACTATATAGAAGTAATGACTTGTTTTTAGAAAAGGCTCATTTATAAAAAGAAATCATCACATGATAATGCATAGAAGAGATAGGCATTATAAGAAAAATAGACACAACCGGCTATTATTGAAAGCCACATGTATTTTATTGAATTTGTTAACCATGTACATTCTAGAAAATATTTAATACTATATATGCTTGTAGAGATTTTGGCCTAAACATGCATATCAAAACATTGCAATAAAATCTATGAGAGCATAACCAATTTTGAGTAAGAAAATAAGAATCAATAGATGCACTACAAAGTAATTGTATTGCAGTTTTGCAAATTTTAAGTAAATATTGCACCGTAGTGTTGGTGTTTATGATCTGTTACATGTTTTTCATCCCAACCTTTATGCAATTTTGCTAATTTCCATGCTTGGCTTTAAATCCTTACATTGTAGATGATTCTCTTGTCTTGGTCTTACCTATCAAAGCAACTTGTCAAGCCATACCTAAACAAAAAACTAGAATAGTGAAATTGGAAGTCACTTAAAATGTGCATTACCATTAAAGAGAAATTCACATATACTTACCAATTTTTCATTGACTCAAAAACAAAAGCATGCAGGAATATTATTCCAGCAATGTAACCTCTATTTGATGTGATTCAGTGTCTGATCCTCTTCCACCTTAATTGTTGCAATAATAGAATCATCTTGCTTCACGTGGATTTTTGTAAGATCTTGATCATTCAATGTAAGATCTTGATCTAATGCTTTTCATTCATTGTTAACTTTAGATCATCTTCTATAATAAAATGTTAGAAAAAACATTGGTTTCTCTACATGGTATCTAAATTTCATTGACGATTTATTAACTATGCAATCAATGTTGTCATTACTATTTTTATCCCACTGATCATCTAAGAGGTCTAATAGCATGTCATCCATTAAATCACTAGATATAACATTGTCGTTGTTCTCCGAACATTACATTTAACAAAAAAAAATCTACAAATATTACAAAAGGCAAAAACCAGTGCAATCTATTGATTTTGGAACCTGTGCTATTTTTTATCATAGTTTAAAATGTCCATAAAAAATCGTGATCAAAAGCTCTCTGCTATGGTAGAATCTGTTCACTTGAAAAAGAGAGTACCAATATTGCCCCTTCAATCTTCCACCTAAACCATCCATGGATGGCATGTAAGATGAATCATAGAAGAAAATACAAAAATCCAAAAGTGATCTCAAAGAACGGCTCTTATAGTGAATAAGTCCAATATCATGATGACTAACATCTATGATGCCAGCAAGAGATTGTATTGGTTGCCATTCAATTGTGTTTGATGGATACAAATCTGCAAAAAGAACAAAAATATATATCAAGACAATACATGCATACACATTTGAATAATCAATGTAAGGCTCAAAATCAAAAAAAATTCTATAACTTACAATTGCATTTGAGTCTATTAGTTGAACTTTCGCCTTCCACATTGATTTACCAAGATCTCTAATGTAGCGCATGCATCCCAAAGGGAGCCGGGAACCACGACTTAGCTTCCAGCCTTCAACTCTTGCCATCCAAACCCACTTGACATACAAGCAGCCAACTCGCCAACAACGATCAGACTTAACCAACTTGAAGTTCCGAAAACCAACGTTGAGATCCAACCTGGCGCCATGCCAGTTCGGGGGTCCCGATGTGGGTGACTTCCCTCCAAGCAAGCCGCCCGACATACGTCAAACTTGACCAACTCGAAGCTTCGTTACAAACGAGTAACATCCATTCCAAGCAAGCGGTCAGACTTACATCAGACTTAACCAACTGAAGGCTTCGTCACGAGCGCTGGAAGCCAACCTGGCGGCACGCCAGACTGGACAGCCATAAACGGGTAACTTCCACCCAAGCAAGCCATCCAACTCAGCTGACAGGTTAGAGCCCGTTCCCCAAGAGCTTAACCCATTCACGTTCATGCAAGGAACACTCAGAACCACAAGCCGCGACAGATATGGAGACAACCAGTTCCTGGACCAAATGGTCCCGACAGCATACCGCTGGCACCACAAACCAAATGGTCCCGACGGCATACCGCTGGCGTCCCAGGATACGACCCTCAGCTATGTGCCAACTTAAAAAGTTTGAAGCGGCCTTACAACTGGCGCTTTTACCGAACACTGAAACCCAGAAGGTAATCAGAGTCAGTTTGAGGAAAATCCCACTTTATTGATAAATCTGAGAAGGTTACATTTCAAGTGTGTGACCGACCCTAGTCTCCGGGGAGCTGGCATGCCAAGGCGAGTGCTAGGACAACATTCCAGCAAGGGAGGCTGAGACTTGGTTGGAGCTCGCCCTGAGTCGCAACCCGCACTCCCCTATAGTATTGGTGGGATTCGGCAAGCCCCCCCCCCCCCCCTCGTACCAAGTACTCTACCCAGGCTGGTAAAGCACATTTTTCTCTCTCTAGGATTTTCTCTCTAGAAACTCATTTTCTCTCTCTAGATTTTATTGATTCCCAGACTTCCTTTAATCATGCCTAGATCGTGTGAGGTGATTGCACATCGATCTGAGCTCTCTGGACTTCGCTAGAACCGATCAAAGATTTTCAGCCATAGGAACTTGGCGCCGGCTGGATTCTGGTCACAGTGGCATCGGGAGCGGCGCCGGCATCGGGAGCTGCTGGGACGCTGCTGGCGCCGAGGACAATGCTGGCGCCAGTGGCGCCGGAAGTAAAGCTTATAAAGGTAGCTTTACAACATCCACCCCACCTTTATAAAATCTGATGTCCTCATCAGATGTCAGATTAAAGTAAAGGTGTCTCCCAATTAAAATAAATATACATTTAAGCTACTTGGCACAGTACTCAATTTACTGGCCACTTTTTAGTAACATTGAAGCTGGCACACCACAAGTTGGGAGCTCAGCTCTTTGTACTGAAAAATTACATAACTTGAAAATATCTCTTTGTCTGGAAAAAGCGTAGATTTTATATCGCTTACGTAAAACCCGAGAACCTTATTAACTGGTGACAGAGGCCTTTCTGTGAAATGTTCGCCCCTGTCGCTCCTGACTTTTTGACTTTGGAACTCCTTTGAGCTCCTGATTTGTCCTTGATGCACTTTTGTTGAGCTCCCTGAGCTCCAGATTTGATCAGTTCCGCACAAGTATCAAGGCTCCCTGAGCCGAAGGATTTATCGTTTGATTGCCCACTTTATGGTCCACTCCGTGCCTTGTTGCTTCTGCACCTTGATTTCTCTCCTTGTCCCAGCCTGATCTTGATACTTTTCCATCTTGGCTCTTTAAGGTAGGCAAAGATTGAGTGCTCCGCAATGCACCTCTCACTTAGCTTGAAGTAGCTCTTTGAATCAGCCCAAATGTAACCATTGACCTCGTGGAAAGCCAAAGGGTCGCACCAGTTTGATCCGCATACGAACTATCTCTTCGTGTTTGTTTGAAGCACCATGTCCGTCGCGCAAAACTTGACTTTCACAATTCCATCACTGGTCAATTGCCTCACAGTCAAAACAAGAAGTGTACATCGAGCTTGGCTTCAAGTAGCTCTCTTTGAATCAGACACATGCACCCAGTGTGACAAGGTCCTCCTTTGAGATGGTCTTGCCAACGGACCTTTGCTTGGCCGCGACCATACAAATCGATCACAGAATCAGCCCACATAGAGAACCCCTCCAACTGTTGGCGTCGGGGACAATGCTAGCGCCAGTGGCGCTAGAAGTAAAGCTTGTAAAGGTAGCTTTACAACATCTAAACACATGCTAAACCAAGACCTCTAAAAATTGATCAATCACCAGATGAAACTTTGAAGTCTAAAATTCTACCTTTCCAAAAGCTCCTATAATCCATATTTGATTTTCTTATTTTATGAAAAACACCCCTTGATGAGGGCACTAAAATTTTCTATAGATACGTGGTATCCAGGAGCCAAAAAATTCTGTTTCATTACAAACAAAAACTAAAGCAATATTACTTTGTGGTCTGCAGCTACTACAAGCCATCACAAAGCCAAAAGAGGATAAAAAATAGAGTTTGAAAAAAACAGACGATGAATAAAAAAAAAACAAATTTTCAATAAATGTCACTCGTCTTCCCTAAACCACATATGTTGATCTAACTACGGTTAGTTCAAAACAGACTTATGTTAACCACAAGTGTTAAGCCTTGGGCACTCAAAAAACTTGTGGGCAGCAAGTATAGTCCAATCACAAGTCAAGACCCTACTTGGTAGGAATTTTGAATTTTCAAAAAATATGACCAAATGTTTACAAAAAATTTGACTTGTGGACAACATTATGATATTTCACAAGTGTAAATACATCATTGGGCCATGTGTACATTGAATAGTTGAATAGTCAAAAACAACATCTTGACAAAAGGCCCTTTTGGTGTTCAAACTACTTCTAATGCAAGGCTTTATGAGTTGGTATTTGGTTCATGCATGAACAAACAACACCTTCACCAAAAAATTCACAAAAATTGAAGTGTGACAAACCTTGGCCCTAATACTATAATTATGAACTCCAACAAAAGGTTCCTTCTCTATTTAAGACCACAAAACATGAACTTTACTTGCATGTGAATTATTCTTGAAATTTACTCAATCTTTTCTAAAAGCTAAATGAATTCGAGAAACTCAAAATCAAGTACACGAATGGAAAATGAAAGTACTAACAACATCCACATGAGACGTTAGCTACGTTCATAAAGTTAACTCAACTATTCAGGCTTCTGATTTAGCCCAGATCTTTGTTGAAAGATTATTTCGATTGCATGGACTGTCGAGTGACATTGTTAGAGATAGAGATCCTAAGTTCACGTCACTTCTGGTAAGCAATATTCCATAAACTAGAAGCTTCTCTTAGTTTTAGTTCTTTTGATCATCCTGAATTAGATGGCCAAACAGAAAGGACTAATCAGGCTATGGAAGATATGTTGAGAACTTCTCATAGGCAATCTCATTGGGAAGATTATCTTCCTCTGATTGAGTTTGCATACAATATTAGAAATCATTCTACTACAAGTTACAGTCCTTTTATGCTTATTTGTGCTTTTCAGTCTAGATCTTGTGTTACTGTGGAGGCAAAATCTATTAAGATCCAGAAGGTTGCAGATTTCCTGCATGATATGCAAGAAATGTTGCAAGTGGCTAAGGATAGTATCTAGAGTGCACATAATAGAGCTAGGCACTATGTCAATCTTAAGAGATCTCCCAAACATTTTAAAATTGGTGATTGGATATATCATAGAACTCCAAAAGATTCTAGGACATAATGTACTGGGAAGCATTATAAGCTACCTATCAGATTTTGTGGACCATTCAAGATTGTACAAAAATTTGGTTCTTTAGCTTATGAACTAGATCTTCAAGGAAAATCTATTGCACACTTAGTATTCATGTGAGCTGGGTAAAAATAAGTTTACATGAAAGTGATATGGTTGGATCTAATGAGGATTTATCTCAACCTAGAAGATTTATTACTTAGTGTACCTTCGGAACCTGAGAAAGTGCTCAGATCCAAAGATAAACAATTGAAAAATCAGTCTATCTCTGAGTGCTTAATCGAGTGGAAGGGTCGGACTGAAGATGATGATTCATGGAAGAGAGTTGATAGCATAAGGAAGCATTTCCCTAAGTTTTGTTTCTTAGGCCAGGAGCAATTCAAGGGGGGTAAATGTTACGTCCACATCCTACACATTGGATTCGGCATAATCCTAGACTTGGATACATGGTACTCCAGTGCTCGAGATTATTGGTTACACCAGAAATTGTTTGAACTATCTATCACTTCCTCAATCAACAGTCTATCAACTTTGTGTTTGTCTACGTCGTCGACCTTATCTATTCTGATGAATTTGAAGCCAGAATAAAGTAGAATCAGTTGAGTCAATTGACTCGACATTCTGATTCAAAGGCGATAGGTGTAGCGCATGCACCGAGGGGTCGGCATTTCTCCCAATAGTAAGCAATAAAAAAAGGACCTTTGGCCATAGGATAGAGTACTTATTAATGTTATGTGACTATGTATCATTTCGATTTGTGAAGCTTTGTGAACCATTGTCCTATACTTGTGTAAAGGGTTGTTGCCCACCATCAACAATAAATGTACATCCATCGTTGTAGCTCTCTCTCTCTCTCTCTCTCTCTCTCTCTCTCTCTCTCTCTCTCTCTCTCTCTCTCTCTCTCTCTCTCTCTCTCTCTCTCTCTCTCTCTCTCTCTCTCTCTCTCTCTCTCTCTCTCTCTCTCTCTCTCTCTCTCTCTCTCTCTCTCTCTCTCTCTCTCTCTCTCTCTCTCTCTATGCAATCTTGGTCAAGCAATGAGAGAGCATGTAGAAGTGTGACCCGCTAGCAATATGCTCTTTTATAGGAAAGTTGTTGACTGTCAATGAAGCAATCTGTTTGTATGATAATGCACCTCTAATTGCATCTAAACTAGTTGTATTGGACTTGTTTGAAACTCTGAAGGCCACATGGAAAAGGCCAAGGAACATTGACTACTATGATCATGCTGAGTGCCATAGATTTTGTGTGATTTTTTCCCATGGTTTTTTAAGTGATTGACTTCTAGGAGAAGGTTGCAAAGATGTGTGGATAGTACTCCTATAGCCCACAGCAAGATTTGGTACAATTATATTGACTCTAGCTATTTAATCAAACTCACCTCTCTAGATTAGTTAGTTTCCAAAAACTTACTAAATTAGGTGTAATTTCTAATCAATGCCATCAATGCTCTTGTACTTGGCTTTGATACCATGTCAACATTCAGAAAATGAGGACCAAGAATGGATCGCAAACAGATCCACAAGAGATATTGGGTGTTAGTTTCAAGAGATATTAGTGCACTTTAGATCAATTTTACATCAAGAAATCTAACAAGAACAATCAACAATGATCAAAACTAAGGCCTACTAGTTTCACATGTGTGAAGACATGTACATGTATGGCCTGGAGACAGATAATGAAGTACTAACAAGTTAGAATGTTTAGAAATCACAAAACATCAAGACTAGCATTATAATAACTCAAGATATGCCTCCAAAAACCAAAATCTCACTTCATTGATGATTATGGCCAAACGTGGCTCTATATATACAAGTGTGGGAGCTCGAGCTGCTCTTCTTGTGTGTCCAAGCACGTCAAGTTTACGCAATCTTAAATGAATGTTGCCAATTCCTTGCCCATGAAGGCTCTCTACTTCTAGCTTGAAAATCTGTAAAGTTCTACAATAATTAAGCCCATTGGCAACCTTGTAGATTCTCTCTTGTCAAGCTTGAAGCTTCCTCATTGCTTGTAAGGAGTTTGCAAAGTAGTCTTCCACACCTATGCACTCGAAGTGATGGCATAAGCCTATTCAACATTGAAATTTTTTTCTCTTTCTACTTGTTGTTTTAAAACTAATCTAAGTGGGCGATATTTGTCACGTGCCCTACCTGTATGAAGGATAACTAGTGATCCGATACTGAAATCTTTTGTAAATGGAACCTATCGCTATCATGAAGGTGAAATGTGAGAATTCTGGATGTCTGAAACACTATAGTTGTTGATGCAAATCTGAAGTATTTTTCCTACTATGTGAAGAGAAAATAACCAAATTGTAAACACCTACATTGTTGGATTTTCTTCTATTGTGTGGCATGTGAATCTTTTTGCTATATCTAAAGTTTGAAATTTCAAAGGAGAAAAATGACAAATTTTAGCCATGTTGGCTCTTGCAATATAATGTTGTTGATTTTGCTTGTGTGGAAAAGATCGTGTATGATTATCTTTCAATGTGATATGGAATGAAGACTCTATGTGGATTTCTTTAAATCATTGAAAATCTTTGTGAAACTCCATTAGGAGTACCAACGTGCTCCAATCCAATTATGTCTATGTTAATGTGTTCCAATGGGGGCATAGAGCTCTTAAACATGACTATGTGAAGGCTTAAAGCATGATTATTGTAATCTCGCTTTTTCTCTTAAGTTGTGTGAGATGCAACAGCCCTTTGCGTGGTGGAAGAATGATGAAAAAGGTCATGATGAGAGGGATCAACAATAGCAAGTACATGATCTCCAAGAGTGCGAATTCTCTCAAATGAGAGAACAAGGTCAATACGTTGACATATACAAGGATGAATGTATATTAATTGTTGGTGGTGGGTAACAACCTTTTACACAAGGACAGAGACAATGGATCACTAAAGGTCACAAAGTGGAATGACACATAGTCACATAACATTAATCACTAGTCTATCCTATGACCAAAGGTCCTTCTCTTATTGCTTAGGTGCCATACTGCCAAATTTATTCTTAACACTCCCACTTGATTGTATGTTGTCTAGATTACCTCACAATAAGATAAAAAACAGCACACAACTATTCGTTCACACAATCATTTCCCTCATAGGATGAATTAAATTACAATAATCATGCACGTGATGAAGATTTTATCCCATTTGCTTTGAAAACGAATGATATTTCATAAAAGATTTAATATTTTTAATTTTATTAAGCTTTTCAACTTAATTTCTTTTTAACTTGTGGCAACATTATCATTCTATATAATTTCATCTTTTTTGTACATTGAAGTTTTTCCCATCTTTCATTAATAGTAAGGATTCCATCTTGTAGTTCTCTCTCTCTCTCTCTCTCTCTCTCTCTCTCTCTCTCTCTCTCTCTCCTCCTCGTAGTTATCTTTCTCTGCGCTGATAGCGCTCTTGCAGACCCTTACAATACTTTTCGCCAGCAGACTTTACGCGACTGGAGTCGCTGGATTCAGGAGCCCATGATCCGACTTGTACTTAATCTGCACATGCCTTCTCGAAAGCTTTGTAGTGCAAGGCAAGCCAGCTCTTTAGCGCGATACTCTTGGAAATCTTTAATGATCCATGCACGCTGTCCCTTACTAATAACTATGCGTGCCTGGGTGGTTCACTCCACGACAACTTGCCATGAATGAGCAGAAAGTATACCTCAAAGGCTCAAAACGTTTAGATACAAAATGGAAGCAAATTAGTATAAATCTGGCATCCGACGCAAGGTCGATTGAAGGCACTGCGCGACCGGAACACCGCTTAATTGGTGAGGACTGCATGTACATAACTAGTTTGCCTCAAAACCGTGAGCAGTCATACAAAATTTTACAAATGTGGGTCGATCCTGGCACCTGCCGAGTCTTTCTGTCTAACACCTTTGCGAGTACGAGTGATACCGTGAGACTGCAGTACTGTGTTCTTATTGTTGTTGCCATTAAAAGTTGCTGGATCCAGGGTAGGGATTTGGGAGCAGGTGGGAAGGATGCCGTTACAGGAAATGGTGTTGCCTCCTGCGTGCAGAGAGGGGTGACGAGAGAGTTAGGAAGCAACACTATTTCCTAGGTGAAGATCTTCTATCGTCTACGTGAAGGCAATTCTGTTCATGAGTAACTTAGGTAGGTAGGTAGGCAGTGTGTTATTTCTCCTTTCGTGAGGAGTTCATTGTATCCCTTTTCTTTAAAGGCAGGTTGCACGAGTTGGTAACGGCCAAAAGCCAATAAACAAATGCCACATTATTAAGAAATCTCTTAAAATGGATTAAGAGCAAATATTGAAGGATATGTACAACGTTCTAATAAAAATCTGCAGGAGCACTTCGTATCAATCATGCAAGGAATCTAACACGCCTCTTAGTTCCAAGGGGCTACTTCTTATTGTTGGGGATGTTGCATGAGTGATATATATATATATATATATATATATATATATATATATATACATAGAGAGAGAGAGAGAGAGATTCACAAAGTTTAGCTCAAGATGCGACTTTTCAATTGTGGTGAAAAAAATCTAAAATTTTTGTTGTAAAACTTGTTGCTCATTAATGGTAAGTGAGGAAGATAACATTCTAGAACTGACTCTCTCACACACACACACAATTTGTATACTGATGTATATGCTTATATATGTGTGTGTGTGTCTATATATATATATATATATATATATATATATATATATATATAGAGAGAGAGAGAGAGAGAGAGAGAAAAGATTGACTAGATAAATAAAAAGATGTCACCAATTTCAAGTTAATGCTCTTGAATGCAAGATGTTGGTCTCAAAATACTAATATTATTCCTTACTTTTGGTCTATATTTCCTTGTGATATGTTATGGCATAAGACACTTTATATGCTACTCATAAAGATACAATATATTTTACTCGTAGTTCAAGAGATATATTATATGTCAATACATTGTATATATAAGTAAATTAATTGATGGATTATGATGTAAATGTGTGAGAATGACTTATTTGGTGGATGCTCATCTTTCACCTTCTTCCTTGAACTCAATCTCTACCTCCGCTTATTGTTGAAAATTGTGAGTAATGAGATTGACAATTTTAAAATTAATGTCTAATAGCGAAATGACATTAATCTATCCTTGATCTTGCCTCTACAATTACCAAGCGCCAAAAAAATAGATTATTCCAAACTACTTATTGTCTAAATTAAGAGCAAATTTTTTTACATATTAGAATTTATTGTACTCAACTAAAATGCTGAACTTCAGGGTTTACATTTTTTGAAATAATCAAATTACATAATTTAAATCGAAATGCCTCTGTTTTAGTACTATAAAAATCGAACATGATAGAGCTCAAACTTATGATCTAAGTTTGAGACCAACTAATCACTAAGAAGATTGTTCAAGAATAGTATTCTGTTTTTCAAACTACAAAGAGCACAAAAAAAAAATTCTAAGAAAACTTTGAGTGTACAACTAAGGAGCTTATAGCTATAACTTAATCAGCTTGCCCCTTCTTCATGACCGCCTGCTTTTTATTGAAAAATCATAAAGCCTGTTGTCCTGAAGTAGCATAGGTCCTATTGTTGAGATGCGCTTACTGTCTAATCAGTTTTCATACATAATCACCATCAAAAAATCATCTAAAGTGTGTGATGAGAATAATCGTCTATTTCTATCAGAAAGTGTAGTAGAAGTACTTCGAACAGCACTAGTCGACACGTGTGAGATTTGAATCGATGAAGATTTGAATAATTTGAATTGAAGGAGTGTCGAAAAAAGCTCGAACAAATTTGAATCAAAGATTCGAGGACAAGATGCAGTCTCAATTTGATGAGAAGATGAAAGCTTTGGAAAAGGTGCACACTAAGAGTGACAAAGCAACTAAAAAGTTTGCTAAAACTTTTCCTAGTTGAGAAAATTTTTGGTGTGCAATCTGTGCGGGAAATCACACCATCAATGAGTGTCCAACAATGAAAAGATGATTGACAGATACTATTTGTCATATGTGCAACTCTACGGGACACGAAACAGCTTTTTGCTCATTTAATCATCGGATTATCTAGCAAAGATATGTTAAGCTTCAATATTGGGAACCTACTATCTATAAGGGACCTGATCCTAAGAACCAGGCTCAAAACTTTGGCCTTAGATTTCTTGAACGACTAGCTTTGCTAGCTCCACAAGCACAAAGTCCTCCACCTATGAACCTAATGGAACCAGATTCTTCAGCTGGTAACGAGCAATGGAATTATAGTACTGATCAAGAAATTAGTCCTTTAGAGCAATATGCCATCTATGTTGTCGTGCAACAACAACAGGCTAGAAAATGGACTAGAGCACCACTTGGATGCTTTGCATGTGGTGAATATCACAAAGTTGCGGAATGTCCAAACAAAGGAAAGTTTGTCCCAATCTGTCGAGAGTGCGCTTATGGACATTGTTACAAGGATTGTCCAGCAAGACCAAAACCACTGTCGGTAACTGCTCCATTGAATATGATTACAATCAAGCAAAGATTAGCAGCTCAGCCTACTAAACCAAGTGTACCATTGATGGTTGTTACCAAAGCTCAGAAGCAGAAAGAAGTTCCAGTTGATCCAGCACCTGGATCTAAAAGATATTCTGAGATCAGTGATTGAGCATACAATACCCTTGATGCCAGATGCAGTTCCAAAAGTCGCAAGATTCTATCACTGTAATCCAAATGTTACTGACTTTATCAAGAAAGAGTTACAAAGATTACTTGAATCAATCTTTATTTACGAGATTGAGCATACTAAATGAGTTTCACCAATTGTTGTCATTTCTAAGAAGAGTGGGAAGATGAGAATTTGTGTGAATCTCAAAGCCTTGAACAAAGTGATGCAAAAGGATCACTTTTCGTTACCCTTAACTGAAAGCCTATTGGATCGCCTTGTAGGAGCGGAAGCCTACAATTTTTTGGATGGATTCAATGGATATAACCAAGTTAAAATTGCACCTGAACAGCTTTTGCAACAGAATGGAAAACTTATGCTTATAAAGTTATGCCATTTGGACTCTGTAATGCACCTAGTTCATTTCAGAGAGTGATCCAGTTTGCCTTCAAAGACTACTTGCAAAAATTCCTTAAAATTTACTTGGATGATCTCGGAGTTCATAGTGCTGATACAGACCATTTGGATTGTTTGGAAAAAGTATTTGAACATTGCTGCAAGTACCAAATCTCTTTCAATCTAAAAAAATGTCAGATTTGGGTTACTCATGGAGTTGTTCTTGGACATGTGAAATCAAGACATGGCATTGCTACGGATTATTCAAAAATCAAAGTCATTGCGGAGCTACTGCCACCAGGTTCATAAAATGAAAATTACAAATCACATGGCACTTTATGTGATCTTGATTTCTGGCTAACGATCGAAGAAATCTCAGTCACGATCAAGTAGATAAAGGTCCCTGATAGCCGAGTATATAGGTCCTACAAGTTGAATGCATAGTGTAGGGCACTTCTGCCAAAAATAGGCACACCCATTGCAGACGAGAGTTTTCGGACATGGTATCAGAGCAGATTCATTAGATACACAATATGGCTACTGTGATTCAAACTAGGATTGCAATCAATCTTGATCGTGCAAACTATCGAGTATGGAAGTTCAAGATCAAAACACTCTTAAAGGGTGAAGGGATATGGTCAGTGATCGATCTCACAAAAGAAAAGCCTCCAAAGGAGACCCAAATTGGACAATCAAATTTCATGTTCATAATGATGCATCAAAATATGCTATTGATTCAGTTTTGACGCAGCCAAGAGAATATAAGAAAGACTATTCTATCATATGTGCTAGTCGACAGCTTACTGATTCTGAGAAGAATTACTCTACAACAGAATGAGAAGTGTTGGCAATGGTTTTTTCCATGAAGAAATTTTGACATTATCTAATGGCGATGCATTTTGCATTTCATAGCAATCATCAGCCATTACTTTATTTAGTAAACAAGACATATAACACGGGATGTATTGCAAGATGGATACTACTACTCACTAAATTTGATTTTGGAGTTGTGGTTCGAAAAGGTAAACAACATTATCTTGCGGATCATGTCTCAAGAATGGAGACATCACCAGTCAACACTGAACTGGATGATGAACTACCAAATACTGCGTTATTTTATGCTGAAGCAGTACCTAAGTGGGTAGCGGACATTGTTGAATATTTGATGTTAGGCCAACCTAACGACTCTCTGACAAAAGTTTGAAAGAAACAACTGATTATTAAGGCACAAGCTTATCAATTGATTGCAGGCAATTGTATCGTTGCGGAATGGATGATATTTCAAGAAGATGTGTTTTACTGCATGAAGTACCTGATCTTATCACATTTTCACATGATGGGAGGTGGACATTTTTCAACTGATATCACTGTTCGAAAACTTTTACAATCAGGGTGTTGGTGGCCTACACTTTAAGGATACATAAATTTTTATTCAGTCATGTGATGTATGTCAACAAGCACGTCGTCCTCCTACGAAGTAGAACTATGAACCTTTGCATCTAGTCTTGTCACAACCAACGTTCGAGAAATGGGGACTTGACTATGTTGGTCCTATCCATCTTGCGGCAAAAGGATCTCAAGCCAGATATATCATCGTAGCAACTAATTATATGACCAAGTGGGTTGAAGCAAAAGCAGTTAGAGTTGCTGATGCAAAGTCTACGGCTAAGTTCTTGTACGAACATATCATTGTTAGATTTGGATGTCCTATTGAGATCATAAGTGATCATGTCAAGATCGTAAGTGATTGTGTCGAGATCATAAGTAATCGTGGAACACCCTTTTTCAATGAAACGATCAAGTGTATGTTGAAAGGCTTTTCCGTTATTCATCGGTTTAGTACTCCTTATTATCCGAGGGGTAATGGACAAACAAAATCTTCCAATAAGAATCTTTGCAACATTATCACATAAATAGTTGCACCAACTCATTTTGATTGGACACATAAACTTCATGCAACGTTATGGGCATTCAGAATTGCTTATAAAGTTAGTACGAATCAGACACCACTTCAACTTGTCTATGGTCAAGATGTGGTTATGTCGATTGAATTTTTGGTACCATCTTTACGCATAACAGCAACGGAACAGTTGGATGATGCAAAATCTTTAACCAATAGGAGGAGATCCCTATCATCTATTGTGAAAACCAATCAGCCCAATCACTTGCAACTATTCCTACATTCCATGCAGGAGAAAACACATCGAGATTGCTCATCATTTCGTGAGGGAGAAAGTGCAAGCCAAAGAGATCAAGCTCCAACATGTGTCATCATCAAGTTGCTTGGCTGATTTGTTTACTAAATCTTTACCTAAATATTCATTTGTCAAGCTTAGATCTTCAATTGGAGTGATTGATAAAAGTATTGCTGTTTCCAAGGCTAGATTTGAGGAGGAGTGTGAAAATTGTCTACATTGGCAAATCTAGCCATGTAGAATATTGTATATTTTGTCAATATTTTTTGTTAGTCACTTGAATGGCCAAAGTGCCACTTGTCATTCTATGCTCTTACAATTCTCCATATGAAACTTTTTCAACATTGATAGAGCATATCTAGATTGACTTATAAAAGCATAATCATGACAAAGATGAATCGCAGGCCTAGTATGTAGTGTAGTTCTCATAGGTCTTGCATTTTAAACTCACTACCAAGTGCACTTTTAGTCTCTTCTACTAACTTTATGAAACTTCCACATAGGATGATGTCATCTACATAAATGATGAGAATGACAAGTTCACTAGCAACAAACTTTAAGTACATAGAAGGATCATACTCACTTAGGATAAATCCAAGTGAGATGAGAAATGAGTTGAGTCTTGCATACCATGATCTTGGGGCTTGCTTAAGCCCATATAGACTTTTGAAAAGTAGGCAAACTTTGGATTCTTCACCATGCTTGATGAAGCCTTATGGTTGCTCCATATATATCTCCTCCTCAAGGTATCCATTAAGAAAGACTTTAGAGACATCCAATTGGAAAATCTTCCACTTGAAGTAGTAAGAAAAAGAGATGATGATTCCTATAGTCACCATCTTTGCAACATGTGCAAATGTTTCTTCATAGTCAAGGCCTTGGATTTGAGCAAATCCTTTTGCACATAGCCTTGATTTTGTGAATTTCACACGTGTGGAGTGTCCACCACATGTGATTGTGATCTCCTAAGGTGTGTGGATGCACAATGATCAAGATTAGATTGAGATTCAAGATCTATCTTACTCTCAATGGCAAAAACACACTACTACATGCATTAACTCACTTTCAAAGTACATACACACGTGTGGGAAGTACTCCAAAATAAAACTAAGTAAAATTAAGCTCCTCTCCTTGGGTAGAGACAGAATACTACCAATAGCTCTCGGGTAGAGAGAGAAAACTAGAAAACCACTTAGACTCAAAAACAGCTAGATCTCCAAATTGTATCAATCAAAATGAGAAGTACAATGATACTATAGATCCACAAGCTCTCACAATGCTCAAACATGATTGAATCACACTTTTGCAACCTCTTAATCCTATTGGACCATTGATCCATTCACCTCTTGATTCTATTGGACCATTCATGGTTCCACCTCTAAATCCTATTGGACCATTCATGGTTCCACCTCTAAATCCTATTGGACCTCTTGAACTTCATCAAACAAAAGCATTACACTTGTCTGCTATCCATTTAATTCATGATATTTCGTCGTGTGTTTAACCCGAGCTTGCCTCCTACACTACTTTGGCTCAATAGTGGCATTACATGTGGAATTGGACAATTTGCCATCTATGCCAAATTTGACCCTATCAACATCCTACACCAAGATGCTTGA
Organism: Diphasiastrum complanatum; assembly: GCA_029204225.1. Lineage (NCBI taxonomy): Eukaryota > Viridiplantae > Streptophyta > Lycopodiopsida > Lycopodiales > Lycopodiaceae > Diphasiastrum > Diphasiastrum complanatum. The sequence goes on from CM055093.1 coordinate 57,611,479, forward strand.
TACAAAAAAGTATAAGACCCCTACAACTAACATAGATAACCTTTTTGCATTTCTCACATCTTTGAGCTTGTTGATGGTGCCATCATTGTTGTACTTGATTCTAAACACCCATTTGCATCCAATAAAATGCTTGTTGGATGGTGGATCCACTAGCTCTCAAGTATTGTTGGTGATCAAAGCTTCATACTCATACCACTCCTTTTATTGGAGTGCATCTTGGACACTTTTAGGCTCTTCATGAGAGATAAAAAAAATGCATAATTGGTGGATTCAACGTCCACTTGCTTGCCTTTATCAATGTATAGAGCCTCTTGGGATCGAATCTCTCTCTCAAGGATCTTCTTGGTGAGAATACATGAGGACGATCCTCCTCAAACCTCGACCACATCACTTCTTGATTGTCATAAATATAGAAAATAGAAGATGCATCATGAGATGCCTTGATCTTAGCCTCATCCAAGATAATATTCTGGTCTTCATGAAAAGTGACATCTCTACTTTCAATAACCTTGGAAGTAGAGAGTATGTAGACTCTATAAGCCTTTTTGATAGATGAATATCCCACCATAGCTCCTTTGCTTGAGCTAGAATCATCCTTCTTTCTAGTCTCCAAAGAATATGTGCAAAGAAAATACATCCAAAGATTCTAAGGTGATCTACCTTAGGCTTCTCTTTATATAGCATCTCATAAGGTGTCTTTCCTCCAAAAGCAAGATGAGGGAGTCTATTGCAAAGATAATTGGCACAATTGATGGCCTCTCCCCAAAAATCCTTAGGCAAGGATGCCTCAATTCTCAAAGCTTTGGCACACTCACATAAGCATCTATTCTTCCTCTCGGCCACCCCATTTTGAGAACCAGCATAGGCACAAGAAAACTCTCTTTTGATTACTACTTGCTCACAAAAATCATGGAACTTGTTGGAGACGTACTCTCCACCACCATCACATCTCAAAGCTTTGACTTTGAAAGAGAATTGCTTTTCAACATAAGCTTTGAACTTGAGGAAATAATCAAGCACCATAGGTTTTGAAGATAGAAGATACAACCACGTAAATCTTGTGTAGTCATCAATAAAGGTGACAAAACAAGTGGCTCCTCCCTTGCTTTTGTATGATGAGAAATGCACATCCGAGTGCAACAACTCCAAAGGATGTGACGTCTTGATAAAGATCTTGGATATGGGTCCTTATGTGACTTGGCAATTGCACATGCTTCACATGGCTTGATCTCCTTGGATAGTGTCTTTGGCAAGCCAATAGCTTTGACTTCTTTGACCACATAGATTTGTCGTTAGGATGGCCCAATCTTCTATGCAATAAATCTTCTTTGAAAAGCTTGGTCACATATGCAATATCACAACAGTTTGCACTCTCTCTTGGATCCAATATTTGTAGATGCCTCCAAATCGAGATCCACAAGCAAGAATCTCATCTTCTTTCTTGATTACACAAGTGTCAATATGAAATTTGAAATCAAGGCCATTATCCACACTTATAAGATTCTTAGTGAGCTTTGGAACAAAGAGCACATTATTGAGAGATAGAACTTTTGAAGATACAACTTTCAAGGGAATACTCCCCACTCCTTCAATTTTGCATTCACAATCACTTGTAGTGTATATACCATCCTTTTTTAAAGGTGAAGATGAGAAGCTTGTACCATAAGAGAGCCTTCTCCATCACTTGTACTTGCATTACTTTCTTTCTCATTAGATATGTTGGAGTGCTTGAATTGATTCTTCTTCTTGAAACAATTAGTGGCATAATGGCCTTTCTTGTCACAAAAGAAGCACTTGATCCTCTTTTTCTTCAATTTTGATGTAGAGGCTTGAGGTGTATCCTCCTCCTCTCCATCTTTGTCCTTGACTTTGGCTTTGTCTTTGGAGAATTGTTGGTGTTGACCTTTGCTCCTCCCTTTGTGCTTGTCTTTGACAAATAAGGCTTTGCCATCTCCATCATGATTGATTGAAAATTTGTCCATCCTCATAAGCTTGTTCTCTTGTATGAACTCTTCAACAAGACTATACATCTTGTAAGGCCTCCAAACTTGGTAGCTCTTCTTTGATGGCATAGGATTGGACAATATTATCAAACTCATCTTTCAGTCATTGAGGATGACTTGCACTAGCTCACTTTGATTTATGTGGTCTCCAATGCATGAAAGCTCTCTATGGATGTCTTTGACTCTCAATACATAATTGGAAGCACTCTCATCACTCCTTTGGCAACTTTGGAAGATTTGATTCCTTAGAGTGAGGAGTCTAGAGGTATTCTTGGCCTCATAAATGGATTTGAGTGTATCCCAAGCCTCCTTGAGCGATGTGCAAGCACCAATTTCTCTCAAAACTTCATTTGAGGCATTCATCTTGATATAGTGAAGAGCCATTCTAGCTCTTTTCTTGTACCTTTGGGCTCCTTGAAGCACTTGAGGCTCCTCCTCAATCCCAAGGACAATATCCATTACATCTTGGAGGATCAAAATTGACTCCATCTCTACCTTCCAAATAGAGTATTTGGAGGTAGTTAGTCTCTCACTTGATTCCAATAGGAAGCAATGGAGGCCATGAAAAGTTGAGTAGATGTCTTGTAATGGACTACAAAGTGTTGCTTATCTCTCAATGATTGATCCAATAAATGTGTACTACCCACTCCAAGATGAGATCTTGCAACTAGGTGTGAGATCAATCTCACTAGCTCTACCAATCTCTCTCAAACTAGATCAAAATTTCAATCAAAGGTGAAGTATGGACAAAGTTTGGGTCAACCTCTTTAAAGCATGTGGAAAGAACTCAAAAAATTCACAAATGAATCAAATACAAATGGATTGCATTAAACTAGTGGCTATGACCTCAAAAAATTGTCTAGATCTCAAACAGACAAGATTGGCAAGCTTTTTCTTGAGTTTTTGTATCAAACAAGCAAGATATGAGTCAAACCAAATGTGTCCAACCAGATTGGGTTTCCGACCCACCTTGATTCAAATGGCTATAACTTTTGATTGGCACATCCAAATGATCTAAAACAAATTGCAACAGAAACTAGACTTCTCTAGCTTTCTAGCAAGCTTTCTTGCGTAGATTCTCGGAGGAGAATCAAAAAGTCAAAGTTGGCCTATCCTCACACGTCTGAGCACTGAATTCCGTATAGTTCCAGGCCAAGTCCAATCAATGTGATTATGACCTCTCTTGATCCTAAAATCACAAAAAGGAGATGCAACTACACTCTTTAAGTCTTGATTTCAAGGAGAATTTTCACATCACTCTTGATGTATGCATGGACATCTAAGGTAGGATCTGATACCATGTTGAATTTCATACGTGTGGGAATGCCCAAAAGTGTGATTATGCTATCCTAAGACTTGGTGATTGCACAAAAATCAAGTATACATTAAAATTCAAGATTATCTCAAAAAACTAAGGCAGGAGCACTTTGTAACATGCATAAATCAAACATACAAGTAAATTCACACGTGTGGAGACTTGTCAAAGATAAAACTAAGTGTGGAAAAGCCTTGCTCTCAGGTAGAGAGAGAAACCAACAATCAATTCTCGGGTAGAAAGAGAAAACCAATTTGACTCAGAATGTAGCAAATCTCATTAACTCCAAAAAAAACTCCAGTACAAATGAACCTATCACATCCTCTAATAGGAACTCGAGGTAGGGAGTGCTTGATTTGGACCCCCTTTTTTCCTCCTCTAAATATGATTGGTTGAGTGACTTATGAGTCCTCAAACTTGATTGGACCAAATTGGTGTAAATCTCTCTTCACTAGATTTCATGCCAACACATAGGGATGAGTCACGCATTGTGGCTAAGCCTCAATTGTGACCTACAACCTAATTAGTTGCCCTAGTTGGATAAGCCTAAACAATATTCCTCATTAGTATAAATAGTTGATCATTAGAAGAACGAACAATAGAATTTTAAGTTGATGTTTGTACTTTGAATATTGCTAGTAGTGCTTATTGCATATTCAGTCCTTCATGTCCCAAGTACTATGCTTGTCAAATTTTACATGATTTGAAGGTCTATAGCTTTACTCGTAATTTGAGCTACAAAATTCGAATGTTTGTATTTCTATTTAAAATATGAACAATAGGAACCATTAAATTTGAAGCTCCAAGCATCAAAAAGATGTTACAATTTTCTTGAGTTTTTGAATTGTCACCCAAATATGGCTCGAATTTCAATCAAATTTTTTCAAATTTTTCTCAAATTTTACTCAAACTTTTTTTTGAATATTGTTCGACTTTTATTCAAACATCTTCAATTCAAATTTGTTCAAGCTTTATCTAACACTTTGGTTCAAATTATTTGAATCGTATTTGAATTTTCCACTTCTAGTTAATGTACTTCAAATGGCTGCAACAACATGAAATAGTAACAATCTAATCAAATAATGTTTAAGAATGTGTGTGTGTGTGTGTGTGTGTGTGTGTGTGTGTGTGTGTGTGTGTGTGTGTGTGTGTTCTTCAATTAAAAAATGTGTTTCTACATCTAACTAATGTACTTCAAATGGCTGCAACAACATGAGATAGTAAAAAATGATAAAACAATGTTTAACTATAGGACAAAGTTTCAAAATAATTGACATATCTGAGAGATTCTGATGGCCACCAATCGAGCTTTCCTTCTATGCTCCCAACCGCTTAGTACTTGATTTTCAAAATCCATTTGCAATCAACTACATATTTGTCTATAGGCAATTTGACAATAGTCCAACTCTTGTTCTTGATTAGAGAAGTGTACTCTCTGTCCATTGCTTCTCTCTATAGAATAATACTTACACTTTCTCTAATACTAGGGGAGATTTAAAAGCTACATAGGAAGAGATTTGGTCTTTAAGAGTATCCAGGTTTCAAGTTATAATTTGAAAATCAAAGAGCTTATTTTTACTTCTTCACAAATCATAAGATGGGCTTTGTGCTCTAATCAAACCTCTTTTCAACTATTGCGTATTGAGAGGATCTCTTTTCTTCATACTACTTGGAAATCTTTGGGCTCTCTTGTGCATATGATGAAAACAAATCTTAAGATTTTTTAAAAGAGCCAGCAAGATAGCTAAAAGATATTCACAACAAAAAAAAACTTGTATATATTTCTAGTATTTAATAGAAGAAAAAAAAGTTCTCCAAGGTTGTACAACTAACATGAGCAACTTCTTTTGAACACCACAACTACCTCTATATATCATGTCAAATTACATTCTTGAAAACTACCTTATTCTACTCCCCAACAATGGCACAAAAGGGTTAACAATAATGTTCACACCATGACATCTCCAAAGTTCAAGCACACAAGTTCGCCATTGCGAGCAATTTTATATGGTATACTTTAGACATAACAAGAAATTATGGCCCCAACAAACCACTAGTATAGATATGATTGTGTACTTTTGAAAGATGTCATTCCCACAAGATGAGGCTCAATGTACTTCAAAGGACAATGCATGCTTAAAGATGTAGGTCTAGAAACCCAAGATAAGGAGCATCTTAGGTGCCTTTTCTCGATACAGCAATACATGAGGATGTATCATTATCAAAGTATTTCCAAGGGTTAACAAGAGCAACTTGTTTTGACACCACCACACATTAAACTACATTGTATCACATGCCTTCTCACATAGTCCAGAGAGTATGATTAATAGTGTGACTAAAGAATCAGTTAGTTAATACTACCTCCAACACTTGAAACAAAAGGTTTCAAATCATTGTTTGTGATGTGACGTCTCAAAACCTGAAGTCCTCCACAAGTATCAAAGTTTACATGTCCAAAATAAGACGTCCATGTAAGAGTGTTTCAAACACTGAACCTACAAGCATACTTTTGAGTCTAACCATAGTGACCAGGGAATAGGAGGAACGGGAACAAAAACATCCCCCAGAATACAGGAACAGAAATGGGAATGCCACACATTTGCACTCTCAAACATTTGAAAGTTTAATCAAGTTATAAATTTTCAAGCAAAGAAATAGACTTGTCATACAAAATGCTACCCGAATTGGTATGCACTCACACTCCACATAGACTCACATTACTTCATTCTATCATTACCAAGTTCATGAATGATTTCAAAAATATTGCATTGAAATTGCTACATTTGCTTTCAGAGGCATGTATTACCCCACACAGATACTGCAAAATGGTTTTGTTTCCGCCCTACAAACCAATATACACACACACACAGCCTCCTGGGTGCCTGAGTTTTTTTAAAATACTTTTGCTACACCCTTGCACAAGTCAAATGGTCCAGAAGAAGAACCAAACAAAACCAGAAAGATCAATGGAGAGTTGCCCACGGTGAAGTCACAGAACAAGAGTTGAAAATAGAATATGGGCTACACTTATAAAAAAGTATGAACAATGCACAGGTGTTTTAAGTCCTATTAGTCTCGTCAGGAAAAAAATCATGATCTCATGGACATTGCAGATTTGCAAATCCAATTATCTAAGGGACAAAACATCAGAAACCTTGAGCCACAATGCCTCCTTGACACTTAACTTCATAATCAGCAGAATATCATTGCTACTTAAGTTGCAGACTCGAAACTAGCTTTCTATTAATTAATTAAGGCACTCTCACTTTGTCCAGCATTCCACAGCATTTATGAATATTTTTGGAGCAATTTCAATAGATCAAATGACCTCAGCATTTCTTAGTGATTCCATATCCTTTCAAAGCGATGAGTGTCCAGAATAAACTTGTGCCACAAATCGAGAAGAATTTAAAGTTCTCCAAACCTACAACGAATGCACGTCTTGATGTAAGAATTAATGTCACTATCTTTGTACATGCGCCATGATTGTCAGAAAGTTGCTCCTGAGCCTCATCACGCTTATGCAGTCGAAAATATTACCTTCTGTGCATAATTTACAAACATTGTATTTATCATACGTTGAGTTCTATTGTACACTTCCACAGAAAAAGAAAACTTTTTTTACTTCCTCTGTACAATTCGTCCACTACGACTCGTTACATTGACCAGAGTACCAGCAGTTTGATTGTGCAAAGCAGCCAACTCCCTAACACGAGCTAGAATAGGACCTGGAATTGAGACTGAGAAATGCCTTTTCCTATTCTCCCCCTGCAGAAAAATAGAGTTGAATGTCTCTCTCTCTCTCTCTCTCTCTCTCTCTCTCTCTCTCTCTCTCTCTCTCTCTCTCTCTCTCTCTCTCTCTCTCTCTCATATATATATATAAAGGTTTCAAAGCAGCAGGGAAAGAACCTGTTTAGCAGATTGTAACTGAGCACGACTTGCTCTTAACAGATTCCGCCACTTGTCCTGTCAAAGCAGCATAATAATCAACTTGGACCCAAAATTGAGAAGTCACTCAGAAAGAAGGAACACTAGTCCTTCAATAATAGGACTTCTGCAAGTATTTCTGTACCTTCAAGTCAACTGCAGTACGATAGCTAACTGATGAGAATGCAAGTTTTTTTATATCAGCCCACTTTCCACCACCACATCTAGCTACTCCTTCAACAAGTGTCATGACCTCACGAAGCGTCCATGGCCGATGGTGCTTCCTCCTTGTTCCCCCATTCGGTGTAGGTACCGTAGCTACAAGGTCACTGTTGTTGATCAATCTACCCTCCATATCTTCGGTTTGCATATTGCCGTGTTTTTCATCAGGCATTGTTTGTGAAAAGCAAGGACCTTGATCCATGTTTTCATCATATGAGTCTAGAGTTTTGTTCTGGCGACCACAGCATAGTAGATACATCAAGGAGGGATTGTCAGCACTTACATGCTTCAGAAAACTGAGATACACCAAAGAGTCACTCTTTACTCTTATAACTGGAAAATCAATATGCAAATTTTTGAAGGACACTTACAAAAGGTAACAGGTATTGCAGCAAAGCAACTAGTTCTTATAGTACCTTATTTTCACCAGAAGTTGAAGGCAACTTCAATTTAGCTTTGCGGACATTATTGTCAGTGCTGTGCTGATAGATGCGCGTTGAGCGAGCCATCTTCACCAGTTTGGCCGCCCTTCCATCAGCTTTTCTCTTCTGGTTAAGCAGAATGAAGATGGAGGTTTGTAGAAAAAAAAATTTACCTTACAATACATGATGGTTCAGCATATCACAGCTCATTAAAGCATAACTGGTTTGTTTACTATGCCATCTAATTTAACCCAGAGATGTGTGACAATATTGTAATGTGCAACCAAATACACATCAAAGCAAGATAGCTTATTGGTAGATGTTGGAGGCTATCATGTCCCTTTCTGTGTTCTCTCAACAAAGGATAGAAAAATCATATGCAGCTGATAAAAGACATACTTTAGAGTGAGTTTATACTCGTGGAAATATCAATCCTGAAATCAATCATAAAATTGCAAGGAGATGCTTATCCACACATGATGCTACTGAAACCGTACCAAATTTCCCGAACAAGGCACAAACTTTGAGTTCATATATTACATTACATGGATCAACTGGAGGTGTAGATTGAATTTTCATTCTATGATATTATGACTGACTTTCATTATAGGATCATGAAACAGTAAGTATTTCCTATTTTGGTATATGGCTTTGCAAGCATTATCTTTTGTACTCAAAGGATAGCTGCTTTTTGTACCTGCATGCAATTCTTATGAGAATAAGCTAAAGCACTGATATAGAATTCTCAGCAAGTTTCCCTCCTACCATGTTGCCTGAATCTAGAAGAGCTTCTAAGAAGGGGTTTCTAGGACATTGGCCTAATCACAATTCGAAAAAATAAATTTGCAATTCTTTATATGTTAAAGAGCTTAGCAGACTATACTTATACTATCAACTCAAACCAAATATTGACCATACAAAATTCGAGAAGACAAGAGGCATTCAATTATGAAGAGGAGCCTAAGAGACTTACTTGGATGTTGCTACGAATTTTACTGCGACTACCCTCGGAAATACCAGAATGAGAAGAAGCGTACAAGCTTGAACTTCTCAAAGACCTTAACCTGCTGACATCAGTAGCATTATCAACTATGGTGCTTGAGGAAAGCCTCAAGCCTCTTTTCGTGGATGTCTGTAAAGGACTGGAATCAATTGTTGAGATCAAAGTGCCTACATTCCCAGTTGGACTCATCCCATCAACTTCCTCCTCAAGGTAGCGCTTATTGGGCTTGCGCTGCCGCTTCCCCTCCATGCTTTTCAGTTCAATGGTCAAAGTCAAATGGCTATCACTCTCTGATTTGCATAAAACTGAGGAATTGCCACCAGCAATATCATATGCAGCAAAGCTTCTTAAAGGCAACACTCCAGGCAAAGATCCACCATTACTATCATTTCCACAATCAGCAACCCTATTTGAGGAATGGGCATGAATAGTCTCAACCCACCCTCCATATAAACCCTTTTCATTGGCCCCGGAATAGGAGCATTGGACATCAGGCTGCTCAGCAGAAGTTGGAAATTCAACTCTAGCCTGCAAGGTTGATTCCTGCACGATTGGCGCCTGACCTTTTCCTCCAAGTCTTTCATCTTTGTTGGTTGTTTCATGAAGCCTGCTCATACCCATTGATATCTGGCGTTTTAACCAGTGCTTATCTTTAACAGATGTTTCTCTTCCAAAGGTTGTTCTAAAAGCTTCATGTAGTTCCCTGATTGAGAGGTTATCCAAAGAAATAGTAGCTTTTGGTTCCACAAGACCTTCTCCAGCTATAGCTACTTTGGGCATGAGGGAGGGAGTGACATGCATAACTGCTCTCTTACGTGTATGGATTGACAAGCCACGATTTGAAGTTCTAGGTGACAAAGCTCGCATCTTTTCATGAACATCACCACTATCCAAGAGTTCTGGAGTTTTTGATCCAGCTGAAAGCAGATCAGTTGGTCCTTCCCTGGTAGGATTAGGAGCGTGAAAGAACCCAGGAGAGAACTCGTTCCCAGCATCAGCACTTAAGTATTTGGGATTTGGACGGCGTTGCCTTTTGTACTTTGCACTGCTACGACTGAAGTTCGAATATAAGAAGGTAAAATCTCCCTCATCAGTACTTCCACTTGACCTCTCCACACTAGACCGTTGCTGCTCTTGAGTCTTTACTTTTGAAAGCATGGCATCAAGAACCTGAATTTAGAGAAAATCAGACCCAAACCATCATGATATGACAGATCAAAAACAGCAAACATCCAAAAACTCATGGTCCATACTGAACAAGTACAAACTGCTGAAAAGAATAAGAAATTCTGTTCTGGCCCCTATACCTCAAGTCGAGCAAGCAATCTGCTCCTTTCTGCTTCAAGATCCTCTGGCACTAAGGGAGGAGAACAATAAAAAGAGGTTAGTGATTCAAAAGAGAATCAAGGCTCTCAAAGTGTGTGAAAAGCTTAGCAGGGTGAGTGAATTTCAGAGTAATTCTACATTTGAAACTTGTTTTTACGCCAGATCCGAACAGTACTTGAAGCTTTTTGTAATTTTTTTAAAAGCTTTTGAACTTTTGAAGTCACTAAAAACACAGCAGAAAACTTCCAAGGGTACCGTATCTGGTGCAAGATATGTTTCCCTCATTGCATGTGATTATAAGCTACTACTATGCTCCAGTTTACATAAAGAAAATCGACATGATCTGTTGGTTGCCTAAGATAGCCTCTATGGCTTCTCTATACTCTTGCCCCAAGGGTGACCTCGTAGTGGGAAGCCTTCCACATTGTCGTTAAGCCTTATTTGGAAGAATTTTTGAATTCTTACCAACTATTGCTACTATAAGCTGATTTTCCAGCTTATGGACAGCTCTATAGTTTCCACGAACTGCAGTTCGAATTGAACAAATCTTTTGGAGCCGCTTCGAACCAGGGGAAAACAAAGCACCCGATTCATTTTTTATTACTAGTTTCAAATTCTATAATGATATGAATTTTCAGTATTGTGATTGGTGTTTGAACTTTTATCACTTTTGGTCTGCTAATGATCCATGAAGTTGGAATTTGTTTTCAAAATATATCATTCATGTTTGTTCAATTGCGTTAAGTATTTGTTCACAGCTCAAACCTACCAACCTTGATTCTCAAATTTCAATGCACAAACATGTAGACAGGTCAATAGTCATGAACACAATAGTTACTAGTAGGAAGCATAAAAGGCAATCTTTCTCCAATTACTAGTCTCCTCGAATTCTTCCCTGAATATGCCAGTTACTCATCGTTGCTCGGCACTCCCTACAAGACAGACACCGGTTTTCAAGGCGAGAATAGTGCGTTAGGCTAGACTGCGCGCATTATGACAAGGCACAAATCAGTGGCTTGTGCTTTTCTTGTATGGAAAAGGGGCATCTTTCAAAGGAACACCCGAACAAACATAAGAGGGTAGGCCCATCTTTCAAGGCACCAAGTAACTCTAATGTCTCTCGCGTTGATTTATCCTCAATGGATGGATGCCACAGTTTGCGAGAATTGTTGCTTTAATACAATTGTATTTGGCTCCCAAAACCTCATTATGATGAATGGGTGTGTAGGGCACCAAGCTGTGAATGTACTATTTGATGATGGTTTTGCAAATAACTTTGCTTAATCAAAATTGGTGCAGAAACTTCAGGTAGCCACCACACCAAGTGGCAAGTAATCACCAATATGTGGTGAAAATGGCAGCAAGAGGTGATCATCAAATTTAGTACCAAATTGTTTCTCAACTACATTAAGAATCCAAGACTATGTTGAACCTCTAAACTTTCATATTATAAATTTAGATAAAGTAGATACAATTTTTGGTAAAGAGGGCTTTACTGCAAGAATGATCCCTTAAAAAAGAATAAGAGATATAATCTTCATAGACGATCATGTTAATCCAAGTCTAAACATTGTTTTATCTCAATTGCCTTTGGAATCACCTCTTGATAACCCCTTAGCTGCGGACTCACCTAAAGATAGCGTGTTTAGGAGGCTTAGGCAAGAAATTGGCGACGTTCATCTTGAGTGTCTACCTGAATGTCTATAGAGTTGACATAGCAATAATTAACGTGTAAGTTTGTGACGGTCACTTGCCATATTTGACGGCAACTTTCTCTCTTTAGCTTTCTAGCCAGTGGGCCAATCTTTTACGAGCCCCGAAATTACTACTTAACTAGTTCTCTTTGTACTTGAATAAAAACAATGTGAATACACAGTTTGTGTGTGTGTTGGTGTTTGTGTGTGTATTGGTGAGCAATTATGTGTTCTCTTGTCTTGAAGAAGCCTTTCAAGGTTCTATGGTGATTGCGTCGATCTATATTGTAATTGTCAACTTGGTATCAGAGCGAGGTTACAGCAATCACCGGACAAGGACAAAGATCATATTTCAAAAATCTGAGTCGAATCGTGTCGGTTTGAAGACGGCAAAATCAAAGAATCTCCGTCTGGAAGAATCATTATCTGGAAGGTGTGGTGTGGCAAAATCGACATTTAGTGATTCGATTGATTGCTCTAGAATAGGGGAAGGCTTTCTATCACACCTGTAACAGAGAATTCTCGTTGAAATTCAAGGTTTGAATTGATGGAAATCTGTTTTTCTTCATATAAGAAATTCTCAAGACTGTTTGTGGTCGGTACTTATTTGTTTCTTCACCGATTTGTGAGCCGACTGATTCAAATTTCAGTAAATCACTTACTGATGGGCGACCTCAGTGGTAGGAAAATTTGCCAGAGAAAGCCTTGAATCAGCCTCTTTACTGCTCAAGAGTTGAAAAAAAAAAAAAAAACCAGGCTGGGGTTTTTCAGCATCAATGAGTGATTCTCTCTTTATACCAGCTGTTTTTCTGGTCTGAAAGGCGTTGGAGAGGGGCGCCCTACTATTGCCAAAAGAAATCCAGATGGTCGTGGGCGGCCGTGGACGGTGCAGCGAGTAGAAAGGTTTTTTGTGTCCTTGCCATAGCTGAAGAGCTTTGTTAAAGCTCACCATAACTCAAACCAGTTTGGAGGAGAGACGCGGCCTACCTCGCACGCGTGGAACCAGCCTGGCTGCAGAGTGTGTAGAGGTGTCCAGCGACCTCAACGATCCCACTCGGCGCGCGGAGATAGTCCCAATTGTCAGATCAAGGCCTCTTGTGATAAACAATCCAAATTGAAGAGAGGTGGGCCGTTGGATGGTGGAGAGCCATCAGATTTGTATAAATCCATTCTAAACTTCAGATGAAGGGGCCTGAAGTGCAAGTTGCACTTCACTTTCTTTAAAAAATTTCACATGGAAATTGGCCTTGGGTCCTGAAGTTTATGAAGGTTATGTCAGAATTTGTCATACAAATTTTAGATGGAGTTACTAGTCCTACTAAAACCAAGCATAGAGATTAAAGAAAATTCAGACTATAAGAGAATTGAACAAAGCTCTAAAACAATGGAATAATCTTCTGGTGGGGCACCAGCCTACATATATACTTTCTCTAATCTATGTGAAAAACTAAAAGCATAAGCTAATAGCAAAGGACAAAAAGCTAATTGCTATTACTACCTATATTGGGTAAAGACCCAATATGTATTTCTAAGTAATAAAACAAGTCCTAATCTAGTGGTGGTGCGCCCACCTACATGCATGAGTAATGAAAAACGACTTATTATAAATAGTAATGACCCCTATTAAAATTCTGTATTGCAATCCTTTAGAGGGAATAAGGGAGAAAATCTTAATCTTCAAATTCATCAATTTGAAGTTGCACGTTTGGCTAACCAAGATAATAATCCGAGAATGTTGCATGAACTTAATTTTCCACATTAGAATATAGACTCCTAACAAATAGACAGCAGCAGATCATCTCTCATGGCTAGCCACAAGAGATACTATGGAGATTAATGATGAGTTTCCTAACACACATCTGTTATTGTCTGTATTGAAAATTCGCAAGCAAAGAAATGGTATGGAGTAGTCTACAGATATTTGATTGCAGGAGGTTTCCCCGCTAGTTACAGATCATTTCAAAGAAAGCAACTAATATTGAAAGCTACTACATAGTACATACACACTAGATGTAGTATTGTATAGGAGAGTAGCAGGTGGTATATATAGAAGCCGTTTGTTACCACAAGAATGACAAGAGAAAATAAAAGCTACACATTAGGAGATTGGTGGCAAAAAAATTTCTATAGAAGTGACTTCAGATGGTGGCCAAATCTTGTGGAGAGATGTTCGGGTTCTATCAGCAATGTAATGTGTGTCAAAGATCAATAAGAACGACTCGATGAAACCTACAATTTCAATGGTATCAAACAAATTTCAACAACATTAAGTGAAGGAAATTGTTGTTATATTATTGTAGCCATTGATTATTGCACAAAATTGGTTGAAGCCAAAGCTTCAAGTGACAATACCAAGATAAGTATTGCTCTCTTTTTGATGAATCACATCATGACTCATTTTGGTTGCGCATTGGAGTTGGTATTAGCTGAGAGTCCCCATTTCATAAATTATGTGATTGAAATATATGGTGAATATTTTCCTCAATTGTGCACAGGAACTCAACACCTTATAATCCCCAAGACAAATGTACAAGCATGAAGTACCAATAAGATATTGAAAAGAATTTTGGCAAAAGAGAGAATGAAAAAGGTTGATTGTGTGTTTCCAGCAAATTCGAATCGACCGATTGGTCCAGTTCAAACGAGGCCGGTTCAAACCTGAAAAAATTTTGAACCCAATTTTTTTTTGTTTGTTTTTTTTGCGCACAATGCCAAGTAAACAAAGCTGAAATACTTAAGGAAGCTGGCTTGTTATGTCTATTGGAAATTCCCAAAGAAAGTGGAAAAGTATTGCCATGAATTTCGTAGCTAAACTTCCTCAAACATGGAGGCAAAATGATGCCATACGGGTAGTAGTTGGCAAGCTAACCGAAATGGCACAATCCATTCCAAATAGGATGACTATCAAAGCTTCAAAACTTGCTCAGTTTTTAGTGGACAAGTTGTCCATGTTGTATGGTTTGTCGAATGATACTATTATTAATTAGGATGCTAGTAGCAAGCAATCTTCAAGAAATTGGAGACCACTTTGAGTAGGTGAAAGCAGGGGTAGATGTCTTGCAAGATATGCAAGAGATGCTGCTAATCGCTTGTGATAGGCTATAGCATCAAAATGTCTCAAGATAGAGCCCAATTTTACGCTAATCAAAAGCGGCAATCTCAAGCCTTCAAGAAAAGAGATTGGTTTACCTTTAGAGTTCCAAAAGATTCCAAGGTATTGAGGATAGGGAATGTAGGGACCTAATCCCTTGGGTCCCATACCTTACTTGAAACCAGACGTTGGGCTAGTGACTCGTGGACCACATGCATGCCACTTGTCATAATCAAGGATATGTGCTTGACATGGAGACTCCTACCTTGGGCTATAGAAGGGGAGGAGCTATGAGTTACCCTTAATTCTATCTACCTAGGAGAAGGTGGATGGTAGTGCGCATGTGCATAGCCAAGATAGGAGCTAGGCAGGGGTAGGAAATGACCGAAGGTGCTGATGGCGATATGGGATGTCATTTGGGCTGGAGGTCCTACTTGACTTTAGGGCACAAAGGAAGGATCTAGATTGGATCCTATGGTGGGGTGGATCATGAGTGCTCGATTTCTTGGTTTACGAACACCTAGCAATTTCCGGTTTTGAAGTGTGTAACAATTTCCCAAATATACCTCCAACAACAACTCATATTACATCTTTCTTCAATAGCAACAACATATGAGGACACTGCTTGATGACACTTCTATATCAATATGTCATTATCTGTAGTAGGACACATTTTTTTAAGTATTTCATCCATGCTTTAGTACTTTAGTACTTCAAAAATATATGTGATGT
Source organism: Diphasiastrum complanatum (assembly GCA_029204225.1). NCBI lineage: Eukaryota > Viridiplantae > Streptophyta > Lycopodiopsida > Lycopodiales > Lycopodiaceae > Diphasiastrum > Diphasiastrum complanatum. The sequence continues at coordinate 57,627,214 of CM055093.1, forward strand.
TTTCTTTACTGCTTCGGAAATGTTTCATACGCTCCCATTGTTATCACATACTTGATATGTAACTTTTGGCATGGAAAAGACATTAACAAGCTTCTTCTCTGTCCCATTTCATCATATCAACTTTAGGTGGAGAGACAAATAGATTTCAAAAGATCCCCGAGGAAGACAAATAATGCCAGTTGAGCATTTTAGGCAAGACAATATTTTTCCTTCAATGTCCTACCTATCATGATCAAAGGGAGGCATTGTCATCTATTCCAAGACCACAACTTGTTACACTCCGTTCATTGATTGCTTATGAGGACCAATGTTGCTACAAGAGGACCTCTGCACACCACCATCATGTCTTTCTTCTCAAGACAACGATCCAGATTGTGATCTAAAGGCTGATGCACAAATGCCCACTTATCAATGGAACCATAGACACCAACAACAAGCATCACAAGTCAAACGACAGTCACCACGAGTCAAGATGCCACCACATATGCATATATCATGCCCAACAAAGCCAACATCGATAGGGATCAATACATTCTTCAAATCATTGGAACAAGTGCATGCTATGGGTTTGAGATTTAGATTGAATAAAGTTATCGCTTGTTATTCTAATGTAGACAAGATAATTGCTCTAGTAGTTAGTCTTATAATTTAGACTTAGGTATCAGTTGGAAAGCTTTAATCTAAAATTCACTTTAGGATATTGTTATTTGCATAGACATCTCTAAAAGTTTTTATTTTGGAGATGCACCGCACTCTCACATGACAACATACACATTTGTTATAGCCTCATGTACCATTTTGGTACTTTTAAGACATTAATACATTTTTCTTTCTTCATATGATAAAAATGCTTTGATACTAGTAATCATCAAAGCTTGTACCAAGATTTGGATGATGCTTCTCCTTGGCATCTTTCAAATACACTATCCTTGTTTGGTGATTGCAAGCTATCATATGTTGCTCAACGATTCTACATATAATGTGTTACATCAAGGCACTAAGTTTTAAATGACATGGCTCGTGACACAAGTTACACACATAAGTTACATTCACAATTCAGAATAAAAATTAATCACCAAACATGCTTATAGATCGCAAACAACAATATAGTCTAAACCCCAAAGTAATCAATGCAATCGCCTACAAGTAATGTCTTGCTTTTTCATAACTACAGAAACAGAATCTCTCCTTTGAATTCTTCCTTATATAACCACTTTCGAAAGAGCCCACAAAAATTTTGATTTCTAAATCTCATTGAATCCTTGTATCTTTTTATGATCAATGAAAAGAAAAAATAATGATTCCTACAACAAATTCTACTTACATCTTGACAAATAATAAAAAATAGAAACTTGCCCACACATGTTCTTACAATAGGAGAATCAAAAGAATTAGTATTCCAAGAATTTCGCAAACTCCAAGCATTGATGATTAATTTGACAAAAAATCCAAACCATCACAAATTTTGCAGCTTTTGTGAGTTTCCAAACTAGCAGAGTTTCCAGATTTTGGAAAAAACTCACATTTCGAATCTTGTTTTTCATCATCTTGATCGGAAGATTCTTGTTTATCCTCACTAGCTTCATTATTATCTTCGTTGTCCAAGCCACCATCACTAGCATCTGCATCTGAAGTTGCAAGAATTGAACCTCCTTCCACCAGGGACTCCACTTGCATGACCTCATCCTCTGTCGCAGGAAGTACTCTTCCATCATCCCCAACCTACACATGTTTAAAAATGAAAGATAGATCCTCAAAATTTGTCTACCACATAATACTTTCCATATGGCAAAATAGAAAACGTCTACCATGATCTAGTAATCGATATTAGAAAACGTAGTTATTACTTAGAGTACAATTCGGAGAAAAGCACTTTTTGACTTGGTAGCTCTAAATCTCTTGCACAAATGTGAAAAGCTTGAGCCAGTATTTCTCAAGTTAGATGAATAGGCATTGAAAGGAAGCAAATGCTCTTGCATGTACTCATAACAGCAAAAATATTCTACCCCTCAATCGATTTTGCGAGCTAAAGCAGATCCTTTTTTTACATGAGCCATAGCGATGCTTAATGTGATGCAAAATATTGATAAGAGTCAAAAACATGCGAGGCAGCTTTTCAACTTGGCTATTCTATTTCGTGAGAATTATTTGAGGCTCATAAATGGATGATGGAATGAAATAGATCTTGGCTCCCTTATCAAAACTGTAGCAAGATGAAATGCTTGAAAAATAACAAGGGAAGCCCTTTGTAAAAAAATTTCATCAAAGAGGTTTCTCAAGCTGCTATTAGAAATTCATAAATTCCAAAGGAAGGCAAACTCAAGGGCATAAGACTTGGGTTGTAACTATTAAAAAGAACGGGTGGGTTGATTTGAGGTTGTGGATAATCAACATGATTTTTTTGTTGGAGACACAAAGGTGGAGAAGTCAATTTTTTTTCAACAAGCAAAAACGTCTCTTTATTGTGCCGAAGAAGTTGAAGTGAAGTGAGGCCATATGATAGGTTTGCAATAACCTATTACCATTTCAGGAAGGATTTCAAGAGCCGTTTGTCACAGCAATTGTAATGGATTCAATGTAGTCCTTCAAACAACACATACACTAAAGGGCCAGTAGTTCTTGGAGTGGCCACTGCCTTGGCTAAATAAAATAATCATTGAGCAAATACAAGAGACTATCAGATGAAAACGGAACATATTCATCCATCAAAACTATTATGTGGCTCTCTCTAAAACTATGTCGATAAAATTTTCCAATTGAACTTTTACTTAGCGCTATGATCATGCAACAACTCATCACATTGATACTTGGATAAAGCAACCAATAAATAGTAAACTTATTGATTTACACAATAGAAAAGTGCAATACCTTGAAATGCTACTAGCTCATGTCTTTCTCATAGCTAAACTCACAATAGTGTTCAATTGTGTCACTACTTATGATTAGGGTAATTATACTTTGCCCCCAGGCAAACAAAATTAATACGATGCGATCTTCACCCCCATGCTTAAAATTGCTTCGAGACTCAATCATGCAAACACAAAGGGCCTGCCTCAAGGTTCTTCCTTCCCAACATATCCAGTTGGAGGTGGCTGAGTCTACTCCCTAGAAGCAAAAGAGTTCTTCATTTTTGGCAACATCAGTTGATCCCTCTCCTTGCAAGCAAATAATTATCATTCTTGCAATGAGTCAATGTCAAAGCCTAATAATGGACCAAATATAACCCAAACAAATCAGTTGCGTAGAAGATCAGTTGACCAACAAACTTGAACAGATTGACAAACTCAATAATGATCAATAATTGACTAGGCACCTAGCTTTTGTTAAATTAGGTTTGTCAAAATTGCAAACCAATGTGCCCACATCATTATAACAATCAACAAGGTGGAAAAGAATAACCATTGAGAGTCTGTCATCAAGAAAGTATCCACACCAATGACTAGGGCTAGCCTATAGTAGAATAGAGTGATCTAGTTATCATTGATCCATGATGGGGCACGAGAATGGCAATTAAAAATCATCACACCTCTTGATCAAGTCGAGACATAAAGATCGGCTCAGTGGCCTGACCCACTCCTTATGATTGTGTAATTTGAAGTAGGAAATGCATGTAGGGGACTTATAAGAACACTCTATGGTGGTGAATGGGGTCATTCTACACACCACCTAATTTGGTTCCATGAGGACAAGAGATTAGGAATATAACACATGCTATCAGAGCATAGGAACATCTATATTATCTCAAAGAGCACAATCTAGCAAAACGTGAAAAAATCAATGGAAAAGATCTCTTGTGAAGAGGAGTTCGGGAAAGATTTGTAAATGTTGTGCATACACAAGGGCTTTGGTTTGATGACGTATATAATAGATGGAAAACGAACATTTAACTAAAGTGAATAGCATAGGAATCCAATACATCACGATCAACTTCAATCACAAGTGCTATTGAAGATCGCCTAAACAAGTTGAGAAGTGATAAAAGAACCAATGTGTGGAAAGCAAGGACGTTCAAAAACAATGGATTGGCTTCAATCAAAAATGTCTAAGCATAGACAGAGAAGTTTAACTTGGAAAGTTAAGGTGAAAGCCTCTATGATTGAAATCGATACTTAAAACCTTCCACTTTCTAAAGAGGTATCAAATGTGTGAAAGAGGAACAAGAGATTCTCATTGCTCGAGGCATGTCCGGTGTTGCATTGCTCAATTTTTCTCATCAAGAGGCACCCGGGTTTTGTATAAACATTTGCCAAAATGCCTTCCATAAATCTAGTACAAGGCCATCTTTCACAACTTTCCTCCACCATCATTGTGCTGACTCTTGCAATCGATATCTTAGCCTTTACTGGTAGAGAGTATTATGTGCAGTCATTTCAAGGTGACAACAAGTATAGAGTGGATGTGGCTATCTGAAGACTCTTCTACCGTTGTGACCTCACCTTCCATCTAGCGAAGACTCCTACTTGGGGGGATATGATAGAGAGTGTTGTTGCGATAGGGGCCACGTACGGTAGACCTAGCACGGAGTCCCTATGCACCACACATTTGATGAGGGAGGTTCAAGATGTTACCAAAGAATTGGAGCCCGTTCGTGAATCGTGGAAACAATTCGGGTGCACCATCATGACTGATGATTGGAGTGACACCAGGAGACGACATATCATTAATATTCTAGTGTCTTCCTGTGTGGGCACCATGTTCTTAAGAGCCATCGACACATCGGCACCTGGCACCATTGTTTTAGGTGAGTAAAGAGTTCATGACATTTGCTGGATTTCAATGCTCATTGCTCATTGGTAATTAGAATTTTAATCATTTTAGTTTTTGATGCTCATGAGTCGTTGCTCAATTAAAATCTGAATCTCTGATGCTAGTGTTTCTGCTCGTTGCAATTTGTTTAATGTTACAAGTGAGTACATCTACTCACACATCGCGCAAGCGATCGAGGACGTAGAGCCTCAAAATGTTGTGCAAGTCATTTCCGACAATGCAGCAAATTGCAAAGCCATGGGAGATTTGATGATGGAGAATCTGACTATCTTTTGGACTCCATGCGCTGCACACAGCATTAACCTACCGATTGAGGACATCGCAGGTATATCCTAGTTAGTAGCAACTAATTAGTAGTTACAAACTTACTGCTAAGTTTGAAGATTCTACATGTCGTGAGTGTTGATTGGTCACGACTCACAAATGAGTCGAGACTCTTGATTTTGCTCTCAATTTTCAACAATAAGCAGCTAGTAAGTTGTAACTAGAGTCCAGTTTGTCTTTGCTTTTCACCACGACTCATACATGTCTTGCTTTTGTCCAGCTCTTCCTTAGGTGAAAGGCGTCCTTGATACTGCATGGTTCTTGGTGAGGTTTGTCACCAAGAATCTAAAGGTCCTCGCAATTTATAGAGGGTTCAAAATTTGGAGATCCTTAGACCGGCTCCCACGAGGTCTGAACTTGGAATCTTGATTCTTGATGATAGATGTCTCATTCTCAATGCTAGATTCTAGAATATGGGTTTGGATTTTAAGGTTTAAACTTCAGAAATTAGCAGCTAGAGCCTAGTTTAAGCCTTAACTGATAGTGGGATCTCGATTCTTGGCACTTGCTTTGACGTTTGAACTTTGATGCATTGATGATTGTTCAAAATTTGTGAAATTTCTATTGTGCAATGTGTTTAGGTTTGCATTCACAAAAATAGTCTTGGAGTGGCTCCTAAAGGTACACCACACCCTCAGATAGATGGTTGTTTCCACCCTATGGGTACAGTGGAGCAGATCAACTGAGTCTCGATCTAGGAGATTTGAGACCATCATTGTCATCGGACTTTTGGGACGAGACCACCCCACACAAGGAGGACCAAGAGGAGGTTCACCTAGATTTATATTATAGTTCATTGTCTACATTCTAGAATCTAGGCCAAGACTCGATATTTCATGGTTCACCTAGATTCTAGTAGTACATTATTATGACAGACAATAGACTACAGTTGACTCATGAGTCCTGACTCTAGATTCAGCATTTACCATTAATTGTTCACTATTTAGCTCATTTTGATGTCATACGTATTATTTGTGACATGTGTATAGTTTGATACCAGCTATTCAGTTTTCACTATATAGTTCATAACTTTAGTGTACGCTCGAATGCTATTTGATTTTGCTTTTCAATGTAAGCTATAACTTTTAAATTTCAATTCAAAGTTCAAACGTTTATCCAATGCACGTAGCTTACTAGCTCACTACTTACAAGTTACAACTTAGTAATTACTACCTACACTGTAGTTACTAGTATGTATAGGCTACTAATAACTAATGTGTGATCATTGATGGAAGACTGGAGTATATGATTCTAATTTTAGTTTTCAATGAACAGTGAACAATAATTTAGTTTCAGCTTTCAGGTTTCAGGTTTTTACAAGTAACAACGAACTTTCAAATGCGTGTGTTCAATAGCAATCTAGTATTTATAAGATTTTAGAGATAGTATAGATATTACTTGAGATGTTTTCTAGCATCACATCAAAAAAAAGGAAAAAAAAAAATTTGCCAATTCTTTCAAGACGAGCCCGGTTCAAAACCACGATTCATGCCCATTCTTACGATTCTAAAAATTTTGATTCTAAACTTGGTGGAAACACTAGCTCCTAGTGGCTACGGCAACAACCCTCCCTGGCTGTTGTTGCTGCTACCAGAGCAGCAACTCCACCTAACCTCTCCAACTCTTCCTCCACTCCCTTCTTCTTTCTCTATCCCATCATCTTCTACACCTGCCCTGACAAAAAATATCCCACTGAGGTTGTTGAATCTACATTGCCGCTAGCATGACTGTACTCCTACATGATTTCCAGGGGCTGAGACTCTTGATCAAACTCGAAATGTCCCATCTCAAAGAAATCAACTGCCGGCTACTTGTGAAGGTTTGGATATGGCATGGCGTACAAAATGTGACAATGCCACTTTGATTATTCATTTTGCCTCGTCTATCACATGTACGAATGCTTTACATAAAAGGATCAAACTGAAAGACACACGAATTTTATGGATGACAACCTCACATACATCCGGGTGAAAGAACGACGCCAAGCCTTCCAAAAGGCCAAGCAATCGCGTAGACGTGTGATTTATAGAGGAGGACAGGTCCGTTACCTTGACCATTGTTAGGGACCCAACCCCTTGGGTCCTGAACCTAACTTGGGACCGAATGTCGATTGGGCCTATTGAATTGACAAGTGACTCGTGGACCTGCATGGTTGCCACTTATCATGATCTAGGATGTGTGCTTGGCTTGGAGACTCCTACCTTGGAGGTATACAAGGGGAGGAGGTCTTAATTACCATTCATTCTATCTACCTAGGAGAAGGTGGATGGCAGGCGCTTATGCACAACCAGGATGTGAGCTAGCTAGCGGTGGGGGATGGCTGATGGCTCTAGCAGTGGTATGGGACGTTGTTAGGGTTGGAGGTCGGACCTCACTTGTTACAGGTCACGGCCAAGGCCATGGAGGGTTTATATCGATTGGATCCTACGACGGGGTGGAACGTGTGGCATTCAGTTTCATAAGGTCGATTTACGGTTTAGAGGGTGCAACAGATGGTATCACCGTATTATGTGTTACAAGTTTGATCGATCCACTATGACAAGCTGTAAGTTTTGCATCTTGCTAATTGATCGTTTTCGTCGCATAAAGCCTGGATTTGGCTTTTTCTCGCTTTTCCTCAAAAAGCAAAAAGCAAAAACTTTTACGTTTTGCCTTTTTTTCCTTTTTGAAGTAAAAAAAAGGGGAGGGACAGTGGCCAGCCAGCAGGCTTGCAGGCCCACTAGCAACTAGCCTCCTGGCCTATGTGGGGGGGGGGCATGACCATGTGGCAAGGAGGGAGCGCACCCCCTACTGCCTTTGTTTCTTGTAAAAGAGGAGGGACTGGTGGATTGCCACCCATTTGCACAATCTTCTCTCTTTGTTGGTTTCAAATCTTTGTGGCAGCCATGGACATTAACATTTTGATTGTGTCGTGATCAAGAAGCCTAAGATTGTGAGTGAAAGCTTGAGTAGTAAGAGTGCTCTTCTTCTCTTCTTCTTTGTGTTGAGACATGGATCCTAGCCCTGCACATAGCCTATGTCTCCTCCTGCAGAAGCTATGGTAGCTGCTCCTGCTCTAGATCCAAATGCTTTGATGTTGGCAATCAACAATCTACGGTAACGGATTGTTGATATGCAGGCAAGACTTGCAAGGAAGCAACAGGATATGAGGGAACTGATGCAGTTAAGGCAATTACTCAACCACCCCCTGTTCACACCAAAACAAAAATTCATTGGGGAAAAGAAGGACAGGTCCCCTAACGTTGTCATGCCATAATTTGAGGGTCGAATTTGCACTTTTCCATGCATGATTCTTCCGATGACAACAAGATCAACCTAGCTATTATGTACCTGCGAGGTAAAGCATTTACATAGTGGAAGGATTTGAGGAGAAAGCCCGAAACTCCTAGGACATGGGAGGATTTTTGCAAGGCCTTCAAGGCAACCCTTCTTCCTATCTTGGATGACTTCGAGTTCTATCATCAGTATGCGACGATACATATGGGGAACCGGCCCCTTGATCAATATCCGCAGGAGTTTCAAGAGGTATATTCTCTTTTTGCAACTAGAATAGATCCTCTTTTGGTTAAGTTGTACTTTATATTGGGTTTGCCCAAGGATTACCAGCTAGAGTTTAGGAGGAACCAGCCTCTTACCCTCGATGATGCGGTTTGCTTCGCCCTCATACATGATGACACTCGTATAGTGGCAAGGCCTGAGCCTGGTGTACAACCCGAAGCAATGGGCAAGAACCCATTCTTTTCAAAGAAAGAAAAAGAAAAGGCGAAGGAATTATCTTTGAGTCCTAGTAAATCGAAGAAAAGATATACCATGGACCAGAAGACCTTTGTGAAAGCCAAAAGCAAAGAGACGAGCTCCATGAGTGGCAGAGGCTCAAGTGGGCTTGCATGCTTGTACAGAGAGTCACTACATCCGATCATGGAGTTCATCAGCCATGATAAGTCCGCACGGTTTCTCTGGGTTCACCTCATAGGATGTGGTATTGGCTTGGACAGGGATCTCTATATTTTAGCCTACTATTTTCCTCCAGAGTCCTCTTCCTTTGCGGATGGTATTGGCTCTCCTTATGCTGATCTTTCCACTGATATTGTCAGATTTTCAGATCAAGCGTACACTCTTCTTACTAGCGACTTTAATGCCAAAGCTACCGCAACAGGTTGATTTTCATGATGTTGTTGACCAGTTACATATACAAGATATATTGATTGTGTTGAGATGGGGATTGCAAAGACATCAACCGACACATTGGGAACTGTCACTAGATACGGTGAGTATGTATTACAGCTTGGCGAAGACCATGAATTAGCCATTTATAATGGCCTAGCTTGTTGGCCGGAGTCGAGCAGTTATACATATCATCCTCATAGTGGTACAGTGGTACAGAGTGTAGTAGATTACCTCATGGGGTTGTCATCTTTCATCCCATTGATATCACAGTTCCAAGTCCTCCTTGTTGTAGAATGATGATGCTAAGAATAGCTTAAAACAATAAGCCCAAGATCCTAGTAATGTTGATTTCAAGGACTACTTGAGCCTAACACAACTAGGATTGAAACATGCAATATGAAATCTTGACATGCAATTGTCATGCAAGTAGAATTGAAAAAACAAGAAGTAATGGATCCCAAATTCTGATCCTAGTTCAAGTCTATGTGAACTCTACTCAATGCTAAACTAATGAATCAAAATGAAATGAATTCTACTTGCTGGCCACTCCAATTAGCAGGACCAGATCTGGAAAATCAGATCCTAATCATCCTCTAATTGGCCTCTAATCACAATTAGTGATGGCACCCTTCTAATAAAAAACAAAAGCCTTTGATTTCATCAATTTCTAAGAAGTATTCAAGGAGAAAAATGGAATTTACAGATCTGAGGCAGCGCCCAATCAGCAATGATTAGTGGGCTGTTCTGGCTCCCAACATGCAACCAATGATAGTAGAAGTAGTATGGCTGGTAGCGCCCTCCTCCTACAAGCAATTTGCACACGATGAGTAATGATGGAGATCCACCAGAAATCAGATATGTCCTTACAGCGAGTTCCTACACAAGGAAAATGAAGAATGAAGCAAGAAGACACAAAATACAATGAAGATGGAAGAAAGTTTCAGATCCCTCTCTCACCTCTCACCATCTCGTGGAGGTAGACGATTTCCTCTATTAAATAGACTTTGTGAATGTACAATGGTTTGGCATGCAAATGCCAAGTGTCTAACTCCTATGCATGCATTTGCATGTCACATGCATGCCACATCTAATGTTAATAGGTGGAAATCTAACTAGTACTCCCCCATGCACATGTGCATGGGGGTCTACCAAACTCAAGTGGAGTCATAGGCATCATCATGCAAGAAGGCCTTCACCACGAGTTTGGGACTCACTTTGCTAAACCATGAGATTGTCTTTGGCTTTCCTTCTACCTAGTGTACTAATATCATCCACCCCATCCACAAAATGGTGACCCCATGAACCTTGGTAACTACTGTACTATCATGATCAGGCAAGTAATTGCGAAACTATATGGCACTATTCTTCAGTCAGCGATCAATTCTGAAAATGAGATCAGATGGCTACATGCTATGGGACAGGCTGGTTTTTGAGCTCACTATTCCACCATTGACCATGTCTTCACTCTTCGAGCTATCATCAAGGAAGCCAGACATAAGACAAAGGGTTTACTATTGTTTTGTTGACTTCAAGAAAACCTTCGATTACGTCCCCCACTCTCTCCTTATCCAAAGATTACGTGACCTTGGCTTTTCCTCTGATACAGTTCTTGTGGTGATGGCACTATATGAGAGAGTCCTTGGCTGCTTTCGAAGTGATACAGGCATATCAGAGCATATATGGAGTACCATTAGGGTGAAGCAGGGTTGCTCCCTCTCCCCCACCTTATTTCATGTGCAAGAAATTTTGGCAATTCATAGAGTTTTCATGATACCTCCCTCCTATATGTACAATGTTTCACAATTCTACAACTCTTACTCTATTTATAAGCTAAAGCCTAATATCATTGATCAATGATCAATAAGCTGTAACATTATAGTAATTATACCTACTACCGAGTAATTTGAGCTCTTCTTATTTCAATCTTCTTAAGTTATAGCTTATAACACTAACTTAAAAACATTGAAATGAACAAGCAATGATTATATGAGTATACACCCAAGGGATTCATGAAACCTAAATTTATCAATTTTTGGAAACCTTAAATTTGATTCTCCAATTCGTTCCTAGAACGTTGATTCTAACCCCCATTTTGGGGGAGGGGTCCCATCTTGACACTCTATGATGAGTACTACATGAATGCTTAATGTTTAGTGTTTTTTTTCACACAAGTTGATTTTTCATTTCCAAAAAGTACTATATTAAAATTACATGTGGAAAATCTATTGTTGCAAGTATGAACATGAGAAAGATAGGAACTTTTATCAAAATTCACATACACCAACTCCAACCTCAACCTTGATTAACTTCATTGACTACAATCAAGAAGAAAAGCCTCTCCTAAATAAATTTCAATAAAAAAGATAGTCCTCAGAAGAGTGATACTTTAACATGTTAGGGAAGACCTTTTAACAAAAGAACAAAGCCAAACAAAGAAAATTTCTGACCTGCCCATGTGTGCCTAGGTAGAATCAACGATTGAACCTCGAGACATGAACAAGAGTTGTCTAGTACATATCAACATGTATAGAAAGTAGAGGTCCTCTACTAAATCTTGCAATGAAATTGAAAAAAAAAAATCTATAATCATGTTGATTTTTTGATTACTATTGTAGCTCAAGCCTCACCAACATGTAGACAACAACATATGTTCTTTCCGAGAATGTAAGAAAAAAGGCAGGTGAGAGAACCATTGTTTAAATAATTGCTTTTTATAACTAGAACTTCCCAACCAAGGACTTGATTTACATTTTCCTTCAAGCAATTACAATAAGGCTAATGTCATAGTTAGAATTTTATTTGTAAGGATCAAAGCACATACTCGAACTAGCTTGTAAACAAGCCTGTTAGCTTGGTTGTCCCTCTCTGATGGAACAATAGGCTTGGCAGGCGCCAGTATTGATGTCTTATTGTCTTCTTTTTGCTTCAACATCACCAAAAGGCCACTTTGCTCTCCTTCAATTACATGGGAAAGCTGCATCGAACAAAACGCTTTTTAGTGGTTTTTTAAGGATCATCCTTGTAAACTATTTGCTTGCCAACTCGAATTACTCCAAATTTCGAGGTCATAAAAAGTACGGGAATCTCCACAAGCAAGTCAATTGAGGAAAATGTGACAAACCACGAAATTGATTGAAACACTCCTACTATTTCTAAATGTCATGGTGGCAACAAAACATTTGAAACTTCAAAGCATGAAATGTCTGAAGCATGGTTCAAGCGTTTCAAATATCCCTTCAAAAGTTTGAAATTTTTCCCATTTCCTTAAGGGACTTATAATATCTAAAAGTAAACATTTGTTTCACATAATTCAAATTTGCATGCAATAATAGTTTACCTATCCATGTGAATTTTGTTGGGCGCAATGGGATGTATTAACCTTAATGAATTGTAGGTGGATCCCTCTTTAGACCCTCCAAACATGTTAAATATAAGGATAAGTAGTCATAAGAGGGCTAGCATGATAGTTAGCGATAGTAAGTGTACTAGTGAGTGTACTCAACTTTAGAGTTGACATCAAACTAGAGATTCTAGGTCTCATGCACCCCATCAACATGATTAGCTATGGTTTGTACTTCATATTTTTGTGATTCGATGCTAATTAATGGCTCTTTTGCATATTCTACTTCTATTGTCATCAACATGAATGCTTTTGTACTTCCTCATCTCTTAAAATCAATTTTAGTATTTTTCTATCTTTCCGAAATTTGGCACATGACAAATCTGGTATCATAGCATTAGATCCAAATGCAATCAACAATATTTCATTGGATTTCAAAGGCAACTTTCAATTTTTGATACTTTTATGATTTTCTTTACTTTAATTTCCTGCTCTATTTACCCAATAATTTGATCCACTTATTCATTCAATTTTTACAAATTTCTAAATCTAGACTGTTGACAATTTTTTGGATTTTGGATCCCTAAGTGTTAGTTTTGGTAAGATTTAGGTGTAGCTTTGTGATGACTAATGATAAAACCACCAACTCCTAGTAAATTGTGCAATCATAGGAACTCAATCGAACCATCAGTCATACAACAAGAACATAAATCTCTGCCTAAATTGTAGGACAATACATGCCTCTGACCTAACCAAGAAGCCTCCTTTAGTTGGGCGCTGACAAATAGGGACAGCCTTCTAATTTAGAGAAAAAGGTCCTCAAGTCATCCCCCCCCCCAACTCCTTGGGCCCCTCCAAACTTATAAATATGGACCAAAACAAGCTTTGGTTCCTTGGTCCCTAAGGTAGGGCGACCCGGACGCGGACACGCGCGTCCGCGTCCACCCGACGCATTTTTTTTCCTCATATTTTAGTGAATTTTAGGGTTTACAACAAAAATTGGACACGGACGTCGAAGGCGTCCAGGTACGGACGCCGACGCGGACCCGAAATGGCCGGCCCGGACGCACACGTCTAAAAACCTATTTTAAAGGCAAACCCTCACAATAACTTGGCATTAACATAAGAAGTCATGTCCACCAAGCCTGGAGAAGGTTCAGAGTATGTGCCACACTACTTCAGGAGACTTTTAGCCTTGGGAGAAACCTCTAATGACCCCTAGAAGCCATCTAGGGTGTACCTTCGCAATCAGAGCATCAACAGAGGAATCTCAATGAAAGGACAAATAGTGACTTCCAACACTCTCCCTTAAGGACAAGTTGATTGCATTTGACCCACAACATGGTGCGCAACTTCTGGAACTGTGCCTTTGGCAACACTTTAGTGAAGATGTCAGCAACTTGATTTTCTGTGGAACATTGTATCAGCCCCACCTCAGCTGATAAAACTCTCTCGAACAAAATGATAGTGAATCTCAATGGGCATGGAAAATCGGATTCTTGGCAATCTTGAGGCAGCTTTCATTGTCACACATTATAACCGTTGCTCTAGATTGTTGATCATCAATCTCCTATAGAAGTTTTCGTAACCAGACGGCTTCCCTAGTTGCCAGTTGAGCTGCCCGATATTCAGCTTCAGTAGAGGACAATGCCACCATTGGTTGTTTCTTACTACTCCATGAGACCATAGCAGAACCTAGGCAAAATGCAAAGCCCCAGATGGACTTCCGAGTTTCTGTATCCGAAGCCCAATCAGCATTACACCATCCTTTTAGAATTGATTCCTTCACGTCATTATATTCGAGCCCAAGGTTGTAAGTGCCCTTTAGTTGTCGCAAGATCCTATTAGCAGCCTTCCAATGACTCTCCTGGGATCTTGCATAAATTGATTGACTACTCCCACAATGTGTGCTACTTCAGGTCTAGTAATTGTCGCATAAATAAACCTTCCGATGAGACTCCTATACAAAGTAGTGCCAACTTTTGGTTCATCCAAGGCACGTGTCAACTTACCATTTAATTCAGCAGGTGTGTCAGTTGCCTTTGCATCTAACATGTTATATGTTTCCAAGAGCTTATCAATAAATTTGCTCTATGTCAGGAACGTACAACCATCACTTCTCCAAACCTCAATTCCAAGGTAGTAGTGGAGGTCCCAAGATCCTTCATCTCAAACTCAGCACTTAGTGACTTTTTCTCACTTTCGATGAGTTTGTCACAACTACCTGTTAGGAATAAGTCATCTACATAAATAATCATAAGAATAATTTCTCCATCTTTTCGAAGAACATGAAGAGAGGAATCAGTTGTGCTACGAACATAACCCCTGCCCATAAAATATTCATTAATTCGAGAGTTCCATGCTCTAATTGCCTGCTTAAGACCATAAAAAGCCCGATGAAGGCGACAGACATTATCTTCCTTCCCTTCTTTAACAAAACCCTTAGGCTGCTCCAGGTAAACTTATTCTTCGAGATAGCCATTCAAGAAAGCGGTCTTCACATCTATCTGTTGTATACTCCAACCATAGTAGGTAGATAAAGCAATACCCATCCTGACTATGTACATTTTGGCCACCGGTGCAAAGGTCTCGTCATAGTCTATTCCTTCACGCTGAACATATCCTCTTGCCACCATATACTTTTCTACTTCTCCCAATGAGTTGTACTTGATAGTGTAGATCCACTTAACTCTGATTGGTCTAACTAAATTTGAAGACTTCACAAGCTCCCAGGTTTTATTCTTCATAATGGAGTTGTATTCTTCAGTCATTGCATCAATCCATCTAGGATCTTTCGATGCTGACTTAAATGTCTTTGGTGCTACCTCATTAAAGACCTTGGTCATCAAGGCAAGGTTCACTTGAGGTTGCTTACCTCTACTCCTTAAGTTCCTTTCGTCTGTCACAGCTGTATCACTACCTTCAATAGTCTTCAAATACCATCTGGGTAGCTTTTTACACACTTTAATTAAAGCGAAGTAGACAGAACATCCACTGATGGAACTTCTCCTTCGAAGGGTACTTCTTCCACCAGTTCGGGTGCGGCCTCCAGAGCAGTAGATGGTTCCAGTTGTGGAGGTGTTGCGCCTCCATTTGATTCTCCTCCTGAACAGGGGTTTCATCCAAACTTGGGAGATGATCATGAGGTTCTGATCATGGAACAGCCTCTCCCATTTTACTTACTTGATCTATGTGATCACTAGAGATGAGTTTACCAACAGCCTCCTGAGGGAGATCAGTGCCCTGGTTTAGCTCATCAAATATTACATCTCTGCTACAAAAGACCTTCTTCGACGTCAAATCGTACAGTGCCCAGGTTTTATGTCATACCCCAAAAATTGACACTTGACAGATCTGCTGTCCAATTTCCTCCGAGTTTAAGACGAATGTGTGCATAGCAAAAAGAGCCACATACTCTCAGGTGGGCAACATCAGGCTTAATTCCATAGAGTTTTTGATGAGGAGTAAGGCCATCCAGGGACTTATGAGGGGAAATATACACAGCAGTACTTGCAACATGTGCCCAAAAATGATTTGGTAGTTGTTTGGCTTTTATCATGGATAAGGCACACTCTACAATCATCCTGTTTTTCCTCTCTATAACACCATTTGACTAATCTGAGTAGGAGGGAGTCAGCTGCTGAACAATTCCATGAATTTTACAAACATTTACAAGTTTTGTAGAGATAAACTCACCACCCATGTCTGATCTGATTGAATTTATCTTCCCAGTTATTTGATTCTCTACATAAGCTTTGAATTTTCATATTTGTGCTTTAAGAAATAGATCCAAGAGAAACGGGAGAAATCATCCATAAGCACCAAATAATAAAGGTTATTTCCAATAGATTCAAGTTGAGCAAGTCCCCAAAGGTCCATGTGCACCAGTTCCAATGGAAATTCTGCCCTATTTGATCTTTTTAAATGTGCCTTCTTATGGTGCTTTTCAAGAACACACACTTCACAGATGCCCTTCAGTTCTGTTATCTTAGGAATACCAGTGACTACGTTCTTGATGTACAAAAGTTTAAGTGAATCCTCATTTAAGTGTCCGTAACGTCAATGCCACAAAGTATTACGAACATCATGTGAGTACCTAGAAACAAATGCACTTTCATTCTTTATGAATTTAAGTCTGTATAATTTCTCTAATCCCTGAATTCCTTTTGCGACCACAATTCAGGAAAAGTTAGGATTAGACAATAGTCACTGTAGAATTCAACTTTGTAGCCTGCATCTGTACACTTCCCTACACTTAATAGAAGATTAGGGATGAAGAGAGCGTCCTTGATTATGCAATTTTTACCAAAATCAGAACATTTGAGATTAATGTTCTCCTTACCCAAGACTTGGTGAGTACTAGCATCCCCTAGTACGACCCAGCTTTCAGCACTGCTTCTTGTAAGGGTAGTGAACCAATCTTCATGATAACACATGTGTGGCTCCACTATCTATTATCCAAAAATCTGATTCTTCTTCCTTGGTTATTAAAGATAAACCATTAAACTCAAAAGTTAACCATCAGGGTTTGCCACATCTTTTTGCTTTAAGGCTTGTGCCCTTAATGCACTGGCAGAGATTTTTACTCTGCACTCATCTTCTGTATGACCTCCTTTTGTACAATAAAAACAGATCTTACTAGATTTAGGACTAGAAGAAGAAGAAGTTATGTTTGTTTCAGATTGTTGCTTCTTTTTCTTCCAACATACTTTTTCTAGGTGACCTGCCTTTCCACAGAAATTGCACAATTTCTTCTTATTTTCCTTACTTGGAGTTAAGGTTTTAGAATTAGAGGTTACCAATGCCTCATTAGACCCCCGTGTCTTACCATAACTTTTCTGTAAAGCCTCCTCTTGTAGCAAGAAATCTGCAAGAACCTCATTGTTGAGCTCATTGACATGACAGTTGTTGTAACTCCTCAGAAAGACTCAAGAAGTCCATTCAACAATATAGGTATGAAATCTTCATCCAATATGTTTTTTCCAGCTTCCTTGAGTTCGGTCTTTAAGGAATTTAAACTTGTGAGATATTGAACAACTTTTTCAGAACTACTCAACTTAGAAGTCAGGAGCTTCTGCTTGAGCATAAAAGCGCGGTTATGTGAAGGCTTACCAAACATGTTCTGCAATGCCACCCATGCCTCTGATGTTGTCTTGGTCCATCGGCAATAGTGCATCTACAACACACAACTTTAAAACACTCAATGCTCTCTAATTTTTCCGACTTTGTAGTGTGTTAGGAAAATTACCTGGAGAGTCAACAGGAGGTTCAGAAGTAGAAACTTCCTGTAATATCCTCAATCACATCCCACAAGTCTGCAAGCTCCAAAATAGTTTGGACTTTAATTTTCCAAATCTGATAATTTGATCCATTTAACTTCTCACTTTCATAGACAAATTGTGTTCCACTGATCTTTCAGCGTCCACACTGGCTGAAAATTAGTAGACAACTTGCTGTAAAACAGTGCCAGAACTCGTTGGAAATCAGCGCACAAACAGACTGTAAAAATAGTGTCCACGCTGGTTGGAAATCAGCGCACAAACAGACTGTAAAACAGCTCCCAAGCTGGCTGGAAATCAGCAAACCAACAGACTGTAAAACAGCACCCAAGCTGGCTGGAAATCGGTAAACCAACAGACTGTAAAATAGCGCCTAAGCAGGCTGGAAATCAGCGCATAAAATTGCTGGGGATCAGCGCCTTAACAGCCTGAAAATCAGCACAAAAACAAGCTGAAAAATCAGCGCACAAACAAGCTGGAAATGCATGCCCGAACAGCCAGAAAACAAGCTGAATAATCAGCACATAAACAAGCTGGAAATCGACGCCCGAACAGCCTGAAAATCAGCGCCAAGCAAGCTGTATATCGGCACCCAATATGGCTGGAAATCGGCACTCAATCTGGCTGGAAATCGGCGCTCAATCTACCTGGAAATTAGCTCCAAAGTTTGCATTACTTACACGGTGCAAACATCTTGCAAAAGCAAACAAAAAATGAATAACTGTCCTAAAAGGATAAGCTCCACAATTTTGATGAAGACACTCCCAAAATCTGCAAAACAACTTGATTTCCGATCCGTTCTATGTTGGGGAATGGAATTTGAGGACAGGATCGAAGGATCGGTCCAGGTCGAGAACAATCGAATCGGAACAATCCTACCTCGGTGCATGCACTACTACTACAGTAGGCGAACACAAAGAGTAAATAGAGCTTAATTGCGCGGTTGTTTGCGGAAGCCAAAGAGCAGACAATCAGAAAAAGCAATAAGAATGCCAGACAGGAGTAGCAAAGCATACAATACTGACAAGAACTCTAAACGCAATAAAAGACAGTGATTGATTTAGATTAGTGCATAGAAATTTACATTAGTTTGATGCTATGAGCACAAGACAATAGCAGGCGGAACCGCGTGCTCAAGAAGCTAACTCCACTCTGTAAAAGCTATGAGCTTATTACTAACAATCAGTCTGAAGAAAGAATCGATGCATGAAAGCATCTACAATGTCTGTCTCAATAACTTATTAGCTGCATACTGATACATTTGTGCAAGTGTGTGTACAAAGAAAATGGAGTGGAGCCGTTGTGCCGTCTGGAAGAGATCGTGGCTCCTATTGTCATTGTCCACGTCGTTGCACAGTACAAGAAGTGAGCGTGAGAAGGCTTCGACTATTCGGAAGTCGAGCAAGTCGCTGACATGGCCAATCAAGTTGGATAGTCGATGAGTCGATATGTCGGCCAAGTCGGGTCAGTCGATATGTCGATTGAGTTGACAAGATCGGACTCCCCGATAAAGTTGGCCAAGTCGGGCTTCCCCGATATGTCGGTCAACCCCGATTGCATGTCTTTAGTAATAGAGTATTTCTGCAGACAATGCGACAATATTGGCATGGAAAACTGCAGCGATATGAATGGAACTAGATTAACATGGGATTTAGGAGAATAGAGGAAATAAATCCACACCCCCCCTTAATCTGGATCCGTGAATGCCTTGATCTTTAGACTAAGCAATGCACAAAATTTGTTGTGTGCATTAATGGTCAATGCCTTGGTAAACACATCTGCAATCATGTCTTGCGTCCGACAGTACGTTAAGCTTACCTCTCTGTCGAGAATATTACCCCTGACATAGTGATATCAAATCTCAATGTGCTACAATTGATCAGATCATATCTGATAAGGGTATTGTGAAGATACCTTTGCTGAGTGATGTAAATCAGCCGTCTTGTTTTGTCTCTGCGGATTTGAATGCCCAGACAATAGTGAGGTTCGCCCGGTAATGAAGGAATGCTACACTGACTTGAAATAAATATTGGAATCGGCAATGCTTGGTTGAAAACCATGTTGGATGAGGAATGTGTTGAACCCCTGAAACCAAGCTCTTGATGATTGCTTCAAGCCATAAAGTGCCTTATGGAGCTTACAGACATGATGCTTCATACCTTCGAGGTAGATGTCTTCTTCGATGACTCCGTCGAGATAAGTTGTCTATACATCGAGTTGATGTACTTCGAGGTCGGATGCTGCAGCATACGATACGAGAGCTTTGATTGATGAATGCTTGACTACTGGACTGAAAATCTGTTGTAGTCGATGTTGGGGATCTAAGCGAATCCTCGTGCTACTAGTCGGGCCTTCTTTCGGTCAATAGCTCCATTGGCGTTGTACTTGATCTTAAAGACCCATTTGCAATCGATAAGATTGTCAACGGGAGGTTCGACTAATGACCATGTCTGGTTCTTGATCAGAGAGAAATACTCTCTATTCAACGCTTCTCTCCAGAGATTGGAGTCTGGTTGGTGTACGATTCTTCCTCTTGGCTAAGCCGTTTGACTGAGACAAATAGGGAGTGATGAACTACTGTTCAATGCCTTGGCTCTTGCAGTACTCCTTGAATTTGGTAGAGATATACTCTCCACCGTTGTCGCACCTCAGGGCTTTGATTGCTTTGCCAGTTTCTTTCTCTGCACGCTCCTTGAAGATTTTGAAGCAATTGAAAGCTTCTGATTTCTTCTTGATAAAGTGCACCATTGTTCTTCTAGAAAATTCATCAATAAAAGTGATGAAATACTTTGCATCCTTCAGTGAAGGATTCTGCATTGGGCCACAAATGTCTGTATGTACAACATCTAATAATCCTCTAGGAATATGCTGATGGCTTGATCTAAATGGTTTCCTAGCCTGCTTACCGACTAAACATGTAATTCGACTTTCCTATTCGGATAGTCGAGATCAAGAACAATGGATTGCTTAGACATATGTAATACAAAAGCGTGCTTCAAATGACCTAGTCCATAATGCCAAAGTAAACTTTTATTGATCTGTACAGAAGTATTAAGAGTCTGACTGGAGGCAAAAAAGAAATGACTTAATCTGTACAAGTATTCATGCCTCTTTCCGAGTGCTAGGATCTTGCCTCTCCTATCGACTACTTTACATTGATCACATTCAAATTCTACATTATGTCTTAGATCTATAATTCTACTTACAGAGAGCGGATTTGTAGAAAGATTTGGTACATGTAGGACATTAGAAAGTAGTTTAGATTGATCATTTGCAAAGCTCAATCTTATTGTACCTTCACCTTGTCGCCCAGGTGCTATTGTGTGCTAATGTCGACCGGGTAAACATATCTTTTGGTATTGTAAGGCGTATAGGACTCAAAGCAGCCGATATGGCTGGTCATGTTGTGTGGCTCCGGAATCCAAGAACCCGAAGCTGTCGTTTGATGCTTCTTGATGGCTAGTCATGAATGCATCATGATTCGCTTCTTGGTTGGGCTGTGATGCTTCTGCAGCTGCATTTGCCATCTGATTCGATTGCCCTTTGTTGTTGTTCTTCGCTTGTAGTTAATGTTTCATGGGCTCGTTTCGTACGTCGTTTCGAAACGCATTTGAAACACGTATGAAACGTCTGGTTCAAGTTCGAAACGGGAAATTTTTTTTAGGTCTTTTTTTTTTTAAATGTGTTTTTGGGGTTTACAGATGTCATAGAAAGTCTAGTGACAAGTAGATGCATCCAATTTCATGAGAGTGCTCTAGAGAATGCAATTTCAAGAGGAGAAGTTGTGTATAGTGACTATGGTCACTTTCCTCGGTCATTATTGATATTGTCATTATTAGTTGTGAGAATCTGTTCATGCCCATTGCCAGTACATACTACAAAGCTTATGGAGCGGTTTTGGAGTTTTTTTTTTATTTTTTTAAACAGTCATTTTGAACACTGAAACTGCGTTTCGAAACGGGGTCATTTCATACGGCCTGTTTCGAACGCATTTCAACGTTCAAAACGCATTTCGAGGAAACATTGCTTGTAGTATGCGGCAATCTTGAATCTCGTGGTTGGTTCATTTGCAGTATTTGCAGAACAGCTCCTTCCTTGTCGGCGGGTTCGACTGCTCTTGACGCTGTGTCGGCTTCTGGCTTGGCTTTGATTGCTTCGGGCCTTTCTTCTTCTGCGTAGTCAAGCCTCTGTTGGGGTATAAGGCGTGAGAGTCGACAATTGAGGATAGTTTGACTTTGCAATGACTTTACTTCTAGTATGTGAAATGGGAAAAGAAGATTGTGGAACAATAAAGAACAAGTAGATCCACTCAAATGTTGAGCAAGACGTGTTCAACATAAAATGTGATACTATCCCTTTCCACCAAAATTTTGAATTTGCAATAAACTTTGACAAAAAAAACTCTAATCAATGAGTTGATTACTTTGTAGCATAGTTGCATTGTGTTTCTAGAAATGCGTCCAAAAACACGTTTTTGAATCGCATTTCTGAAATGAAGGAGCGTTTATTTTTTTTTGTGTGTGTTGGCAATATGGATATCAAATTAAAGCATTAAGGACAGTACATTTATGTAGGTTGCCGAATGTTTCGGGTACAATGTGGTCCAGTTTAGGTGCATCAATCCTTGTTGGATTTTGTCAAGGATAAAAATTCAGAATGGCTTGTCGTGTTACTTTTGATATTTTTTCTGTCAATTCATTTAGAGCTACTATTGGGTCCACTGAGGCCTATGATGCCAATTGACTTCCAGAGTACTCTCATTCCTGCCAGTTACCATTCTCAGGTTCAGCTACAACACAATTGACCTCGACATCAAGTTCAAAATTTAACTCATTGGAAGCTAGACCTAATAACAAGACCATAAGGGAGAACGCCATTGATGTGATTGCTCATCAACCTTTGCTGCAGGATCATCATCAAACACTTGATGTGGCTATTCAATCACAAGTTGTCATGACTCAATCGAATGTTGACAACATTAATTATGTTAAATAGGGAAGAGTTAGGATGTCTAGTAAGGGTTTATTGGCTTAGTTGTTTTGGCAGTTAGGGCCTTATTTAGCTGCATTTGGAACCTCAAAGATATGTTAATCGTTTAAATCCCATCTAAACCATTGTCACAACATCTAGGATCCAACTGCATTTCTACACAGGAGACCTTAAGTCATGGGTGCCCCAACCCTCATGAGAGGCTGAAAACTTTATTTGGAAACTATGAATAGCATTGATGGGTCCTCGTTTGGTAGCTTTTACTGATAGAGATATGAGTTTCAATGAGGAAGAACTAAGAAAGGCACAGTTTAGTATAACCTGCAAAGCAATGCAGTATCATGAAAATCTGTTTTTTTTTTTCGACGACTATGGATTCAGAAACGCGTTTCTAGAAACGTTTTCTTCCCAAAGGCGCGTTTCTGTGCAATTATGCTTTGTAGGGATGACCAAGTTTCCCAGAAATACGTTTCTGTGCAAATATGCTTTGTAGGTATGCCTTGGTCATCAAAATCGTATGTGTTTCCAACTTTTGTTGCCAAAACTACAAAAGAGATGACCTTCTCCAAAAGTTGAAAATAGGGATTTCGAGAAGACGAGCAATAGAAAAAACACTTCTCAAGAGACGCCAAGCTATCAGGAAACCAATGCAGCTGACGTAAGTCAATTCTAAACAGAAATATAAAGTCATGGCGAAAATTATGTAATTAGGTCTAAAGAGAGAGAAACTCTAGAGCAAGAAGATGTCTAGAGAGAAGGAAAAATTGACCACCTTCTCGACAACACATAAAAGTGCTCTAATACCATGTTATCAACTTGATCACAAATATTGGCATTAGATGAAGCACATAAGTGACAAATAGCATCCATATATGGTTAATGAAGGAATCCATATATATCGGGACAAGTATTGACAAATGAAAAGCTCATCAAGGAATCCTTGACTAAATGGAAAAGCCTTTCTTATGTAAATGGAAAAGCCTTTCTTATGAAGAAAACGCCTTGGTTAACAGTGGCTTTATGATTCAATGGCCAAACCTTCTATCATAAGATTCACTTAGATTGGCATCTCCAACATCTACTCAACAAGTGCCTCAATTTTGAGGATAAAAACATTCAAGTAGGGGGAGTGCCATGTAACTCAAATTCGAATACAATAATAGTTTGACTATCCATATGAGTTTTGGCAAGCCCAAAAGGATCTATAAGCACACGACAATCCAGGGGCACATGTAAAATATAGAAATCCAAAAACCCACGTTACTAGACTATATCTTTATGCACATTATAACGGATCAAATATACATGAAGTGATTGTCTACCTCAGTAAGAAAAAGGTCAAAAATTCTAGACTTTTATAAATCTCCGAGCAAAAAGGCTCTTCATGTGAAATTAGAAGTGCTTTATATTTGGCCAACTACAATCCATTTTTTGGGTGCTATTTTTCACACATAATTTTTCTTGAATTTGGCATTCAACCTAGTCAAGCCCCACAAAAAAAGTATAAGAATATAAAGTTCAAAGCAGGCACATTTCAAATGAGTTTCAAAGCCCCATCCAGATGAGTTTGGTTGGTCATATGACCAAGTTGAGAAGGAGTTGGAACTAATAGCTTCAAAATGGATAATCTAAATGAAGTTTGAAAAAAAGTTCTGATAGAACGACCTCTAAAAGTCTAGGCCTGCCGATTTTGTATATGAATTTGAATTATCCTGCACAAAGAGCAAGGGCTAGAAGTTGGTCAATGCCTTGTGGTTTATGTCAACAAAGGGGATGTAGTAACGAATCCATAAACGTCGTGTTTGAAAGTCAAGGGCCATACTACTTGCCCTAGTATCCATTGACAGAAGTTGGTAAATGAAAAAGCCCAAAGATTCATTACATGCTTGGATTTAAGCTTGACACTTATTGTGGCCTCCTTGCAACTGTTGTCAATAACAACAAATTCAAGCCCAGCTAGACATAATCAGCAAATCCAAAAAAGTGGAGATTTGAGGAGAGAGAGTTTTCAACCTCATGAGAACTAGTAATCAATGGACAACTAAGCTCAATCAAGCGCAACACGAATAACAAAATGCGTTTTTTCTTTTTTTTATTTAACTAAAAAATCCAAAAAAAACAAGTCTAGCAAACTGTTCTTAGGCCTTGAAAGAATTTATCAGCAATAGTTAAAACACTAAAAATCTAAAATATGAAAAACCTACGTGTCGAGACCCTAATGTGATTTCCTGGAACGCGGAGTGCAACTATGGCTCAATCATATAAAAAACCATAAAAATATCCAAAGTTTCAGGCTGATTTCTGGACGCATCCCATTGTTTCAGCAATGCTTTTGAGTTACAAACATAGGACCTCTCTAGAATCATCTCTCTAGAAAAATCTTATAAGTCTTGCTCATGGAGAATAATAATGAGGAAGGGACAAGAAAATGGAGCTTTGTTGAAACACTTGGATATGATAAAGGTCTAACCCAATTGAAAGATTTAATGCTTAGTGTACCTTTTGAACTTGAAAAAGTACTCAAAAAGGGAGATAAACGATTGAGAAATCATTCTATTTTTCACGTCCCGATCTATACTTCACAACTGCTTCACTGTGGGCTCAGCTTTACGGTTCTTGCAAACAACTTCCAAGGACATGTAGTAGTGTCTAATGCTATCTAATTAAGCTTGTTTGATTGATTAATGAGCACTGCTCAATATACTTGAGCATAGATAATATGCAGAACAGAGAAAAGAGTGACAGAATAAGGAGATGCAGGTCAGATGTTTTTTATTGGTACTTTACATGTATCAGCACAGATGCCTAGAGTTTAATGCATATTCGTAACATTGTTCTTCTAGGCTTGTAAACTACTAGAGTAGATTTTTCTTTTTAATATTTTTTTAAGAACAAGCAAAAAGCCACATAAACACACAAAACAGTCTTTCAATGAATACTTGACAGAAATCTGTTGCCAGACATTTATGTTGGAATTTAGTGCGTGTGATGCAGTGCTTTGGAAGTATGTACTATGGAGCTGAAGTCATTTGTGTTAGAAATAAATGACTATGCTGAAGTTAATCCATAGGTTACTTTGACCCAAAAGGTCGAAATTACGTAACCATGGGTATTTAGTTATTTAGGCCATCTTAAGTTTGTCTTAAGTTCAGTTGGACCCAATTTTGGTCATGTACTGACTCGTGGGTCCTTAGGGGTCTAATTTTGTTTAGGGGGCCTATCTTGACTTTTGGGGGTGCCCTACATTTAGTAAGTGGTTAACCTTATAGTTTGGTGGCATTTGGCCACATCCAGGTAAAGTACTTAGATGCTCATTGTGTATTCCATTTTGGACAGTTTGGCTAAGCATTGCTCTCCATTGCTCGTTGTTGTTTTCTCTCTCTCTCTCTCTTAGAGTTGGGCGCCCAGCCTCTTCTCTCTTGTTTCTTGTGGAGATTGATTGATAACTAGATCTTGGTGACTTGACTCTTGCTTTCCTACATGGTATCAGAGCTACCGGATCTGCAGCAAGCTTGTATGCTGGCGCCCTACCAGAAGAGGAGTTTCTCTACTTTTTGTTGTGAAATTTCAGCATCCTGCTGATCTTTACAAGTGGAGTTTGATCAGCTTTTGTCTCTCTTTTCAGGTTGAAGGAGGGCGCCCATCAGAGATCTTGGAGGAGCAATTTGTGGCATCTCAAATCTGATTTTTATGCAACCAGTTTTTGATTTTTGGTTGTGGTGTCTCCTTATCTTGCTGTTTTTGTTTTCAAGTTTGCATTTGTGTAGGAGGGCGCCCAAAATTCAGCAAACCCTATTTAGGGTTAGGTCAACTTGTAGCTGGAAATTTGCAGATTCTCAGCAAGCAGTAGGGCGCTTTCAACAGCCCTATTGGAGTGTGTGTTGATCACACTATTTGGCTTCCTAATTGAGTGTCGGTGTAGGCTTCAATCCAAGCTAACCTAATTTTCAAAAAGCTGATTTTTTTGTGCAGAAAGACAGCCATCTTTTCATTATCTTTTGGGCACTTTGGTTGCAGATTGAAAGACATCTTGTGCTCCTACTTTCAGCTCTTTATTTGCTGCAAATTTTTTGAGTAGATTTGGTTGTGGAAAGGCTCTCTTTCCTATTTACTACAAGCTGAAATTTTGTTGGAGGTAATGGCTAAAGAATCGGAAGCTATCGGTTCTTTGTTTAGTGAAGATCGGTTGGATGGCACAAACTACTCCTTGTTGAGTTACGTGATGAAGAATCTTCTCATAGAAAAAGGGCTATGGGATTTGGTCAATGGTGATGAGGAAAGGCCTCCGTCTTTGGCACCTCCTACACCTCGTGGATCATCATCTTCTCCATCTTCGGAAGAACAAAAGAAGTGGGATAGAAGGGATGCACAAGCATTTTCTATGGTTGCTCTTGCTGTGAAAAGATCTATCTTACCTCATATTAGGTCTTGTAAGACATCTAAAAGTGCGTGGGATACACTTTATACTTTGTATAGAGTCAAAAATCCAGCAAGAGTGGTGTATCTCAAAAATCAACTTCTTTGTTGAAGATGCAAGAAGGGGATCAAGTGACCAATCACTTGACGAAGATCAAGGATCTTCGTGAGGAGCTTTTCAATATTGATGAGATAATTGAGGATGCTCAATTTGTTTCCATTACTCTCAACTCATTACCTTCATCTTATCTTCCATTTGTTTCATCTTTGAGTATCTCTCTTAGGGGACAGCAACTCTCCTTTGATGAACTTGTTGGGCTGCTTCTTCAAGAGGAGCAAACGAGGCAAAATTTTGCGGGTGACACTCAACAAGATCAAGCTTTTTTCACGAAAGGCAAGGGCAAAGGCAAGTCAAAAGGAAAGGGGAAGCCTCCTTCCAAGGATGAGCAAAAGCCCATTGAAGGTCAAGATGTCAACACTCAAAAGAAGAAACGGAAGTGCCATTATTGCAAGAAGTATGGGCACTTCATCAAGCATTGTAAGAAGAAGCTTGCGAAAGAGGAGAGTAGAGGAATTGATACTAGTGCTTCACTTGCTACTTTGGAGCAAGAGCTTGAAGCTAGTGGTGATCTCTTCAACCAAGACTATGCTTTTGTGTCTAATATTGCTTCTACTAGTACTTCTACATCTATGAGGAATTCAGGTTCTGTTTTGCAAGTTGCTGATTTTCAGCCCATTAAATGGGTGATTGATAGTGTGCTACTCGTCATATGACTTCTCGCAAAGTAGCATTCACTAAATTCGTGAAAGTGCAAAATGGAAGCATGGTACAATGTGCGGATGATGCATCTTATTCTATTCATGGAATTGGAATTGTAGCCATCATTCTGCCTAATGGTGAAGAAAAGTACATTAAGAATGTGCTTTATGTTCCAGGAATCAAGAAGAATCTTCTTTCAGTTTCAACTATGTTGAAGCAAGGACTGGTTGTTGAGTTCAAAGAAGATAAGTGTCTTGTCAAGGATCCTAAAAGATCACTCCTGATTATTGTTTTGGGAACAATGCATGCTGGCTTATTCATTATGGATACATATAAGCAAGGAATTCCCTCTACATGTCTTGTTGCTTCTACATGACAATCATTGGAGTTGACTGAATTGTGGCATGCAAGGTTTGGGCATCTCAACTTTGCAAGTTTGAAGAAGCTGAAGACATTTAATATGGTAGAATATTTTCCTACTATTGAGCAGTCGGAAGGGCATGTATGCGAGAGGTGCATACTTGGAAAGTTTCAAAGGAAACCTTTTTCAATTGATGGAACTATAAGGGTTCTTGATAAATTTGATTTGGTTCATAGTGATGTTTGTGGTCCAATGAGGACCGAATCCATTGGAAAGTGCATCTATTTTGTGACTTTTATTGATGACTTTTCCCGTTTTACATGGATCTATCCTATGAAGGCTAAATCAGAAGTTTTTCAACGTTTTAAAGTTTTCTAGCAATGGTGGAAAATCAGTTTGGGCATTCTTTGAAGACCCCACCCACCGATCGAGGAGGGGAATACATTAAGAATACGTTCGGTGCATTTCTTCGAGAAAAGGGAATTCTACATCAAATGACAACTCCCTATACGCCTCAACAAAATGGTGTCGCCGAGCGAAATAGTCGCACACTTATGGAGATGGTCCGTTGCATGCTCAAAGCAAAGGGGCTACCTCACAAGTTTTGGGTTGAAGCGGTTATAATTGCAGCATACATAAGCAATCGTTGTCCTGCTAAAGCATTGAAAGTAATAACTCCTTATGGGAAGAAGCCTTCCATCTCTCACTTTCGCATTTTTGGTTGTACGGCTTATGCTTTTGTTCCGGATAAACTTCGTATAGAGCTTGAGGATAAAGGAGTTAAATGCATTTTTGTTGGCTATAGTAGTGAAAGCAAAGGCTATAGGCTGTTCAATTTGAGCACTAACAAGATTATTGTTAGTCGTGATGTGCATTTTCATGAAAAGAATTCATTGGATGTGGCCCCAACTCATATCTTGAAGGGGGACAGCTCACATAGTGTGAATGTTGGAGCTTTTCCAGATTTGGTACCATCTTCTATTGCTGGAGATAAGAGCCAGCAATCAACCAGTTTCGACCTGCCCAACACCTCATCAAGTTTAGAGCCTAATGCTCATCAAGAACCGCCCGTTGTTGCTCAAAATCAACTTGCAGGAACTGTTGGACAGCAAGTTGAAAGATCTTGGACAGCCAAGTGCGATGTTGAAGGATCTTGGACAGTAAATTGTAAGAAGAAACATGGCTGTTGGACAGCCCAAAACAGTCCCACGGTGGCTGTTGTCGACTTTGTGGGACAGCTGTTGGAATGTAAATGGAATTGCTTACATCACCATAGGTTACGTTGACCCAAAAGGTCGAGAGTTGTGTAACCATGGTCATTTATTATATTAGGCCTACTAAACTTAGAGTTAGCTAAGTTAGTATGAAATTAACTTGGTAGGGACACATGGGTCCACCAGGCCTAATTGTGACATTAAGTACCCCAACTTGACATATTGGAGGTACCTTATTCTTTCTATGTAACTTATAGAAAGTTGGATAGTCAATAGTCAAGTAGTTGGATAGCCAATAGTCATGAAGTTAGATAGTCATCTTGGACTGTATATATGTGTGCATCCCATTTGTATGAGACACTTTTGTAAGCAATACTGACTATTCTCCTTGGCTGTCCACGAGTTTCTACAAGAGGGTTTCTAGCCATCTCTCTCTTTCTTTTGAGAATGCTTTGTGTGATTGAATAGTTAAGATTCTGGATCCTTAGGCTTCTATTTCCTACAACAGCAAAGTAAGTTCATTTTATGATGGAAAGACACGTGCCTCTACAAAATCAGTGGACTATGCTGATTTTTCAGATTTTACTCTTACATCTCATGGAGATATTGCGGAAGAACCTGATTCTTATGAGCAGGCCAAGGGAGTAAAATGTTGGGAGGATGCGATGCAAGATGAGTATGACTCACTTATGAAGAACCAGATTTGGGTTCTTGTTGATCTTCCTCATGGGAAGAAGGCAATTGGTTCTAAATGGATGTACAAAATCAAATATAAGGCAAATGGTACCATTGAAAGGTACAAGGCAAGGCTCGTTGCCAAAGGATATGCTCAGCAAAAGTGGATTGATTATGAGGAGACTTTTTCTCCTACTGCTCAGATGACTACCGTGAGGGTAGCAACCTCTTTGGCTACCCATTTTGGTTGGCATTTGCGGCAACTTGACATAAAGACAGCATTCCTCAATGGTGATCTCAATGAGGAAGTGCACCTTCAACAACCTGCTGGTTTTTTGGTTGAAAGCCAAGAAGATAAAGTTTGTCTTCTCAAGAAGGCACTTTATGAACTGAAGCAAGCTCCGAGGATGTGGTATCAAAAGATACATGCCTACTTTTGTGATCGAGGGTTTACTGATAGTCCTAGCGAATCTACTCTTTATGTTAAGCATACTTCAGATTATATCATCATTATTTTGCTTTATGTTGATGATATTATTATTACGGGAAGTAATGAGTAGCAAATTGATGCCGTAATACTTGATCTTGGTATGGTTTTTAAAACCTCAGATTTAGGCCTATTGCACTTTTATCTTGGTCTTGAATTTGTAAAAGGGGCTGAAATTTTCATCTCTCAAAAACGCTACATTGGGCAGATTTTGAAGCGGTTCAAGATGGAAGATTGCAAGCCGGTTGCTACACCTATGGAGACAGGCCTGATATTAAGTAGTCAAGGTGATGGTGAACCATTTGATACTACTTTATTGGCTATTGGCTGTCTCATTTACCTATGTGATTCAAGACCGGACATTTCTTATAGTGTCTCACTCATGAGTTGGACCAATTTTGGTCATGTACTGACTTGTGGGTCTTTAGGGGTCTAATTTTGTTTAGGGGCCCTATCTTGGCTTTTGGGGGTGCCCTACATTTAGTAAGTGGCTAACTTTAGGGTTTGGTGGCATTTGGCCACATCCAAGTAAAATACTTAGATGCTCATTGTGTATTCCATTTTGGACAGTTTGGCTAAGCATTGCTCTCCATTGCTCTTGTTGTTGTCTTCTCTCTCTCTCTCTCTGAGTTGGGCGCCCAGCCTCTTCTCTCTTGTTTCTTGTGGAGATTGATTGATAACTAGATCTTGGTGACTTGATTCTTGCTTTCCTACAATTTGACCTTAAACTCAACAGAACTATATGGTAGAACAAGCAGGTTTCACACGTGCATGAAACTTCATAAAAAATCTCCATATTGACATGCAAAGCAAGGTGAAATAAGTATAGTAATTAGTACTGGTGTATCCGGAATGCTGATGCTACTTGAATTTGATAAAGTTGAAAGGACATAACAACCACCAACCACCACAAGCACTAGTGGTAAACAAATTATGTTACAACAATGCCACAACCCTGATATTAACAATATGGAAACATTAACAAGGAAACTGATGCCAGTTCAGATCACTTTTTGTGACAGATGTACAGATAGCCTCAGCCCAATACTCAATCTGTCATTGAGATACTGTCAAACAAAATCCTCAACATTAGTATTGCTTGTGAAAATGTGGCTATCAGAAACCGTTAAAAATTGAAATTCTGAATCTATCAAAAATGAAGCAATACAATGCAAAGGATACAAAATGGACACAAAAAGATGACATACTAGTACCAATACTAACTAGAAGTTCCAAAGCTCACATTCAGAATACTAACTGAGCAAAACATACACAAACATCCTTTTATCCAAAAAAAGGAACTTACAAATTTCAGTCACTGACTAGATATCATTTTTTTTCTTTACAACTTGGACAGTTGGCAATAGCTTCCTCCAGACAATACTGACAACGACAACAGAACTGAACAAATCAAAACTCTTAATTCTAGTGTAAACATGATCAATAGTTTTTAGACATACTGGTAATAAATGGCAGACATAAAGAAGTGATCTAAGAAGAGGAATCAGATACAGCATAGATACGAATTAAATCTAACCAGAAGTACGAAGATTTCTATATTGATAGATCCAATTAAAAAAGTAATATACAGAAAACGTACTAGAACAAGCTTCGCCGCACTGAGAGACGATTCATAGGAAGCCAACCGCTAAACAACCGGCTATCGTGTCTTAAATATCAAATTCCTACGCGGATATATCTAAGCCACTTTAATCGTTCCACAATAGAAATTCTTACCAGAGAAGAGAACTCTAAATAGCAACATATGCAATTAATAAGCTGCAACCGATGCATTGCAAATACAGCAGGAGAATAAAAGAACACGGCGATGATACTTACAACCAAAATGCAGCAAATAGGCCCGCCTTAAGATCCCAGCACCAGGAAGAAAAGTGCTTCAGATGTTGCAGAAAAGGGGAAAATAATTCATGCTCATGCGCAAGGATCAGATAGGGACAATAAATATTGGATTTAGTTGTCAGATAAAAGCACGGAAGTTTCCGATTTACGATAGAAACAGACGGCAAAAACAGAGGATCAAGACGCAGGAGGAGGAGATCGAGCAACCAACCGCTGAAACAAAGCTGTCTCTCTATTTTCGTCTCTGCGTCTCTCTCTCTCTCTCTCTCTCTCTCTCTCTCTCTCTTCTCGCCCTTCTTCCTTTTTCCCGTAGGGCCGGGCCAGGTGAGTCGACCAATCCAGATGGCAGGTGGCATTGCAAATGACCGGAAGTTCTCATCAAAAAATCACATGATATCCTTTTAGGTTAGAATCATTTGCTTAACTGGTTGGATATGTATATGTACACTCAGGTTCCACAGCACAGCACATGCCTCTCTTCTATATGTTGAACCAAAGACTCTTAGATGAGAGGACCACTTCATCCTATCGAACAAAAGACTCTTAAATGATTCCATCTGCTGCACCAGTTCATCCTATCGAACAAAAGACTCTTAAATGATTCCATCTACTTGTGCAGCATGAACTGGCGCTCTCATCTCATGTCTCTTAGGTGAGAACAGAAGACTCTGAGATGAGAGGGCCAGTTCCTGCTAGCTGTGCAGCCAAGAATTGGTACTCGGAACTGGCCATTGCCCACATGTTGCAAAATTGTGAGCCAGTTCTTGGCGTTCCAAGAGAAAACAATGCCTAGCTTCATTATGACAACCAAGAAGTGCATTTTTGCACGGCTAGGAGCTGGCTACCGTTATCAGCCAGTTCTTGGCTGTGCACCAAGAACTAGGCTCCATAAGACCTCATGTGGCCACCTTATCTATTGTGTTTAGTGCAACCAGCTAGGTTGAGATGCTTCCAATGAAGCATACTTCAAGAGGAATCGCCAGATTAGAAAAGCATAACAATTTTTTTCTTTTTCAATTTTTGTTGTGAGCTAGTTAAGGGAAGTTTTGATGGTGTTGACATCAGCACAATGAAGTTACACCTATATTCCAATCAAAAGTCTCAGTTATGAATAATGCAATGGGCTAGGTTGACGGCAAGCATGGAGACAATGTTTTGGGCAGAATCGACAAAAACCAACTAGTTTCGAACATAATAACTGTTCTTCAGTTTTGGGTGAGCTCGTTACTAGAAGATTATAAGCTTAACCTTCCTAGTGTTGACATCGTCACAAGAAGTCTACATCTATAAGCTCCTTATACTAATTTTGCCAAAGAAATCAATTATCTTGAGGCAATTTTTGCCTGGTAACCTAGCTAATTTTACAATATAAAAAAATCAAAAATGCTATGCCAAGGAGAGCAAAGGCGTAGATCCAAGTCCGTGACCTAGAAATACGCATGAAAGGATAAAGGTTGACCTCAATAGCAAAGAAGTCATGCTACTAATAAGAAACATAGCATAAAAACTGGGGTAAGTGTATTTTGTATCTCATTCCAAGCCCAATGAGGATGACTTCAATTGTACTTGAAATGTAGAATATGCTAATTGTGAATCTTTCAATGTTTGAGGTGACAAGAGATGGCCTAGGGCAATAAAATTTTATCCTATTGTAATCACATAAGAAAGAGTATGTGTCACGTGGGCCCATACAAGTAACTTTAAAGTGAGATATTATATCATATTGCATGTGTCTTTCCAAGCAAGTCTATATACAAGAATCTAGCATATTCTTTAGTAGTCAAATACTGTTAATACTTACTCAAATGGTAGAATCGATTTAAGGTTCACAAATGCATGGACAAGAGTAATTTATTTCATGTTAAAACTTTGGTGAGGAATTAAAAAGAAAAGTTCTTTGTTACATGGCTTTTGAGTTGTTCGATTATTCTCCTTCCTACGAATCAACTAATCGGTTTTTAATCTTCATCCAATTGCTTATCCAGTTCTGCGGATTCTTCCGTGTTTTACGTAGTCTACAGAATTACAAGTGTTTTTACACAGTCTGCAGAAATACACGGAGTTTGACAACAGTGTCGGGAATTTTCTCTCACTGCAAAACCTGACATTGTCGCCTTTTTGAGTAAATGGCTTTGGCAAAGTGTGGGGCTACCCCAATATTCACGAAATGAGATTTTGCGACACTGTTGCATTTCTCACAAAAGTAGTCTACCTCTTCGTCTCATGCTCTATATGTCAGCAAGGGCTCGAAACGACGGAAGCAGAAAAACTCCAAGCAGTCTACATCGAATCAGAAATAGACTCAAAGCCAAGAACAATCATCGAATCTACATTCGTCAAAGAATAAGATGTTTTACAGATATTGCAAACGCAATAACCATGAGATCCAGGATTGTCGAATTCTCAAAGCGAAGAATGCAGCCAAGCAACCTGATCAACAAGCAAATACAGTAACAGCATCTCCTAAAGTCAAAATGGACGAAGGCGCTTTTAAGGTCAAAGACAAATACGCGAATTTGGATAATTCGTGGTTTTTGGATTCCAAAGCTACTCAACGCATGACCAATCATTGTGAGATTTTCCAATCCTATACGCCTTACAGCACAAATAAGTATGTTCGTCTTGGTGACAATAGTACTCACACTATCGAAGGTAAAGGTACTGTAAGATTAAGATTCCAGCATGATCAATTCAAACTATTGTCAAAAGTTTTGTATGTTCCTAAACTCTCTACAAATCTGTTATCAATAAGTAGAATTATAAATTTAGGTCATAAGGTGGAGTTTGAGTCTGATTAATGCAGAATTATCGATAGGAGTAATAAGATCCTTGCACTCGGCAAGAGATATGGATACTTATAGAGATTGGCATATTGTTATTCTGCTGCATACTAGGATTTCTTTTAGATCAAGTCATAGGCATGCAGCAAAAGGTCTGTTAGATGTTGTTCATTCAGATATATGTGGATCTATGCAAACTCCTTCATTTCTAGATGCAAAGTATTTCATTACCTTTATTGACAAATTCTCCAGAAGAACAGTTGTTTACTTCATTAAACAAAAATCAGAAGCTTTCATCAAGTTCAGACAATTCAAAGAGCATGCAGAAAATCAAACTGGCAAATGAATCAAAGCACTGAGATCAGATAATGGGGGAGAATACATTTCCACCGAATTCAAGGAGTACTGCCTTAACAACGGCATTGAGCAACAATACATTATCTCCTATTCGCCTCAGCCAAATGGTCTTGTTGAGAGAAAGAACAGAACCTTAATTGCATCGGCAAAGTGCATGTTATCACATACAACACTTCCGAAGTACTTTTGGGCTGAAGTTGTTTCAATAGCAACCTATATTCAAAACAAATGTCCTACTAAAGGTCTCTCAAACAAAACACCATTTGAAGTTTGGACAGGTACCAAACCTTCTCTATCAAACTTAAGTTTTTTGATGTACTGCTTATGCGCAGATTCCTTATGATCTCATAAAGAAGCTCGACTTCCAGAGTATCAAATGTATTTTCATCAGCTACACTACTTCAGATCAAGTCTATAAGTTGTTTGATCCCATCGAGTGGAAGATATTCACTAGCCGGGATGTCATCTTCATCGAAGATCAATCTATCGACCTCAAAGGAAAAGACAATGCCCATGTAGCCGGCCTGTCAGATTCTTCTGACATATTGAACTTCCTAGTTCCTTAGTCGACTATTCTCATTGAAGGATCATCAAGAGCTAGCAGACCACCTATCAGGTATATCGACGAGTCTGTAGACTACTTTGAATGAATTGAAGTACAGAGAGCCTGACTAGAGGCATAAAAGCAATGACTTAATTTATACAAGTATCCATGTCTCTTTCCGAGTGCTAGGATCTTGCCTGTCCTATCAACTACTTTACACAAATTACATTCGAATTATACTCTGTGTCCTAGGTGATTTCTGCTTACAAAGAGTAGATTCGTAGATAACTTTGGTACATACAGGACTTTTGAGAGTAGCTTAGACTGATCATTTGCAAAGCATAATCTTACAGTGCCTTCACTTTTAATAGCTTCTGTGCTAAGGTGAACGAATTTTTGAGTATTGTAAGGTGTATAGGACTCGAAACAGCCAATGAGACTAGTCATGTGCTGAGTGGCTCCGGAATCCAAGAACCAAGAACTGTCGCCAGATGCTTCTTGATGGTTGGTCATGAAGGCATCATGATCTATTTCTTGAATAGGCTGTGGAACTTCTGCAGCTGCATTGCCACTTGATTCGACTGTCTTTTGCTATTGTTCTTCGCTTGAAGTATTCGGCAGTCTTGAATTTCATGGTTGTTTCGTTTGTAGTATCTGCAGAATAGCTTCTTTTTTGTCTGCGAATTTGACTGTTCCTTGTGCTGAGCTGGTTTCTGGTCTGGCTTTGATTGCTTCAAGCCTTTCTTCTTGTTCTGCTTTGTCGTGCTCTTGTTGGTGTACAAGGTGTGAGAATCAGCTAAGGAACTCAAGGCTTCGTTCCTTCGCATGTCTTCCTACAACAACATAGTAATGACTCTTGAAAGAGTCAATTCTGGATGAGTCATGATGATCATCACCCAGATGTCATAAGAACTTGGCAAGCTTGTAAGCAGTTGCATCTCTACGTCTTGATCGTCTATGACAGATCCGACAGTGGCCATTTGTCTTAGCAGGTTCTTGAATTGATTAATGTGATTCTGCAGAGAATCACCATTCGCCATTTTGAGGGAGTAGAATTTTCTTGAGATGTAGCTTAGAAGCTATATCTCGCACTTCGTATAGTATGCTCAAGATGTCCCAAACTTCTTTCGATGTCTGAGCCTCGACTACATGGCCGATCTGGGTATCCGTGATGTTGAGGATAATCAGCGCGAAAGCTTTTTTATCCTTCAGCTTCCATTTGGCGATTGTCGTGTCGTCCACTTCGAGTTTTCCTTCTGCTCATGTAACAACGTCGTACAATTCTTTTGCCATTAGTATAGTTTTCATCTTAAATTTCCACAAATGGTAATTGGCTCCATCAAGCTTGTCCATGATAGGACTAGATTTCCCTTGGGAATCCATGTGGAAGAATTAGTCTAAGTGATAGGAAAAACTATCAGTGACTTAAGTATGAAAATCTGATATTTACAAAACAAGAAAACAATTACTCTATCGAGTAGTAGAGTCTTCTACTATGGAAGCTTATCAAACTAGGAAAATAACTCTGATACCATGTTGGGAGAGAGAGGGGAAGAATAAATGACAAACATAAACAAGAAGCGAACGAGAAATGAACTCGAACAGAAAATGTTCGTGCGCAGCGGAATAAGTTATACGACTCTCTCCAGAAGCATGACTATGCCTATCAAAATGACAGAACTTTAGTGATAGAAATCACGGTCATTCTAGATTACGTAGCCAAACATTAATAGATGAAGTGTCAGAAGAATAATTTGTCATGAATAGCAAGACAAATCATATGTCGCGAATGATTCGCGAAAGAGCTAGACTGTGCTCGACTGATAATTAGTCGCGAATGATTCGTGAAAGACAAGACTAAAAGTTAATCGTCTATTACCAGAAAGAACAACTAGAAAGATCAGACAAAATGAAGAACAAGCATAGCAATATTAACACAAATCAAAATGCAAAACAAAGAGCTGTATCAGATTAAGTATATCATGTAGACATGTTAATAATGCAGTAAAGCACAATACAATAGCAGACGAAACCACGTGCCCTACGAAGCTTATTTTGTCTATAATGAAGAATGAAACCTCTTCTCTTAGTCTCTTCTTCTCTCACTATGGAATATGCAGATGGTATCCAATATATATATACATAAAATTACAGGTGTGCAGATGTGAAAGTATAGAGTGGATGTGCTGTTTGTAAGAGATTGTGGGTGACTGCAGTAGTTGTCCAATCTGTTAGCGTAGTTGCATGGGGTGAGCGTGAGAAGGGTGCAACGTCAGTCAGTACTGAGGTGAACATTGGTGATGATGTGAAAAGTACATCACTTATTACGAGTAGCCTTAGGATTAGATTTACAGGGTGCCTTAGCTTTTAGGGCACTTCGGCATTCTGTAGGATAGTGTCGCCTTTTCGCCTATCACCATAACCTGTGTAAAAACATAGTGTTGTGATTCTTTCGTCTTTTATTCGTCTGTGCGAATTTGCGTGTAAATATGCAGGCTACATGACAACGTTAGTAAATATGCAACAAGAATGGAGGCAGATTAAAAATGGGATTTAGGAGAGTAGAAGGAGTAAATCCAACAAGAAGAGCTGGATGAATGCCAGCAGACTCCAACCAACTGGCAGTCGCATTTGATGATCTAATTGTTTAGTATAAATAGTTGTTCATATTTCAACATCTTAATTCTCAAATCAAGTGTTGAATTTTTAGCTCTCTATTAAGCCTACGAGCTTGAACACTCTTAAGCATTCTAGCTCAGTTCTTTAGAGTTGATTAGAGATTATTATTGTGCTTACTGCTTATCAGTAGTTGTACTTAATTCAGACTTTTATTTAGTCGTTCAGAAATAGCTTAGAGTACGCGGCTTCGATCCGCAACTTGTTGTACTCATTTACATCTGTTTCACTTTCATACCGAATTAATACTATCTTCTTATTGCATTCAGCTTCATCTCAGAATGTATGCGCTTCTGTAATTCTTCACGACAGATTATTTGTCTGATAATTCAATGCTTAAATGTTTTGCTACGTAATCATTGTAGTACTAATGATTTCAAAGTTAGATCGAACGTGATTTTTATCACTATTGTTTTGTTCGAAATTGATAGGCGTAGTCATGCATGAAGAAGATAGTTTATTCCGCTGCGCACGATAAGTTTTCTTTATTGTCATTTGAATTATTTTTATTCGATTATTTTAGACCTATATTTTACACACCTCTTTCCAACATGAGTATTACCCAATAATAGCATACTTTACAATCCAAAATAATAATAAGGTGAAGATTTCAAATATACACAAATTCAACAATACGTTGTAGTATAATGCATATGCTTTTTCCACAATATACAATGTGTAGAAAATCTACTCAATAAGAGGAAAAACAAGTGAATTTATTTGAAAAGATAAATATCCACAAAATAAGAAGAAAATGCAAAGACTAACAAAATGTATAAAGCTATACAATATAAGTGTGAATGGCTAAAAGGCAAACTGACATTTAACTCATTGGTTAATTGCCTCCTCCTTGTTGCTTGCAATATCAAGAGCACCTCACATATAAAAGTATTGTAAACATGAGTAGATTTGGGTACATATTCAGTTGACAATTTGAAAGGATCAATTCAATCAAACAAACACAACATTAAGTGCTTCAAGACAAGAAGAAAGCACTTAATCGATCTTTAATCTACATCCATTTCATTATCCAATTTTACAGTTTCATTTGTGTTTCTACAAAGTCTGCAAAAATACTGTTGAACAGATGCCTCCGACATATCGGATGACTCCGACGAAAGTCGAAGAAGTCGAATATGCTAAAGGATGACAGTTATTGTTCAACCTGATATGAAGCTAAAGACTTGCCCTAATTGCTTTGCAAGTAAATTTTTGGGAAGTCCTAATTGGATGGATGACAGCGCATTAAGACTAGCTACCAATTGTGATCTATGACTTGATTAGTCGTCCTACTAGATGAGCTTAATCTGCTTTAGTATAAATAGTTGATCGTTAAAGACTTTTATAGTCTCTAGAATATTTTAGAGCTCTATTAGAGTATTGTTATTAGCGCTTATTGCTTACTAGCGGAAGTGCATCAAACAGATTTTTCAATCACTCGAGATAGTTTAGAGTATGCAGCTTTCATCCGCTATAGCTTTGTGCTCTCATCATCTGATTTCTACATGCTACTTACTGAATCAATCTATCTTCCTATTGTGTTCGGTATCATGTCAGAATGTATGCTTCTACGTAGTCATTTGTAACTGATAGATCTCTAATTTGTTTCGTCTGATATGTTGAATACTTCAACACTGCAATATTCTATACATCACTTCACACTCTTAAATTGTTTGACTACGAAATCACTTTAGTACTAATGATTTCAAAGTTAGTAGCTAGACGATTGAATGTGACTTCTGTTAGTAGGTACAATATACAAAAAGCTCTTCTTCTCAAAGAGGGAGTCTCTTAAATAAGCAAGAGAGCTCCTTAGGTGGCATCCTAGTGGCATTTCCACATTACACAAATTACAAGTGGAATAATGCTCTCCACTAGAGGTCACCATCAAAAGGTGGCTCACTCTACTTTCTTTAAGAGGGGTCTACTTGCATAAAAATACTAGTTCCTACATGGTCATTCCATCTTCCGGGATTCACCATGAGGCTTACACAGTTCTTGCTGGTCATTACTAACTAGTATTCCTCGGCTCTCAGTCTTTGTTCGTCTCGTCTTCTCAAAAAGCTGCTCGGTCTAAGGTGATGTAGAATACATGATCAGACAGATCTCGATTCTACTAACAAAGTGCGCAGTTTACTTGACAAAGGATGAGAAAGAAACGACCGCGAACTCGAAACATTTCTATTCATGATCAACCTCGAAGGCAAGAAATGAAATCTAATCCACTCTAGGAAAGCAAGAGAACTAATCCACTCTACTATTTACAACCACACACATTCGATCCAGGGAGACAACTCATCACATTCAATCCAGGGAGATCATCGCACCCTTCTCAACATTCTTCATGCATCCATCAACAAGCCGCATCTGAAGTTACTTAGAAAATAGAAGATGTCATCGATAAGCAATATTCAGGCTAAGATCAGTACGATCTTGGATCCAGAAGTTTCAAACTACTTGATTTGAAAATTAAAGACCTCACTCTTATTGAAAGGCGAAGGTCTATGGCAATGGGTAGAACCAATAGAGGAGAAGCCAGTAGCTACTCCAGGCAAAGAACTTCGAGAATGGAGTTTAAAAAATGATAAAGCTATAGCAATTATTGCGTCTTCAGTGCATGACAATATAATACTAGATCTTACATCAATTTCGAACACAAAAGATTATGGGAAGAATTGCAAACCAAGAATGAGACTCGATCTTGTAATCAGTTCATGTTCTTGGAAGACCAATTAACTTACCTACAGTGGGACGACAAAGACCTGAACACATTCGTGCAAAAGATTAAAGATCTGTTCATTTCCTTGCGGAATTCTGGAGCAAAAAATTCAATTTCAAAGGAAAAACAGCTTAGTTATTTTATTCGAGCCCTACCCAGGTCATTCCACAAAACTCGAACCTTATTGGCAA
Source organism: Diphasiastrum complanatum (assembly GCA_029204225.1). NCBI lineage: Eukaryota > Viridiplantae > Streptophyta > Lycopodiopsida > Lycopodiales > Lycopodiaceae > Diphasiastrum > Diphasiastrum complanatum. The sequence continues at coordinate 57,669,120 of CM055093.1, forward strand.
AAGATGCGACAATGACACTTCAAAAGGCAATAGACGGAATTAAAGAGGAAGTAGAAGCTCGTGAACACTATGATATACTCAGAAGAATAAATCCTCTAAGAAGTCTAAGTTTAAGAGGGAGTCATCTAAAAAGAATGAGTCTAAGACAAATGAACAACAATCTGGAAAACAACAGAAAAATTTTGGTGATAAGAAGATATGCAACAGATGCAGAAGATCATGTCACATAGAAGAAAAGTGTTGGTTAAATCCAAAGATTGAATGCATTCATTGTCATAAATGGGGTCATGCAGCAGTAGACTGTTATCAGAATCCCAGAAACAAAAAGGAGCAAAATCGAAGTAAACGTTCAGATTCAAACTATGTCAAACACAAAGCAAAATGCTCCAGAGTAGCAGAAGACAGGGCAACAAGGAACTCAGTAGCTTATGTTAGTGTTGATCTATGTTGTTCAACTAATTCAATTTGAGAAGTAGTACTTGATTCGGGAGCCACCTCACATTTTGTTTCCTTGAAACAAATATTGTCTGAGTACAAGAAGATGAATTATTCGAGATTCATTATACTTGGAGACGGTTCTAAGCACGTAGTTGATGGAACTGGTGTACTATGGTTGGACACGAATCAGGGTGACAAGAAACTGGAGGAAGTTCTCTATGTCCCTACTCTTGACAAAGATCTTCTATCCGTATCTAAGATAGTCGATACAGGCATGTCAGTAACCTTCACAAAGAACTCTTGTATAATGTTCGAGGAAGATTCTGATAACCTAGTTGCTAAAGGCAACAGAGAAGGAAATTTGTATCACCTGAACATTCAAACTAGAATCGAACAAGCAAATCAAACTCAGGAATCGACAAATGTATTGTGTCACAAGAGGTTATGTCACATGAATGTGGAAGCCTTGTACCAAGCCAACAAAAGTCAGAGAATTCAAGGAGTCGAAATCAAAAGTAGAGATATTCGAACTACCTGTGAATCCTGTCTTAAAGGCAAGATGACAAGAACACCTTTTAGTTTGGATGTTTATAAAGCAACTAAGGTACTTGAAATTGTGCATTCAGATATTTGTGGACCACTTGGAGTATTGTCGTTGAGTATGATGGCTCATGCGAAGGCACCAAAACAGTTGTGGGCAGAAGTAGTGGCTACATCAAATTATCTTCAAAATCGTATTCTAAAATCTCGAATACCGGATAAAACTCCTCATGAGATATGGTGGAAGTCGAAGCCAAGTCTAGCACATGTTTGGACATTTAGATGCATAGTGTATATGCACATACCAGATAAGCTGAGGAAAAAACTCGATGAAAAGATAGAACAAGGTTTTCTGGCAGGATTCAAGTTACATTCATCATATTATCGTGTCTATGTACCCAAAACTGGCAAGATAAAAATTGTTTGAGATGTTAAAGTTGATGAGTCGAAATACATAGCAGACAGTGATCTAGTCAGCTATGAAATTCTTAAAAACTATTATGAGCTACCAACGACAGATGTAAAACAAGCAAAAGATGAAAGAGAATTACCAGATTCAGAGGGTGGTCAAGATCGAGTACCTGACAGACTCGAATCACCAGCTCAAATTCCAACAAAAAAGGTTGAATTAGAGTCAAACTCAAAACCTACAGAATCAAACTCGAAACCACATGTGAGAAGATATGACAGACAATAAAAACCACCAGAAAGGTATGGTCAAGGTCTTTTTAATACAACCATAAAATTTTGTGGTTTCTTCGATGAACCTCAAACATTTGAGAAAGTTGTTGATGGACCAGATAAAGATCACTGGATTCAAGCAATGGAGGACAAAATGTCATCCACGTATAAGAACAATGTACGGACACTTGCACCAATACCCGATGGCAGAAAACCAATCAAATGTAAGTGGATCTACAAGATCAAAATAGGTCATGATGGAGAGAACATCAGATACAAAGTAAGGTTACTTGCTAAAGGATTTTCACAAAAGTATGGGATCGACTACACTAATACTTTCTCACCGGTAGTCAAACATACATCAATTCGCTTGTTATTCGTGTATGCAGTGGCTCATGATTTGAAAATCTGTATTGTGGATGAGAAGACTACATTCTTGCATGCAAAATTGGAAGAAGACTTGTTCATGGACCAACCACTTGGTTTTGTAAGCCAAGAATATCCAGAATACGGATGTCACATGAATAAGAGCATTTATGGTCTAAAACAAGCAGCCAGACAATGGTATAGAAAAAAGGACGAAGCACTATGTTCCTTAGGCTTCAAATTCTATTTGTTGAATCATATGTCTATATCAAACATGTCCAAAATTAAATAATCATTATAGTTGTCAATGTTGATGACACACTTATCTTCTCAAAAAGAGATAAGTTAATTTGAGATGTCGAAAGAGACATTTCTAAAATATTTGAGATCGCTGACCTAGGAGAAGCTAAAATCTATCTAGGCTTACAGATCGTGAGAGACTTTAAAGGTGGTAATTTTATCTTTACTAACAAAAATACACTCAAAAGATCATTGAAGACTTCAACATGCTCGAATGCAAAAGTGTGCATACTCCCATGATACCTGGAACAACACCGAGTAAGGCAGATTGTCCGCAGACTCTCGAGGAAGAGGAACGAATGGCCAAAACACCTATCATAGGCTGATTGGACCATTGTTATATCTAGCAGACAACACCAGACCTTATATAGCATTTGCAGTATACAGGCTGAGCCAATATAATCAGAACTCAGGATTGTTGCATTGAAACTTAGTGAAAAGAGTACCACAATGTCTTTAGGAAACGAAAGACTATGGACTGTGTTATTCGAAAGAAGCTGGATTTCACATCGAATCTTCCAATGATGCAAGCTGGGCATCCATGAAGGATGATAACAAATGTATTTCAAGATGTTGTACTCTAGCATATGGCATAGCCATACTTTGGATAAGCAAGAAACAAAATAGCTCAATCTTCCTGTGAAGCGAAATACGTAGCAGCAGCCAAGATGGCAAACGAGCTGATCTGGATCAAACAGATGTTGGAAGGATTTGATAAATCTATTTTTGAACCTTATGTCTTGTTAATGGATAACACTTCAGCAATCTATCTTACAAAAGATCCTGTATTTCACTCGAAAACGAAGCATATTGCTATCAAGTATCATGTTATTTGGGACTTAGTCGAGAAGAAGATACTGTAGACAGTCTTCATACTCATAGAGGAAATGACGGCTAATATCTTTACAAAGCCACTTAGTAAAGTTTTGTTCGAGAAACAATGAAGAAGATTGGAGTTAATCCAATTGCCCACTTTGAGAGAGAGCTATAGAACACCTGATCAGACATATCTCGATTCTACTAACAAAGTGCGCAGTTTACTTGACAAAGGATGAGAAAGAGACAAACGCGAACTCGAAATATTTCTATTCGTGATCAACCTCGAAGGATTTGCAAAATTATCTTACAACCAACTCCAAAGATTTGCAAAACAGTTTCTTGTAGAAGATCGTGGTTTTTCTTGTTGAAGCTCAAAAAATTCGTGAACAGAATCTTGTCGCAAAATATTATATTTTTTGTTCAAGCCTCAGATGTCGAGAAATTGTCGCAAACAATTCACGAAATATTTTGGATTTTTTTTCTTCAAGCTCAAGATTGTCATCTGTCGCAAACAATTCGCGAAAGACGAAAAAGTCGCAAAGAAACAACTGTCACGAACAATTCGCGAAACACGTAGTTGTGACGAAGAGATGGACTGTCGTGAATAATTCACGAACAGAATTTATGCGACCTTGGAAACAGAACGTCTATTAGAATATCAACCGTCGTAAACGGTTAGATCTACTGTTACAAAATTAAAAGGCCAAAAGACCTGTCTTGTAGCAATATAAATACGTGTGCACTACTCGTTGTAACCAACTCTCAGAAACTCAACTGAAGAGACTCTCAGACTCATTCAATCAGAGATACAATAGTGAGATAAGACAACAAGAGATGTATACTGATTCAGATTCAGAATTATAAATTCATTTTTTATCAATAGCTTCTATTTGTCTAAAATTGTCTTAAATTGTCTCGTAATTCCGCATATTATTTCCGCACGCAAATTCAATCAAGGCAAATACTATTCTATTAGTACATAGATCAGATACAATTCCAATTCAAGACACTGATATTAGTTTGATTCATTCAAACTTTCATCGTGTTCTATGTGGAAGAATAATTACTATTTTTCCTATAGGTGATAGGTGCTCTTGAATTGCTTTGGTCAAGTATCTTGGGGATTCGTTAGAATAAAAAAAGTAATGTATCATCCACATAAAGAGTGATGATTATGAAGGAAGGAAAAACAGACTTGAAGTAAGTATTCGAGTCTGTCGAGTTTGGAATAGAACCAATCTCGATTAGAAATGCATTGATTTTCTGAAACTAGGCTCTTGGTGACTGTTTTAGACCATACAGAGCCTTGTGGATTTTGCATACTAGGTGCTCCTTGCCCCTGAGCTCGTATCCCTCTGGATGTGACATATAGATCTCCTCTTCGATAGTTGAGGAAGGCAGTCTGGACATCCATTTGGTTTACTTCGAGATCGGCTGTAGCTGCAAAGGAGAGTAGTAAACGAATTGAAGCATGCTTGACACCAGAGCTGAAGGTCTCTGAATAATCCAGATCTGAAATCTGGGAGAAGCATGGTCTTGTATCGATTTAATCTTCCTTCAACATCATACTTCGCTTTGAAGACCCATTTGCATGGAATCAGATTTTGATCCTTTGGCAGCTCAGTAATAGTCCATGTTTGATTCTCGATGAGAGAATCAAATTTAGTGTCCTTTGCAGCTTCCCACTGGTCAACATCAGGTGTGGACATTGCATATGAAACCGTGTTTGGTTCCTGCATAAAGTAGCAAGCTAGATCATCCATGAATCGGGATGGAGGCTGTCTAGATCGATTCGATCTTTTGGGTTGAACTTCGATTCTCTGATGTGGTTCGACTTGTCGAGGGTCTGTCTTTTTGTCGGAGTCGGAGTCGAGCTGTTGATCAATGTTGAGTTCTGAATTGTCGACTCTAGGATAGGAAGTCGATGGAGCTTTTCCCTGTGGTCGATGAATTAGTCTTCCACAAAAATGACGTCTCTACTGGTGAACAATTTGTGAGTGTCCAGATTGTAGAGCTTGTATGCTTTGTGGTTTGGGGAATAGCCGATGAAAATCTACTTTCTACTGGTGTCATCCAACTTCTTTCTTAGATCAGCAAGGATCTAAGTGTAGGCAATGCATCCAAACACTCAAATATGCTTGAGTGATGGTTTCGATCCTGTCCATACCTCATAAGGTGTTTTGCCATTCAAGGCCTTTGTGATGGATTGATTTTGCAGATAGGCGGCTATGGTAACAGCTTCTGCCCAGAATTTCTTTCAAAGAGAGGCATGCGCCAGCATGCTCTTGGCACTTTCAATGAGTGTCTGATCCTTCCTCTCAACTACGCCATTGGACTAGGGTGAGTAGCCAGTTGTGTATTGCTAATGTATTCCATTGACCTTTATAAGTCCTTGAATTTGGTGGAGATGAATTATCCCCCTCCATCAGTACGTAGAGCATTGATTTTTCTCTGGGATTGAATTTTAGCATACACCTTGAACTTCTTGAAGAACTTGAAAGCTTTTGATTCGTTCTTTAGACAATAATTAGTAGTCCTTCTAGAGAAGTCGTCGATGAAGGTCAAAAAATAGAGGGCTTCCCATATGGAAGCAGTCTGCATAGGGCCACAAATGTCGCTATGTACAAGATCAAGCAAACCTTTGGAAGTATGAACTGAATCAGAAATAAAAGGACTTCTAGCATGCTTGCTGATAATACAGCTTTCACATGGAGAAGTTGGTTGGATGACAGAAGGAAGATCTTGCACTAGATTATGAGTCGACATTTGTTGAATACTATTGAAGTTTAGATGGCCTAATCTGAAATGCCAAAGCATATCAGTCAAATCAGAAGTGAATAAATGAAGAGCTTGGCTATTTGTCGAATAGCAGTGACTAAGCTTGTAAAGATGGCCACATCATCTACCAAAAGCTAAAACTTTCCTAGACTTATCGAGTATGGTGCAGCCCTTTGTATCGAATTCAACCCTTCAAACATAATCAATAATTCTGCTTATCGAAAGCAAATCTTTGGTAAGTTTAGGAACATGAAGATTGTTGGACAACAACTTTACATCACCTTTCTAAAACTCAAATTTGACTGTTACTTCACCTTCGATAGAATGAGATGAGTTGTCTCCAAGTTGCACAACTCTTGAATGGGTGAATGGCTTGTAGCATTGGAACTAGTCTGGATGGTGAGTCATATGTTGAGTTGCTCCTGAGTTCAAATACCAGGAGTCGATATCCTGATGTTCTCCAACCTTGGTCATAAAGGCAGCTTCATCTTCCTCTTGTTGCTGGATCGAGTGACTGGTTGTAACAATATTCGCTTGCTGTTGGAACTGCTTCTTCTTCTCATTGTTGTACTTCAAAGTTCGGTAGTCTTTGATGAGATGACGAATCCTCTTATAGTATTTATAGAATAGTTTCTATCTTTGCTGAAACAATAAAGGCTCTGAAGTTGATGCTTCATTTGATACAGGTTGTTGCATGTTGCTCTTCCTATCAAGATAATCTAACTGTGTCGATCTCTTGGATCTGAACTTTTGATTTCTTTTGGAATATAGAGCTTGAAGATCCGATCTTGAGCCTAAGGAGGATGCAATTCTTCCGATCTCCTCTTGTAGTAGCATCAAAATTACTCTTGATAGGGCGAGATGCTCTTGGGTCAAAATTTCCATGACCCAATTTTCATAGGCATCACGTACACTCGATAATAGAGTCATAACAGCATCAAAATCTTCAATGACTAAGACATTTGCAGTCATCTACTCCATAAGATTTTTGAAAGTATTGAGATGACTCGAAACACTATCTGCATCAGACATTCTCAGGGTGAAAAATTTCTTCCTCAAATGAAGTTTGGAAGTGACGTCCCTGATATCGTAAAGAGTTGCTAGGATGTCCCATGCATCCTTGGCAGTCTGAATAGCTCGTATACAACTGATTTGAGAGTCTTTGATATTTAGAGTAATCATGGCGAATGCCTTGCCATCTCTCAATCTCCATTTGGTGATGATGGCTGCATCACCTTCTAGCTTGACCTCTGTGCCATCAACTATGTCCCACAGCTCTTTGGCAAGTAGAACTACTTTCATTTTGAACTTCCAGAGATGGTAGTTGTCTCCATCGAGTTTGTCGATCATAAATGAACTAGAAGATGGATCCATTCTGGTATAGAGTGAGAGATCGTTGGTAGAAACAACAATATCAGAATATTGTTGGCTGTGCACTTACTGAACGATGTCTTGGTAGAAACAAGACTGATAAACTGCAATAGAAATGCAAATTATTGAACCAGCCGCTCTAATACCATGTCGAAAATCAGTGGGATAACAGCGGAAGTAGAATAAGAAATGGCTGCAGATTGGAAGTGTAACAGTTACCAACAATAATCAAGATGAATAAACAATAGTAATGTTTAATAGAACAAAAACGGTAGTGTAAAATTGTACCCATGATAAAAATCAGAAGGTGAGTACATGGACGTGAAGTTGATGAGTGCAATTTTTGTGAGGCACATATATTTTAGAGCTTTCGTCTCTATATAGATAACTAACTGAAAAGATATTTATTTACAAGGTATTTTCAAGTCTTTCAGGTCAATGCTTTTCTACCTACTTAATTAATTACAACTGCCTTGTAGTTGGTAACCGCCTTTTAAATAATAAAGACTATGTACAAGTAGGTGAACTGCCATAAATTCTTGGATCGACTTTTTCCTGATGACAAAGTCAGATTGTTCCGTCTAGTCCAATTTGTCCGTCGAGTCTAAATTGTCGACCTAGTCCAATTTGTTGACCCAGTCCGATTTGTCGGCTACCTCAGATTGTCAACTGCCTCAGATTTGTTGGCTGCCTTAGATTTGTTGGCTGTCTCAGATCTGTCGGCTGCCTCAGAGTCAGATTTGTTGGTTGTCTCAGATTTGTCGGTTGAGTCGGGATTTTTCAAGATGCTCATTACTGAATGGATTTGGTCTTGAGCATAAAAATCCAACAATAGGACCATTGTTGAGGAAGAATGTAAATCTAGAAGTGGATTTACGAGTATCTACATCTTCTGCCCAACTTGCATCTATGTAACCAATGAGTAAATTGAGTTTGTCATTGTAGACTGTTCCATAACAAATGCAAAAGTCCATAGTAGCTCGAAGATAGCTCTGAACTCTAACAAGAGCTTTCCAATGTGTTATACCAGGGTTGGTCATAAACTGACTTAGGAGTTGACTGCAAAGACTATGTCTGGTCTGGTATAGATCATGACATACATAAGAGATCGTATTATCGAACGGTAAATATACTCACACATCTGCTCCTTCTCTTGAATTGTTTGAAGACTCTGGTCCTTCAACAATTTGAGGTATGGTTCCATTGGTGAGAGAGCTAACTTACAATTAACCAGATTATATCTAACGAGCATATTGTAGATGTACCTCTGCTGAGTAATGTAAATCAACTTTCGATTTCTATCTCTTTGAATTTGAATACCAAGGCATAAATGAGCTTCATCCAGATCAAGTCATGTCAAATTTAGAAGATAGCATTGTCTTAGCTTCTTTGCTTTCATCTGTCTCGTATTTGATTTTGAAAATCCATTTGCAACCAAACTACAATTCTGCTAGCAGGTCAACAATTGTCCATGTCTGGTTCTTGATGAGAGATGAATACTTTTTATCCGTAGTTTCTTTCTAGAGATCGGAATCAAACTGACTGAGTGCCTCTTCGACAGTTGTCTCTTAAACAAGGTAAGCTGCAAACTCATCAATATACCTGATAGGTGAAAGTTGATCATTTCCATCATGCTGTAGTTGTTGCACTACAACATCATCATCTTCGGATTCAATGCTGATAAGTTGATTGTCAGAAGTAGATGATCTTGGATGTTTGATAGGAATAATCGACTAAGAAACTTGAGAGTTCAATATGTCGGACAAGTCAGCTATATGGACTTTGTATTTTCCCTTGAGGTTGATAAACTGATCTTCAATGAAGATGACATCCCGACAAGTGAATATCTTCGACTCGATAGGATCAAACAACTTGTAAGCTTGATCTAAAGTAGTGTAGCTGATGAAAATACATTTGATACTCTGGAAGTCGAGCTTCTTCCTGACATCATGAGGAATTTGCACATAAGCGATACATCCAAAACTCGTAAGTTTGATAAAGAAGGTTTGGTACCTATCCAAACTTCATATGGCATTTTGGCTTAAAGACCTTTAGTAGGACATCTATTCTGAATATAGTTTGTTGTTGAAACAGATTTAGCCTAGAAGGATTTTGGATTTGTCACATGCGCAAGCATACACTTTGCCGATTCGACTAAGGTTCTGTTATTTCTCTCAGCAAGACCATTCGATTGAGGTGAATAGGAGCTAATGTATTGTTGCTCAATGTCGTTGTTTAGGCGGTACTCCTTAAATTCAGTGGAGATGTATTCTCCCCCATTGTTGGACCTCAGTGCTTTGATTCTTTTGCCAGTTTGATTTTCTGCATGCTCTATGAATTGTTGAAACTTGTTGAAAGCTTCCGATTTCTGCTTAATGAAGTAAACAACTGTTCTTCTGAAAAATTCGTCAATAAAAGTATTGAAATACTTTGCATATAGCAATGATGGAGTTTGCATAGGTCCACATATATTTGAATGAACAACATCTAATAGACCTTTTGTTGCATGCCTATGGCTTGATCTAAAAGGAATCCTAGTATGCTTTCCAAAGATGCAGCTATGATTTTGCTTCAATGACTTGAGGCCTTTCTTTTTCTGTTTAGTCGAGCCTCCGTTGATGTATAGGACATGAGATTTGACCATCGAGGAATTGGAGACTTCATTCCTTTGAGTGTCTTCCTGCAACAACATTATGATGACTCTTGAAAGAGTCAATTCAGGGTGTGTCGTGATGATCATCACCCAACTATCATATGAGCTTGGCAAGCTTGAAAGCAGTGTCATCATTATTGCATCTTGATCATCTATGACTGATCCGACAATGGCCATTTGCTTCAGCAGGTTCTTGAATTGGTTGATGTGATTATGCAGGGAATCACCATTTGTCATCTTGAGGGAGCAAAACTTCTTCCTAAGATGTAGCTTGAAAGATATATCGTGCACTTTGTACATAGTGCTGAAGATGTCCCAGACTTCCTTGGAGGTCCAAGTTTCAGACACATGGCCGATTTGGGTGTCTGATATGTTGAGGATGATCAGCAAAAGCTTTGCCATCCTCAGCTTCCATCAGGACATTGCAGTGTCGTCGGCCTCAGGTATTGCCTCTGTACATGTAACAATGTCATACAATTCCTTAGCCATTAGCACAATTTTCATCTTAAATTTTCACAGATGGTAATTGGCTCCATTAAGCTTGTCCATGATAGGACTAACTTTCCCTTGGGAGTCCATGTGGATATTCGTCTGAGTGATAGTAATAACTATCAGTGACATAAGAATGAAAACCTAATACAACTTACAGAACAAGAAAACAATTATTCTATCGGTTAATATAATCAGGTTCTGTGGGAAGCTTATCAGGCTATAGAAATAGCTTCGAGATAAAACCACCTAACGAATCAGAGAAAGCTTTAATACCATGTTGGAGAACGTGTGGTCCCTCGGTGCGTGCACTACTGGTAACAGTAGGCAAACACAAGATTAAACTAGAGCTTGATTGTGCGGTTGTTTACGAAAACGGAAGAGCAGACAATCAGAAAAAACAATAAGAATGTTAGACATAAAACGTAGTAGCAATACTGACAAGAACTCTGAACACAAAGACATTAATTGATTCAGATTAATGTGTACGAAACAATAGTGGACGAAGCTAACTCCGCTTTGACTATTCCTTCACCTTCAATTGAATGTGATGAGTTGTATCCAAGTTGCACAACTCAAGAGTGGATGAATGACTTATAGTCTTTGAACCAGTCGCGATGGTGAGTCATGTGTTGAGTTGCTCTAGAATCTAGATATCAAAAATCGATATCATGTTGTTCTCCGACTTTGGTCATGAAAGCTGCTTCATCTTCTTCTTGTTGCTGATTTGAGTGACTGGTTGTAGCACTATGTTGTTGGATTTGCTTCTTCTTTTCATTGTTGTATTTCAAAGTTCAGCAGTCCTTGATTTTGTGGCCAGTCCTCTTACAATATCTGCAGAAGAATTTCTACACTAGTTGGAATGATGAAGAGCTTGAATTCGATCCTGAACCTGAATTTGGTCTAGACTGCATGTTGCTCTTCTTGTCAGTATAACCTGACTTCGTAGATCTCTTGGATCTAAACTTCTAATTTTTTGAATATAGAGCTTGAGGATCCGATCCTGATCTTGAGGAGGATGCTGATCTTCTGATCTCCTCTTGTAGGGGCAACGGAATTACTCTTGACAGAGTGAGGTGCTTCTAGGTAGAAATTGCCATTACCCAATTTTTGTAGGCTTCAGGTAGACTCGTTAATAGAGTCATGAGTGCATCAGAATCTTCTATGACTGAGCCAGTTGCAGTCATCTGCTTCATAAGCCTTTTCAACGTGTTGAGATGACTCGAAACACTTTCTGCATCAGACATCCTCAAGGTGAATAATTTATTCCCCAAGTGTAACTTAGAAGTAACATCCCTGATATCGTAGAGAGTTGCTAAAATGTCCCACACATTCTTAGCAGTCTGAGCAGCACGTACGTGGTTGATCTGAATATCTTTGATGTTAAGGGTGATCATGGCAAATGCTTTGTCATCTTTCAGTCTCCACTTGGTGATGTTGACTGCATCACCTTCTGGTTTGAGCTCTGTGCCATCAACGATGTTCCACAGTTCTTTGGCTAGCAGTATAACCTTCATTTTAAATTTTCAGAGATGGTGGTTATCTCCATCGAGTTTGTCAATGATAGATGAACTAGATGTTCGATCCATTCTGGTTTGAATGAGATCGTTGGTAGAAACAACGAAATTATAATACTGTTAGTTGCGCGCTTGCTATAGAAAATGTCTTGATAGAAATAAGACTTTATAATCCACAAAAGAAATGCAGATTACTGAGATGCCCGCTCTGAGACCATGTCGTAAAACATGGGGATGACCGGCAGCGAAAGCTCAAAGCTTTGAGCATAGGCGTGTAGGAATGGAAACGCAACAATTAGCAGCATAAATATTCAAGAAGAATGATTCATACAGAATTGCACAAATGAACAATACAGTAGTGAGACAAAAATTGCACTATGATTAATATCAACAGTGAGTACAATGGCTTAAAATAATAGCTTCAGCTTGCTGAGCGTGATAACGCTAGCTACAGAAGAACTTTGATCGTTGTTAAACCAACACTTTGATTAACTCACCTACGTAACTTGATTCAGCTAGCATTTATTTACAAGTGTCTTAAAAAATATCCTACGAGCATTGAATGCTATTTACGCCAGTCTTTGTATATGTACAAAGTTGGTAACTGCCCTTGGGATATTTGGTTGTCCAACTGTTTTAGGGTTGATAATAAGTTGGCGACGTCGATCTTCCACTATTGAAAAACCCGAAAGTGCCCTTAGACTGAAAGTATGTAGACCCCGAAGGTGCAAAAAATCTCGAAGGTGCCTCTAGAGCGAAGGCAAAAAAATGCAAAAAAGACAAAGGTGGGTCTGAAATGGATTCCAAGGCATTTTGGCCACTGTGTCACATTTTTCGCGAAGGTGCGAAAAATGCGAAGGTGCCTTAAAAACGATTAAGACACAAAAATCTCAAAGGTCAAAAATGCAAAGGTCCGTCGGCCTTCGGTTTTCAGGATGCTCATTACTTGAACGATTTGTTTAAGGCTGAGCATAAGAAATCTAACATCCACGCCTTCTCTTTGTACACTCATCTGCACAAATGTAAATTATATATAGATAACTATTGTAATGCAATTAGAGATAGACACTATAGATGCTTTCATACATCAATTCTTTCTTCAGATTGAATGTCAATAATAAGCTCATAGCTTTGGATTCAAAAAAAGTGAAGTCAAGTTGCTGTCCAACGTTCTCCACGTTTTAAATCTGACCAAGAATCTGCTCTTAGCAGAATCACCGATTCAGGTCAAAGGGTCGAATTCGATACAGAAGGCTGCATAATTCTTGACAAATCTCGAAATGTTCTAGCCTATGGAAGAAGCTATCTTTACAAACTCAGTCATTGCTACTATTCTAACAATCAAGCTCTTCACACAGTCACTTCTGAATCAACTGATATGTTGTGGCATTTCAGACTTGGCCATCTTAATTTCAATAGTATTCAACAATGTCTGTTCAAGGTCTAGTACAAGATTCGCCTTCTGTCAGCAAGCCAACTTCTCCATGCGAAAGTTGTATTATCAGCAAGCATGTTAGAAGCCCCTTCATTTCAGACTCAATTCATACATCCAAGGGCTTGCTTGACCTCGTACATAATGATATTTGTGATCCAATGTAGACTGTTTCTACGGGGGGAGCTCTCTATTTCCTAACCTTCATTGACGACTTCTCTCGAAGGACTGCTACTTACTTTATGAAGAACAAATTCGAAGCGTTCAAGTATTTCAAACAGTTCAAGGCATCTGCATAAAATCAGACCCAGAGGAAGATCAAGGCTCTACGCACAGATGGAGGGGGAGAGTATATCTCCACAAAATTCAAGGAGTTCTGCAAGTCCAGCGGAATACATCAATAATATACACCTCAGTCCAATGGTATAGCTACATAGAAGAATATGACACTCATTGAAAGTGCCAAGAGCATGCTGGCCCCTGCCTCTCTTCCAAAGAAATTTTGGACAGAAGCTGTAACTATAGCTGTCTATTTGCAAAATCGATCCATCACCAAAGCCTTGAATGGCAAGACACCTTATGAGGTGTGGACATGATCAAAACCATCACTCAAAAATATTCGAGTTCTTGGATGCATCGTTTTTGTTTAAATCCCTGAAGATCTAAGAAGAAAGCTGGATGATAAGAGCAAAAAAATGACTTTCATTGGCTATTGGCCATACCACAAGGCATACAAGCTCTACAATCTGGATACCGAGAAGGCATTCACCAATAGAGATGTCATTTTTGTGGAGGATCAATTTATCGACAACAAGGGAAAAGTTGCTGATAAATCCAACCCAAGGATCGAACATTCAAATTTTGATCCAGGAATTCAACTGTAGAATAACAACTCTGACTCAGACAAGGAGTCAGAACCTCAATGAGTCAACCCACATCAGAGGACCGAGGTTCAACCCAGAAGGTCGAACAAGTCTAGACAGCCTTCATCCAAATTTATGGATGATCCGGCCTGCTACTTTGTGCAGGAACCAACCACCATTTCTGAGGCTATGTCTACTCTTGATGTTGACCAGTGGAAAGCAGCAATGGACACCAAAATCGATTCTCTGATGGAGAAATCAAACATGGACAGTCACTGAGTTGCCATAGGACCAAAACCCAATTCCATGCAAATGGATATTCAAGGCAAAGTATGACGCCAAAGAAAAGCTCATTCGCTACAAAGCCAAGCTAGTCGCCAAAGGCTACAACTAGATTCCAGATTTGGACTATTTAGAAACCTTCATCCCAGTTGTCAAACATGCTTCAATCCGCCTACTTCTCTCCTTTGCAGCCACAACAGATCTTGAAGTCCACTAGATGGATGTCCATACCGCTTTCCTCAATGGAACCATCGAAGAGGAAATCTATATGACGCAGGTAGAGGGATACGAACTCAAATATAGGCTGAAATAGTCACCCAGAGTATGGTTCCAGAAAATCAACGCATTTCTGAACGATAATGGTTTTATTCCAAACTTGGCAGACTCGAATGTCTACTTCAAGTCTGTATCAGATTCCTTCATCATCATCACTCTCTATGTAGATACAATAGCGTTATGTCTCAATTCGAGATTTCGCTCTTGAAGCAAACATATCGAAATCAGTTATCATTACCTTAGAGAGAAAGTGCATAGCAAGGAAGTAACATTGGTTTTCTACAAAACAAGCTATATGTTGACAAAAGCTCTATCAAAGGAGCAACATCTTAGATTTAACGATATGTTAAATATGAAGATCAAGGTTTTTCAGGATCTACATTAAGGAGGAGTGTTAGATTTCTTATGTTCAGTCTTTAACAAATCATTCAAGTAATGAGCATCCTGAAAATCGAAGGCCGACTACATGTTTAGGACCTTCGCATTTTTTACCTTTGAGATTTTTGTGCCTTAGTCGTTTTTAAGGCACCTTCGCCTTTTTTGCATTTTTCGCACCTTCGCGAAAAATGCGACATGGTGGCCAGAATGCCTTGGAATCCGTTTCAGGCCCACCTTTGTGTTTTAAGCATTTTTTCTACCTTCGCTCTAGAGACACCTTAGAGATTTTTTGCACCTTCAGGATCTACATACTTTCAGTCTAAGGGCACCTTCGGATTTTTCAATTTTTTCAATAGTGGCGGATTGACGTCGCCAACTTATCATCAACCCTAAAACAATTGGCAGCCAAATATCCCAAGGGCGGTTTGAATCAAGCTACGTAGGTGAGTTAGTCAAAGTTAATCAAAGTGTTGGTTTAACAATGGTCAGATTTCTTCAGTATCCAGTGTTATCACACTCAGCAAGCTAAAGTTATTACTTCAAGCCATTGTACTCACTGTTGATATTAGAGTGCAATTTTTGTCTCACTATTGTATTGTTCATTTGCGCAATTCTGTATGAATCATTCTTCTTGAATATTTATGCTGCTAATTGTTGCGTTTATGTTCCTACACGCTTTTGCTCAAAGCTTCGAGCTTCCGTTGTCGGTCATCCCCACGTTTTACAACAATGGAGCCGTTGTGCCGTCTGTGGGGGATTGTGACAGCTGCTGTCATTGTCAAGTTAGTTGCACAGTTTTGACTATTCGGATGTTGAGCAAGTCGCTGATGTGGCCTATCAAGTTGGCATAGTTGATAGGTCGATATGTCGGACACGTCAGGTAAGTCGATCTGTCGGACTTCCCGATATGTCGACCAAGTCGGGATTTTTTGATAAGTCGGGTGCCACTCTCTTGCCTGTCTTCAGTTATAGAGGACTGTGCAATAATGCGTGTAATATTGCAGCGATGAATGGAACTAGATTAACATGGGATTTAGGAGAGTAGAGGAGATAAATCCAACACCGCCGATATTGTAAGCTGCTTTACCTGTGTGAGCCATAAGTAATGCTTTTTGCAATGTGATATATGTACATATTTGTTTACAATAGTGCCTTAGTAGATAGACATTGTACAATCAAAAGTAGTGTGAATGTTTTTCCTATTTAGTCTTACGATTTCACTCATATATGCATGATACTTCCGGTAATTCCAAGTTGTCCCTCAAATGAGAGATCTCTTGTTTGTGAAAATGCAATCCTTGGTGATACCAAGCGTTCTTTTAAGTTATTGAGTTTGTTTACTATGCTCAATGACTTGTTAGTGGAATAGTTCATTGGTGATGCATATTCAAACAACATGTCTTTTGATATAAAATACTTTTTTTCTCAATATTCGCAATTTCATATTAGTATTCACAATATATATTCGCGATCAATATCTCATAGTATTTGTTTCTTAGTATTCCCAATTTTAGATCTCACAAACTATCAATTAAGTAGACATTAGGATGCATATATGAAAATTCAACCATTTCTTCATCCAATATGGAAGACATTTTCTATATGTCCTACAAAAGAAAGCACAATCACAAAATTATAATTAGATAAAGATCAACTATTATTATAAAAAACTTATTGATCCATTATATCTTTTACAAAAAGCATAATAAGTATAGTTGTCTATCCCAAAAAAAACAAAACAAAACAAAACACAATACATGAGCTTTGAGAAGCAGTTTTATCCAAGCACTACAGATTCTTGGCTACAAGTTTGTCAAGAATGAAATCGAGAAGAAAGTAAAATTGACACAAAATATTGTATAACTAGCTTCCTCAATAATACTACACATTCATTTAAGTAAAAAAAAAAAAAATGGCTTTGTACTTTTTGGGTGGGCTATAAAACAATCATTATTCCATTTTTGTGTTATTACGTTAATTGTGACATATTTTTACAGTTCGGAATACGTAGGAAGTCTTGAAAAAATAGCCTTACAGTTCGTAATTAGACCTTTAGGATCCAACTCAGAGATGTATTTAATTTCATTAGATGTGCTACGGGCGTTTTCAAAATGAGAATGTTAGATTGGGTAGGATTTGTTGGAAAATAAGTTGTGCATAAGTCAAATGACTATTCGACAATGATTGTCGACTGTGATAGTCGATGACAACAATAGTTAATGTAATAACAAAACTGATATATCTATATATACATACACACACACACACACACACACACACACACACAGATATATATATATATATATATATATAGAGAGAGAGAGAGAGAGAGAGAGAGAGAGAGAGAGAGAGAGAGAGAGAGAGAGAGAGAGAGAGAGAGAGAGAGAGAGAGAGAGAGAGAGAGAGAGAGAGAGAGAGAGAGAGAGAGAGAGAGAGAGAGAGAAGAAGAAGAAGAAGAAGAAGAATGACTTTTATGAAAGAAAAAAAAAATCTTTGAAGAACTTGTAAGAACTTAAGATTAAACTAATCTAATGATCTATTTATAGGTTTTTTTAATGGCATAGCCCTGAAGATATGCAGCTGTCAAGATGGCTTTCTACCCATAAAGTCTTCGATAAACCTGCACTTAGAATCATTTTGGTAAGGTTTGGAACATGAACATTTGGAATAAGAATAGTACTATTCCAAAATTATAAATTGATAGTTCTGCACCATCAATACTGTGATATTGCTATCGCCCAATATTGAGACGTACCTTTGAGTCGTAGCTTGATTGTATCCATGAAACCAATTTCGTTGGCTTGTCATGTGCTAAGTAGCACTTGAATCCAAATACCAAGAATCGACATCTTGTCTGTCTCCATTTGCCATAAATGCTTCTTCATCCGCTTTCTTTTTGAAGTTATGAAGATAAATTTGAACTTTTGCCTTGTTCTAAATTTAAATTATTATTCGACTTTCATGCTTTACGTACATTCTTTGACATCTTCTTCTTATCGATGTTTTTTCAAATTTAGAACTTCCAATTATGGTGTCGAATGGGATAATGAAGAACCATTCCTCTGGATCTCTTCCTAGAATAGCATAAACGAAACTTTTGCTGATGTAAGACCTCGATGAATCGAATTAATGATTATCCAATTTTCATAGGTGTCAAGAAGGCTCGATAAAAGACTCATGACGACATCTGCATGGTTAATTTTTGCACCACTTGTAGACATCTGCTCAAGAAGTTTTTTGAAGTTGTTCAAATGATTTGCAATCAAATCTAAATCAGCCATTTTGAATAAGAAAAGCTTTTTTCTCATATAAATTTGGCAGTCACATTTCTACTATCATAGAGAGTGCTTAAAATATTCCAAGCTTCCAATGAAGTTCGAGCACCTCGAATATGACTGATATGATTATCTATGATGTTGAGAGTAATAAGGACGAAGGCCTTTCCATCATTCTTCCATCTTGTGATGGCCATCGGATCTGCAATAGGCTTAACATCGGTACCTTCAACAACTTCCCAAAGCTCGTTCGCTTCTAGGCTCACCCTCATTTTAAATTTCCATAAGTGATAGTTGTCACCATCAAATTTTTTGATAGAATTCCAAGATGACGCATCCATAGTAGACAAATCTGAAATAGATAAAATTTTGCAATACTCATGATACAAAGATAACTAGCTCTGAACTAGTTACCAAAGCTATGATATAGCTTTGATACTATGTTGGAAAAAGAGTTGTTCATAAGTCGAATGACTATTCGACAATAATTGTTAACTATGATAGTCGATGATAGCGATAACTAATGTAATAACAAAACCCATTCGTGTAAATCACAAGTATAGCAGAACAATTATTCACAAGTGCAACAAAATGAATTACAAAAGGATCATTTGTCAATATTCATAATCATAAAGTCTATGTCTGTGGTGAAAGAGAGAGACTTGTGGTGGAAGAGAGAGAGAGAGAGAGAGAGAGAGAGAGAGAGAGAGAGAGAGAGAGAGAGAGAGAGAGAGAGAGAGAGAGAGAGAGAGAGAGAGAGAGAGAGAGAGAGTAAAAAGATTTCACATAGTCCTTCTTGACAAGTCAAGACCCTTTGAACCCTTTCATTTTATAGCCTAACAAATAAAACAAAGCTGTATAAAGTCTTACAGTACCATGTACCATAAAGCGAAGCAAGTTTTAGGATACTCAACTATTATTTGGCACCATCCCACGACACAAAATTGCACGAGTTAGTACAGTGGGGAAGATAGGTGTCATAGCTGAGCATAAGTTGTTATCCATGTCCAAAACAAGATTCACTGCTTTATCAGCTCAACTGCAAATACATATTATACGTCCAATCTTCCCTACCATGACTTACATCATTAGCAATACATTCTATCCTAAAAATGAAACCGTATCAAGGCAAATGCCATATTGATCAGTATAAGGATGAAACAAATGTATTAAGTTCACATTAGCTTTCCACATAGATGAGAAACTATACCATACTTCATAGCGTACAAAGAGACCTGGCTCCAGCATAGGTGTTAGGTACTAGGGCAAATTTGTGCCATACTAGCCCCAAGAACATCCAAAAAGATTACTTGGAGTTTACACACCTTATAGCTTGGGCAAATCCACGCCATACAAGCCCGTAAGAGCCAAACTCTAGACCAAGTACTAGCTCACATACAACAACCATGTTCAGTTTATCAATCACTCTTATGCCATTAGCATTACATATAAACACCACAAATTTCTACACAAATCATTCTTCATTACCTTTAGAATTGCATCATCAAGTACAATCTACCCTAACACATCATTTAGCATTCCCTGGACAACCATAACTAATAGCTCTATGTGCTTGACATATTGGTGTAAACCCTAAGATTGGGTGAATATATAAAACTTCATGGTGTTTTTACACATAGTTTTGTACTTAAATGCGTGGCGAAGAAATCTCTTGAGAACTACCCATCTTCCAATAGGTACGTGATACACCTTCTTTAGATACTAATGATTCCAATACGACAATGATGGGTTAACAATAGAGCAATGCCCTTATTAGATTTTCTTACTACAAGAAATGTATCTATTTCTATCAAAGAATTGCAATAGTATACCACCATATGTATTCCCTTTGTCTTCATTAACAAGAAGTCATTACATTTATATCGTAAGCCATACACTCCCATATATGCTTATATCTTTGTCTAAATTTAGCAAACTCTAAAATGTGCTAGCTCTCGATTATCATTATGTTCAAAGATACCCATGCCTCAAGCGTTTGATTGGAGAAAAAGTAACACGAAACGCTTATGTTATTGCCAATTTTTCTTATGAAAACAACATGTAGAGATCGTTCATACGAGCAATTAGGTCAAGCGCTCTCATCTTCTAGCACATACTACCTTTGTTATGAAGCAAACTGAAAGTATATTGGGCGGCCATCTGCTTATATGCAGATGCTACATCCTAATGGACCATATCTCTGCTTAACAAGCATACTAGTTGAGTGGAAATAAAGCAAGGATGGAACTCTAATCATCATAGCATGCATTATGTAATGGTATTCACACTCTTCATAAAGTGCAATTCATAGAATGACAAATACCAGTTATAGGAGAGCAGGCAAAGCCCATGGGAATCTCACAAACTTGCCTCCAAGCCTTATTCCCCAGTCTCACAATGCAGTTATCAATCAATGCATCATTTCATTGGCAGAGTTACATCTTGTCAATGCAAGTCCACTTCTTAGCTGGTTTGCTTAACCATTTTCATCTAAATTCCCTTGGGTTAGGTTTCCATTTCCATCTAACTTCCTCCAGGTTAGTTTTCAATAGCAGGATTAGTGAAATATTTATTCACTCTATATCATTATTCTATTTTTTGTTGAAAAATTTATTTTGGTTATTCTACCTTTAGATTTGATGGAAGAAGGAATGTCAATTCGATAAGTCGAAGACTGTGAATGAGCACAAATCTATAGCAGATGAAAACCGTGTACTCTATACTATTTCTGAGTGACTGAAAAATTTGTCTGATGCACTTCCACTAGTGAGCAGTAAGCGCTAATAGCAATACTCTAATAGAGCTCTAAAACATTCTAGAGACTATAGAAGTCTTTAATGATAAGGTATTTATACTAAAGCAAGTTAAGCTCATCCAGTAGGATAGCTAATCAGGTTGTAGATCACAATTGATAGTTAGCCGTAATATGTGCTGTCATCCATCCAGTTAGGACTTCTCAGAAATTTACTTGCAAAGCAATTAGGGCAAGTCTTTAGCTTCATATCAGGCGGAACAACAACTGTCATCCTTCGGCATGTTTGACTTCTTTGACTTTCGTCGGAGTCATCCGATATGTTGGAGGCACCTGTTGAGCGATTCTCGAGTATTTCTACAGACTGTGTAGAAATAGAAATAAAATTGTAGAACTGGATCATGAAATAGATATAGATTAAAGATCGATTATTCGGGTGAATCATTCATGATAGTAGAATAATCCAACACTTACTGTTAATCTGAATCCATGAATGCCTTGACCTTCAAACTTAGTTATGCACAAAACTTTTTGTGTGCATCCAAGCTTAGTGCCTTAGTAAAAACATCAACTGTCATATCTTGCGTTTGACAATACTGCAAGTTTATCTCTTTGTCGAAAACTTTGCTTCTGACATAATGATACTTAATCTCAATGTGCTTATTCCTAGAATGAAATCTAGGATTGGCTGTTAAAGCAATAACACTTTGATTATCACAAAATAAAGTAAGTTTCTCAACCATATTGCTTCATTTGTAGCTTGAGAGGCTACGATATACTATGATTTAGGAGAAGATAGATCTACCGAAGTTTGCTTGTGACTGTTCCATGAAATAGGACCATTGTTGAGGAAGAATGTAAATCCAGAAGTGGATTTACGAGTGTCTACATCTCCTGCCCAACTTGCATCTAAATACCCACTGGGAATATTGAGTTTGTCGTTGTCGACTTCTCCATAACAAATGCAAAAGTCCATAGTAGCTCGAATATATCTCAAAACTTTGATAAGAGCCTTCCAATGTGTAATACTAGGATTAGTCATAAACTGACTTAAGGAACTGAGTGCAAAAGCTATGTCTGGTCTGGTACAGATCAGCGCGTACATAAGAGATCCTATTATCGAATGATAATGATACTCACGCATCTGCTCCTTCTCTTCGATCATATGAGGATATTGGTTCTCCTTCGACAATTTGAGTCCTGGGTCCATCGGTGAGTGAGCTTATTTGCAATTCATCAGATTATATTTGATCAACATATTGTGAATGTATCTTTGCTGAGTAATGTAAATCTAGACAATAATGAGCTTCGCCCAGATCGGTCATGTCGAATTCTGAAGATAACATTGACTTAGCTTCTTTTATTAGATCGATGTTGTTGCTGAAAAGCAGTGTGTCATCCAAATACAAAGTCATAATAATGAAAGAATGCTGCACTGTCTTGAAGTAGACATTAGAATTTGAAGTGCTTGGTTTATAGCCGTGATCGATAAGAAAAGTGTTGATCCTTTGAAACCATGCTCTAGCAGATTGCTTCAAGCCATAAAGTGCTCTACGCTGCCTTCGATATTATAACCTTCGGGTTGCATCATGTAAATATCTTATTTGATAACTCCATTAAGATATGCTGTCTGTACATCCATTTTGATGTACTTTGAAGTCGATAACAATAGCAAATGACAATAGAAGTATGATTGAAGAATGTTTAACTACTGGATTGAAAGTCTTAGTGTAGTCGACATTATGTACATGAGAAAATCCTCTCGCGACAAGTCGAGCCTTTCTTCGATCGATGCTTCCATTTGCCTCATATACGATTTTGAATATCCATTTGCAATCAACTACATTTCTGTTGGCAGATAATTTGACAATGGTCCAAGTCTGGTTCTTGATAAGAGATGAATATACTTTATCCATAGCTTCCTTCCAAATATCGGAATCTGGCTGACTAAGTGCCTCTTTGACAGTAGTCGGCTCGTGAACAAGATAGGCTGCAGACTCATTGATATACTTTATAGGTGGTATGTGTTCTCTTGTCGAACTTCTGGGAAATGAGCGAAGTTGATTAATTTCATCATGTTGTAGTTGATGAGGTGCAACATCATCTTCTTTGGATCCGTTGTTGATAATATTTGCTACATAACACTCATGCTAGCATATGTGGCCTGAGAATGTGCTTTCGAGGAGCTTCATATTCCAATCCCAAAAATCCTAAGGTGTTGGGCCCTCAAAATGCACATCAACATGCTTTAATTAGAACCAAGTTCCAACTTCCAAGTGTCATTTTGGAGATGTTGGACTGGAATGTGCATGTGACTTTTGTTCATACACACATGCATGGCTATTTAGCACTTGCTCGATGATGTTGCTCCTTTGCCTGGTCGAATCTGCTCTTCTTAGTTGCTCGCTTTTATTCCTCCGTAAATATCTCGCTGGAATGTTTCAATTCATTTTCAAGACAAAATATCATATAGTTGTCTTCCTTTTTCCTTACATAAGAAGCCCGTGGGTTTTGAAGCATTAAGGACACTATGCCCATAAATCCCAAGAGACTCTCTAGCATAATCCATCCATTCACTAGAGATGGCAATTGTTGAACAAATAATTCGCCTGAGCATTAACTCAATCATTACACAGTCTATGGCCCTACCCTACTCAAGCATCAAACATTACACAGTCTATGGCCCTACCCTAGGCTCTTGGGGTGGGGCCTTGAAAGAAAGCCTAAGGAGGCCTAGAAGGCCTTGGCTTAGACCAACCTTTTAGCACCTTCGCATCACATCGCTTGCTACCGTTTTTGCAGTGTGTGGCGTCTTTGCTGTGGCTCTTGGCACCTCCTCCTAACTCCGGTAAAAAGAATAAGAAGCATTCCATTATTTCTGTGCTATCAGGCTTTCATGTTTGTCAGTTCGCTCCTTGGACGATCTGGTATTTAGGGTTGATGATTTGCTCATTGTTATTATGCAATGGAACTAACTGGTAAAGTCTTATTAGTTCCGATCCGATGCTGTGGCATTGAAGTTATTATTCACCACCCTTGATCGTCTTACTTTGTGTCCGTTCTGATTTCGCATGCAATTAATGGTTGTCGTCTTGAATCGTGATAGCGTGCCTCTCTTAGATGTTTGTCATGTTGGGTTGTTTGTAAATTGGAGGGATGCAAACGAAAATCAGCACAAAAATTCAGTTTGGTGTTGTTTGTTCCAATTGCAGATTCTGGCATACATCATCTTGGGCCTTTTCTTTTCTCTGGGTTTGCGATTTTTCTTTGTTTACCCATCGTCTATGACTTATATTTTAGGTTTTCTTACTCTTTTTTATTAGCTTTGAGAAAACTTTTGAAATTTCTTGTTAGACAACTACCTTTGACATAGATCGTTCTTTCCATGATATGCCAAGGTCCTTAGATTTGAAAGTATTTTGGCATTTGAATTAAAACTTAGGTACTGAAATTTTCTCATTGTAAGTTTTTTTCAATGCCAATATAAAACTTTATCATATTTTTAATGTAGATATGGAAACAAAGATTGCTTGTCCGTCTATACTCAAGATTATTCAAGTATGACATGCAATTGATACGTGCTCACTTTTAAGTGCTTAGAATTTGGTTCTTTTTCCCATGCATACGTCATGTGTTTTTTAAGTTTTTTCACATCAGATTTGTCAATGCCAGGTTTTCTGATTTTTGGGCTGGGTGAAGTGAGCACATAATAAGGTATTCTTTTACTTCTCACACATTCATGCCTATTGCTTCGACAAGTCTTATCTCCAAGAAAATTGATGCAAAAAACTTTAAATCTCATAACTACTTTCATGTGTTTTGTTGATGATATTTTGGACGTTTGTTGATGTTATACTAGAGAGAAGGACATGTCACTACATTTGGCATTCAGGAAAATTACTCATGTTTAGGTGGGAGACAACCTGATTGGCAAGCTGGCGGACAAAATGATTCGAGTATGTAACCTTTGGTACTTGCTATTCCTTGAGTAAAGGGTATTTGAATGTGGCATCAAAATATTGACATTAATTTCTCATCTCTCAACTTTCCATTAGAAGGGCACTCATTTGATCCCTAAAATTGGAGATGCACTTTTTGCCCTAATCAACAAAAATTTAGCCTTAGCCAATTTATCCACTTATGGTACGTTTGTTTTAAAATAATAAGTAAGAACTTCATATGAAAATAGTTCTTGTAGATTTTCAAGAGTGCTAAGATTTTATCATGTGTTCTAGTGCTACAAAACACTAGAAAATATGTTTTGATGGAAAAGATGGAACGGTGATACATCTCAACACATGTGGAGTTGATAGACATGTTGACTTGTTTTGGTTTGTGGATTTCCAAGAACTTGGATCTTAGAAAAGGCAGATTCCAACACTTTTGAAAGGATATCATGAGAAATCTATTCAAGTAGGGATTTTGATCAGCCTTCAAAGAACTATTTGTTATCATGAAAGATAATAAATGCATCGACTATTGCATGTGGTCATGTTTTCTAGATTTTGGAAGCACATCATGTTGTGTTATAGAGTCTAGAAAAGATTTTTATGATATGTCATACTCTTCGAAGTCTTATTAGACCAAAAGGCATTTCTATTACTTCATATTGATCCATAATTGATGCAAAGGCCATATAACTCCCTTTTCTATCTGATAATAGCTAAGCTTATATTTGATTATAGTGCAACCTGTTTAGTAGTTATGAAATGTGACATGCTTTTTAATTATGAGCTTATTAGTAGATAGGGGATTCAATTTTCAATAAGTCTTGAATATAAGTTTTGGAGCTTCAAAAGAACCATGATGAGTTTGGTTGACCTTTATCCTCGTGCTGTTGAGTTTATAGGAGAACTAGAAAGCTAGAAGGCTGTACTAGACGTATGATGATCAACATAAGATTTTACGTCGTATGGCACAATGGAGAGGTACACTAGGAGAATATCCATGGATTTGGATGTTGCTTAGAGAATGGTTCCTCAACTCTAGAGCTGTAATAGAGATACTTTAGTGTCCCTCGGATTGTCAACACTTAACTACATAATCCAAGAAGCAAACAATCTTAATCTCCAATGAGATTTTACAATCGTGTTACCAATGTGGAGTCTTAAATCCTACCAAAGTACTGTCGAGCTCTGCTACCGGTAGACCGCGTGATAGCTCACTGGTAAGGCCATGCTCCAAAAAAAAAGGCAGTTTTTTTTTATGTAAAGAGGCCTCTTGGGGATACTTCCCCCTCATTGGTTCATGGGCTCTTGGGCATTTGCCTCCTTAAACAGTGCATTAGAGCTTGCATTCTGACTAGTTCTCCTCTTGCCAATGGGTCTAGTTGCTTAAATGCACATTTGAATAGGGCCTCCCTTCCACATGGCAACAATGGAGGTCTTCTTTTCCATCTTGCCTCTTCCCTTTGCCATTTCTTAACTTAGGAAAAAGAAGGTGGTGCTTGTAATTTGCTTCATTCACCTTTATTTTTTGATTTCGACCACAATGGATTGGTTTTGGTTGACTACCATAGATTGCTTTCAATGTTTACTATAGTGCACTTATGCCCTAGATAATTTTTCAAGCAAGAGAGAAGGTGTCTTTATATTGTTGTTTGTTTCTACTTTTGCTTCTTTATGATTCAAGAGGAGGAGGATAACCACATGCCTCATCTTTCTTTTAGCCTAGAGCAACATTGCCTACATCTATTGAGTTGCACGAGGAAGCAATGGAGATTCTAGTTGAGAGTGATGCAAACCCTAAAGCTCCCTTGCTATAGTCACCATTGTGAGATGTTCTTTTGATACTTAATTGCTCCTTGATTTTGTTGAGGTAAAAGCAAAAAATGAAGAGCTCTAATTCAATGGTGGTGAGCAAGAGTGGGACGAGGATAGAGGTCGAACCCATAAAGAGGGGGAGAGTTGTTGCATTGCGCATGCTCTGATGCCAAAATTTTGATGATATGCAACAGTATTGAAATGAGGTATTGAATTTAGATGTCGACGATGTGGATGCTTGAGATGACAAAAAATTGCTTCAAGAAGGCCCCTTAGTGGAAGAAGACGATGCTTATACAGGTGGCATGTGAACACTAGTATTGTTTGAGAGTGGAGAACAATTGCGCATTCAACCTCCATTTGTTATTGGGCGAATTCCATGCTATTTGGTCATCAAGGGTCCTACCTCGGGTGAGTCATGCCATTGCTCTCCATTGAGCTTGATTTGAGAAGTTTGGCCAATGTGTCTATCTGATTGTGTTATTTGAGAAACAAATCATTATGTTGTTGCTTACATGATATCAATCACTTCTCTACTAGTAGATTGTTGAAGCCTCTACTTAGACACAGACTTTTCCATTTTCTTTGGTCCTATGTTACTTATAAGTTTCCTTTTTAAGAGTATTGAAGCCATGAATGTGTAACTGCTCTTACATTTCTTAAGGCATTCTATGTTGCTCATGGCAAGCCAAACAATTGATTTGCTTTGCAAGCAACATCTATGTCATGGAAGAAGATTTTGTTGCCAGGCACATCGGAAGACGTGTGCATCATTGGATTCTAGCTCCACAAATAGCCATACACTACAATCAAAGTAAGGCAGGTTGCCATGTTTTTGATAAGATGTGTCTATCTACCACATATAATGTTGGACACCATGGTTTGTTGGAAGTGTTGAGATCAAGTATTGTTTGGACGTCTGGATTTTACTTTTGTAAATGCATTCTTGATTTTCAAGTCTTAGCATTTTGATGTTTATCACCATAAGTTTCTAAATATGCCTCAACTCAGGATAGTCAATAATGAGTGGTGTTCAGAGTCCATCCACTAAGCGATCATGGATAGTTTAGAGAAGTTGAATCTAGCAAGAGGCCGAAACGAGACATAAGTGCCAAGCACGCATGTGCAGCCAAGCTTCAAATTGACAAGAAAGCTTGGCAAACACTGCCAATCATGTGAAACCGAAGAGGACCAATTCATATTGTATGCATTGTAGGGTACATCTTTTCCTTGGGAGAATGTGATGCTATGGGGAGCATGTGTAGTTTATAGAGGATGCATAGTTTGTTTGGATCACAAGATCCAGTTGTGTGTATGTACTTTCCGACCATTTCATGCTATTTGATCATCAGATTAGCAAATGTTGCCTCGTG
Source organism: Diphasiastrum complanatum (assembly GCA_029204225.1). Taxonomy (NCBI): domain Eukaryota; kingdom Viridiplantae; phylum Streptophyta; class Lycopodiopsida; order Lycopodiales; family Lycopodiaceae; genus Diphasiastrum; species Diphasiastrum complanatum. The sequence continues at coordinate 57,697,465 of CM055093.1, forward strand.
TATTTGTTGAGATCCTTTCACATTTACATCACAAATTCATGACCAAAATGAATTATGAATAGCATGTTTTTGTGTATATGTGGTAGTGTATATGTTGTCTTTAGAATTACACAAGATCAGTAAGTGATTCCTTGACGTACACTTTATAACTCTCAGTGATCTTCATGAGATCATGTGTGGCACAGTGCACTATAATCAAAGAAGCAAATGTATGCTTTAATTCATTAATGGGGATCTTATTTTGATCTTATGCTCAAATCATGGATGCATGTTATTTTCAAATATCATGTTCTCAAAAAACATTGTTTCATCTATGATTTCACCATCCATTTGTATACATCACAAATATCATATGCAATGGGGCTTGCCAATGGGTGATTATCCTACATGTACACCACAAGGTAGAACAATAGATGCAAAATTGATTTCGAGTATCCTTGCATGTTGAGCATATTCGAAAGCACACTAAGATTTAAACTTTGGATATCTAGAATATTTGGACGACAACAAATTTTGTATATATACTTATATGAAGGTCTTTCTTTGATTTTGTGTTATGTACAAGGTGTGGATTCTTAAGTTTTTTATATGGACATTGAAGCCTCCCTAGAGGCTGACTTCTTTTACTTGTGAGGATTCATCAAAAGTGTTGTTGCAACATTGGTTCTACAAAAAGAAACATTTTTTCCTCCTAGAAATGGCAAACAAATAGGAGCACAAAGGCAAGAATGTCACTTGTATATGTTATAGACAATATTGGACCAAAATGATTGACTCTAAGAGTACGTGGTAGAATGCTACATGGCTCTTTAATTGTCCTTGTGTTGTGTTAAGCTTTGTTTCCACCTGCTCCTGACATCACTCGAGCCTCTCTACTTTGGCTAGGTTTTACAAGTCACGCTTGCCTAATCACACAGTTTCACAAGCTCTTTTTGAATTGATCTTCGGCTATTACTACCTTGACACCCTTTATTATGCTATTTTCACTCTTTGACGGCTGGTTGTAGTCTTTGCTTGTCATTAGCTTTTTGTGGACTTTAGTACCCTGCACACCTTTTCTAGGTGAAGTGTTGGTGTTTTGTTGCACTTTTACTAAGCACATTGTTGAGGATATTCAATCCTGTGGTGCCCAAAGGTTCCTTGGATTATTTTGACGTCTAAAAGCAAGCCTAGAGAAAACAGGACTAGATTCTATGTGAAATAAAGACTTTTTAGCATTTTTCAATGATGTTGGCATTTTAGATTTAGCGAACAAGCAGAACATGCAAAAAGTTTTTTCAATGGTATTGACTACATTAGCTCAATATTATGCACTTAGTTTTGGAGGACATTTTATCCTCTTCAAGGGAGTCTCTTCACGGCTCTTATATTTGCAAATGTATGAAAAATATCTAAAAGAAACATAGTGTTTGTCATGACAATGCTTTGCTCTCTTGTAAGTTGTATTTAGGTTTTAGGAAGACAATCCTTGGTAGGTTGAATGGGCAAGATTTTGTGTAGAATGTAACAATGATAGATTCATAGATGGAAGAGTGAGCATTGAGATCTTGTTCTTTTAGGCTAGATGGGTGAGTAGTACTATTTTATCATTGTGTAGAATGTAACAATGATAGATTCATAGATGGAAGAGTGAGCATTGAAATCTTGTTCTTTTGAGCTAGATGGGTGAGTGGGATAGGTGAGAAACAAGAACTACTCATTTCACATTGTACTACTATTTCGTCATGGAAAATGTGTGATTGCTTAAAGCATACATGTTTTAAGGTAAGGGCCTTAAACCACAAGATTATAGCAAGATTTTATCTGCTTTATGTCACTTATGTATTGTAGGAGTTTAGTTTATTGATGATGTTTTTAGCACATGATTTCATTTGGGGATATTTTTGGGTTGATTAGTGTCAAACATATCTATAATGGTTCAGTGGATGATCTTCTTTGTTGGTCACATCTCTCTCTCTCATCCAAGTTGCTATTTTTGTACTACATTTTAATTTTTCTTGCTCCTATACTATTCTACATTGCATTTAACTCCTTGCACTTACATAATTCTATGTGCAGGCTAGTAATGTTGATAATACTTTTCGAAGAAAATGGAACAGAGAGGAATACCTTGAAAAAGCTCGAGAACGTGATGAGAGGGTATTGGTATCTTAACTTGTCGTGTCTAACTTTGCTGCACTTGAGTCTCTATAGGTTGACTGAATGACTTGGTCATTACATATAGTTGCATATCTAACTTCTATGCAATCTTGTACCACGAATATTAATACTATCATTTCCTCTTGAGTTGCAGGAACTTTTGGAAGAAGAAGAGAGATACAAGCCTAAGTGTATGTCTGTGATGCCTTATTTCAGCTAGAAAGCTTGCAATCACTCCTTTTTGTTGTGGTATATTTTGTGGTAACTACAAGGGATATTGACTGTTACTTAACTTTGCACTTATGAATTTGGTTGTGCAGCAAGGGGACCTATTGTGCAGCGAAAACCACTTAAGCATAGGGACCATGAAGTTGATCTTACATCTCGATTAGGAAAGACCCAAGTATGTCATTTTTGAAACCTTTGTTGTCTAGTTGTCTCTTTTTACAAGTGCATTAATTTCTTGATGTAAGCATATATGAATTGCTAATGGGATTGCTTCTAGCTGTTTTGACTGTATGATATGTCCTCTTTGTGCTAGCTGAGAGAGAGAGAGAGAGAGAGAGAGAGAGAGAGAGAGAGAGAGAGAGAGAGAGAGAGAGAGAGAGAGAGAGAGAGAGAGTACACTCTAAACGATTTTGTTGTTATATAGGTGGTAACACAACTAGCTCCATTAAGTCAACAGGTATTTCTACATAACTTGGTCAGATTTTGTTTGGTGTTGTTGTGTTTTGATCATTTAGTTAACTTGGACTAGATAGGCTTGGTGTGCTTAGACAAATTATGAAATTTGTGTACTTGTCATTTGAATTCTTGTATTTATCTTTTTTCAAAGGGAAGCCACTTACGACTTAGTGAGATGTTTTCCATTGTGAGAGATTTTATTTGGACAATATCTTGACTCAATCAAATGCACAATTCAAAGCAGCATTTGCTATTGTTTTTATGTTTTAGCTTTACACGCAAAACACCTAAAACAACATCAAGCATTGTGAAAGTATTCATTTCAATTCCTTAGCTCGTAAGTTCCATAGTATCTTGTGACAGTTTGATTTGGAGGGCCGCTATAGAGAAAAGTTCACCCTCTTCATTGTAGTAGAGAATACCAAGTCCTATTATCGACTAGATAATTGAAATTTTTTTCTTGTATGCATGATCCTTCAAATAGCTATCAAAGTGAGATATTGTCATTCTAGAAAGTGAACTAAATTATGGAGTTTACTTCTCTATGAACAATATACAATGACATTATTTATGAAGAAGCTTGCTTTGGGATAATTCGGCTTTCCTTATGATATCTTCTCATGTTCTTAAGAAGATGATAAGATCATGAAGATGATCAATATCTTCCTATCAATTTAGTATAGATGTTTAAGAACTCCTAACTATTAGATATTGAGAAAATTGCCATTGCCTCACGCTTTAAGAGATGTGAGTGATCTCCATAAGAACAAATTTTTTTGTAATCTAGTGCACTTCATAGAATGCGAAACACAACAACGTAAATGCCATAGATGTGAAGTTGTGAAAGGCAAAAGCAAACTAAAACCCGAGGGCATTCAGAGCATCTGAAAATTTGGCAATATTTCACTACCTCCATTTAAGAGAATGGTCAAACATTTTTTCTTTGTCTCGGAGTCACATTTTTCTAAACCCTATACCTGTAAAACATATCGGTTTGCAAATTTTTTTAAAACTTAAATTTTTTTTGAACTAATGGCACCAGGCATATTAATAGCCTAAACACAATGATTAATTTAATTAGTATTGTATATCAATAGATACTATATTATATATATAAAAAAAAATGTATTGACGTTCCAGAATGGCGTTTCCGGAACGCAGACTCCCCCGGAACGCATTCCGGGGCATCTATGATATCTATCTATCTATCTATCTATCTATATATATATCTAAGGTAGGGGACCCGTGCGTGGGCGCGCCCAGGCGCGTCCGGGGTGGGCGCACATTTTTAATTTTTTTTTTACTTGTATTTTAGGTTGAAAAAGAAAAAAAAATGGACGCCCCGACCCCGCGTTCGGGGGTCAGACTTGGACGCACCCGGGCACGAACGCAAAATCGTCGTGCCCGGCCGGGGCGCGCATGTCTGATATTATTGTATATCTAAGGAAGCGGATGGTGGACGCGGACGTGCCAAGGGTGCGTCGGCCATTTTTCAAAATTTTTTTTTTCAAAAAGAAAAGAAAAGAAATACGGGCCCCTCCCCTCACGGTCCCACATCCCCAAAATGAATTAAAATTAATTTTCCTCCCCCTACCCCCCCCGGAATTAATTATCAGAGAGTGTCTGGCACATACCTGCCCCCTCCTGTTGAAAAAAATGAAAAAGGTACCAAAAAAATTTGCAATTTTTTTTTAAAAAACCTATCCACTGCCCATGCCTCCCATAACTGAGATGCCAAGGAATCGGGCATGAAAGAGCAAACAGTTTGTAATCTTGACTAGAAAACACACTCTCTCTCTCTCTCTCTCTCTCTCTCTCTCTCTCTCTCTCTCTCTCTCTCTCTCTCTCTCTCTCTCTCTCTCTGGCCAGAATAGCAAGCATTTGTGTTAGGCATATCCGTGATATGCTTTCTTGCTTTCACGTGTGAACTAGTTTCCAGACGAGAACAAACTTTTTTACGAGCTTTATCATCAGATGATTCATCTCCACTTCAGATACTGAAGTGTTCTTGGCTTTCAGGAATCCAATCTGTATCGTCCTCAAATGTTTACACTACAAAGGAGCTTGTATCTAAACTTTACCGATCAAGTCAATTTCACTACTAAGACTAGCCGCATAACTAGGAATCACTTTCAAAAAGTCAGGCTTGTCTAGCCTAACAAGATTGAAGAGCTCTTCAAAACTGTTTTGAGACACAGTACCTGACAACAAGACTCGATGCTTTGTTCTAATGCCCTTCGATTTTCCTTACCGCATAGTCTTGGCACATATTTGCTTGTGTTTAGATCCATCTCCAAGTAGGAGTCAGTAGTAGAAATGAATGCGTACTAATTAATAAGCAAAATTGTGTCATTCACCACAGGGAACCACAAGACCTACACAGTACTATGTCTTATATGATGAGATCGGTTTAGATTTTTGGAATGAACTCCAGCAGCAACACAGAAAGGAAACAAGAATTCTGTCACGGCTGCTATGATCGGATTGCAGGATGAGAATTTTTGAGAGCCTCTCTTTGTGAGTTGAAGCCTTCTCAATCTTTTTCTCGGCGTTTATTTCTGCCACAAGGCGATAAACAAAGACCTTGTGCTTTTGACCAATTCTAAATGCTCGGGAAATTGCATATCGTGCTACAGCAGGAATCCTCCAAATTTACTTTCCTTAGACGACAAACCAATCTAAGGACAGACAGGGATCAATACATATCCCTGTCAATGAGGCCTCTAGCTTCATTCTATTATTTGTACATGTCTTCTCAGGTAATCCAAGTGCCTTATGTTGTCCGGGCATAAGTTTCAAAAAAATTGTGAAATCACAAATACCAGGCAAGTTTTCTAGAACTTCTCCTTTATACCAGTTAACAAAGCCTCCTTTATCCAAGGTTCGTTATCCAAGGTTTAGGTTTAGGGGATTATCATTTTGTACAGTTTGTTATCCAAGCTTCAGGTCAACCAAATTCACATTTTTTGCCTAAACAAATTTTGCCTTTAGTTTAGTTGGACTTGTTGCTGCTTTGGATGTTAAAAACATAGGATTTGAACTGTGCTTTGGATAATCGAGGCATCTTTTGGGAAAGGACTTTTAAATATAATATTCTCCTGGGTAAGGGTGGTCGTGCTATAGTTGAGTGTATAATATATATTTCTGACAACCGGAGGTGCGGTAGCTTGAGCCTAAACACCATCACAAGAAATGGGGTTACATTAGAATAAATATGCTGAACTTCAATCATATTCAGAAAAGTATGAGCTTGGTGGAAGAGTCTTGAAATTGAGTATTCAAAAATGTAAATATACACTACAAAGGAGCTTATATCTAAAAACTCTCTCTCTCTCTCCAGACCCGAAGATTTTTGGGAGAAGTATCCTCGTGTTCTTTGTGCATGGGAAATGCCCTTCATGTAAAAAACTTTTAACCACGTTCTTCTCTAAGTTTTATGGGCTTCATACAGGTTGTGTAAAGGAATTGGCTTCACTACCCATTTCCTTATCTCGGACACCCAAGGAAGCTGCATGCCTTTTGGGTGCAGTGATCAATACCCTTTCATCTGGATATTTGGCCAGGAAGATTTGTAAGAAAGCAATGGTCAAAAAGGTCCTTCCAGTGCATAGGAGTGGTTTTGTCGCCTTTATGTACTAAAGGATTTTACCACGTCATTAATTGCTCCTTCTTCAAATCCATGTCAAACGTTTTTAGTGAGATTTCAGAGACAACACCCACTGATTTCCAATTAGTGGATTTTCCAGCCGAGGAAGTGAAGGTCTTGGAGTACCAAGAAAAAGCGGAGCTAGACTATGCAGAATGGCTTGAAGCTGAGAAATATGTTGAGACCCAACGTAGTGTGTGGATGCTGAAGAGCTTTCAGAAAGGTGCTGGATACAGAGCTCCTGGAGCTAGGCAAACTTCAAGATCAAGCTATGCAAGCTGCTCAAGCTATGCTTGACCACATAATTTTCTTGGATAAATGTTTCCAGTGATGTTTACTATCCTGCCTCTCTAAGCCTAAACCCTAAACCTAAACACTACTATGTCTTATAGGATGAGATCGGTTTCTTCTCGGATGAACTTCAACAGCTTACTAATTACTTATGCTACAACTTCATCCCTGGACCCTAAACCTTAAACCCTGGCTGCAATACGCCGGCTCCCAGTGGCCCACTATCATCTTTGGAATGGCTGTATCACATTGTTGTCTGGAAAGTGTAGCACATAAAATAGTTGGTAAAATCTATCAATTACAGTGCAGTGAAAGCAGGCCGCTTGATATTCATATACTGGTGGAAAATCCAGCTAATTGGAAATCAGTGGGTGTAACCATATCAGTAGGTTCCAGTGCCTGGGGATGACAGGAGAGGCAGGATAGTAAACATCACTGGAAAAATTTATCCTAGCAAATTATGTGGTCAAGCATAGCTGATCAGTATGTATTCTTGCAGTTTTACTTCTCCTTAGACTTCTTGCAATTTAACTTCTCCCGGATGAACTTCACCAACTTACTAATTACTTATGCTACAACTTCATCCCTAAACCCTAAACCCTAGACCTACACACTACTATGTCTTATATGATGAGATCGGTTTCTCCCCGGATGAACTTCAATAGCTTACTAATTACTTAGACTGGGGCTCTGAAACATCTTCTCAATTGGGAAGATCAGCATCTCAAGAAGGACCAGTTGTGACTCCACTTCCAGGATTGCATAAGAACACGCAAACAAAATTGTTCTTCTGCTGAAGCTTTCTTTAGAATTGCAGTTTTAATTTTCAATGAAAAAGGGTACACTCATTAGTTATTTGCCGCACCCTAAACTGCTGAAAATTACATAGCAACAGTCCGCCACATACGGCTGGACCTTATCAGTTCTAAACATGCCTACTGATCCTCCACCGACTCCTCGCCCTCGTCAGGTGCATTGTTCTGTCGCTCTCGCTCTGCCTCCTGGTTAGCCCGACGTCTGGCCGCCCTTTCATGTGAAGTTCATTTCGATCTGCTCATCCAAATCCAGTTCGACAGCGGGGGTAGGGCCACAGCGGGGGTGGGGATCTGCAACTCTGGGTGTCTCTTTCGAGTCTGTCGCAACATCTCTGCAATGTCTGCCTCTTGCTTCCGATGTCTTTCGTTGTGCCTTCGGATATCTTCCTCGAGCTTCCTCCCGGCTTCACCCTCGGGCTTCGGTGGTATGCGCTCTACCATCTCGATCGACCTTCTCCTCACAGCACCCTGGTCCTCGAACAGCCTCTCACAGCACCCTGGCTCTCAAACAGCCTCTAACAGCCTGTCACTGGCTCTCACTTGCTCTCTCACTGGCTATCACTAGCTCTCTCACAGCCTCCAAAAATGCCTCTCACAATGGCATTGTGAGTGCTTATTTATCCCCACAGCCTGATCGGCCATGTGGATCCCCATCATCCCTCCATGTGCCTCTGTACCTGCCCCCATGCGTTGCTCCCCCATGTGTTGCTCTCCCATTGGCCCCATGGTCTGCTCACCCACAGTGCCCATGTGTTGTTGCACCTGTCCCCTGCACCATGTACTAAACCCTCTTTTTTTACACCCAGAACCCTTTTTTTTTTCCATTTTTTTAACCTATTTTGGTAGGTAAAAGGCAATAATGAAATATTAAAAATATATATAAATATATTTTAAAAAATGGTACCGCCCTGGTACCGCGGATCCTAGGGCGGTACCGTACCGGCGGTACCAGGTGACACTATGATATAAATATAGATATATATAACAGACATGAGGGTCCGGGCCGGACGCGGGCTTTTCGCATCCGCGTCCGGCGTCCGGACTGGGACGCGTCCGAACCCCGACACGGGGTCGGACGCATCCATTTTTTTTTTTTTGGATGCTGGACCCATCCAGCATCTCGGATGCGGACGCGTCTGGGTCCCAGAACGCGTCCAGGACCCAAACGCGTTTTTTTTTAAAAAAAACAGAGAGGGAGTCTGGCTGCGTTCAGAACGCGCGTGCACGCGCGAGAGAGAGAGAGAGAGAGAGAGAGAGAGAGAGAGAGAGAGAGAGAGAGAGAGAGAGAGAGAGAGAGAGAGAGAGAGAGAGAGAGAGAGAGAGAGAGGAAAGGTAGAAGAGCCTGTGGGAGGCTGTGGGAACCTGTGAGAGCCTCTACGAGCGCCAGTGTGCTGTGAGAGAGGGTCGGTCGAGATGGCAGGGCACACACTAACTGACGTGAGCGTTTGCCCTATACCTGTTCGCATGCAATTTAGGCTTGTTTTTTTTTTTTTTACAGTTTATTTCCATCGTGGTATATGGCTTGACGGTCTTCTTTGTGTGCAGAGAAGCTCGACGAAGACATCCAAAGGCACGATGAAAGGCATCGGAAGCAGGAAGCGGAATTTCAAGAGAGCCAGCGAGAGATAATGGCGCGACTCCCGGAGCTGTAGCCCCGTGCCCTGCGACTCTCAAACCTGCTGCCCCCTATATCGATCTGTGTACTCCAGCCATCCTCTATGGAGCTCTAGGTCCCCCACTCGTCTGGTGGTTTGCCACAAGGGGTGCAACATGTGGGCTACCGCGTGGATGGGCCTACCCCCGCTAGCGAGGGCGAGGAAACACAGCGGATTGGAATCTACACTGTAGAACAGCTGCCATGGTCAGGGAAAGGTTCCTTCGTCGTCGGGCCAGCCAAGAGGCAGAGCGACAGAATAATGCACCTGACTGGGACGACAAGTCTGTGGGCTCTTCGGTGCCCTAGTAATGTGAAGCCTAAATAAGGTCCAGCCGTATGTAGCGGACTCTTTCTATGTAATTTTTGGCATTAAATGAGGCGGCAGATAGTTAGACAGTAGTTTACAAACAGACCCAGCCGTATGTGGCGAGATGCGTAATGTTTTTTTGATACATCTCTTAAATTAATATACAGTATGTTTTTTTGCGCAACATGCGCCTGGTTTTGTGAAACGCGATCTTTGTACTCATTCACTCTTCTGATGACCATTCACTTCTTGATTAGACCTATGCAAGAAGAACTTGGAGATGAAGTGAGAATGTGCAAAGACCAGCTATGAACTTGGAGAGCCTTGGCAGTTGTTTTCCTCAAGCTATGGAATCGAGGATGCACACCACACAAGCACCTCAAAACATGCAAAAATGTTGACCTTTTGTTTGGTTTAGGCAACCGCGCGATTTACTGTTGAGCAAGATTTTGATGATGATGAAAAGTACAAGCCTTCAGTTAGTCAGGAAGAAAGTTCAAGCTCTTCCATAAGTCTGAAGTGTGACAGAAATAATGAAGCGTTTTCACCAAAAATGGCAACAGGCACTTTGAGTTTGCACCCTCATAATCTGCATTTGAAAAATTGTCCACCTTTTTCTTGTGAGGTCGACCGAATTCTGAGTTCCAAGCCAAATCCTCTGAGTTCCAAGCCAAGACCTCAATATGGAGAGAGAAACATGGACCTTTGAAGCATAATGAGCTCTCTTCTCAATCCAGCAGCATCCCTTTTGACAGTATTAGTCGACCCTTTTGACAGTACATGTAATGAGGATCCTCGTCCCACATTTTCTCAATCCAATTAGTGTTGGATGTAATATATTTTTGAGGAAAAACAAACTTCTTGATTCAAGCATATATGTGAAAGGAATACAGATGGCCGGTACTGGTACATCCTGGGTGTTGCCAAAGGAGGAGTGTTACGAACTTACTTACTGCAAACCTCCAGGTGGCGGTTAACCACAAGAGACCGAACGATTCACGTTCCACCCCGCCTTAGGACCTAATCCGGGTCCACCCACCGTGCCCTGGCCTGTGACCGTATCAAGCTGGATCCGACCTCCATCCCAGACGACGTCCCATACCACCGCCTAGGCTCTCAGCCATCTCCTGCCTCATGCTAGCAAACATCCTGGCCGTGCACACGCTCTCCATCCACCTCCTCCTAGGTAGACAGAATGGATGGCAACTGAGTCCTCCTCCCCTTGTATACCTCCAAGGAGAGAGACTCCAAGCCATGTGCACTCCTGGATCATGACACGTGGCAACCATGCAGGTTCACGAGTCACCGGTCAAGTCTACAGGCCCAGTCATCGTCACAATGTAGAGTGGTCGAAGCAGTCCTGACAATGTTTGTGCATCCCTCCAGAACTGGTCTCCCGTCACCGTCGTGGAAGAAAAGTGCTCCCTATCCTCTGTGTGCTGAAACGTACTGGCACGCCATAGATCACTGGAAACCATATGTAGAAGCTGTGCCCCGCACCTGATCAGACGGTCGATGACCACCAAGTCGAATGCAAAGCGCGTGGGGGCTGGCTTACAAAGGTCCAAATGGCTGAACACCCGGAACATGGCAAGAACACGCCTCTTCCTGGTGACTTTTGTCACCAGGAAGGGCCTCGCGGACGATGGCTCTAACCCAGGGAAGTGCACCTATGTCCCCCATGAGAAGGTCTATGCCGTGCGCTGCACAGGGGGTGTGGACGATGTGAGGGAACTCGGCCTCTAGCAGAACACCCATCTGAACGCAGTTGGTGGCATTGTCCGTCACCACCGTAATGACGTGCTGGGGGCCTATCGACAGTATGGAAGACCTAATGACGTCGTACATGAACTCTGCAGATATGACTCTCCCCCCTCTACTGCAATCCACAGCTCTCAAAAACTGTGTACCCATGCAGCTGGTGACCAAGATGTTGAGGATCGGCCGCCTCTTGACATCAGTCCAGCCATCGGACATAATGTTGCAACCGTAGGTGGCCTAGTGGCGGCGTAGAGGCTCCATCTCTCTAGACAAGGACTCGACCCTATCTCTCAGCATGTGTGTGTGGACAACCTCTGAACCAGGGACTCCAGCCAGGGCTGACAGACTGTGCAAGGCGGAATGCCCTTCTGAAGGGCTCAGAATCGGTGATGGCAAAAGGTAGGTTCAGCTCGTAAATCAAACTGGCCACGAACTGTGTGGCCTCTCTGTCCATGTGCAGCTGATGCGCGCCGCGAATGGTCTGCTGCACAAGCGCTCTACCTGGTGGGCGACGGGTGGTGGACCTCCAGCATGGTGCACCAACCATGACGGGAATGGACGATGACGTGACAGGCTGGGCACTAGTGGATGCATCGGCTGTAGACGTGGAATGGGGAGAGTGGGATGCACTGGCAGGGATGGGTGCAGCGGCATAAGTGGGGTGCACTGGTGGAGGGGCAAGATCTGGCATGGGATACGAAAACTGCTGGCTAGGGAGGTCATCCGGATGGGAAGAAGGGATCTCATCCACATCCTCGAAGGCCTCGTTAGTAGCATCCTGGGCCTGCTCGGGTGGCGGAGAGTCCATGAGAAAATCGTAAACTGGGGGCGTGCGAGCAACAGGACGTGGTGGTGGAACCGCAGTGGCAACTGGTGGACGCGATGGGACGGGATCCACCGGAATGGGTGCAGATGGGGGTGCGTGTGGCGGAACTGTCTGAGGGGGATGAGGGGCAATGGGACGGGATGAGGATGCACTCCCTCTCCTCGTGCGTGCCAGCCAAGCAGGCAACAACTCCGGGTCAGCCACATAAGGAGCGGTGCAAAACCAGAGAACGCCCTCCGAAATGGTGTTCTCCCCCGCCACGAGCCGCGGCCCGTAGGTGTCTAGTAGTCGCTGCCTGTCGGGGACGGACATGCTGCCACAAGGGGCAGCATTTAAGGTGGCACCATTTTTGGCGCTTGCACCGAGCAGGTGGCCTTTAAGGCGAGTGAGGGACGTAGTAAATTCGACTAGGCAGTATCGGCAACGCACGAGCTTCTGACTGGTCTTGTTGGTCTTGTCGGCAACCCGCCTGACAATGTCCACCTCGTCCCACAGACCGGAAAGGTCGGATTGCACCATTGCGATAGAGAAAACTAGGGAAAAAATGCAGATGAAGCTAAAGCTGGAAGGATGGATTGCTGGAAAAAAAACAGCAGGGTTCACTGTTGAAGAGACGCTGAAAATAGGCAGGCAAAAATAGAAGCGATGGCAGGGCGGAGGAGGGCGCAAAAAAATTTCAGATGAAATGCGAGGGGGGCGGGTAGGTTTAGGTAAAAATTTAAAAAAATATTAAATATTAAATAAAATATTATATTGTGGTACCGCAGTACCAGTATGGTCCCGCGGTACCGGGATCCGCGGGACCTATGATTTATATATATATATATATATATATATATATATATATATATATTCATTTGTTCAATTACATCATAGTCACCAGCCCCAAATCAGATTCAGAAGATTTGAATCTTGACTCAAATCAACTTAAAGCGACCTTAAGAATTCAAGCCAACCTGTTTTTTTTGGGAGAAAAAAGTTACTATGTTTTTTGGAACATTTCAGGTTTTATTGTAAGGGACTTGGGATTCTAGATTATGTTATAAGAAAGAATACTAAATAGAGATGCAGAGTTTATTAGACATACTCAAATTTCCAATTCCAATCACAATTCATAATTCATCAATGGTCAATTATCACACTCATACAACTTTACAGTGTAAGATATAAAACTTATTAGTGAAAAATGTAACATTTAACAATGTATAGACTTTCTTGAAGCAGGATTCAAGTTTCAATGACGATTTAGAAACTAGCAATAAAATTCTAAGGAGTAGCTTATAGGGCTTGAAAAGGATTTGTAAGCAAACTAATGAGTGTGACACGTGTGCACTGTGAATAACTGATAATCACATGATTTTTTTTGTAACCCTATTTACTGTGCCATCGAGTTACATTTGAGAAGGAGTTTTCCTTATAACAAATTAATTTTTGCCTATCAAAATTTCTATTCTAATTAGCTCAAAAGGGTTCTAATTGCGGTTCTTTGTAACTATGAGATTCTATATCACTGGTACATGCAAAAGAACCTTTATTAGCTACCCAGACCCTTGCCGGCTGAATCTGAGGTAAATTACGTGAACATTGGATGATTTAATACATGTTTTAGTTGCATTTGAATCTCTCTCTCTCTCTCTCTCTCTCTCTCTCTCTCTCTCTCTCTCTCTCTCTCTCTCTCTCTCGTGCGTGCACACAGCGCGCGCGCGCACACACACACACACACACACACACACACACACACACATGAAGTCGTATTTTATTTTCTGTAAACTAGGGTAGAGTATCATGTTTGCATCTTTTGATGAATGGTTGGTGTATATTGGCAGGCTGGATACTTCTGTAGTGTCTGTGAATGTGTTGTGAAGGACTCAGCTAATTATTTGGATCACATTAACGGGAAAAAACGTACGTATGTATGCAGTGGTGTCAACTTTGTTATTTGAATCTGGAGTATCTCTTTGCATTTCCTATGCATGCAGCTAGTTGAGTGTCTAGAAGCAGCATGGGGGATGCTATAAGGTGCTGTTTGTTAGTGTGCTAGAGTATTATCTTTGAAATCTGCTCGGTTTTGATTTGGCTTTGACCAGTGGAAGAGAATTGCAGCAAATATGGTAGATTCTATCAAGTCTATGCTCCCAATGACATGAAAGATATTTATCATGTCCAAGTGGCTGATTTTTAGATAGTCTCACTTGAAGTTATGAAGGTTGCTGATTTATACAGAAGTATTATAGGGCCTTCTTCCTCTCAAGAAGTATCGCCCTTTGCTGCTTGTGGTGCAAATGGTGACATCTCAGCAATTCCCGCAAAGAAGTAGACAGAAAAAGTTGTCCATCATGCCTGTAGTCTTTGCTAGCTCTGGAGATTTTTTTCCAAGATGCAGTTTAGCATGTGTTTTCTTGTCCTCTTGTAACCATAGACAACCTTTCCACCCAAGTCCCTTACACACACACACATGAAGTTGGTATGATTGGACGTTGCCGGCCATTATGACTATGCTGTCATCTGAAAAAGTTGTGCTCTGGCCATTTTTCAGATCAAAGAGCACTGGGTATGTCGATGCGCGTTGAACGGGCTACTTTGCAACAGGTATCAATATAACCTTCGTATTTAAATCATATTTTATACATCTAACGTAATTAAGCACAAATGTTCTTTGTTTTCTTGAAGGTTTGATGCAATTTCAAATAGTTGCCCCTCTCTGCAGTGTGCACCTGTGAACTTGTATTTATGATTGTATATAGCATTCCAAACCTTGCAATTAATGTTATGGAAAAGTGGCAGTTGTAGCACATGATGACGCTTTCATCTATACTCGATAACGTTATATGTGCCCTTTTTGGATGCAGCATGGTTAATCGAAAAATTTTCTGGATGCTTTTTTATAGACTATGTGGTGGGGTTGTTGGATCAACTATTAAATATTTTTGAAAGTGCTGTTGTATGTGCGCTTTTTGGATACAATATGGTCAGTTAAAATATTCTTGGACACTGTTTTCATAGTCAAGGTGGTGGGCTTGTTCAATTAACTTCTTAATCATTTTGAGGGTACTGGTGAGTTTTTTGAAAGGATGAGTTCTTGTATGTATATCAGTGGTGAGTTTGACATATGCATTACTTGCTGCATCTTGCAGGTCCAAGATCGTTTGGAAAGTTCGAAGAGGAAGAAGGGAACAGAAGGCTTTACAGAACAAGGTCAAATTTCTGTTTGAAGGAAGGTCTACTGTGGTTGAGCTCATTTTGTGTTTCAGAGAATGTCATTTGCTCACCAGCTTTCTATTTTGGCTGTGCAGATCTTGATGCAAAAATCTTGAAACAACAACAAGAGGAGGAGGAGAGAAAGAAGCAACGGAGAGAAAAAAAGAAAGAAAAGAAGGTGACTTCAAAACATTCATTTGTCTCATTTTGTTTGGAATGGGATTTCATGCTACCTAGATTACTAGTAGACATGAAAGGATTAGTTGTAAGCTTTATATGTTTAAAAAATTTGTGTTTTCCCCTCTAGATCAACTCTGTGGTTTCATTGCCTGAAGACAGTGTCACAAGCAAACACCCATATATTGGTGGAGCGTAGTTCTGTTAGACCTTTTTTGGCATGTTGCTATAAGCCCCCAGGGGGCCTAGATCTTTCAACCAGAAACTGTACAGCACCTATTTGGTGATTTTGTCAGCAACCATAGTAGTCCTAGATCAATCAACCATAGAAATTCTAAAAATTATGGAGAGTATTTTTTGGGGTGTAACCTTGAATTTCGATTGAAGTATTGGTTTCTTACGAGACTCTTAAGCTATGCTCTTTCAGTTTACGATTTCATATTTTTGTCACTTGTTGTTGTATCAACAAGGTAATGTATGATGGACCAAGTTCTTGTTGCACAGTTTGTTATGTTTGAACTTTTCATTGCAGTCATATTAAAGTGCGAAGTGCGAATGGTTTCTTGCAACCCAGATGCCAACTTATGCTTGGTTACTGATGAAATCATAGTTGCCAAATAAACTTCATGTGTTGTACTTGATGTATTTTATTATTTTCTTTTTGTAAACAAAATCTTCTGAGCATCACCTCTTAAATTGATTGGCATTTTTAACCTTGTGTTCGAATATATCAATTTTTTATGTTTTGTCTTGAAAAGCCTATTTTAGCTCTGGACAGGGTTACTTGATATTCGTAACATTTCTATTTGGAGTATGCAGAGAGACAAGACTCTGGAGGATGCTGGAGATGATTTGGATTTGGAAGTCACTACAATGATGGGTTTTGGGGGATTTGGATCATCCAAAAAATGATTGATTGGCATATTTGTGTTTTAACATAATCTATCCCATTCTTAAAGCTCAATAGCTTTAATTGTGTTCAGGAGTCGCAGTATTAGTATGCATGAGGCAGAGACCAGTTGATGATAGGTTTTCACAGGTAGTATTCTGCTTCTGAATGTTGAAATTTCTGCAGTTTTCCCAATTATACCAATTTGTAACATATCGTTATATTCTCCTCTCTTCAGCATTGTGTGTCAATCTTATGTACTAACAAAATGATTGTTTACCGTGGTTGAAAACCTTGTGTAATTTTTAAATTGGGCCTATTGAAGGACGTCCTTAAGAGAACAAATAGATGTCTTGAAAGGCAAGTGAAGAATTGGTTGGGATATTTGGATGTTGGGCCACGTGGACCAACTAGCTGGATCCCACCCGAGCCTCCTAGCCACTAGACACTGCCAAATGTGTGAAGGAAATCCCTCCCCAACCCCCGTCCCAAAAAAAAACAAAAAAAGGAACTGGCACAAAGGGACACCACACATTTTTCAATATTTCTTCAAGTGTAGTTAGTTCATTCTACATGCTTCATTCGATTATGGGACCCAACGAGGCCTTTTACCTCCATGTGGCAAGTGTGCAACTAAACATCCAACACTCCCCCTTCGCAAGCACCAAAACACGACTAACTCCCCCTTCATGAGCGACAGATTGAAGCTTACTGAAGGGCTAACTCTTATACAATGCAAAAAAAATTGGTCATCATGCCACAATTGTGAGAATGTTGTTATCCCACCTGTTGTCAAGCTAGCTACAAGTGCAAATTTTACTCATGACGCCACTGGCGCCAGCATTGTTCCCGGTGCTAGCAGCGCCAACGCTGCTCCCGGTGCCATTGCGACCAGAACCTAGCCGGCACCAAGTTCCAATGGCTCAAAACTTTCATTAAATCTAGCGAAGTCCAGAGAGCTCACATCGATGTGCAATCACCTCACACGATCTAGGTATGATTAAAGGAAGTCTGGGGATCAATAAATTCTAGAGAGAGAATATGACTTTCTAGAGAGAAAAACGTGCTTTACCAATTTGGTCTAAGCACTTGCTATGAGAAAAGTGGCGAATCTCACCATAACTATAGAGGGATGCAAGTTGCAACTCAAAGCGAGCTTCAACCAAGTCTCATCTCCCCTTGCAAGAATGTTGTCCCCTTGGCATGCCAGCGCCCCGGAGACTAGGGTCAACACACACTTGAAATATAACTTCTCAAATTTATTAATAAAATGGGATTTTCCTCAACTTGACTACTCCGATTACCTTATGGATTTTAGTGCTCGGTAAAAGCACCAGCTGTAAGGCTGCTTCGAATACTTTTGACTTGACACGTAGTTGAGGATCGTATCCTGGGATGCCAACAGTATATCGTCAGGACCATTCGGTCCAGGAACTGGTTGTTGTTATATATGTCGCGGCTTATGGTTCTGAGTGTTCCTTGCATGAATGTGAACTGGTTTAGTTCTTGAAGAACAAGCTCTAACCTGTTGGCTGAGTTGGATGGCTTGCTTGGGTGGAAGCTGTCTGTTTATGACTATCCAGTCTGGCATGGCGCTTGGAATGGAATGGAATGCCTGTTTATGGCTATCCAGTCTTGGCGTGACGTCTTATGTAAGTCAGACGGCTTGCTTGGAATGGATGTTACTCGATTGTAACGAAGCTTCGAGTTGGTTAAGTTTGATATACGTCGGGCGGCTTGCTTGGAGGGAAGTTGCCCACGTCGGGACCCCTGATCCGGCATGGCGCCAGGTTGGTTCTCAGTGTTGGTTCCAAAACTTCAAGTTGGTTAAATCTGATCTTTGTTGGCGAGTTGGCTGCTTGTATGTCGAGTGGGTTAGGAAGGCAGTGTTGAAAGCCGGAAAGCCAAGTCCTAGTTTCCGGCTCCCTTTGGGATGCCTGTGCAACACCACCCCGAACCTCCTAGCCACCAACCAACTGTGTGAGGACCACCTAAAAGACTGCTACCACACATTTTCCAGTGTGTCTTAAAATGTAGTCTGTTTGCTTATGGAACCCCAAATACAAGCCTTATGTTATCGGATGACTTACAATACTTGACACCCACAAGGAAAAACTATGCATGTTTTTCTGAATTTATTATCTTTGAAAGACTGATATATTGAATAACAACCCATTCATAAAAACATATGCGGCTTCTCTCATGACAAATGCAAAAGTTCATATATGTAAAATAGCTTAGTAACCATTTAAACTTATGCAAGTTCAGCTGTCAACAAGGATCCTCTAGAAACAACACAATTTTGGAGTAGTTGGGAGTATGCTCAATTTTTCTTTTTACAACTGTGACTTATTGATTCCCTCCAATTCTTTTGGATCATTTTCTTTTTATCCTTATATTTCTTCTATTAAAGCCCAAGAAAATCTTTCAAATTCCAAGTATGAATTCCTACGTCCAGTTTTAAAGTCAATTTTGCAATGTACCAATGATCTCAATCATGCTAATTTTTTGATCTGCGTTTTTTTAGAAAATTCAAATGTAGATGTTGTAGGCAATGCACAACATATTGTACAAAAGTATTTAAAGATGTGTATCCTAAAGGACTATTTATAATTGCTTTGAGAATACTAGAGCTCGAATCTAACAATTTTTTAGCTCGAGTATTGGGAATTGCCAATCTTGATAGTTAGGATAGATGCAGGTGATTTTGCAACAATGTTACTTAAGATGGGAGGCCATAGCTTTTGGAAGCAAGAACTCCAGTGATGCTTAAGTAAGGTGCAATGCTTAGGTTAAATATCTTTTTGCGGTGATTCATCGTCTTAAGACATGGAGGCATTATCACCATGGTAGTAAGTTTCTAGTTTGTATAAATCACAAACAACTATGGTGGGTTGAGCTGATGTAGGTTTACAAAAAATGGATCCCAAATTTTAAAACATCTATTCAAACCTTTGAGAAGAAGATTGCATCCTCTACACCAAAACCAATTGTATATTTTGATGTTCAAAAGGGATTGAAGATAGGATGGTCTGAAATCTACAATGGAAATCTTAAATAGAATCTTTGTCAAGTATTGAAACACTTATTGTATACTAGGAATGCGTACCACTTGTATCAATCGATACAATAAGCTTGCCTATATTATGTACTATCTATTCATACCTAGACGTGTTGAGGTCTACATTTGCCAGTCTAAGTAGCATAGGTTAGGTAGTATGATTATGAGATTCGTTATATTAAGGTTGCTACTGAACATGTGCCAAAGGATCTTGCTAAGATTTCTAAGGTGAATTCACTTTCATTCATCAAGACATCTATTGAATTCTAATATTTTGTACTTCATCTATGTCTTGTTAGCTCTTGTTTACATATTATGATTCTAAATTTTGCTTTTAGTTTTCTCAAACAAAAGAAATCCAATTTTGCTTTTAGTTTTCTCAAAAAAAAAATTCAATTTTTTTCTCCTTGTCGATTGTCATTTGCTTCTTTGTCAATGTTGGGTCTACCCATGAAAATTGAAAATTTCTTGAAACTTACATAACAACCTATGCACTTTAGATTGCGTATTGATGAGACAAGACTAGTGTTGATTGGCTAATATCTTATTTTTTGATTTTTTGTATTAATATGTATCCTTGGCCTTCTTGTTGTTACATAAGATCCTTGACTTCTCAAATGAAATTTGTGAATATGGATATTTGTGAATCTCACCTTGAAATGGTGACCTATTGCAACCTTGAAATTGATTAGTATTGATTGTTTGGAGTTGGCTTGCTCAAGAAGTAGTTTCTAGACATAGTTGTAGGTATAGTATCCAATCTTGCTTGTTCAAACGTAAAAGATTGTTACACATATGCAAGGGATTGCAAGCATCCAAGTTGTTAATGCTTTTTCTCGACTCATATTGATATTGGATTGTCAAAGCACATAATTACGGATAAAATGTATGTTGTGATTTCAAAAAATATTATGTGAGTAATAATAGTTATTTATTTGCTCTATTGTCCCTCTCTAACATATGAAAGTTGACATCTCATATACATGGCAAGTGGAAGAATCTTGTTTTATGTATTTTAATAAAATAGCCAAATAGATGTGCCATCTCATGAATCAATCTACTTGATTCAAATTTTGTTGCTTTAGATGCATCAATGTGAGGGGGGAAGGCTTAAAGGTGAGGGGGTTCTATCATGCAAGGGCCATACATAGGCTAGAGTTGGACAAGGTGGGACCTTTGCATCATGTCCTCAACAAAATATTTGGTGTGAAGTCCAAATAGGGTGTTGGGTGAAGCTTGATGTGGTTACCAACAAGGACCTTGTAAAAGTGTCATGACATTTTTTTGGCTAGCTCCACCTTTGCTAGCTCAATGTGAGCAGATTATGTAACATGAGGTGGGGATCCAAGATATAAAGGTGAAGCCATCATTGCTTGAAATTACAGTAGGATAAAATTGAACTTGCTCTACATGCACCCATGAAGAGATGATTGTAGCCTTGGAAGGAAATTGGACAACTCTATTCCGACGAAGTTTTAGAGATTGAGGGACAGGTCTTGTAATTTAAGTAGGGTAGTGGAAAATGCCCCAAAAGGGAAACTGTACATATTTAAGAGTGTTGTTTGGTGTTATGTCATAATATGTAACTTTTGCCTCTATGTAATGGTAGAAGAGCATTGAATTTTGTAGACATGTACATGATATGGAAACTCGACAACTATGTTTGCTAATTTTTATTGTTGAAGGACTATCAATATGAAAATGCTATTTTTACCTTTGTTGCTATGTGGCTATTCACAATAAATTTTTTGCAATCTATACAACAAAGAGATAGTTACTTAGATAACTTGATTGCATACCTAACATAACATTGTTCTATATTGCATTAAAGAGTAAATAGATACTTGTCTTAAGACAAACTGTAGTTTCTCACATCAGCATTATAAACACCTTATGAGAAAAAAAATAAGTTAACTTGCATCTTCTTAGCTCTGCCCTCATAATTAGATGTGTGAACTATCATATTCAATAATGGTCGGTCAAGATTTAGTAAGTTGTTGAAAAGATCAATTGAGGGTCATACCAATTAGCTACTCAATTGCACCATCCAAGATTTTTTGCAATCCACATCACCTTTGTTCATAGGGGTCAAGGGTCATCAAGAGTTTTTATTTTTAAGAAGATTTTCTCAAATCTCTCCTAGATCCTTGACTCCAATCATATCGATGCACAAAGGTGATGTGATCATAATACAACTTCCTAATTTGTGCACAATGGGATTGAGTAACTGAACGATAGATTAGGATTTGGATCTCCCATAATGCCCACAGGTGAGTACTATGACAAAATCTATATTTGCAAATCATCTCTCTCTCTCTCTCTCTCTCTCTCTCTCTCTCTCTCTCTCTCTCTCTCTCTCTCTCTCTCTCTCTCTCTCTCTCTCTCTCTCTCTCTCTCTCTCTCTCTCTCTCTCTCTCTCTCTCTCTCTCTCTCTCTCTCTCTCTCTCTCTCTCTCTCTCTCTCTCACATTTTAAGGCACCTACCTTGATCAAATCACAAAAAAAGACTCTTTATTTTAAGCTCCTAAGCCTTTGCCAACCAAATCATTTATTGCACTATTCAAAAAGTTCCCACCAAAATTGGTCAGAAGGGTTCTTCTACGAAGCTTCCTCTTGGAGTGCTATATATCACCCGTTCTCGACGAAGTGTGAAGAGAGATTGGAGATTTGCCCACTGCAAAGAGGGCGCCCAATCAAGCTTGAGTGTTTCTATTATATGGTGTGTAGCTTGTGTGATTTCCTATTGATGCATTCATCTCTTTACGTTAAGAAAGCTTGCTTTGATGTGAGTAGGATATATCCTCACTAGACAATAAGATTTGTAGCATCTTTTAAATGGTTATGCATGGATTGATGATTCGCTATGGACCAACAATGGATCATATTCCATTCTTATGGCACTTTTGGTAATAAACTAATTCGTTGTCTACAACACTGGACCAACGATGAAGCATGCTCGAAAAAATGGCTTACATAGAAGATAATATGGTCCGCTGTCCAACGATGGGTCAAGCAAAATATTTTACGCTTTATTTGATTGAAAATTGTCCACTGTCCCAGCGATGGACTAGTGCTTATCTCCATACACTTTTGTTGATAATATTGACTGCATGCCAACGATGGGCATGTGGCATACTTTTTTTGTAGCTTCAAAAGTATGTTTGCATTCTACAAATCCAACGATGAAGCACTCATAGGTTCCACTCTCTTTTCGGCGGATGATCAACTCACCATTGCACATATATGTGAATGATGTTTTTTTTGCTATTCATAACACTTAATAAGCACTACTATCCAGCGATGGATAAAATGTATGTTCGACTGTTTTCTAAGTACTGAAAGGCCACCTACAAGTCCAACGATGGATAAAAACTTTGTTTTCATTACAACTCAGAATCTTGCACGATCAGTGTTACTTGTTTATGCATGTAGCTGAGTAACGAATCCATCTCTCCCATTGACAAGCTGGGAATACATGCTGTGATCTAAGAAACGCTTCTGTTTGGAAACTGTTCTAATAAGAAGATCAAACCGTAAGAATTGTAACTAATAGAAGAACGAACGAAGAAGAGAAAAGAAGAGGAAACCGTGTTCACAGATTCAGTGGGAATCTATGAACATTTGGTGCCATTTTCACAGCTACACAGACACTAAACCACGCCATACCATTCCGATCTGTACGGCAAAACCACCGCTCTGAAGTCTCCCACACATTACCTTCCTGAGCTTGTCACTTTCATCTCAACCGACACACAGCTCCACTCCTGATCGAGGCTTCACGATCCTATCCTAGCCGAGCTCCACGACTCCCGTCTGGATCGAACGAAACCTTGTTTCATTTACCTATTGAAACTCCACACTCACTCTCGACAGAACCTATTCGCAATATATTGTAAATCCTGAGTTAAATTTCAATTGATGCTCATCGATCAAATCTCACCTGAGCCTTTCTGTTGAAATCTCACCCGGAGCATCTGTTCAGATCTCGACTGATGCCCTCACATCAGATCTCGACCGACGCCCTCGTGTCAGATCTCGATCGACGACCTCAAGTCAGATCTCAACCGATGACCTCAATTCAGATCTCGACCGACGACCTCAAGTCAGAACTTGACCGACCGCCTCGCATCATATCTTGACCGACAACCTTGCATCAGATCTCGACCGATGCCTCGCGTCAGATCTCGACCAATGCATAATCTCGGATCTCGACCGACACATAATCTCAGATCTCAACCGACCCTTGAACCGTCGAGACCATGTTCAACTGCACTACAACCATTGCAACTGCCTTCCGTAGTAGCGACCGCATTGATCCATAGTGACCACTCTACACCGTGGGAACTGCATTGAGCTGTAGGGACTACATTCCCTGATTGCTTCACTCTTTGCACCGTAGCGACCGAAAACATACCGTATCCACCTGCCACTCGAACCATCCTACCCGCACTAAACCGCAATCAGTCGCATTCCAACCACGACCACATTCCACCATAGTACCTGCCTTGAGCCGTAGCCATTGCCAACAAAAGCACCGCAACTACCGTAAGGACCACAATCACACCACTTCCACTTTTACAACCGTAGCAACCGCATTTCGAACATACTATACAATGAGTTAAGTTACCAACAAGTCCACGAGGCCTATTTCCACAATCCTAAGGTACTCTAAAGTTGTTATGGATCGTCCCTACGGTCCGAATTCCACAAAGGACTATCCAGCAGAGATGGTCTCCCCATCCACCGGACATGCTCGATTTAATAGATACTCCAGGATGAAATCCCAAGTCCAAGAGCCATCCACCAACCCATTCGACAGATGGGAACCCATGCGTTATGAAGCTCCATATGAACGACCACATTTTCATGCTGCCGAATCTTCACATGCACGAGCTCACTTAAACAGAGATTTTGCAAATAATGTTCCACGTACTGAAAAACGTACCCCAAAGCTAGATTTACCTAAGTACGATGGTAACACTGATCCTCAAAGATTTCTTCAAGTCTTTGAGAATGCATGTGATGTCTATGGCGAGACATCACCAGATGCCATGGTACAACTCTTCTCGATGACCATGATCGATCGCGCATGAGAATGGTTTTTTAACCTTGATCGTGAAGATAAACGTGACTGGTCACTCTTGAAGGAGGCCTTTATCAAATTTCTTCAAGCCATTTCGCTTGATAGAAATCCTTTTGTCAAGCTAAGTAACATCTAAATGACGAAAGACAAGAAAGTACGTGACTCCATTGAACGATTTAAAAGATTAAAAAGTCAGGTACAAGAGCAACCCACTGAGTCCATACTCATAATTTGGTTCCTCATTGGATTCCCACGATGGATAGAAGTGAACTTTGTTCCAATGATGAATATACATCATTGAAACATGTCTGATGCCATTTGGGAGGAAGATGAGGGCTCAGATGTTGAT
Organism: Diphasiastrum complanatum; assembly: GCA_029204225.1. Classification (NCBI taxonomy): domain Eukaryota; kingdom Viridiplantae; phylum Streptophyta; class Lycopodiopsida; order Lycopodiales; family Lycopodiaceae; genus Diphasiastrum; species Diphasiastrum complanatum. Next base: position 57,722,347 of record CM055093.1, read on the forward strand.
GAACCACGTGAACAGAGAGCACATCGTACTGTCCAAGAAGCTCGACCAAATGACGAAACATGAGAATAGTTGTGGAAAATACAGATGGAGTTGCGTAACCAACAACACCAACAACAAATGGAAAAACTCATGAAAGAGTTTCAAAACACTCTTAAGTCTATCCAGAGTTCGATGCCAAGTCAGTTACCCATTGGCCAGATCCACCATAGACGAGAGAACACATGGTGCCCTCACTGTCGAGGTGCACACACTGGCAATGAGTACCCTTCATACCAACCAGTCCCAGATACTTCATTGATCAAATGTGACATCTACAACTTTATGGGACACATATCACTTTATTGCCATTATAACCCGAGGAATCAGCCTGAAAACCAGTCAGGGTGACATTATCAACCTCCTCGACAACCATTTGTTTCACAGAACCAACACACACACTACCAACCACGAAACAACCAATTCCATATACAAGAGTTGCCCAAATAACCTAGACATGAACCTCAATCATAGCTGGCGCTCTTAGGACCGGTAGAAAACTCCTACGATCACTCATATCATCACGATACAACACTTCCATCATCTAGTCCTCACCAATATCAAACCGAAAACTCATGCTCGTGCAAATGAGATGAGTATTCCGCACCACCAAAAAACCCAGCACAACTAGCCATCCAAGATGGTTACGCTATAGCCACAGGACCAATGAGCAACCGCTGCTTCATTTGTGGTGAAACGGGACATTTCATGGTTGACTGTAAAGTTAAAAACCAATACCATGCGGAATGTCCAGACTGTGTTCGCAAACACAGTTTCAAGGATTGTCCTAAACAACATAACAAGATTCTTCTAGCATGTCATATATCATCTGAACCTGTTAGAGTAGCCACTTGACAGCTTCTACATTACCAAAAAATTACCCAGACCCAAAAGTGGAACAAAGGCAATACAATGAATTTCGAGATGAGTTTTTGCAAGAGGAAGAACATACAGACAGTCTGTTATCAGCTCAAATCCCCGAAAAGGAGCAATCCCTATAGGAACTTGAAGTATTTTCTGACCTCCTGCAAGCTCAACTCACCATGCTGTTCCATAGTGCAATAAAATCCTTCACCGGACTTCAGCGATATATCCATCGTAGTTTTCAGCTGCCTACTATTCCTGATGAGCAACGAAAACTCGAAGAGATTTCTGAAATTCCCCAGATTCCTATGAATCTGTTGAATATAGGTGTTGCTAAGGGCATCACCCTGTCTTTGTCCTATAAATACTATCCTGTAGTATCTGCTATCCTTGATAGCAGATCAGGCGTAAATATAATGGCTTTGTCATTGGCAAAGTCATGGGGTTTCCATACCCCCGATCAACCACGATATAAACTTCACATGGCTGATCAACGAGTCACAGACCTTGCTGGTTATTTGTCAAATATTAAAGTTCGAATAGCAGGTGTCAAATTTGTAATTGATTGTATCATCTTAGACTTACCAAAAGATAACAATACTTATAAACTTCTTCTTGGTACACCCTGGCTCCAGATGGCAGGTGTTGTCCAAGATTGGAAGCATAGCAGAATTACCTTTGGCAATCATGATAAACAAGTCACGGTTGACTTAGCAGGCCATGTCAAGCCTACCAAGGTATACGATGATTGGTCATCCACAACATATGACAAATCAGATAGTGTCTCAATCCAACCACAAGGCCACTATACAAGATCCACGGACATAATCAATTGGGGTCATGCACTAGCCACTGTGAACTGTGCAGATTCCAATCGATGTCGTATCAAAATTGCTGCAGAAGATGTGGATATTCTCCCATCTTCTGCAGACATTGACACACCCATCATCCCAGTTATGATGATTGACTCGATTCCTATAGCATGGTGCCTAGGAGAACCTAGTGTCTCTACCGCCCATGTTTCAGAAGAAGGTATTCTTTCCATGGATGATGTAGAAATGACGGATGAACATGTACACCAATATCTAGATGCCCAACCTTATCTGCCAAAATCAATTCCTAAGGAGGTCAAGATACCAGGGCTGTTGGCTCATGTCCAACTGACGTCCAAAATACCCAACACACAAGCATATAGGCCCAAATCCAAGGTGTATACATGGGATGTGTATCCAAACGAAGTCTGGGATACAATCAACGACGATATAATAAGTGAGGTAACAACAATGCCCACTCAAAAACCGCAAAAACCTTGGTTACAAAAAAATAAAATCATTGATACAAAATTAATCGAGCGTCAAAAACAGATGCGTGAGAAGCTTAAACAGCCGATAAAGCCCTTGTCTAAGGAGAGAAAAATCAAACAATCAGACCAAGCTTCCACGTCTGGTAGTGACTCAACAAAGATGATTCCTAAAGTTCCAGTTTTTTTTGTGGAACCACCTTTCGATCTCCCGCGCAAATTTAAAGATTTCACACTGGATGACGTTGTTATCCAGCTACCACAGCCACACCGGGAATCTACACCAAGTTCCAACTCCTTTGAAGGACCTGCTAAGACAATTCCATTAAACCTTAAAGAGAAGATGGATCGAATAGTTCATGTTGGTGCACACTTGTCATTAGCTCAACTTTCTGATATGGAAACTTTACTTCGCAAATACAGGGATGTATTTGCATGGAATTATACAGAAATGAAAGGAATCCCACCTGAAATAGTGGTCCATAGGATTCCTTTAGAAGACAATGCTAAGCATGTTAGGGCTAAACCTTATAGATCTAACCTTGTCTATCGTGAGAGGATCGATGAAGATGTTAAGAAATTGTTGGATGCTGGCTTCATTTATGAAGTCCAACATACTGATTGGGTATCACCCATTGTGGTTGTGCCCAAGAAAAATGGCAAACTTCGTATATGTTAATAAATCCTGTAAAACAGGACGTATAGCTCGATGGCTGTTGATATTAGAGGAATTTAATTTCCGTGTAGTCGTTCGGAAGGGGACCCAACATTTCATGGCGGATCACCTTTCCCGAATACCGAGTGCTGAAAAAGCAACTGCATCAGTCAACGATGATCTCCTTGATGCATGCCTTTTTCAGATTGATGCTACACCCTTATGGGCTGAGGAGATAGCTCAATTCCTCACAACAGGCAGACTCAAAGACGGCTTGAGTACAGCGGCAAAGAGAAATTTTTTGTTAAAAGCAGCGCCCTTTCAATTAATAGCGGGAAAAATTTACAAAAGGAGTGTTGACAATATAATTCGACGATGTGCTTATGAATTTGAGATACGACCTATCATATCTCGGGCTTATGAGAGCATTGGCGGCGGACACTTTTTTGCTGAAGCCCCAACTAAGATTATCCTTCGAGCAGGACTGTGGTGGCCATCTTTGTTTAAGGACACGTTTGCTGTCATTAAAGCGTGTGATGTCTGTCAATGAGCCAAGAAAAATATCAAAGTAGACTTCACGCCACCGACTCCTATTATAGAAGGCAAAGCCTTCCATAAGTGGAGAATTGACTTTGCTGGACCAATCAGTCCAGCAGGAAAACATACCCAAGCTCAGTACATCCTCATAGCCACAGATTACGCCACTAAGTGGGTTGAGGCTCAAGCAACGAAGGATGCCAATGCAAAAACAGTGGCACGTTTTCTTTACAAAAATATTATTACACGTTTTGGCTATCCCATAGAGCTAGTTAGTGATCACGACATGCATTTTTTAAATGCTGTCATTGATAACCTCCTATGCCATTACCTTGTCTTTCACAGAAAAAGTACACCACCGTACTATCCTAGATGTAATGGCCAGGCAGAATCAACTAACAAGACGATATGTAAAATTTTGACAAAGATAGTTGAAACCAGTCGTTTTGATTGGAAAACAAAACTTTTTTCAGCTATCTGGGCTTACCGCACCACCCCGAAGAAAGCCACTGGGTGGGTTACCCCTTTTTACTTAGTATATGGTCAAGAGGCGGTAATGCCCATAGAATTCTTAGACCCTTCGCTAAGAGTCATGAAAGCTTTTTCAACAGATCTCTGTGAAAAAGCTAGAATCGAACAACAAGTCGAAACTAGGCTATTTGCGTTAGCCCAGTTATGCGAGACAAGACTTATATCTTACCACGCACAACTGGTTAACAAACGATGCCAAAAGGCCTGGCATGATCGTCACCTACGCAATAAAGATCTACACTTAGGTGACCAGGTGCTTCTTTATACATCAAAGAAGCACCTCGACAAATTGAAATTCAGAAGTAAGGGACCGTATGTTATTAATAAAATCTTTCCTAATGGTGCAGTCCAGTTGCAAACACTTGACGGAATACTCCTAGACACTATCGTCAACGGTGGTCATCTACGGGTATTATGAAGAGTTTTTTTTTGTTGACCCAATTTAACATCTTTTCCCTAGTATATATTTTACATTTTTAATTCTTTTTTATTTTCTTATTTCCTTGCTTGTAATTCTCGTTTTGCATGTCTATTTTTAGCCTCATTCCTTGTTTATAATTCATACCATTACTTATGTACTTTATAGAAAATTTTCTTTTTCTTGTAAATACTCATGGGTCATGGATGTTCTAGGTCAACAAATGATAGGCTACACCATATGAAATGATTCTGACACTTTTAGCCACCTCATTTCTGTCTGACTGGTATCTCAAGCATACAAACATTCCTGGAGATACACCTTTCCATAAGAACTTCTACTCTGAACCACAGTCATATTTTTCCCCTTGAAGTTCTCCACTTGCATCAAACAGGTCCATTCCTTCATAATGAGATTTTGTCAAATCTCAACCGACGGGATTTGCTCAAATCTCAACCAACGGAATTTGCTCAGATCTCATCTGACGAGATTTGCTCAGATCTCAACTGACGAGATTTGCTCAGATATCAACCGATGACATTCGCTCAGATGTCAACCGACGAGATTCGCTCAGATCTCAACCGACGGGATTTGCTCAAATCTCAACCGACGGGATTCGCTCAGATCTCAACCAACGACATTCACTCAGATCTCAACTCACGACATTCGCTCAAATCTCAACCGACGATTTCTTTCAGATCTCAACTGACAATTTCTGTCAGATCTCAACCGACGACTTCTGTCAGATCTCAGCCAATGACTTCTGTCAGATCTCAACCAATGGATTTCTATCAGATCTCGACCGACGCGATTCCATCAAATCTCGACCGACGATTCAAATTCAAAATTCAATGAACAGACACGTCCCATCGTGCCCGAACCCAACCGATGACGTCCATAAATGTCCTCACTTCGATGCCATTTGCACCTCAGCGAAGTGCGAATTCTGGAGTTCTCTGGCGACGATCTACTGGCGATCTTCTTGCTCTCGTACACGATCTGGGCGCTCTCTTGTTCCTTGCATCTGTCATCACTCCCACACCACCTCCATCGACTATCAGCCATCCTAGTTTTTTTACCATTGAGAGCGCCATGACCAAACATCTCAAACCAAACATCGCTAGCAGAAGAAACAACATTTGACACTTTTTCGCATGCTGAGGTGCGATTGTAATGCCGCAATGATCTCGGCCCTGGTGGAATATTGGCTTTGATTTATGTCCTCTTTGCCTCCCCTCATGTTGGGAGGGTATTTCCTCTCGAACTTCTCTGACTCTCTGGTATCAGCCATTTTACTCCTGGGCCTGGTAAGAGAAGCTGTCCTACACGGTTGTGGTGGCCTCACCAGGTAATCATCTAGGGCCTTTGTGCCCGTATCTTTTTCTTTAGCTCGCTTGCCTGTTGATGGCTCTGCTGCACCCGTGTCTTGCCTGGGTGAGAACCTTCTTGCTTCTGGTGGATCTGCCAAGAAGTCGTCATCTCCCCCAATGTCAGGGTTAGTTTCTGGAAGGTTAGAGATGCTTGGGCCTTGCACGCTGTGTCTCACAATTGGTTCACCTTGTCCAAGAATGATCTTTGAATGATCTTTTCTTGCCTAGCCTTCTTTGAATGATCTTTGCTTGCTTGGCCACAATATTTTCAAAATTCTTCTTCTCGGCTTCTCGTTCTTGGATCAGCCTAGAAGGCGTCGGTTGAGATTTGATGGAAGGCGTCGACTGAGATTTGATAGAAGGCATCGATCGAGATCTAAGCGGAGGGTGTCGGTCGAGATGTGAGAGGAAGGCGTTGGTTGAGATGTGAGAGGAAGGCGTCGGTTGAGATGTGAGAGGAAGGCGTCAGTTGAGATGTGAGAGGAAGGTGTCGGTTAGAAGGTAGGTGAAAATGTCGGTGGAGGGGTGATCGGAAAATATGTGTGGAGCTAGGTATGACGCAAAAAGAACGGATTGTGAAGGAATGAGGGTGGGTAAAATGGAAGAGAAAGTGTGGGAAAACGGAGGTGTGACAGAATATGGTTAGGAAGAAGATAGAATGTATATGTTCAAAAAGCGAAAAAGGTAAAAATGTTGGGCAAGGATGGAGATGTAGGGAAGGCAGATGTCTGTGGAAACTAATGTATGGATGTGAGGATGTGCGGAAATGAAAAACAAGTGGTTATGGTGATGATGTAATACTCAATAGTGTAACAGGAGCATAGTGAATGGCAAAACAAAGTCTTGAAAGATAGCAGGCGGCTCCAAGAATACCTGAAGGCACTGGCATGGAAGCGAGTGGATCCCTTTTACTCTCGCTCAAACATAGAAATCCATGGCCGCAGAAAAGCCACGGGTGGAGTTGGTGAACTAGCCAGTGATTCCGGGAACTTCAGAGAGAATTTTTCCGGATGATCTGAGGCTACAGTTACTCGATTTCGGGCACAAGTACAAAACAAGTGCCGATCTATGCGTGCAAGAAAGTGCTGAATATTGTTGATCTATGGCCTTTCTGATGCAGCAAGATTGTTTTTGGGATCGAGGCTTAGACCCAATCAAGATCAATCCCAATATAGCCCTCCAGTCAGAAGAAGACCATGACATGATGGCCCGGCTATACTATAGAGCGGCCTTCATGTCGTCATGATATGTGACCATGGTGGAAGACTGTCAAGAAATGGGCTTTAGTGAAAAGATAAGAGAGTACATGGGGCCACTCAACTTCAGAAGTAAGCTCCGCTTCCAAGTATTTGAAGCCCTGGGGCGAAAGATGAACGAGCGAAAACAAACGACACGACGAGGGCTGGAATGTAGCGGCCATTGAGAGACCTTCATTTTTGAGAAACAATTTTGCGAATAATAAGCACCTAGTTTTAAGAAAGCGAATGAAGATCCACGCTTTTCCAAGTGTCGAGGAGAACGACATCATCGGTGTTGTAGTGGGTCCTGCAACAGATTAGGGGTGGATAATGTTAGCGGATTCCAGAGAATCCCCAGATGCCGAGCCAAGCTGAAGACACAGAATATCTCTCACCCATGACCGAGGAGGTCTCAGAGGAGGAGAGCCGAAGAAGCTGAGAGCCGAGCATGAGAGCGAAATTACTAGCTAGGATGACAATGAATTATCTATGTGAGCCTACATGGTGTATCCCAGAGAAGGAATGACCATGTAGGAACTAGTAATACTTCCTAGGATTTGTAAATAAATGTAGACTTCCCTTAAATAATTTAGAGTGAGCCACCTTTTGATGGTGACCTCTAGTGGAAGGGCAATTTCCACATGTAATTTCTAATTTGGTGGAATTGGCACTTGGGCTCCAGATGGGCAGCCTTCTTGCTTATTTAAGGGCCCCCCTCTCTTGTGAGGGAGCTTTGAATGTATTGTCAAGTCCTCTTGAGTAAATAAAGAAGATCTTCCATGAGTTCTTGATGATTGCTAAGCTCCTTGTTCATGGCAATGTTCTTGAGTGAAGTTTCTATGAGCATGCTTTGATTTACCTTGTGTTGTGGATTAATTAGGTTCTTGCTTACTCTCTTGCTTTTAGTTGTGGATTAGATTTTATTTCTTGTTTGTGGATTAATGTAGGAATCAACATTCAAGTAATAAATAGGCTGGAATTGTGGTGTAGAACTTGCATATTTTACATTCCAGTCTTGATTGTTCTTGGGCATTCTAAGCATCAAGAAATGGGCGTTTCTTGATTCTTGGACTGTTAAAGTGCTGTTAGGAATCTAGTTTTATTGTTTCTTGTTTTCTTGGTTGAGTAGCTTAATCTTGTTCTTGTTTGTTTCTTGATTTTAGTAGATAGTTTGTAGAACTACTCCCTGATTCAGAACGCTGATCTATTTGGGCTAGGACTGGTTGCATGGCTTGTTTATGCATGTAGCTGAGTAACGAATCCATCTCTCCCACTGACAGGCTAGGAATACATGCTGTGATATAAGAAACGCTTCTGTTTGAAAACTGTTCTAATAAGAAGATCAAACCGTAAGAACCGTAACTAACAGAAGAACGAACGAAGAAGAGAAAAGAAGAGAAAACCGTGTTCACAGATTCAGTGAAAATCTGTGAACAGGTCTAGATTCAATATACCCAAAGTTCAAATTTGAATCTCTCTCAAACTGTAGGGTCGAAGATCTTGCGTAGTATAGCCCTCCCGCCTGTCAACAAGGGTTAGTTCACTGGATAGGCACCTAACTATGCATAGATGCTATTTTTAGTTAGTTTCCTACTTTGCATCTAACTCTACCTCCACTAACACTACTCACACTAACTCTACTCCCCTAACTAGCTACATCATGATTTTCTGTGAAGAGAGAGGATAAAATAGAAGAGGAAGAAGAAGGAGAAGAGAGGAAGAGAGAGAGATGAGATGGAGGTTAGTTCAAATGCTCAATTTCATTGCTTATGGAAAAACCTTAACTAGCATAAACCAAAAAGCATGGAAAATGGAAATAACAAGCAATCACAACAATAGCATAAGCAAGAGTGATTAGCAAATGAGGATGCTTGAGCTCTCAAAATGATAGAGTCTCCTCCTCTCTATTAAGCATGAAAATAGTGTACAAATGGTGCATTTTTATAAGATGGGGAAGGCCCTTGCCCCAAAATCCTATTGGCTAATATTTACATTGATCCTATCCATTCATCTTGGACCCAACTTGATCCAAGGGTCCACAAAAAGTACATTAAAATTCACAAGATTCATGTGAGTCCCAATTTGGACCCAACTCTAAAAAGTAATCTTCTAAGTTTAAAAATGACTTTGGGCCTCTAGTTTTATTTTAATTCAAAGGCCTAACTCTATTTTATGTTATTTACACTTAAACTTGCGTGCTCATTGGGCCATGGGCTTACGCGCGCAAGATGCCATGCCCTCGCAACACATTTTATTGGTCGAATTTATTTATTTACAATTCATTGGGAATATCTCCAACAGGACCCATGGCCTGAAGTAGTGCCGGTCCCTCGGCACTCTGCCGGTTCAGTAAAGAGTCTTCTTCGCCCGCCTTTATTGGACCAGGTAGGTCGTGACGTCCTCCATAAAGTTGAGGCGGTCTAGTTTCTTCAAGTCCTTGGGTGTGTGAAGGGACTTGTGGACTCCTCTCAACCAATGTTGGTCGACCACGCTTGGAATCTGCGTGTCCATGGATCGCCAAGAAGGGCAGCTCGGTAATACACACAAGCGACTGGCAGCTGATCTTCAACTTTGTCTGAAGTTAGCACCTTATTAAGATCAAAGAATATGGGGGGGAGAAAATTGTCCCATTTAGTTTCTATCCCCATTAGATGCTCTAAGTCCCAGGCGTAAGTGGCTACCGCGCGGACTGTTGGATCAGGGTAGTTGATATAATGATTCACGAATCTGGTGAGAGCCCTTCTGGCATCTACATTCGTAGTCCAACCGTACTCTGATGGAATGATCAGCCAATTGAGGTTTTGAATTGTGAGCTTGTTCAGAGGGGTGCCACATTCCGTCCATTTGGATCGTCGTGTATATGGCAAGAAGTGCGCGTTCACCCGTAATTTTTGCGGACTTTTCACATAGGCCTTGATGGCCGAAGGGTCTCTTTCAAACAACTGCTGACACGACTCTGGTTGTGGTTGGAGAGCGGGTAATGCTTGCAGCTCCTTGCTCTTTATTGTTTGAGCTGAAAACGATATCTGCCAGCCGCCTCTTGATGACTTGTGGGGATACTTTGATAGGAATTCATTTATTTTCTCCTCCACGGACTTTGGTCTTCGGAAGGCCCGGCTGGCAGATATCGTGCGCGAACCTCTGGATGATGTGGCATGTCCTTCCTCTTGGCTTTGGTTGGTATCTGCGCCTTGGCCCTGGTCTCACGTCTCAACACCCGTATCCATTGGTCCTTGGTCTTGGCCTTCGGACCCTTGATCTTGACTAAATTCTCATGCTGCTTGCTGGCTTTGGTCCTGGTTTGTACTGGCCTGTGCAACATCAAAACAGGTGGCGGTGGAATCACCACGTGGGTGGGCTGGGCCTTCTTATCCATGAGTTGTTGGCAAGCCTTGAGGGCTTGTTTGGCTTGGGCGAGCTCGTGAGTTGCGCTTGTCCAATATTTATTGAACTCTGCCTGGTAGTTGTTTAAGGTTTGGCTATAGACCTGCACCTGACACCGAAAGAGATTCGTTTTTGATTCAGATAGCGGCCTTGAGTCTGGTGCAGGTTGAACTAACCGGACGAGCTTTTCACTTTGTAGGGCCTTGACTTCCGCCCCAGGTGCGTATTCTCTGCTTCCAATATTTGTAATTGCGTCTGGATGGGAGCAAGCCGTTGGGACGCTTCGGATTGAAGCTCTCGCACCTTCGTGGAGGCCTCTGTTAGCGCTTTGGAGAGGCTTTGGATATATATATTGAGGCCCTCCTCCTTCTGCTGCAGCTTGGAAATCTCTCGGTGCCCTTCTTTCTCATGTTGGTGAGTTAGGATCAGCTCGTGCTGCAGCTTGGTGAGTTTCGCTCACAACTATGTGTTACTTGTTGCCAAGTGTAGTACCCTGCTTTTCAAAATAGCTTTGGCTGCTACCACCTCTAGGATGTATTTGTCTAGAGTCTGGTATGCCGTCGTTAGGTCGATGGAAGCAGCCAATACAACGGCACTGGTAGGGGATTGTGTTGTATCAGCCCCGATGACTTGTGGAGTTCCGTCGTCATCATCTTCAATTAGGTTCTCGTTGGACCTGATGTCATTTGGGGCGGTGGGATCAGTCCGATCTGGCGATGGTATGAAAATTGTCTGAACAAATGCGTCATTAGGCAACGGTTGGTTGCCCTCGACAAGCTTTGATGGCGAAGCAGGTGGGGTTTGAGAAGCAACTATTGAAATGAGGGTGAGTACGGTTTGTCCAAACGAGAGGATGGGAGGAATAGAGGGGAACTAAAGGGTGGTGTGGAGTATGGAAGAAGGCGATGATGGAGCAGAAAGGGTCTAACGTGGGGGTGAAAAATTGATGACTTGCATCCACGCCAGAGTGTCAGGAGACAACTGAGAATCAGAGCGTTAAACGTGAGGAGAGCAACGGTAATGGCAGGAGTGATGGAGGATGCGATGGTGATGGACGAAGTAGTGGATAATGGAACAGAAACGGAAGTGGTATAAACAAAGGAAATGGGAATGGAAACATAAATAGTTGTGGATGGAACAAAAAGAGGGGTAGTAACAACAGAGACGGGAGTGGAGGGTTGTACGAAAGAAGAAGTGACGGTGGTTGATGGAGTCGTTAGTGCGGTGGTGGTGGTGCATCTTCGGGTAGCAGGTGGAGATGAAGATGTAGAGGCAACACCATGCATTCGTTTGCTGGCCGTTGTGTCAGTAACTGCAGGTTGGGAGGAGGTGGATGCTTGAGATGGCGGATAAAGGTTAGTATGCGACACGATAGAAGACAAAAGGGATGAGCGGTGGAAGCCGCGCACTTTCACCTCAAGAAGTACGCAGACAAAGTTACACAACATGGGACCTGCTACGATACGGTCACGGTTGTTGGGTTTAATGAAGATGGTTAGTTCACGAATGAGGATGCTATGCCAGTCATATGGCACAACTGAGGGAATAGGGAATTCCAGAAAGGATTCCACTATCTGACTCAGTAACTTGGACTAGATTCTGTCTTTGCAAAATGTTGAAATAACCAGAAAGTTATTCAACAGATGCGCAGCCGCCTGAATAACGGGTTCCATGATAACATCTATCAGGTAACCATTGTTAGTCTGGATTGGGATTTCTGGTGTAGTTTGGGTGACGAAGGGTTTGATCAGAGTTTTGGCTTGGCGATGGGAAATGGGCTGACGATCACTTGACATAATGCCAATGGTGACCATCGAGTCTGCATTAATCCTAACCTTGTATGTGGTACCTTGGTATAGGAAGTGGAAGCGTGTCTTTGGCGCATCCCAGGTGGTGTAAGCGTGAAGGGCGAGGCCCATGTTAATCTCAGAATGAAAAAGTGACGGGTGAAAATCCATTGCCTCAAGAAGTGGGCCGGTTGTTTGTAGCCATGGTTGGATTAGAGCATCAATGGGTAAGGGAAAAATCTGTGTGGCCTCGGAGATTTCACGTTGGATCATCTGCTTGGTGCCAGAGTCTTTAGAGGATGAGGAGGCTTTTGGCTTGATCTTCACCAAATGTCAAAACTAACTCTCGCAGGCTTCATCACTGATGAAAATTATCATTCTGAATTGATTGAGAGGGTCTGTGAGAGTTCTTATTGGAAGGATTTGCTGGATCTTCACTTTTTAGTAATTTTTTAGCACTTAAACCCAATTTTCTGCTCATTGGAATCAAACTAACTCTCGCAGGCTTTTCTGTGTCCTTGTCTCACTGAGATGGAACTTCAGTATCCTCTGCAAGAATTCTTGCCTACTGGAACTGAAAAATTTGGTGTTTGCGAGGGTTCTTTGGTACTTTTCCGTCTTTTTTTCATTGGGAACTCTCACACATGCACTTAGACATCAAACTAACTCTCGCAAACTTCTCTGTGTCCTGGTCTCACTGAGATGGAACTTCAGAGGGCTCTGCGAGAAGATTTGGATATTTTTGGATTTTTTCAAGGGTTTTTTGGATTTTTTTATGATTTTTCTCTGATTTTTGCAATCTGCTTGGAACTAACTCTCGCAGGCTTCTATGAAGGTCTAGGACAGTACCCAGGAGTTGCTGCCAGTCATGCAAGGGTTAATTCACACTGGTTTTGGAGATATAAAAATTTGATGAGATTTTAGGCTCTTTTTCCCTCCAAAATGCAGATTGGTGTGTTTTTTTTGGGTTTTTTGGCTGGTTGGTTTGGGTTTCAAGCCCTTTAGAGGTTGTTCAGGGCCTCCTCTACCCTCTCACACCTCCTCCGCTAGTTGTGAACAGTCCAAACACACAAAAAAAAAAAAACAAACAGAAAACTAACTCTAAACTCCCAAAAATCTACCTAAAACTACTCTGAAAAGCAAAAAAAATAGCTAAAATGCAGCTAAACTAGTTAGTGAAAATCTATCCCCGGCAACGGTGCCACTGTAGAGTCGAAGATCTTGCGTAGTATAGCCCTCCCGCTTGTCAACAAGGGTTAGTTCATTGGATAGGCACCTAGATGCTATTTTTAGTTAGTTTCCTACTTTGCATCTAACTCTACCTCCACTAACACTACTCACACTAACGCTACTCCCCTAACTAACTTCATCATGATTTTCTGTGAAGAGAGAGGATAGAATAGAAGAGGAAGAAGAAGGAGAAGAGAGGAAGAGAGAGAGATGAGATGGAGGTTAGCTCAAATGCTCAATTTCATTGCTTATGGAAAAACCTTAACTAGCATAATTAAAAAAGCATGGGAAATGGAAATAACAAGCAATCACAACAATAGCATATGCAAGAGTGATTAGCAAATGAGGATGCTTGAGCTCTCAAAATGATAGAGTCTCCTCCTCTCTATTAAGCATGAAAATAGTGTACAAATGGTGTCTTTTTATAAGATGGGGGAAGGCCCTTGCCCAAAATCCTATTGGCTAATATTTACATTGATCCTATCCATTCATCTTGGACCCAACTTGATCCAAGGGTCCACAAAAAGTACATTGAAATTCACAAGATTCATGTGAGTCCCAATTTGGACCCAACTCTAAAAAGTAATCTTCTAAGTTTAAAAATGACTTTGGGCCTCTAGTTTTATTTTAATTCAAAGGCCCAACTCTATTTTATCCTATTTACACTTAAACTTGCATGTTTATTGGGCCATGGGCTTACGCGCGCAGGATGCCATGCCCTCGCAACACATTTTATTGGTCGAATTTATTTATTTACAATTCGTTGGGAATACCCCCCAACACAAACTCGACTACCAACTTTTTCACACTTTCAAAAAGTGTTTATTGAAAATATATTTTAAACTAATATAACTTCAAAAAGTTTATCTCTAAGTCTAAAATGAGTTTTGGCCTCATATTGACATTTTACCAGAATATGACTAAACTAGACTAAACTACTTGAAATCTCTCACACTCCCTCTTCAACTAGTTTGGCATAGTTTTAGCCATACTACTTTGATCCAACTTCAGAATGATCTCCATCCTAAGTATAGATCTCCTTTCTAAGGTTCTAAAGTATCTTTCATAATTGATATAGAGAATAGTGTCCAAATAGGATGCTTCACTATTTCTTACATCAATTTTACACATCAAGATATAACTAGAACATGAAGAACCAAATAGAATGTGAATGAAAATGATTCCTCCATGTTTCAAACTTTGAACTCTAAATTACAGCAACCAAACCATAAATGTGAGTGGTGACCAGTTGCTTGCTTGTCTCCTCCAACTTTGTCCTTTCTTGATATGTCTCAACCATAAAACTCCATGAATGAGCCTCCATCTCCATCTTGCCACAAGAAACCATCAAACCTTGGAAATCCATGAGTAGGTGAGTACATCAATGATGCAAATCTAGCACCACATGACTCCATAAACCAAGTAGGTTGCACTAGTCCATCTTCAAGATCTACTTGACACAAGAAAATGACCATGAATTTACCAAAAATTGACAATCTCCAAGTATTGGCACCAAAAACCTCTACACTTGAGAACTTAGACATGGATGAGTGACATAATGAACCTCCAATAGCTTCATTTCCATCAGCAAAACTAGCCAAGAATTCTAGTACAACCCCAACAATAAGATATTGCAAGACAATGTAACTAGTTTGTCCATATCTTGACAATTTGCACACATCCACATGAAATAGCTCAAACATGAGATAGAACAAGTAAAGTAAACTTGATTAACACTTCCTTGCTGCTCCTTTGACCTTACTTGAGTCTTCAATAAGCCGCAAAATTAGATCCATAACATCTTTGCCAAATGACCCTCCTTTGATGCTCTTTGACTAGCTCCAAATTGCCACCTTTCCTTTTGTGTTGCAACCTCTTGATCTTCCTCTTGACCATCAAAGTCATTGAACAAAATTTGTTTTCCAAATCCATTACTTGCTTTTTCAGCATGAAAACCATAATAACAATATCCACTTGCATAGCATCATCTACACAAGAAGATTCTCCAAAACATGCGAGTAAAGCAAAGTGAGTCGCTTCCACTTGCTTACCTTTCTCTTGATCATAAAAAATATGAATATCTTTAGACCTGAACCTCTGGAAATACTCCCTCTCAAACATATGATCTAGATCCAACAAGATCTCATCAATGCTTGATCTTGAATTTCCACAAAGGTTAGTGAAAACAATGTCACCAATGTCACCATCATAAATCAAAAGATAGATTCCAAACTTTCCATCCAACATGAGGCAGAGTAGGTGAAGATGAGTATAAATCCTAATAAATCCAGCCAACTTGAGTCCATAAAGACCCTCAATAAGCTCACCACTGAGATCTCCCTTGTCTTGAAGAAATTGCCTCTCGATTTGCTCCATGTAGTTCTCGAACCAACCTTTTGCCATCTCGATCATGAGTGATCAATTCATAATCATAGAATCCTTTGAGTTGATGAAGAGATGTGAGATCCATGACTTGGAAAAACATTAGAATCCATGAAAAAAATGATTAGTACCTTCAACATAAGGATGATTGAATTACTCTCTTTTTTCAAACAAGAACTTCTACTCAATGTTTTAGGTAATGAATCATATGATAATGATTGTTCCTCACTATCATTCACAATGACATCATTCAAAGTACATCCTACTTTGAACTCTTCACATACTTCTCTCCTTCTTGACTTGTGACTATCTCCCTCACCAAGTCTCTTGATAGAACCATTTGATCTACTCTCTTTATGAAGACTTGTGACTCCACTTGCTGCAAAAAATGACTTTCTTGGACTCATCACAAAAGAATGTAGAAGAACCACCTCCTTCATGAATGCACCTAGCAACATCTTTATCCATATGATGAAAGAAATCATTAGCAACAATCTTTTCCAAGGAAGAACCTTCACCTCCATTGATGAAGTTAGCTCTTTCCTTACCTTTTGCATACTTGCACTTGCCATGAAGAACCATTGAAACACCATCATTATTCTCAAGACTAGACAAAGATGAACATCTCCAAGAAGCATATTAGATCTTGACCTAGATCTAGCATAAGAAAGCTTTCTAGACTTTGCATAAGATCCACCAATCTTATTGATGCCAAAAGGGAACTTTGGAAAGTTGAGACCAATCTACTTTTCCATTCCATCCTTTTTGTTAGCCATAACAAAAGCATCAAGCTTGAAAATTCTACCTTGTCTATTGCCCCTAGCAACCAAGATTTCTTCCTTTGTAAACAAGCATCACCACCAAACTTTACCATGCATCCTTTCTCTATCATTTGACAAACACTTAGCAAATTCTTTGAAAGTGAAGGAATGTAAAGAACACCATCAAGTCTTGTTTTTCTATTAGTAGAGAGACAAATAGGAATTGAACCAATACCTTCAATCACACACTCACCACCATTGACCATGTGAATTGCTTTCTTGGCTCCATCATAAGTGACCAAAGAAGTAAAGAGCTCCTTGTGACTAGTCATGTGTGAACTAGCTCCACTATCAATCCACCACGAATCTTTGTCACCTTCACTTGATATTGTACTTGAAGAACACATCAAAAGAGAATCACCACCACCTAGATCCTCATCATTAGTAGTAAAGTTGATTTGCTTGCTACCTTCATCTCTTTGCTTCTTAAAACATTCATTTGCAAAATGCCCTTTGATTCCACAATCAAAGAATTTCAACTTAGACTTATCTTTCTTTTTGCCAAAAGAAGAAGTCTCATATTGATCTTGCCCTTTAAACCACTTGCCTTTGCCTTTGTCCTTGAACTTTCCTTTGATGAACATAGCCTCCTCTTCATAATGAGACGTCAATGTAGATCCACCTCCTCTTGATTGAAGCCTATACTCCTCAGTCACCAAGATCTCTTGCAAATCCACAATACTTGGCAAAGTCTTTTGAATAGCAAAACTTTGAACAAGATTAGCATGGTCATCCAACAAGCCATTAAGTATAACTTGAACAAGTTCTACCTCCTTCATGCTTGATATATCTTGTTGTAGCCTCCAATGAGACCTTCCTAACCAAGTGTGAAATCGAAATTGATCAAGTATATAAACCTATATTGAGTTTCGACCTACAAAAGATCAATTCTACACATGCAAAAATGCTGATTTTTGAGTAGAAATTAATCTAGCATGCTCTAGCATTGGTAACTCCTCAAAATCCTTGCTAAAGATGGCTGATCCTTTCATAACCTGAAACACAATAGCTATGATAACATGTGAAGGAATTCAGATCATTCAAGATCCAATCCATGTCCCTGATCTTTGGTTACAAAAAGGAGCAAACCAACAATCCTGCCAATGTAGAAAAATCAGCATCTACATACAAAATGAGATGCAAACTCAAAGAGATACTGATCAAACATGAACCAAAATATAAAATATGGTTTCTGTCCATACAATTACAGTACCCTACTGTATTTCACATGTGTGAAACCGAAAATAACAAAATATGAACATTCTACACACAAGATTGCAAGATATCATCAAGAAAGTGCACTAATGAGTAGTAGAACCCAAAGAGAACCATGTATAATGATGAAATGAGAGAGAGAAGAGAGAAGATGTGTCTCTCCACGAGTTACATCCTTTTATAACAGGTCCAAACCTTATTTGGCCACTTGGCTTTCCCTCCAAAATGTAAACCCTACTATTTCTGGGTCTAGATTCAATGTACCCAAAATTCAAATTTGAATCTCTCTCAAACTCGACTACCAACTTTCCCACACTTTCAAAAAGTGTTTATTGAATGTATTTGAAACTAATATAACTTCAAAAATTTTATCTTTAAGTCTAAAATGAGTTTTGGCCTCATATTGACAATTTACCAAAATATGACTAAACTAGACTAAACTAGTTGAAATCTCTCACACGGACATGGTCAATAGCATATGATATCTAAGTGTTTATGACCAAGTTCTTGTTGAGTTTTCATCTTTTATGTGTAATTGATGCATGATTTCTACATTGGTAGTGAAGCTATATGTGCTCTCCAAATTAGCTAAAGATCAAAGGGCATAATTAGGTAATTTGGATCTGATTTTTTTAACAACAAGCCACTCTTTCAAGACAATAAAGACATTGTACTACATAAATTTACATTCCATCCATTGTCTCCAAAAAATAGAGCATGCCTTGCTTGATATGTTATATTCACAATAAGCAGTACATAAAGTAGTACATAACTTTACGTTCCATCCATTGTCTCCAAAAAATAGAGCATGCCTTGCTTGATATATTATATTCACAATAAGCAGTACATTAAGTACTTTATAAGATTGAACTCAAATTTCAATAAACATATTTGAAGTCAAAATGGCAATGAAAATACCGAATGCATACTATTTGTAGAACAAACATATGCATGGGAAATTTCATGTGTTTGATGTTTCAGATTTGCAAGGAAGAAACACACTTAGCCATTTTATGCATTTGGATATTGTATTGAACATGGTATAAACACTAAATATATGATGCTCAATTTCAACATGGCATTAAAGCTTCATGAGTTCATGCTTTTTGTAACTTGATCGTTGATTACTTGACAGTTTGCGTTTAGGTTGCAATTTCTATGATGACAAGTTCATATGTTGACCAGTAATAATTTTCCTTTATGTTTGAAGGACTATGAATTATCATCTAGTTCCAATGAAAATAATACTGGCCACCCTACCTTATACCTAGAACAAAGTGGATATAATAGTCCACATATAAATGAATTGCCTCATTGTCAGCGTATTCACTTCAAAATGGATCAATAGCAACACCAAGCTCTTTTTCTCTTTTGAAAATAATGTCTTCATGCATAATGAAACTAAAATGATGGATAATCTGCACATGATATTAGATTTGTTATGAGAGTTGGACGATTAAATTCACCTTTGTTCAAATTCATGTGTTTACTAATGCAAACTATATTCTTGCATTTATTACATGTCCCTCAAAGACATCTCATTTGGCTTACTTGATTTTTTGAAATCTCCAAGCAAAATGTTGCTGGAATGATGCAAGTGTTATATCCTTGCCTAACCTTTTTTTATGAATTCCTTTTTATCTTATTATGTATGGTGGCTTGCAACCAAAAGCTATGAATGTATAGTTTGCACCATTTATTGAAAAGCTAGAACTACTATGGATGTGGTATTTTGATTGAGAGATGATCAAGTTATGAGCATTTCAATCTCCAACTATAAAAAATAATAGCACATAGAAAAACATACGATTTACACAAAAGAAAATGTGTCTCTTTATTATTATCATCTCTTTGGAGACGCCACTAAAGGGCAAACCTATTGGCGACGTTCTAGTGCAAAAGATCAATAGTCAGTTTTAGAATAGCCATAAATTTAATTTTTCACATTCGCCTACGTTTCGAGCATTTATGCTATTTCGATGCAAAAGGCTACCAAAATGAATTGTTTATATGAGTATTATAAACAACTTCTTCAAATAGCCCATTCAAAATGATTGCCATCATCCCAAAGAACCTAGTTGTTGTTTTGCCTTCATGCTTGAGAAATGTTGATAATTCATGTTGCTCCTTCTACAGTTTTCTCAAAATTGATGTGATGATAAAAAAACAACTTTCTCACAAATAGAAGCAAGAATGAACACTCACGTCAAAACCACATGTATTGTACATGTTGAAGTGGGCCCTAGCCTTTCAACCACTTAAAAATATCTTTTTGAAAGGGCCCAACTTTTTTGTCCTTAACCTTTGAGGCTTTACTAGTTTTGTAAGGCATCGCCCATTGATATTTTTTTTGCTAATAATGCAAAAAGAGAGTGATTAAATCACATAGTAGGAGCGAATATTTTTTCTAGAATTAATTGGACAAAAAGAATGTGAAATTAATTAGCTATGCATTGACCCAAGAATCTCGAGATTGGAGATCCATGCATATAGAGCCAATATTTTAAAGTGGGAATTTTGGCCATAAATCACCGCTTAAATCTAATGCCTAAATCTTAAAATTGTGACATCTTTCAAATTGTAAGCTAGATTGAGGTGTAGTTAGTGTTGACATTTATGAACTTTGGAGCAAATTTTTTATTTATGTAGTTGATCTTGCTATTGGAAATCATCAAAATGCAATTATTACTACCATGAGTGCTAGTCTATTGTTGAAGGCAAGTAAATTGAAAGGCACAACTAATTACTTCCTATGGAAGTTTAAGATGAAGAATATCGTGATGGAAAAGAAATTGTGGGACATCGCTACAAGTGAAAACTTTTGATATGTGGGCTCGAAAAGCTCAAACTTTCGTTAGGTAATAAGTGAAACATGCTATTATTACGTAGACCAGCAACTCACCAAGGTCAAAAGAAGCATGGGATACACTGAAGAAATCGTATGAGAGGACCATTACTTTCCAAATTCTCTTTTTGAAGATGAATCTACACACTATGAGAATGGATGATGAGGCTATGATGGTGGAACATTTTCACAAGGTGAATATTATAGAGAACAATTGGTGAAGTGGTAAATGACTGAGAAATAGTGCAATTGACATCGAATAACTTGTCGAACAACTATCAAATATTTGTCACAAACATTCCATGAGAGATTCATACCTACCTGTGATGAGCTAAGGGGATTATTGCTTCATGAGGAGCAAAGAAGAGGAAAGATTGGCTGTCACAATTAGGCTTGGGATTAAGTTGTAGTTAGAGGTAGAAATCATCATGGAAAGAAGAGACTTTTAGGAAGAGGTAGAAATCAAACAAGACATAATTATGAGCAATTAAGTGAAAGAGGGAGCTTTCACAATTGGCAAGGTGGTGAGCAACAACAATTCAATCTTAAGAAACTTGATAATTGTTTTTACCACCGCAAGCCAAGACATTGGGAATGTAAATGTAAGAAGAAGCATTTCGGCTCAAGGCAACAAAGATGGCAAGTGGTCCACTCTGTGGACCAATATGATCAAAGAAATGATGACTGACATTAACAAGACTATTATAATGATGATGGTGAATGTTATGATCTATTTTTTTTTATTTGATGTTGAGTGATGATCATCATAATATATGATATTTTATAATGGTGCTACAAAACATATGACTTCACACCATGTTTTGGTCTATTGAGTTCAGTCAAATTGAGAATGTAGGTGAAGTAGGTCAAACATATGTCAAAGTATTACCGGATAAAGACGTAGGTGTACTTTTTGTCAAATTGTCAAATGGAAGGATAAGAAGAATTCACAATGTTCGGTATGTGCCAAGTTTGAAGAACACCCTATCGTAAATAGATTCAATTGTAGATCAAAACCTTAAGGTGGAGTTTGACATTATACTGGCTTGATGCTATGACAAGTATAAATGTTGTAACTCTTTCAAGTGATAACATTTTGGAGCTTTAGGATCAACGATCAACGTATTCAAATTTTGGAGAGACATGACATGGTAATTGAATTGCTTGTGTTAGATTATGACGATATTTTCTGTGAAAGTTGCATAATGGGAAAGCAACACATCAATTTTTTTTCAAAACAAGATCCAAGAGAGCTACATAGATACATGACCTAACCCATACAGATGTTTGCGAAAAAAATGTAGATGAGATCTATTGGAGGTACCTACTACTTTGCAACTTTTATTGATGACTATAGTGGAAATGTTGGATTTATCTTATTGTAGATAAATCAAATGTATTTGTGTACTTTGTGAATTTAAAATGATGGTTGAGAAACACATGGGCCATTTATCAAAGTTCCTTAGATCAGATAAAGTGGTGAGTATAAGTCGTTGCTAAGTGATTGGCATTTGCTTAGAATAGGATCCTTGGATTAAGAACTTTACAGAGTCTATGAGGTAAGGCTCTGGACTGCCACTGAGAATATAAATTATCCATTTCCTCATTTAGTAGCCGATGATTCAGGGTTTTGTGAATTTTGAAGTTAGATAGTGTTGCTTTGCAACGATTTCCACACAGGATAGTTATAAAGTCCTAATCCAAGGATCCTATTCTAAGCATGCCAATCACAAGCAACACAAGGGAACCTGATGGTGGACAAACCAACCCAACCAAACCTAGATCGAATGGATCTAGCCCCCAAGCTATGGATCAATCACAAAGAGGAGTATGGCATCACACCAACAGCATCCTGCCGCCGGTCATGCTATCAAGCATACACTAGTGAGAGCCCAATAGGTATACTTATACCTTCCAAGGCCCATGCACCACTAGTAGTGCACTATGACACCTCACTGGACACCTCTGCAGCCTATTTGGGCCACGTCATCCAGTTTCCCAATGACTCACTGATAGACCCATACCAATCCACCATCAAGTGTTTAGACTTACAACCATTAATTATGACCATGTACACATAAGGGCCCCAAATCCCTTATAGTCACAATTAACTTATGGGTTGTCGGTCTACCGGTCCCTAGCGTAGAAACGCTACCTGAGACCAGTCATGGGCATGACATTCTTCTCCCCTTATTCAAGTTATGTCCTCAGAACTTAAAACTGGGAAAGTTCCTCCTTAAGCTTCCTTTCTGTTTCCATGAATCGTCATCGTTCGCACATCCTTTCCATCGAACCAGATGCTCGGTAACTATACAATTTCTTAATCGTTTAGTTTTCGTATCCAAGATCTTTTCGGGTTCAAGACGAGATACACCCGATGATTCATCCAACAGAAAACTGAAATCCAAATCCAAGATGCTCTCCTTCACGTAGACTCTTCTTGAGACGGTTTACGTGAATTACGGAATGCACTTGCGATCCTTTTGGGAGTTCCAATTGGTAAGCTAAAGATCCGATCTTTTTCAAGATCTTATACAGCCCTCTATATCTAGGGGACAACTTTAATGCTTGCCCGTACGCATTACACTCGAATCCTTCGGGGCTCTTAAAAATACCCAATCCCCCATTTGGAAGTCTCTCGGTGATCTTTTCAGACTTGCATAATGTCGGTTTCCATCCTAGGTACACAAGACATTTTCACGTGCAATTTGTAGCATTTTTAGCATATCATGTAGGAAATCCACTACTTTCTGAATCTTGATCGATCGAGTGTCAACCGCAATGGGTGATCTAGGCTCAAATTTGTACATAAGCATAAACGGGTAGCCAAATGCTTATAATGACTCAATCTCCATCAAGGATAATTTCCTCTCCGAGGAGATTGCTATCAAAATACAAATACATATCTTATCCGATCTTCTGATCATGCGGATAATCCTCCTTTTAAACGATCAAATATAACTAGAATCTAAACTATGATTCATCAATCATAATTCATCGGATTCTTGTCCTATACTCAATAAAAGAACGTAACTACCAATGATCAGTAGAACTTAAAGCTCAGAGTCATCTCTAGTTTAGCAAATATGACCAAAAAAAGTGACAAGCGAACTTCGAATCACGAATGTTCATAATGTCACTTTTGGTAATTTGTAAAGCCAAAACAGATACTCTAATAATTATTTGGTCTTTACCCAAATAAACATAGTCGATTTGGTAAGATGGCCAGTCATTACCAAATTTTCACTATCTTGTTTATTCATCCGGGGTAATCTACCATGAACACAATCTCTTCCAATGGATTACGTATATCTTAGAATCTGATTTATGATTTACCAATCTCAACTCTCCAGATTCCTGAGACCATACCATATCATAAGAGTGCAATACAATTCTTAAAAGACACATGAGTTGTTCCAAAAGTCCTTTCCATCTAGAAATTTTCAGACTTTTCCAACTCACACACGGTGCCTATATAAGGATTGTAATCCCAAAAACACCCTTACTCTAGCCATGGCACAAGGTGTCATTCCAACATTAGGGTCCAATCTAGAATACGTCTAGATTTGGCACTTAAGTTCTAATCTAGAATAACTTAAGATTTACCAGAACTTCATTACGTGAAGCTCTAACTTTTGGCAACCCACAACTATCCAACTTTTCTGAGTTTTTCGGGATAACATTCTATCTATTCTAAACGGAAAAAGATAAGGACCACTAACACAAAAGTAGCGCTCCTGACTCGACTAGCTGTATCAGATTTAGAAATATTTAAATGTCTCGGTGTGGTACCAAAACACCACGTTTAATTTGATTCTAAATCAACCCTAGGTCAATAAGCAATTCTTAATGAGAAATTGCTATAATTCAGCGAGAAATTGTCTCAACACAATTCTCATCAATATGCCTATGTGCCAACAACTAGTTTATGTATGCAAATAAACTTAGTTCATGGAATACTTTGTAGATCCACAGGATTAAAAGTTTGTACAAAAGGTTTTACTGATCCCACAAAGATTCACTGCATAGCATATCTCTAAAGATATTTCCAAATATGTACACAACACTTTCATAACCGAGAATCCTGTAACTTGGTTATCCTCTAAGAGAGAATACTACTCAAAGAGTGCTATTTCACATCCAAAAATCTCAATCCGAGATTAACTCAAAAGAAGAAATTGCAAACATGAATTTCTTTCCTTGCATCAACCCACAGATCTCAGTCCAAACTTAGATCAAGCTGACTATATCCAGCAAGGAACAGGCTTCAACAACCCCCATCGTGCAATAGAATTACCAAGTTCTGACACAAATCAATCGAACTTGTTATCAGCCACTTTCCTATCACAAGAGTACTTTCTAAAATCCCCCCCCTTTAAATATCTGAATATCCTATCGTTTCTGATTTATAAAACAGGTCCGTCAGCTATAACAGATTTCACCTGGAATCTCTGACATATATTTCTCCTCGATAACCCTCTTTTCTTTCTACCTCTCCCCCTTTTTAACAGGAAACACCACGAGTTTCCAATGGGTGCATATCATTCGTGATTTGATCAGGAGAAGTTTCAAAGAAAAGATACGAGAAAGTCTTGAAAGCCAATGAAATGTTGCATCATTGTTAGCCAATACCAATGGTGTCCCAACACAGTGACTAAACCAAAGATCTTCTTCGTTACCAAGCTTGAGATTTGACCCGTAAATCAGAAAAGGATTTATTGAACATTCAAGTAGAGAAAACAATTTCATTAACCATTTCTGTGACATTGTCCATGGTCAACGGGTAATCAAAATTACCTTCCAAGAAATCACAAAAAATCGGGTTAATTAATGTGTTAAGAAATTCACCAACATATTCTTCATAAAGAAATAGCTTGCCGGGTTTTCGGTTTTGTAAATTTGAGATATCTTGAAAAGGGGTCATGACCAATATCTCAAATTTTCGACAAAACATCCGTTTTATGACCGACAGTATTTGGCATCATTAAGATTTATGGCCATACCATGGTCAACTGATCCAGTTACTTTCAGATCTTCATTTTGGAATCGCCTACGTCCCATACCACAAGTTCTTCCTCCACGATGGCCCTCCATTTCCTGATCAAAGTGTTAGAAAAATAATACAAGTATATGAAGTTCTCGAGAATTAATAACAAATGCCAACTTCATAAAACATCTACAATTCATACATTCTTTCGCCCCTCTTCACAATCTTTACGATCACTAAAAGGATCAAAGTATACATGCCTTGAGTGACAGATTAAAAAATGGGAAAGAATGAACCGGCTTTTTCTTGTTCTTAACAACAAATAGTGTTGGTACGCCCACGGCTTCAAGCACTACAAGAAACAATTTTTTTGTTCCATTTTCGTTTTTCCATCCTAGGCTTCTGGGCCGTTTTTAGCCGCGTCTGTTTCCGAAAAAAATGACACCAAAAAAAAATCCAAGAATTCCCGTTCTCGGTTGTCCATGACAGTTAATTAAAGCGAATCTAATTCATCAATTGTGAAAAAGCCTTCCGGAATTCCTCCAAGAATTCAGCCCAATCACAGTTCTATGGGTTGCGTCCTCCACCACGAGGCCGCCTTACCCAAAGCAAAAAACCGACGAAATTCACTTTTTTATTCTGGGATGTTGCATAAGCTAAAGTAGCTTGGCCAACAATTTATCCAGTCAATAACAACTTCCGGGCTTTACTCACCGAAAAAAATTTCCATTTTTAAGCCCAAGCTGTAAATCCTAATGACTGATTATCGATTAAATAGATTTTGCATTTAGTTTTTTTCTGTTTCTTGCTTAGTTGAAATTCGAAACACTACGTGGTCCAAAATTGTAACCATGTGTTTCCCACTTTAGGGGGCCATTACTGTCGAGTGATGTCGGGTGAATTTACATTTGCCACCCCTTACAAGAATTTCACTCCATTTAGTTGAAAACCAAAAAATTATAAAAAATTTACGTTCGGTTGAACTCATTACGGGTACAAATTTCTTAATAGAGCACTGTCCAAAAAAAATGTAGTTTTACCAGACCAAAAAGTGCTTGTAGAATTTATACCCTCCCTTTTCTTCCCATTCACAGACCCTCGAGGCTCGAGCAGAGAAAGACCCTGCTGGCCTGAACCCGAGCCAGAGAGAGAGAGAGAGAGAGAGAGAGAGAGAGAGAGAGAGAGAGAGAGAGAGAGAGAGAGAGAGAGAGAGAGAGAGAGAGAGAGAGAGAGCGCTATGGAGACAGAAAGAGTACGATTTTCCAGCAGGTGAATGTGAGGATGGAGGGCGCGCTGCCAGGCGCAATCAGGGGCGGATCTTGAGGCCCGAATCAGCAGTTTTTCTCCGAAACCATCGTTAAATTAGCTTGTTCTTGATGCTTGAAGTCTTTCTTGCATTCCTACTGCTGTGTTTTGCAGCTACAGGAAGCATTCAGGGCGGGTTTGCAGCTTCTTTCATTCCTTACAAGCCTAAACATTCTCTTTTATAAATAAATCAGAGATTAGACTTGTTTTAGCTTCAGGAAGAGGCTGTCTACTTCATACTACTATTCTTGCAGATAAAAGGTGTAAGAAGAATGCAAACACTGTTGCTATGCTTTCCTTTATGCATAAGCAACGCTTTCTTATAGACTCTACACAAATTAGTTTCTCAAAGGTTGAAAAACAGGGTAGATGTTGTCCATTTTTTCTCAGAAACCCTGATTTGCAGGTTCCCATCCATATTTATAGAATGGGCTAAGTTGTAAACCATACCATCAATACGATGGCCTTACTGATTCACAAAAGCCTGCAAACCTCTGTTAGTATGACAAAAAAACCAGCATGAACCTGTGAAACACCAAGAAACCGCCATGCAAATCTTGTAAGAAACCACCAACACTCACAACCAGTGATTAGTCTTTTTTTGTGCTTCTTTTCTTGTTTTTTCTCAGATTCAAGCCAAAATTGGCTCATTAAAAAACAAAAGACAGCCAACAAAACCACCTAAATCACTGTTTAAAGTACAAAACCAGTATTACCTCTAATTGATCCCGTTGCTAACGGAAAAGTGTTCCTAAATGAAGTAAACGACAACGACGATGATTTAAGAAAACCGAATTTTACTTCCAAAACACATTTGAAGTGCTAAAAATCCGAATCAATTGTATACCTGGTAATACACATACCACACAACAGATTGTACCTCAAAAAAGTGATTTTCGGGAAGAAGCATTCAAACTTTCCCCACTTGTTGCTCACTCCACTAATCTTCTCAAAGAGTGTCGAGATTCCATATCACACAACGAAGAACTCCCACACAATTCGAGATTTCAACTTGAACACCAATCAATGGCAAAACCATGCTCAGAATTGGCTCTGATACCAATGTAAAGTCCTTAATCCAAAGATCCTATTCTAAGCATGCCAGTCACTTAGCAACACAAGGGAACCTGATGGTGGACAAACCAACCCAACCAAACCTAGATCGAACGGATCTAGCTCCCAAGCTATGGATCAATCACAAAGAGGAGTATGGCAACACACCAGCAGCATCCCGCCACCGGTCATGCTATTAAACATACACTAGTGAGAGCCCAATAGGTATACTTATACCCTCCAAGGCCCATGCACCACTAGTAGTGCACTGTGACACCTCACTGGACACCTTTGCAGCCTATCTGGGCCACGTCATCCAGTTCCCCAATGACTCACTGATAGAGTTATGGACTCGGCTCATTACATTCGCCATGTCCATTTACATTTACTTTACTTTATGCATAGGCAGGCTTTGGGCCCTTTTTTATTCATTATTTGACATTTAGACTATATGGTTGGCCTTGGGCCCTATTATTGACATTTAGACCATATTATTGGCCTTGGGCCCTATGATTCACTATATTGGTTATTTGGTCATATTACTGAGAGTGGGGGCCTTCTTGGAGGGCGCACTATTTTCCCTCTCAGTTTGGCCCTAGCCACTGGAAGCTTCCTTTTAGGGCTTCCTCTTGGCTATAAGTAGGGATTCTGTGTCATTTGTTACTTGGCTTATGATATGATCTCCTTCTTTAGTCTCTTTAAGCTTTCTCTCTCCTGCTTTCTAGGGTTAACTCTTGCTTATGTGATGCTTTCATAGACTAAATCTAGATCAGCCGTGGCTACGTTCATAACTTGGTATCATAGCACTTTCCTGAGCATATCCATTGAGCAGATTTTTCTCTCACAGGAGGGCGCCCATCTTCAGCTTGGATCTTCACCATTTTTCAGCCGGATCTTCAGCATTTCTCCACAATTGTCTTGCAGATTTTCACGACAGATCGGAGGAGGACAGGCGCCCACTTGCTGCCCATTTCTAGCGCCCTCTTGCTGGTTGCCTACTACTGCATTTTCAGCCTTTTTCCTCCCCTATTTTGGGCGCCCTACTGCCTCCTATTTGCTGCCCTATTGGGCGCCCTCATGCTTGCTGACCAACG
Source organism: Diphasiastrum complanatum (assembly GCA_029204225.1). NCBI lineage: Eukaryota > Viridiplantae > Streptophyta > Lycopodiopsida > Lycopodiales > Lycopodiaceae > Diphasiastrum > Diphasiastrum complanatum. Next base: position 57,751,399 of record CM055093.1, read on the forward strand.
CCCTACTGCTCCTTCCTTTGCTGAAAATTTCCGCTTTTTGCTGCCCCTATTCGCCACCTTCCATCAGCCACTCCTAGCGCCCTACCAACCCATCTTTTTTATCCAATTTTTTTTTTTTGCCGTTTACTACCTCTCTTGGATGCCCACACTCCACCATAGCTGGCGCCCTACGTCCGCCTCAATTTCAGCTCACCCTCCTACACTGCTGTCTGTGTTCGCAACTCTACCCGAGACAATATAAACACGCCTAGATGCTTAGAAAGCCACTCCCACCCAACTTCATCGCGCATCGGGATTGGTCCCCGTCTTTATCGCAAACTTTTTTTTACCCTTAAAGGGCGATCTCTGATTTTTCAGCCTTGTTTCCTCGTTGCCCATACCTCCTTTTTGTTATCACTTCCTTTCCTTGGCTGCTCCCTTTCCAGCCCCATAGTCCATTATTGTTTCTCATACTTTTACCCACGTTTACTCCACGTTGTTGGGCCCTTAGCATCTTTTTTGAAGGCTACCCGGTACCTCGACATATCGCCGCTATTTTTCAGCTCACTTCCGGTTGCGGTTACGAGGTATTTCTTACTTAGTTGTCCTTTCCGTTCATCTTACATCATGAGTTCTATTGTGTCTTTTCATTGGCGTGCCTGTTGTGACGACTTATGTCCTCTCCTTCAGTTCGTCCAATTGTTTAGCACATTTCTTTTCTCGCTTACTTTTTCTTCCTCATGGCTAGCTCACCCACTACACCTGCGAGTCATTCCGGACCTTTAGATGAACAGTTTGCTGATATGCGTGACTCTCTTACTCTCCTCAGTAGTCGTTTCGACCAAATGATGACCGGTTTTACCACTCTACAGACCGGCTTTGCCACTATGCAGTCACAGATTGATTCCTTACAGCCACATGGACCTGGCAAAGCCCCTGTTCATTCATCATTTGGGTTTCCATTTGGACTTCCATCCTCGTCTACTTCCTTTGGCGGTGGGCCTCATTTTTCACCTAACCCACCACCCGGTTTTCCACGTCCTACAGCTCCTGAGCCACATTTTGCTCGAGATTTTCGTGATCGGGTACAGCTTGCCACCTATTCTGGTTCCTCTGACGGGAACTTGTTAGAGAATTGGTTTGCAAAGCTTGATACTTATTTTCAGATTTACCCTAAGACTGATCCTCAGAAGATCTAGTTAGCCGCCTTACATTTAGATGGACGTGCTGCCACTTGGTGGTGGGTCTACCGACTTGACCCTGATCGGGACGGTCTCCAGTTATGGCCTACCTTTCGTCGTGATCTTCGTCATGCTATGATTGACCCTCAGTGGCTGAGCTGCCAGCGTGATATATTCCGTAGTCTTACTTAGACTGGTGATCTTTCTTCCTATACAGATCAGTTTATGGACCTTTCCTACCTCTTTACAGATCTTCAGCCCACCGAGCTTATTTCTCGCTACATTGCTGGACTTCGTGGTGCTCTACGATACGATGTCTCTTCTTTCTGTCCACCCACACTTGTTGAGGCCATGTCCCTTGCTAGTACTTTACAGCATAAGTACCCTGACCCTACTCCCTTTCGCTTTTCCCGACCCCGTCCATCTCTTTCACCTCTACCATCTCCGGCCCCATCTGCCCCATCCACTGTCATCCCAACCTCTTCTCTTACTTCTCCCGCTCCTCGCCCTCCGCCTCCTCGTCCTACTTTTGTCCAACGTTACACGTCTGCAGAGTTCGCTGACATTCAGCAGAAGCGTCTTTGCTTTCGTTGTAAGAGTCCTGACCACATTGCCCGTGATTGCCGTCAGCCCCTGCCTACTTCTACTGCTGTTTTCTACCATGAGGGCACTACCCCAGATGAGTCCGATATCTACATTCACGTATCTGATGAGCCTGATCTATCTCCTGAGCCTTCTACTGATTTACTTCCTGCTACTTGCCATGCTCAGCTTGCTTATGCTACCTAGACAGGGTGCCCCGGTCCTCGCTCCATTCGGCTACGTGTGCGCATTACTGGTCGTGAGTATATTGCTTTAGTTGATACCGGCAACACTCATTCCTTTATCAGCAGTTATGTTCTCAGCCGGATACGCGCTTCACCTATTCCTGCTCCACAGCCTCTCACAGTCGAGGTTGCCAGTCTTCACTCATTTCCTAGTTCTCAGATGTTTCAGGGATTATCCTACCGCATTGGTGATTTTTCTAGACAGGCAGATCTTTATATCATTCCTCTGGAGCGCTATGACCTTATCCTTGGTGCTGATTGGTTTGCTTCATTGGGAGCGGTTACTTTGGACCTGGCTCAGCAGACATTGACATTTGTTCATGATGCAGTGACCCACTCACTTGCTGGTATTGATTCTCAGGCAGATTTCCAGCTGATCAGCGGGAAGCAGTTTATCCGCAGCCTACCTAAGGCTCATTGTGCAGCTTTATTATGTGTTCAGCGTGCTGCAACAGATTCTCCAGTGATTACCTCTCCTCCAGCAGCTGTTCCTCAGGTGATCTTTGACTTATTACATCAGTATGCATTCGTCTTTTCAGAACCTACGATGCTACCACCATTACGTGATGTGAACCACCATATTGATTTGCGTCCTGGTTCTGCTCCTCCCTCCCGGCCTCCTTACCGTATGTCTAAGTCTGAGCGTGATGAGGTTGAGCTTCAGATTACTGCTTTACTAGATCAGGGCCTTATTGTTCCTAGTCACAGTCCTTTTGGTGCCCCTGTTCTCCTTGTCAGTAAGAAAGATGGTTCCAAACGCATCTGCATTGATTATCGTGCCCTCAATAAGTTGACCATCCGTAATCAGTATCCTATTCCTCACATGGATAATCTCTTTGACCAGTTAGGCACCTCTCATCTTTTCTCTAAGATAGACTTACGTTCCGGCTATCACTAGATTAGGATGCATCCTTCGGACGAACACAAGACTGCGTTTTGTACCCATCTTGGTTTGTATGAGGTTCATGTTCTTCCTTTTGGTGTTACTAATGGTCCACCTACGTTCCAGAATGTGATGAATAACATCATGCGTCCTCTCCTTGGTCGTTGTGTTTTAGTTTATTTTGATGATATTCTTGTTTTTAGTAAGACTCTTGATGAGCATGTGTTACATCTTTCATTTGTTTTTCAATTGCTTGTTCATCACCAGTTGTTTGCTAAACTTTCTAAGCGTTCCTTTGCTGTTGTTGAGATTGAGTTTTTAGGATTTCTCATTTGTGATGGTCGTATTCGTTTGGACCCTCATAAGGTTCGGGCAATCGCTGATTGGCCTGTTCCCACATATGTCCACCATGTTCGTATGTTTCTTGGTCTCGCTACTCACCTTCGTCGTCATGTTCCTCACTTTGCCACTATGGCTGCCCCTCTTCATGCCCTTTTGAAGAAGTCTAGTGCTTTTGTTTGGACTTCTGATTGTCAGTTCGCCTTTGACACTCTTCGTCGTGTTGTTGTGGAGGCCTCTGTCCTGTGTTTACTACAGTTTGATCAGAAATTTATTGTTGAGACCGATGCTAGTAATGTTGGTTTGGGTGCCTTGCTTCGTCAGTCTCAGTGTATTATTGCTTATGAGTCGCATCGTTTACGCTCTTATGAGCAACGTTATTCTGTCCATGAGAAAGAGCTTCTTGCCATTATCTATGCTCTTAAGAAGTGGTGCCATTACCTGTACCGTGTTCCTTTTGATATCGTTACTGATCATCAGTCCTTACGTTATCTCTTCTCCCAGCGTGATCTTAGTGATCGTCAGTTTCGTTGGTTGCAATTTTTACAATCTTTTGATTTTTCTATATCGTCCTGGTCGTGCTAACACTACTGCCGACGCATTGTCTAGACTTCCTGCTTTATTGAATACCCTTGTTGCCACGATCCCTTCCTGGTTTAATGATCTTCCATCTGCTTATCTTACATGTTCTGATTTTCGTGATGTTTATAGTTCTGCTCCACCTATGTCGTCTTCACCTCATCAGGCTTATTCCATTGTTGACCACCGTCTTTATCATTATGGTTCTCTTTGTATTCCTAGTTCTTTGGGTATCCGTTCTCAGTTGTTGTCGGATGCTCATTCGTCCCCAGTTGGGGGTCATTTTGGTTTTCAGAAGTCTTATGCTCGTCTTAAGGATCATTTCTATTGGCCATCCCTTAGGAAAGAGCTTGTTGTACTTATTCGTACCTGTCCTTTATGCTTACGTAATAAGTACTCCCGTGCTAAGTCCGCTGGTTTGCTTCAGAGTTGACCTATTCCTCACCGCCAGTGGACTGATATTTCTATGGACTTCATCATTGGCCTTCCCCGCACCCGTCGTGGTCACGATTCATGTATGGTGGTAGTTGACAGGTTCTCGAAACAGGCACATTTCATACCCGTCCGCAGTACTATCACAGCAGAGCAGTGTGCACGCTTGTTCCTTTCAGAGATATTTCGCCTACATGGGTTTTCTCGTACTATCCTTTCTGATCGGGATAGTAAGTTTACATCATTGTTCTGGACAGAGCTTATGCGTATATTGGATGTACAGCTTTTTATGGGGTGTGCTTATCATTCTACTTCTGATGGGCAGTCTGAGGTCCTTAACAGGATCCTTGAGGATTATTTGCGCCAGTTTGTTACTCCTTCAGGGAAAGATTGGGATCAGCACTTATGTTTGGCAGAGTATAGCTATAACAGCTCTGTTAGTACCAGCATCGGCGTTGCACCATTTTTAGTATCTCATGGTTATGCACCTCTTTTACCTGGTATTCCTCTTCCTCCCGAGGATACACCTGTGACACTGTCTTCATTTCTATCAGGTGCTCGCGAGCTTATTCTCCAGGCCAGTTCCCATTTGCAGCAGGTCCAGTAGCGTTATCAGGCTTCAGTTGATCGTCATCGACGTCATGTTGAGTTTCATGTTAGTGATATGGTATATCTACGCCTACGGTTTGCACGTCATCATTTTATTCAGGGCCATGCTTCTACTGAGAAGCTTGCACCACGTTATTATGGGCCTTATTGTATATTGGAGGTTTTTAGTCTAGTTACATATCGTCTCCAGCTTCCTGCTTCCACACGTGCCTGTGATATATTCCATGTTAGTTTATTACGTGCTGCTATTGAGGATGATGCTCCTCGTGATGCTGAGTTTCCTACTGTACCAGATCTCTTTCCTTTATTACCTGCTGCTATCTTTCAGGTGCGTTTGCATCATAGTCGACGCCGCCGACAGATTCAGTTCCTAGTCCAGTGGGATGGTCGTCCTGTTGAGGAGGCCACATGGGAGCCTATTGATGTCTTTTATCATACACCGTCACTTGCGGATCAGGCTCGTGCTCTTGCCGCACTTGTTGATTCCTCTACATCAGCTGTTGCTCCAGTTGTTACTACACCAGATGTTATTCCAGTTGATCCTCCAGGGCTTGCTGTTACTTGATCCAGTCCTTTATGGTAGTTGGGTTTTATTTTTGTGTCGGGGAGAGTTATGGACTCGGCTCATTACATTCGCCATGTCCATTTACATTTACTTTACTTTATGCATAGGCAGGCTTTGGGCCCTTTTTTATTCATTATTTGACATTTAGACTATATGGTTGGCCTTGGACCCTATTATTGACATTTAGACCATATTATTGGCCTTGGGCCCTATGATTCACTATATTGGTTATTTGGTCATATTACTGAGAGTGGGGGCCTTCTTGGAGGGCGCACTATTTTCCCTCTCAGTTTGGCCCTAGCCACTGGAAGCTTCCTTTTAGGGCTTCCTCTTGGCTATAAGTAGGGATTCTGTGTCATTTGTTACTTGGCTTATGATATGATCTCCTTCTTTAGTCTCTTTAAGCTTTCTCTCTCCTGCTTTCTAGGGTTAACTCTTGCTTATGTGATGCTTTCATAGACTAAATCTAGATCAGCCGTGGCTACGTTCATAACTGATAGACCCATACAAATCCACCATCAAGTGTTTAGGCCTACAACCATTAATTATGACCATGTACACATAAGGGCCCCAATTCCATTATAGTCACAATTAACTTACGAGTTGTCGGTCTACCGGTCCCTAGCGTGGACACGCTACTCGAGACCAGTCATGGGCATGACAGACTCTCCCTGATTGATCAATCGACCAAGAATAATAGGTAGAGTTTAGAGCTCCAATATAAAAAATAATGAGGCCCTAAATCACAACGTAACATAGGAGAGTTAAAAAAAATTGTTGTCTTGATATCACTTTCTCATGATAACAGCTCAACAATGTGTAGCTTACTTGCATGCATCAACGTTGCCAGTGGCCACTGCACTCCCTGAGTTCCCATACACCCCTACACATTTTGAAGTATGCCAAAGTTTGTTGAATCCACATGCTGAAATATGTGTTTTTAAAAAAAGTGATAGATACATGCAATAAACAGTTAATAATCATTTCAGCACTTCAGACCTGACAAACACGGGAGGGAGGTATCGTGTGGATGAGAATCACAGTTGCCAAGGAATGGGAACGAGGGAACATCCAGACCCACAGGAATGGGAACGTTCCCTGGGGAGAGGGAATCAGGAAACGATGGAGTGTCATACAATCCTTTTTAAGAAGATTATATGTTCTCTAGAATAAATTTTAGGCGACCAGGTTGTAGATAGTATGTAAGCTGGGAGAGAAAACATAGGTCTTGCACGCAAAAAATTTGGGCCTAAACGGGGAAAAAAAACAGAATAAGAAAAAAGAGAGAGCTTTTTTTTTGGTGGGGGGGGGCGGGGGATGTGTTTCCCCTTGCTATGGGAACATTCCCCCATTGCATTCCACCCTTCCCAGGGGGTAGGGACTAGGAACATGTTCCATGGTAACTATGATGACAATGTCACACAGGTCTGGGGTGGGGTTCAAATCCCTGGGGAGCCATGTAGATTTGACTTGGCATTTTTGCACAGGCAGCTGCGCATCTCTATTTTTGAGTTTCTGTTGTAACCATACATTTATAATCTGGATGCAGATGACAGCACGTACAGACGGACATATGGCCATGAGTACAGCCCAGGTTCTGTACAAGTGGGTACTATGGTGTGGATTCACTAATGATGCATTATAAATCACATGAATACATCATAGAAGCATATTTTTGTAGCATTTGACAGAGGATATATATTTTTCCATTGAAAGACCTAAAGCCTTCAAGTCGTAAGGACAAATCTGATTACAAAAAAAAAAAGCCTTCTCACATTTGTACACTCACTGAACATGCCAGTTGCACAACAGCCTCCAAGCAGGTAAACAACATTAACAAACACACCTTTGAGTAGTTTCCTAGCTTTTGATCAACATAGAGCCTGATAGTTTTATCCCTTCTTAGCAAAAAGAGAGCAAAAGATTTTTTCAAGAATCACAGCATATTTTCCATGTATGCTTTCACTTATAGATGAGCCACATGTTCTTCATCCTCATCATCTACTTTTCACCTTTCTAAAACTCAAAAGTGCCTTTTAATCTGTTTCACTTGTAACGCTGCATATATCCTCATTCTTGCATCATGCTCCATGTTAACTAGTTGCTGGTCTCATTCAATAATCCACTATTCCAGCGCCTAAGCAGCAAGCTAGCCAGTTTGGTAACCTCTCAGCACCTTTACACATCGACTATTACTTTCCTAAACTTGTAAGTATTCTGCTTATCAGCACGTCCTTTTTTCCAGTCAGTGGTAATTTCTTTGAGTTGAGAAAGAACTTGAGTTCAGGTACCGTTAGCTCCTTCAACTGCAATTGTTGTGAATGTTTTGAGTTAACAAGCAAAACTGAAAAGAGAAACAGAACCCTCAATAGTTACTTCTATTGATAGCAAGTCAATCTGAAAAGATACTTCAAACAGCCCACTTTTCCTGACTCGGCAAGTTCATTCCAGTCATATTTATCAGCCTCCAATGCAGCCACATCTGCTGCAGCCTTTCTTTTCTGAGCTGTCATACTTCCTTTTGCTCGCTGTGCTGCAGCTTCTGCTTCATCTGTATCGTGATTCTCACCATACACCGCATCCTTGAAAGCTTTCACAGCTGCAACAACTTGAGGTCTGCAGAGAAGTGCAGGCAATGCGCTAAAGAGCAACTATGTATAGCTGATGAAATAGCAGAGTCAGTTATGAACTAATTTCAAGAGTCTTACTTGATGTGGTTATCGTGGAGGTAATTCAGTTCACAAACCAGAAAGGAGTTTTCTTTATGACTTGCCTTTTCATCCCCTCCTCATCTGGAAGTGTCTCATCTTTGGATTCTGGCAAATCTTCTTCATCCAATGCAACAGCCTGAAGAATTGCATAGTGTCTCTGTAAAGCTGCCAGCCCAGAAAAATGTTTTTCAAAATTGTGGTTTTCAAAACTAAAAACTTAAGTAACAATAGATTCAACCATGCTCAGTTAGAAGATCCATTGATTAGTTCAGATCCCAAGTCCAGAATTTCTCTTGTTCTCATTCTTGGCATCCCATTGATCCTGCATACACCACTGGAGTAGGCATAGGCTTCTTTCATTTCCACTAGGGTTGGCTCAGTTGGTTAGTTTGGTATCCGGAATTTCTAGAGTCCCAGGTTCACGCCCCTCTTGGAAACCAAGATTCATTTCCACTGCTGGTCCCAAAGCCTTGGGGATGGGCGTGTTGGTGGATGTGTTGTATCAAGACCTATGAAAAACGCGTTGAAGGTACCTTAACGTTTTGGCTTTGGTATGGCATACCAGCCAAACTTCTCCAGATAATTGAATCGAAGGAAGAGAGATCCATGTGAGATCTTCATTAAGCTTCATTCAAGATGCAAAGCTGATCGATCACCAATGGCATAGAGAAACAGGATCCATGTGAGATCTTCATTAAGCTTTCATTCAAGATGCAAAGCTGATCAATTACCAATGGCATAGATAGAAACAGGAATGTTTTTTAAATTTGGTTTGAAACCTCAACTTTTCAAATGCATTAAGAACCTCAAAATTTCAAACTTATCCGTTTGTGGCCCCAAAAAAGAGGAAAGAGTCCCCATGTAAATTGGGCCCAATCAGGCCCTAACCCAAGAAAAAGAGCTACTGCTCGACCCCCCTTTCACCTCCTGAGCACTTTTCATCCTAAACAGATGATTAAAAGTCTTGCTCCACAAAAGCTTATAACCTTCAGTAATCACAGTAGATTGAATGCTTTCAATCAATTTACATGCTCATTCAACCAATTTTATGGTATATTTCACCTACTTACCCTTGAATAAGAGCACTTGCATTAGTCAAAATTTCCCTAAAAAACTCTGTTTCAAGCCTGTTTCAAAATTCTAAATGTCACATTGGATAGAGAGTACATTTGGTGGTCTCAAGGATCAGTAACACTGCACATTTGGTTTTAAAACTGTAACGAGGTCCACTGCACAGTATGATATTTCTTTGAAACTTATCATGATGCATTGACGATTTGTTTCTTATTAAAAAAAAATGAGAATAACCAACTCCCATTTGTTGCAAGATGAACCAAGAAGTGGATCACTTACGCAGGCTTACTTCCTTCTGCTTGAGCTCCTGCAAAGCCTGACGAATTCGAGATTGCATGAAAAAATATGTCTTCTCACTGTGAAAAGCATTGTGGAACTAAATTGTTCCTACATGCTGCTTTACATCAGATATTCTCATTGTTTTGTCATTATGATTTTTTCCTCGAAAACTAGAGAAATTACCAATTTTAATCTGTGATATCAAAATTTTGCTCCAGTACAAGAGATCCGAAAACCACATCCTTACTGATGATAGGACCCTTTCTGCACGTAAACTAACTTCCTTTGACACTTCAATAGCATATACTTGGAGCAAAGAGTGTTGCTACCATTGCATGAGTCACAGACCCTGGCTCCTGCAATGGCAATCTCTGGGTGGACATGATTGTCACTGATACAGAGAAACGAACTTTTTTTTATTGTTGACAACCCTAGATGGGCCAAGAGACTCAGTAGCTTAATAATCAAAATTTTAAACTGCTTCATCCTTTCTTTTGTCAGTTGAATCACTTCTCACTCTCAATATATTTCCTACTGTATACACTCCAGCTGACATGTTTTGCATCCTCTCGTACAGCCTACAGCTGCACGCTCATGTATGTCTTCCCTTAAAGCCATATCTGTCTGCAAGCTGTGACGACACCATAATTCAATGAATGACCTGAATTCCTACACATGCATAATTCAATGAACGCTGTAGGGCTTTTCACAGGTTCATTTCATAATTCCCACTTCCAATTCATTGATCATAATCACCTTTTACTAGAGTATTGAAAAATTGTTATGGATTCACTGTATACTGCTGGCATTTATATTCTATATACGTAACCATTTTAGCTTGAGATTTATTTTCACTGTATCACAAAAGTGATATTAAAAAAATTCCTATTGTTAAATTATATATGAATTCTGTATTTTTGTTTCAATTTAGACCCTCTGACTTTTTGGGTTGCTTGTATATTGTTTCTAAGCTTTACCTTGTGACATCACTGACTTCTCTATTTAAATTTGTGAAATTGGATAAATTCTAGTTTCTTTGCTTGCTGCAGGAAAGATGAATTTTGATAAGGTAGATGCATAGAATTAATGAACCGTTATCGGCTGAGAACCGTACAGTGAACCGTACGTAAATTTTTTTGCCCAGAACTGTGGTGAACCGTACTGAAATCTGTGAATTCTGTGAAATCATCTGTGAAATCTGTGAAATCATCTTTATCATCTGTGAAATCATCTGTATCATCTGTCAAATGACTCAAATTACTGCCTAAAACAGATGGTGAACAAAAAAAAATGTACAATCAATTGTAACTACCACTAGTGGGCAGCCTGTGACAGAATATAACCAGTCACCAACCTCATAGTTGCTTGTAAAGAAGATAGCAATTTCGAGTAATCACAGTAAAATTGCAAAAGAGAGCTCAGGTAAAGAGCAAGTCCAGAAAAAGCCCATTGGCTAGAACTTGAGGGGATATGAAAATGGATGAAGTTAATGCTAGACATAACTGCAAGCTCGATCATCCATGTCCCATATGGTCATGACTTTTCTCTCCGAACAAACATAGGCTCACAACAGATTGTTTCTTATTTATATGCATGTCAACATGTATGCAGTTCCTAGTGCACACTATCCAAACATAAAAACAATCAGTACCTACTCTTCCAGTTGACAGATCTGATTACCGACTACCTACATATGGACATTACAAAAGTTCTCGCAGATATTCAATGAATTTGAAATATAAGATCTAAGGTATTTATGCTTAATTTACACATGCAAGTGTGGCCATATCCTATTTAGTGTAATATGAGAATTCCTAGCCTTTTTCATGTTAGATTCTGAGGAGATTTGTGTGCCGGTGCATGTCATAGGTGTCTTGTGTGCATGGTTCATAATGCATTTTACACAACCATGCATATCAGCAGCATAAAGCTTGAAATAGAACTTTCCTGGATTTGAGATCTGCTCGACTGTAAAATCTTTAATATTCATCTTCTTTATCAAGGTCATAGCCTTCTCAATTTGTTCTGGAGTGGCTCGTGGCAGTACATCACTGCTTACATTGAACTGCAGATGTCAGCAGAAATTTGTGAACACCAGTGTCATGGATTTCAACAAAAGTGCTGAATTATTCAGAGACTACATATCATCAAAAGCTTCACCACATTAGGTCAAAAGCAAGTGAACTTCAAAATCTGCTACATGTAATCTTCACTATCAACTCATTTCAGCACCTCTTCTATGTCTTAACCTTGAATAGAGATTTGACAAAATTTCAAACTTTTTGTGGAAAAAAAGCGATATGATCCTGGTCATATCTTACCAACTAGAATTAGGTCTTTTTTTACTATCAAGCTATCACTTGTCCAAGTGCTTTTGCATTAGGAGAAACCTAGTAAGAGAGATTAAACAGCATGGATTTATTCACTACTTTTCAGAGTCGTGTTATTTTCTGAAGTACCATGCTGCAGGTTATCTTGCATAGAATTCACCACATCAACTGGTATGCATCTGGGTTTTCAGGGGGGGGCTTGAACCTGGGACCTTGGATGCCAAGCTAACCAACTGAGCCAACCCCAACTAGTATTAACAAGGTGCCACAGCATCCTTCCACAAAGACTATTGAGTCAATACGGACATGTAAACATACATCGAAAAGGAGACACCTCTTCTACAGCAAGACAACCTTGATGTGGTTATACACCTTGATTAAAATTTTGGTTTCTCCAATGACCTAATGATAAAAGTTTTCAAGATACTTTTTCCTAATATGAAAATATTCACTGAACTATGAAATTTTTTGGAAATGCATACAGCATGAATATTCAAAATGCAGCATCAGCTAACTTTTTCAAGCATGAATATGATAAAGCCAGTTTTTCTGAGATCTGATTGCACAGTCGAACTCGCAAATTAAATGTGAATGGAGATTACATTAGCTTAAACAACATACCTTTTCTGCAGGACGGATGTCATCTGCATAGGGAAGATAAATCATGTGCATTCCAGGAGGATGGACTTGAAAACCATCAACAGTAACCTCTTCCTGAGCAGATTGGACGAAGATGAATTAGTCATTGAACATTTTTGCACTGGTGTTGAAGATTTTATACTATACGGAAGAGGTGACATGGTATAGTTCTTAGAAAAATGTAAAGGCTAGACTAGATAAAATTGGTTTAACCTCAAGGGTGGTTAATTTTCACAGATCTCATTCTATCATTCTTGCATGAAGATGTGTTCTTCAGATAGGAGAATGTTTTCCCATCAGTAACACAATCCAAGAATAACTTAACCTTTATCTTAAGAGACTTTATGCAGTTTGGTAGCTTGTATAATTTTTATGACTAGTTTCTCCTCCAAGTGTAGAACTCAACATTTTCCACCTAATTTCCTGTGAAAAAACTAATTTTTCTAACAAGACAGCCCCCCATCACTTTTTTCTTCAAAGAACAAAGAAGAAAAAAGATGTATAGGATTGAAGTTGTGTACACTACTACACTTAGCAGCCTACACAGATCTCATTCTATCATTCTTGCATGAAGGCGTGCTCTTCAAACAGGAGAATGTCTTCCCTTGTTGGTAACACAGTTTTTAAGGAAAAATAAAGAGAAAGAACCATTATCTTGAAAACCCTTGGATAGTTTGGTAGCGTAAATAGTTTTGATGACTAGTTTCTCCACCAAGTTAGGAAGTCAACATTTTCAACCTGATTTCTTGCACCGGGAGACTACAAGATGTATAGGCTTAAAGTTGTGTACTACTAGTAACCTCAGTTCCACCTACACAATTTGAAATTATTCCTCAGAGTAGTTGCCAAGAGTAGATCAATTGCTGGAATATTCAACTTCCACATGTGCTGGAAAGTGCTCTATTACCAAATTACAATCTCAATCACAAATATCACATGATGCATGAGAATTGCAAGACCTAGCTATGGAGTAGGTGTCAACCATATGAGTGAGCTACTTGGCCAAGTGGAACACTTGCATTAACAAAAAGGGGGGGTGTGTCTCGTGTATTTAATTAATAACATGCCCCATGAGTTATGAACAACTTACAACATAATTAGTGCTTAGCCAAATTAGTAAAATAAGCATTACTCTTCAACACCCCCCCTTAATGGCTATTTTATTCAAGCTCACACCCAACAAAGTTCTGAACTTTTCAAACATATCTTTACTAAGTGGTTTAGTAAAGATATCAGCTATCTGGCGTTGGTGTCGCAGTAAATTAGCTCGATCTCTCCACTATGCACTTTCTCCCGTATATTCTTACTTGAGCAATCTGCATATCCTCAAGTAAACGTCGTAACTAAATAGCTTCACAGGCGGACCTCGTAGTTGCCCTGTACTCAGCTTCGGTAGATGATAGGGCAAAGTAGGCTGCTTCTTGCTGCACCAAGATATAGCCCATGAACCTAGGCTAAAGTAATAGCATGTCGTCGATCTCCGATCGTCTCCATCACCTGCCCAATCAGAATCTGAATAACCCTCCAGCTGAAGGTCACCATCATCAGTGTATCCAATCCCATAGGTCATCGTCCCTCTCACACATCGTAGGATCCGCTTGGCTGCCTTCCAATGTGATTCGGTAGGCTTACCCATGAATTGGCTTGCAATCCCAACCGCATAAGCAATATTTGGTCTGGTGGTAGTAAGGTAAATCAGGCTGCCCACCAATTGGCGATAGAGAGTCTCATCTGCAAATGCTGGACCATTATCTCTTGATGGCTTGTTGCTTGCATCCATGGGTGTGCTGATTGGTTTGCTTTCTTGTGTAGCAAACCCAAATCTTTCATCTCAAACTCACTAGAAAGATTTTTCTTAACATGAGCAATAAGCTTCTTATTGCTTGAGTAAATCATCCACACAGGGCACAACAACAACAAAGTCTTCTCCTTGAAAACATATAGATTGCAATCAGACTTACTCTTCTCAAACCCTTTCCTTGCAAAGTACTCGTCAATTCGGCTATACCAAGCCCTTGGCACCTGTTTGAGCCTATACAAGGCTTTTCTAAGCCTGCAAACCAGATTCCCCCTGCCTGTTATCTCAAACCCCTACGGTTGTTCCATGTAAACCTCCTCCTGTAGGTGCCCATTAAGAAAGGCATTCTTGACATCCATTTAATGGACATCCCAATCAAAATATGAGGCTAAGGCCAAAACGGTCTTGATAGATGTCATCTTAGCAACATGTGCGAATGTCTCATCGTAGTCTAGCCCCTCCTGTTGGGCATAGCCTCTCGCCACCAACCTTGCCTTGTACTTGTCCACTGTTCCATTGGCATGAAACTTGCAACCTATTGGTTGCTTCCCTTCTAGCAATGTTGTGAGCTCCCATGTGTCGTTCTTGACAATGGAGTCATACTCCTCCTGCATGGCTTGTTGCCATACCTTTTCCTTCACGGCTTCGTGCATCAAGTTTCTTTTGCAAGTCCTTTGATATATGTGAATACACCGTACACCCAAATACTCGAAAGCTGCCCACTTTGGGCTTGTTGCCACTATACGCTTCTTCGGGCGTGATTCCTTCAACCGCTTTGGTTGGGCTTCTATTCAATAGAAAAACATCAGTTGCTACCGCTTCCGCCCAAAAGGAATTTGGCAACCCCTTTGCCTTGAGCATGCGCCTCGCACACTCAAGCATAGACCTATTTTTCGGCTCAGCCACGCCGTTCTGCTGCAGTGTATGTGGAGTTTACCCACATGCATTGCAAAGATCTTTGACCTCATTAGAAATATACTCACCACCCTTATCTGACCTGAGAATCTTTTGCCTCTTTCTTGTGTGGTTTTCCACCAAAGCTTTCCACTTTTTGAAGTATTTGAACGCTTCAGATTTTTGCCTCAGAAAATAGATCCATACCTTCCGTGAGAAATCATCTACGAAGGTCATGAGATAGTGCGCCCCCCCTGTTGATCTGGTCTGTATGGGACCGCACGAATCTGAATGCACAAGCTCAAGAATGCCCTTGGCCCTGATAGCTTTTCCCTTTGGAAACCTTTGCCTTTGTTGCTTTCCTAGTGCACAAGTCTCACATGTATATGAAGAAGACATAATGTTAGGAAGATCTACTACCATATTGTGCTTGTTCAAAACTTGTAAACTTTGATAGCTCAAATGACCATACCTCTCGTGCCAAAGCTTGTCCTAACTAGAATCCCTTGCTAACAAGGCCTCTTGGCTAGGAATGCTTCTTGGTTTTCAAGAGGGGCTCGAACTTGGGACCAAAGAAACTTCGGATGCCAAGCTAACCAACTAAGCCAACCCCTTTGGTTCTTGGCTAGGAATGGCCGTGTAAAGCTTGTAAAGACCCCCTTGTTGCATTCCCTTGGCTACCACCTTGAAGCTTTGATCTTTGTCTTTTACCAAACAAGTAGATTCATCAAACTCCACCAGCATGTTCTGTTTGGTAATGGCACCAACAGATAGCAAGTTCTTAGCCCACCCTAGTACATGCAACACACTCTTGATTACCTTCACCTCACCTGATGACAGCTGCATTGGAACTGTGCCTTTGCCCCTCACCTTATGTGTAGAGTTATCTCCAAGGCATACTTGTTGACCAACTCTTGCCTCCTCATAGGTGTTGAACCCATGTCTATGAGGTGTCATGTGCTTTGAGGCTCCAGAATCAATGTACCATCCACCAAACGTGGATTCAGATGATAGGGCTGCGGTGAATAGATCAAGCCCACCAGATTGCTCTTCTCCTGCAACTTTATCAACAAAGTGTTCCTGCTGGTTCTTTCCCTTCTTCTGATCACTTTGCTTCTTTCGGCATTCAAAAGCGAAATCACAATAGACTGAAAGAGATGAAGCAAATAGCAGCCTCCAACTAGGAATATTGAAAGAACATCAAATATATACAGTAGCTAATCCCCTACAAGGAAGAGTAACAAGTGTCCTACGAAGAGCTCAAGAGTAATCAATCATAGGCTACTGAACAAATGAAAATACTCCTATTTATACTACCTAGCAATGGCTTGTTGAGTAAGTTATGTCAAGTTCAATCTATGCCCATTTGAAAGGACCTCAAACCCTAAACATGAGCAGGCATATAAAAAACTAGTGAGAACTCCCAAAGGCCCAATACTAACCTTCAAATAAAAACAATAACTCGACCAGCAAAACAAAATTGGTCCTGGGACCATAATCCAGTAAGCTCTAAATGTATTGTGCATTCATAACTATTTCTAGGACTAAGAACTAGGAACTGGACTTTTAAAAAATGGAGCCATGGACTTCAAAAATATATCACATAACACATTCATATTCAACGATTACTAAAACCATACACAAATATTGATATCATGAATAATGGTCTAGATTTGAATGAGCAAAAATGCATCAACCATGAACTTTTTACAGCATGGCATGTATGCCTTTATTTGCACAATTGAAAAATTAAGGCCAAAATGAATAATAAAATTCTAATGATTTAAAGCCTTTAGAAATTAGGAGCTTTTAAAATTCATAAGGATACATGTTCCACAGTAGGAATAGATTTCTCTCCGTCTTTATGTTCTCACTTTGCTTCTTTCTAACTAACTTAACTCCCATCTACCTAAGGTCACATTCAAAGGTAACAAATTACTCAAATCCTTGGTCAAGTTGTCATCACCTGGTAACTGCCTTTTCCAATCCGTATAAATGTCACCATCAAGAAACTGCCACCAAATGCCTCTTTATCACATACCTAGTATTTGCACTAGCCTCAATTGCCAACGCTTCCCAAAAAAAAAATTGACTCTTGTGGACTACAAGCTACATGCTTATTGGGCTACTCTGCATATATTCCACAAGCCTTTTTACATTTATTGTTGTTTATACTTTTGTTCCTAGTTACGCATCTTATATTATTCATGTACAGGCCCCAGAGTCTTTTTTATGCTTATGACTGGCCTTGGGCCTTATTTCTGACATTGACTGGCCAAGTGCCTTAATTTATCGAGTCATATGTGGAGTGGGGGCCCTTAGTAGGGTGCACTATTTTCCCTCCATATTCTTTGCCTCCCTTCATTTTTGAATTCCTACATTAGGCTTCAATAGTGGGGTATATATAGTATTCGGCACTTGTACATTCATTCAGCAGCTTATTGATTGGTATTGCTTGGGCTCTTCATGGGAGAACTTATTGTCTTGTCATTTCATGTGATGCTAGTTAGCCATTCTTCATGGGAGATTGATCAATTAGCCTACATGTTGTCTTTCCATGTTTCAATGATGCAAAATATGTGAATTAGATCCTATCTTGGTATTAGAGCACTTTCCTTGGTAGATCTTTAGTGGAAGCACTACCGCATTGTTTATACTTTTGTTCCTAGTTACGCATTTTTTAATTATTCATGTGCAGTGTTAGGAATTAATGGATTAATTAATTCATTTGTAGAGGCCAGCCTGCGTGCTAGAAGGCCTGTTTCTATTTTTAGTATAGGTACTATCTATTTTTAGTACAGGTACCTAAGTTAGTACCAATTTTGCTAGAATAGTATAGAAATCTATTTTAACCAAGTTAGCATAGATTTCTATTGTTAAGACTTCATAATTAGCATTTCAATTGCTATTGTAGAAGGATAGCTTTTGCTTTTCATTGTGGACAGCCTCTATAAGAGTAGATGGGCGCCCACCTCCATTGTTATCTTAGTTTCCAGCTTATGAAGCATAGGTTCTTGCAGTCTCTCTTCTTCTTCAGCTTGTGGTTGATGTTTTGTGTGAGTACTAATAAGATTAGTCTACTCCAATTAGAGAATCTCTTTGATTCTAACATGGTATCAGAGCCATCTCATTAAGATCGGGATCTACGGAAGGAAGGTTGCATTTGGTGGAGGCTCCATCATGTGCAGGTTTTTCTAGTGGAGGTTACATCTGGCGCAGGTATCTTTTGGACAGGCAGCAGTTTCAAATAGGCAGATCTGAGGGAGGCAACATCCAGGACAGCAAAACAGATATTTTCTTGTGCAGGTTTTATGTGGTGCAGGTTCACCTGTAGGTGGCAGGCAGTACCTGAGCAACATCTGACCAAGACAGGCTTTATCTGAGGCAGTTTTTTAGAACAGAGGCACATCTGAGGGTGGCAGTTTCTAGTGGAGGCACAATCTGGTTCAGGCATATTTTGGGACAACAACATCTGAAAAATCAGATCAGATTTGGAACAGATAACAACCAGATAGGTGTTATCTGAGTGAGGCAGAACCTAGATAGGTCAGGTAAGAACCAGACAGGGTTTATCTGGGACAGGCAGCAATCAGATAGGTGATATCTGAGGGAGTCCAAATTAGATTTAGGTCAGAACCAGCCAGGCTCCATCTAGGACAGCAGACAGGTATTTCTGAGGCAGGTAGTATCTGGACAGGTGTTATCCAGGGAAGGCGACAATTAATAGATTGTTGCATGCAAGTATATTCTTAGTAAAAAAAAAAAGCCTATCATTTTTGTACAAAGATGGGGAGTCTGAATAAATTTGTTCTTCTAGAATCAAGCAAGTTAGATGGATCTAACTACAGCTTGTGGAAGTTCAAACTTCAGAATATACTTCAGGACAAAGATTATTGGGAAATTGTCATGGGACAAGAGGTGATGGCTCACGGTCTCAATGATCAAGATAGAAGGGCATTTGAGAAGCGGGTGCAACGTGCGCATCATATCATCAACTTATCTGTGAAGGATAAGGTGATTCCTGATCAAGAATGTAGTTGGGCCTAAGGATGCATGGGATATCATTAAGAACACATATGAAACGGTAAGTAAGTCTCGAGCGTTGTTCTTGAACAATAAGCTTCATACGTTGAAAATGGAATCAGAAGAATCCATTACAGATTTTATTACCAGAGTGAAGGATCTAAGAGATCAGTTGTCTTCTATAGGGGAAATTGTTCTTGATAATACTCTAGTACAAATTGTTTTGAATAGCTTACCATTAAAATATCAAAACTTTGTTATGACACTAAGTTTGAGGGAGAGATCGCCGACATTTGACGAGCTAAAACTTGATGTCTAGGGAAGACTTCAAGGAACTGGGATTCTTTTCCAAGAATCAAGGTAAGAAAGGCAAAAAGGATCAAAAGCAGGAAGGGAAGGACAATACGGAAAAAGGAGACAGTTCCAAATCTAATCCAAAGAGAAATGGCAATTGTAATTTTTGTGGCAAGTATGGTCATTTTGCATTTGAGTGCAGGAAAAAGAAGGCTATCCAAGACAAAAAGTAGTCAGGCAACTTCATTGAAGACGAAGACAAAAGTGAAGTTGTGGGATGCTATGAGTTATTCTCAGCTTCAACATCAGAGATGTCTGAAGATTGTTGGTATATTGATTCTGGAGCAACACAACATATGACACCACATCGTGAGTGGTTCACACAGTTTGATGACACTGGTGTAAATTCACATGTCAAGCTTGGAGACAATTCTTCTTACGATATCAAAGGTAGAGGTACAGTGAGAGTACATTTACCTTCAGGGAATATAGGAGAAATTAAGAATGTTCTCTATGTTCCAGGTTTAAAGAAGAATTTACTTTCAGTTTCTACTATCACTAAGCAAAATATGAAAGTTGAGTTTGATGATCAGAAGTGTCTCATCAAAGACAAAAAGCAAAGACTACAAAGTTGTGGCCACAGGATCTTTGGAAGGTCGACTTTACAAACTTGATGCGTCTACACCGGATCATCAGGTTTGTGCAGCTTTTCATAGCATGGAGAGCAGGATATGGCATGAAAGGTTTGGACATCTGAACTAAAAAGCTTATAGGTTCTAAAAGACAATAATATGGTAATAGGATTACCTAATATTGTATCTTTGGAAAAAATCCGTGAAGGATGCGTTATGGGCAAGCATCATCGTATGCAGTTTATGCAGTTTCCTAAGGATGGAGCATATAGAGCCAAGGAGATCTTGGAGCTTGTTCATACAGACTTATGTGGTCCTATGCAGACTCAATCTATAGGGGGAGCATCCTACTTCATGATATTTGTGGATGATTTTTCCAGGAAGGTATGGATATACTTGCTTAAGTATAAGAGTCAAGCTTTTAAGTTCTTTACTCAGTTCAAATCACTTGTTGAGAAGCAGACAAGAAAGCAAATCAAGATTCTACGTTCAGATAAGGGAGGTGAATTCATATCTACAGAGTTCCATGAATTCTCCAAAGAACATGGAATCAAGAGACAATTTGCTTCAACTGATACACCACAGCATAATGGAGTAGCCGAGAGAAAGAATAGGTCTGTTGTGGAGAATGCTCGAAGCATGCTATGAGGTAAGAACCTCAAGAATCATTTGTGGGGCAAAGCAGTTAGTACAACAGTTTACTTACTTGATAGAAGTCCTACAAAAGCTGTTCTAAATCGAACTCCAGAAGAAGCTTTCACAGGTATAAAACCTAAAGTGGATCATCTACGAGTTTTTGATTGTATAGCATATGCTCATATTCCTAAAGATAATCGTCAAAAACTTGATTCAAAGGCAATCAAGTGTTTATTCCTTGGTTATGATGAGGAAGAGAAGGCATATCGCCTTTATAATCTTACTAGTAAGAAGGTGATTATGAGCAGGGATGTTGTATTTGAAGAAAGTGAGTCTTCTACCCTAGAAGATCATGAGGAGGATGTATTTTCTCCTTCATCAAAAACTCCTATTATAGATGATGTTCAAGAAGATACAGGTCCATGTGATACAGCTTCTACATAGGTTTTACCAAGGGTGAGTACATAGGTGGATCTTGGTAAACGGAAGGAAAGGTCAAGAGTATTTGATACATATTCTCCTTCTACGTCACCTACAAAGAAGTTACCAAGATGGTATTTTGAGACTATAAAAGATAGTCAAATGTTGGATGAGCGAGAATCGAGTCAACAAGGAGCTAAGAGATTGACACGGTCAAGTGGACACTATCATGAAGATGAAGAAACGCATTATGCATTTATGGCTTCAGTGTTGGATTCAGAGGATCCTTTATTTTATAGAACCAAGTTTAAGCTTAATGGTCATATTGAGCCAGATTAGTAACCAAAGGATTTGGTTGTGATTGATAATTAATTATCCATTAAGGGGGAGTGCTAGGAATTAATGGATTAATTAATTCATTGTAGAGGCCAGCCTGTGTGCTAGATGGCTTATTTCTATTTTTAGTATAGGTACTATCTATTTTTAGTATAGGTACCTAAGTTAGTACCAATTTTGCTAGAATAGTATAGAAATCTATTTTAACCAAGTTAGCATAGATTTCTATTGTTAAGACTTCATAATTAGCAATTCAATTGCTATTGTAGAAGGATAGCTTTTGCTTTTCATTGTGGACAGCCTCTATAAGAGTAGATGGGCGCCCACCTCCATTGTTATCTCAATTTCCAGCTTATGAAGCATAGCTTCTTGCAATCTCTCTTCTTCTTCAGCTTGTGGTTGATGTTTTGTGCGAGTACTAATAAGATTAGTGTACTCCAATAAGAGAATCTCTTCGATTCTAACATGCAGGCCCCTAGTGACTTTTATATGCTTATGATTGGCCTTGGGCCTTATTTCTGACATTGACTGGCCAAGTGTCTTTATTGATTGAGTCATATATGGAGTGGGGGCCCTTAGTAGGGCACACTATTTTCCCTCCATATTCTTTGCCTCCCTTCATTTTTGAATTCCTACATTAGGCTTCATTAGTGAGGAATATATAAGGCACTTGTACATTCATTCAGCAGCTTATTGATTGGGATTGCTTGGGCTCTTCGTGGGAGAACCTATTGTCTTGTGATTTCATGTGATACTAGTTAGCCATTCTTCGTGGGAGATTGATCTTGCCCAATGTAAATTGTAAATTGTAATTATTAAATTGTAAATGGCTAAGTCACCGGCTTGTGGAGACAATTGTAAATTGCAATGTAAATATTGTTAGTGACTTATTCCGAGATGGCCAAGGGGGTATTGGGTCTCATGAGAGTTTGCTGGACTGACCTAAAAAGTAGGAAGGGTTGACCGATCAACGTGACACGTGTCATATGCTCACTGGGACACTTGGTCCAAAGCTTGCCTATGTGTCAGGGTACTGCCAAGTGGCAAGGTGTCGACTGTGCATGGAGTTTGCCATGTGTCGACATTAGGATGTGTCAGGGTTAAGGGGGGCTTGAGGGGATATAGTGTGATCCTTGCCAAGCATTTCCTATGGTATTCCTATGCAGCTATGGTTGGGAGGAGACTTGCAGTAAAGCTCTCATGTTTGCTTGTTGATCTATGTACATTTGCTTGAGATTAATAAAATGACAAATTTGCTGGGTAGTTGTGTATTTACTAAGGTGTGTGAACTTGTGTGTAACAGACCCCACTATATTGGAGTAACAATTATCCTATTCAAAGCATGATGCTTTGGGTATAGCACTCCTCTTTGTCACTAGCTAAAGTACATCAAGCTTCATGTTTTAGCATATAGAGAAGCAGCCACCTGAACTATTTTCCCAATTTTGAGGATCTAAGAAGAAATCGAACTTATTTTCCAAAAGCAAAACCAAAATAGCCTTATAGCATAAATTATTACCAATGCTCCTTTTTCTATTGTATGAATCCTAGGAATGAAGCCAAAAAGATGTTAGGCTAATATTCTAGTTGCAATTGCAATCACTAAACAATAACCACCAACGCATAGTTTCGAATTTGCAAACTCTCGTCAAAAAAACGGATCAAAATTTTTCTATAGGAATTTCAAACATATGCCTAATAATAAAGTCCCACATAACACATACGTCTGCAGTAAAAATAGGGGTACAAAGTGCAACACAATTGACATTCAAGTAACTAAGTTGTTCAAACATAACTTTATAAGTGAATCCTCAAAAATGTAAGTAAGATAGTGGTGCACTACTCTCTCCTCAAAACACGTAGCACACTCTCTTGAGTGCAGTCGATTGGTGAACTGGCTAAAAATTAATCACAAAACTCTAAGAGAATCAATATAACTAAGTGATTTTATTTTTAAGTAGTAAGAATACTAAAATTAATGATAAATTTAAAAAGAGCACTAATAGTACTGAATAGAAGCAAACAAAACTAAAAGAAATACAACTAGCACACCAAATATTCCTAATACGACAATCTTCGAGACAAGCTAACTTTGATTAGAGGCAGATATTCTTTGTTTCTTAGGTGAATGAAAAATCTCTCTAAGAGATATTTATCCAAGTTCACAAATCCAAAATGATAAGTTTGTGAGGTAATTAGGAGACGCTTAAGACAAAATCTCTTAACAAAGTAAAACGATAGGATACTAACAGAAACCATCACTAACTGTTTCATCAACAATAAACATGAATATATATCTAGGTTTAGATTCACATTCTCTTGGGTAGACCCAATGTTGACCAAAAACTAACAATAATTGGTGAAACAAAAAGGAACAAGGATTAGGTGTGCGCCAACCAATGATTTCAAGGTGCAACCAAGAGTTATACAAAAGTAGACTACATAAGGAGGGAAATGTAAGACCAAAACACATGTTCATGGACTTTTCTAGATGTCTATGTTTCCAGCTTAGACAAATTACAAGGGCAAAAGGTAAATACCACTACACACACCAAAAACATGTGATAGTTGAATTGGTCAAGCTTAAACACTACAACTCACCTGTGCAACCAAAGCAACAAGTTGTGGATTGGTTGATCTTCCATGAAATGCGACAGCATATCTGTTCCATTAACATTGAAATTTAGGTTCTTGAAACTTTAATTGCATCATGCAAATTCTTACAAAAAAGGAAAGAGTGCACAATAATAAAAGTTTACTTTTGAAAGCGCAACAATGCTCTATGTAGTGCAACAAATGCACAAGTGCTTCCACTTATTGTCTGCAAGAAAAAAAACATCAATAAAAGCCAAGCAAAAGACGATAAGTAGGAAATCATAAAGTTATGAAAAGTGACCAAAAATATTGAAATATTTTCAAATCATAAATATTGTGCTACTTTGTATAAATGATCTCTCTCTCTCTCTCTCTCTCTCTCTCTCTCTCTCTCTCTCTCTCTCTCTCTCTCTCTCTCTCTCTCTCTCTCTCTCTCTCTCGTATGCGGATGATGTGGTACTAGTATCCCCGACCAGAGAGGGATTATAGAGGCAGCTGGATTGTCTACAGGTTTTCTGTACCAGATGGGGCTTGGGCGTGAACACTGCGAAGACTAAGGTTATGGTCTTCAACACTTCTCGAGCCTTCATGCAGCGCCAGAAGCTCATGCTTGATGGACGGGCTTTAGAGGTAGTTTCCTCGTATACCTATCTGGGAATACTCTTCTCTGGTCCTACTTTCAGCACCCGGGCCTCACTTGCCTCCTCACACTCCCTTCATGACCAGGGCTATCGACTGTCGTGGTTCTCATAGGCGTCCCATTTCCTCCTTGATTCATTTGGCATATCCATCACAGAGCTCCCTTCGGGTACCCACCAGTATATCAGGCGCTTCTTATATAGAGCGTATCTCGACCGCACTTGGAGGCGACAGCTTGGGGTTAAACCCGCCTATTACTGGACTCATTTTTCTTCTTCGCACTAAAGAGGGTCCCTATTTAGCAAGGGAAGGTAGAACAATTATCAACCTTCTCTTCAGTTCCTCCACTATGGCCTTTTGGCGCGAGTTTACTCCTCACTCTCCAACTCCTTACTAATTGATCTTCATACTTGGACTAACTATGCCACCACCTTGTACACTATTCCTATGGACACACCCATCGTCATCTCTCCTCATCCTTTTGAAATTTTGCTCTTTACTTTTGAGATGATCCTTGAAACCATTAACAAAATGACAACACATTGTGCACACAATCTCAAGGACTTGAGATCTGAGCTCCTTATCCATGCTTCTAGTACACTTGCACCCATACATCTCCTTAACAGAGCAGTCATTACTGGTTTCCCTCTTTCCTGGTGCACTGATATCATCCACCCCACATAGAAGAGTGGTGATCCTATGAGACCTAATAATTATCATACCATCATGATCAGGAATGTCATCGTGAAGCATTATGGTAACATCCTTCACTTTGCAATGAATATAGAGGCAAAGAACATGAGACTATATGCTATGGTCAGGTTCGTTTCAGGCACACTACTCCACAATCGATCACATCATCACACTCAATTCCATTATTAAAAAGGCCAGGCACAGACAAGAGAGTATGTTATTGTTTGTGGATTTCAAGAATTCTTTTGACTCTATTCCATAGCCCTTGCTTATTCAGAGGTTGCGAGACTTGTTCTATAGATATAGTATTAGAAGTGATGGCACTTTATGAGAAAGTCTAGGGTTCTTTCAGGAGTGGGTCAAGAGCTTCAGGAGCACCATTGGGGTCTTCCTACCTATAGGGTCTTCCAAAGCTGCCCTACTGTCCTCTTGTGCCTTTAGGCACTTAGAAGCCATGCTTGACTAGCAAAAACAAAAGATTTTTTAAGCTTTGAATACTTCCCAATCTAACACCTCTTGTAACCACTATCTTATTATCATGGCTTGAGAAGGAGAGCTTTATTTCCCTATTATAAGCCCATTGTTGTACCGATTGGGAGAGAGGCAAGAACTAATCCAAGAGCTCATTACAATTCTACAAAAGGAATCATGACATGAGGAAGAGAGCACAAAGAACACATCAAGGAATCATTCAAAAGAGATGAGAGTAGAAGGAATAAAATGTTAGACCAACAGGCCTGATGGCGTCGAAGAAAGAAAATGAAGCTCTCTGCCAAGAGATCCTACATGTGGATGCTTCCAATCTGCCCAAAAGGGTAAATCTATCTTGGACTTCTTGTTTGACGAGATGGGCTTGGCAAAAATAGATATCAAAGAATTCTCTCAGTTGGGAAAAGAAATAAATAAAGAAGAAAGAAGCCTCTTGGTCAAGTTATTCAGATGTTGACGCCGACAAATTTGTGTCAAAAATATGGGCAAGGTGCGGGGCACCCAAATTTATGTGGATGAAGATCTTACATATACAAAACAAGTGAAGGAAGAAGTGAATGGGCAAAGGTGAACTAATGGCATTCAGAAGACAAATAGGTTGCACCACAATGTCGCAAGACATTTTGAAAAGGAGCTCCAACAACCAAATATGATGAGGTAGTTTATGGAATTGAAGAGTTCTTGAAGATTAATCTAGTGTTTCGGAACTATGAATGGGATAAAGACGCTGGTGTGAGTGAGCTTGCAAAAAGCAAAGATATTATACTTTTGGCTAAGACATGGCAGCACAGCACAAAACTTGCAAAAAGAAAGTTTATTAAAGGCATCATTCCTGCTCCTCATAGAATGAAAAACGTAAGATAAATGGAGGCCTTCGAGGGACGGCATGTTACATTTGCAAATCTCTTCAAAGGTCAATAAAGCTTGCATAATAGATGTCAACAATCAGCACATTTCGCTGAAATTTGTGGCAGACGTATCATTTGCAATGAACAACATAGATGGCCGACCTCAATTGGCTCGACTTGTTCGCCTATAAAAGGCAGGAGCATTGTTAACTATGCCTTGGCCTCCACAAGTACAATCGGGCTAGTCAGGGATATAAAAGTCGGACCTCTTGTTGAGAAATCAAAGTGTGATTCTTCTTAAGTCCCTAAGAGAGTGGGATAGCTAGTTCTGATCAAATCTTGTACAATCTATCTTGATTTCTAGAATCTATTCCTTTCTTGTAGAAGATGGCATCAATGAGTGCTTATCTTTTGGATTGTAACGATAGATTGAACTCTTCCAATTATTCAATTTGGAAGTTAAAAATGGAATCCATCTTTGTTTTGCAAGATTTGATGAATATTGTGAATGGAGAGGAAGATGAGCCAATCCATCCACAAGAGCCAACTAAACACAAGAAGAGATGCAAGATTGCACTCCATTGTATTAAAATGAATGTTGCAAATGATTTGCTCAAGGAAGTAGAAGCATGTACCTCGGCCCAAGAGGCTTGGGAGACTCTTCAAAAGATCTATGAGTCCAAGAATACCTCAGAATTACTTTCCCTCAAGAATCAATTTCTTCAATGCTTCCAAGGGAGGAGTGAGAGTGGACATCAATTTGTTTTGAGAGTGAACGATTTGAACAAGGAGCTTGCCTATATTGGTGAACCTATCAAGGAGAGTGAGCTTGTGCAAGTTGTTTTGAATGGGTTAAGTAGTGATTTTGCTAACCTTGTCCAAAGCTATTTCCTAATGGGAAAATTGCCTACACTGAAGACCTTCAAAGTGTGTTGATGGCCCGGCCGAGGAGAGTAGCAAGGCTCACATCAAAGCAAGGATGGAAAGGCTCTCCATTAATGATGGTGATGACAAAGCCTTATTTTTCAAGAGCATAGGCAAAGCAAAGAGAGGAGCTTTCAAAAAGGAGCAAGCAAAGGATGGAGATCATCAAGGATCTACATCATCACCAAGCCAAGTCAAGCCCAAGAAGGACAAATCAAAGATCAAGTGTTACTATTGTAGCAAAATGGGGCACTATGCCTCGGAATGCTTTAAGAGGAAGCAAGTACAAAGCCAAGCCAACATTGGACAAGAGGAGGAAGAGAGTTCTCATGAGGACTCACTCATAATGTCACCCTTTTCATCATCAAGTGCCAAAGGCGAAAATCCTTGGTGGACAGATAGTGGGGCTACCTCCCACATGTTGGGTAAAAGGGAGTACTTTTCTCAACTCACACCTTATGTAGGACCTATAAAGTCCATTTTTACAGCAAATGATCATGAATGTAAAGTTGAAGGTGTGGGATCCATTCCCTTATGCTTAATCTTCCAAGATGACTAAGATAGATGGCTAGAACCAAAACACCATCCTGTTCTTTTGGAGCTAAATGTGACTTGTGAAACTCTTATGTTGGAATCTAAAAAGTTCAAAAATTCCACATTTGTACCCCAAAAAAATAGAATCTTAATTTGGCTCATTTGAAAACACTAGCATACGATTATGGGGGCAACAATGGCACTAGCAAATATGAAGATTTACACTCTCTCTCTCTCTCTCTCTCTCTCTCTCTCTCTCTCTCTCTCTCATGGTGCTCCTCTCCTCGCGATGGTGTAGCTCCCTCCCCTCGGTGCCTTCCAACGCTTTTGCGCTCCCCCTGTCCGACCCCCAACGTTTTTGCTCTCCCCCTGTCCCAGATCCGACCTGCCCTCGTTGTCAGACTGATCTGACCCCAACTTCTCTCGCTTCATGGCTCCTCCTCGCTCCACTTCTGTTTGCAGATCCTCCCGCTCCCCTACCCTCGCTGCCAATGCCACCTCAAACCCCCCCCTCGCTGACTCTCCACTTCCCCTCACTGCTTCTTCTCCAGCCCCCCTCGCTACAGCTCCCCTCGCTTCCCTTGCTCTACGCCTCGCTGACTCTCCACTTCCCCTCGCTACGTCTTCTCCAGCCCCGCTCACTACAGCCCCCTTCGCTACATTCGCTACAGCTCCCCTCGCTTCCCTTGCTCTACCCCTCGCTGCCCTTGAGGATGATTGCGACTGCTCCACCCTCGCTGGCTGCTCCCCTCACTGATGGATGCTCACCCTCGCTAGCTACCCCTCCCCACCCCTATTCTCCCTCGCTGATGGCTCACCACTCACTGTTGCTGAAGGCTCATCACCCACCCTCGCTAACTGCCCATTCCCCACGCTCGCTGATGGCTCGCTGTCTGCTGATGTTGGTGTACCCCCTGCCACGCAAGCAGAATGCCAGCCGATTCGACCATTTTTTGTCCATTCTGCTCCTCCTCCGTCTTCTGACCCCATTCTTCCCACACAGACCATTGCTCACTCCTCTTCCTTCCCAGCACCACAGCCTACAGCAAATATCCCATATACACCTTCTAAATCAACCGAACGTTTTTCCTCGTGGCAGATTGATCAAATCAAGGCAGAATTCCAGACTTTACGGCATGAAATCTCATAGCTGAAAGGAACGGTTACCTCTTTGATCAATGAGAAGAACATATTGCAGTCCAAGGTTGCATCACTCGAACAATCCATCGGGGTCAAGCAGGCCGCAGCTTCGGAATCCATCTCCGGATTGGAGTATGGAACTGTGATGGTATCCACTCATCTTCCATAGTTGGAGACCTGATCGACTTCATCACTGACAGAGATCTATTGCTTGTTACAGAGACTCACGAGAGTCAGGAGAGAGGACTGATTTTTCCAGGATATAGATGGGATTCCGTATACAGACCTGAGACTAGATCAGCTAGTGGTCGTGGATCCGGAGGTGTTGCATGCTTATACAGGGAGTCTCTTCACCCGAGCATCGAGTTCATCAGACACGACGAGTATGTACGTTATATATGGATTCGTATTGTTGGACAGGATATTGGATTGGACAGGGACCTCTTTGTGGCGACATGCTATTTTCCTCCAGAGTCTTCGTCCTTTGCTGAGTACACAGGTTCACGCTACCTTGTTTTATCGCCTGACATCATCAGATTCGCAAAGCGAGGGCATATCCTCCTCACTGGGGATTTTAATGCCCGAACCTCCTCACGATAGTCAGAGTTTTATGACATCACCGACCAGCTCCGCGTTCATGCCCTTGACAGTGATGAGATGGGAGTTACCAAGGTTTCAGAGGACAGCTTGGGACCTATTACCCCCTACGGTGAGCATTTATTGCAGTTTGGAGAGGCTCATGAGTTAGCCATTTACAATGGCCTAACTTGCTGGCCAAACTCCGGTAGTTATACTTGTCACCCCCACAGTGGTGGACATAGTGTTGTGGATTATCTCATGGGATCACCATCCTCCATACCTCTCATCTCTGACTTTCATATATCTCCCACCACTCTCTCTGATCACTCTTTTCTCTCCTTCGCTATCGGCCGCCTCCCACCTCCCCAGCCATCCTCACATCCCTTGCTTACACGTGCACCCAGGTATACATTCAGTTCTCTCTATACGCCAACTTACCAGGAATCCCAACTGCCGAAAAGAAACTGGATCAAGTAGCAGCAAGCCTTGGTGCATCAACAGCTAGAACAACATCTGATGTAGAGGAATCAACAAGTGCAGCAAGAGCACGAGCCTGATCCGCAAGTGATGGTGTATGATAAAAGACATCAATAGGCTCCCATGTGGCCTCCTCAATAGGACAGCCATCCCACTGGACCAAAAACTGAATCAGCCGGTGGCGTCAACTATGGTATAGACGAACCTGTAATATAGCAGCAGGTAAA
The DNA here is from genome assembly GCA_029204225.1 of Diphasiastrum complanatum. Lineage (NCBI taxonomy): Eukaryota > Viridiplantae > Streptophyta > Lycopodiopsida > Lycopodiales > Lycopodiaceae > Diphasiastrum > Diphasiastrum complanatum. The sequence continues at coordinate 57,782,004 of CM055093.1, forward strand.
AATGGAAACAACTCTGGCGCAGTAGGAAAATCAACATCACAAGGAGCGTCATCCTCAATAGCAGCACGTAATAAACTGACATGGAATACATCACAGGCGCGTGTGGAAGCAGGAAGCTGTAAGCGATATGTAACTGGACTAAGAACCTCCAAAATGCGATAAGGCCCATAATAACGTGGTGCAAGCTTCTCATTAGAAGCATGGCCCTGGACAAAATGATGACGTGCAAACCGTAGGCGTAGATAAACCATATCTCCAAGCTGAAACTCAACATGGCGGCGATGACGATCAACTGAGGTCTGATAACACTGCTGAACATGCTGTAAATGAGAACTGGCCCGAATAATAAGCTCTCGAGCAGCAAGGTATCCAAAAAGCCCGAGAAGGTAGAACAATCCACCATAGGATACACCAAAAACGGATGGAGAATCGGATGACCCATCGGAACTGGCCGCAAGTGTAATCCCAAAGTACACACCAGGCGCACAAGTGAGGAATAGAAGAAATGCATTGGAACGAGGAACAGGATCCACAACATCAGTAGCAAGCATCGGAGCAATATCCACGTGTAGCAGGGAATGAGTATTAAAGCACATATGAGCAACACTGAATTATATGGCGGCAACATCCCCAAAAACTATCCAAGAGAGGAGAAGGAATTCTCTCAAGGTACCCTAATGGTCTCGGAACACCAGAACAAAGTGGAAACTCCGCATCGGAGACCAAGCGATATGGAGCAACCTGAAATGACAGGGAACCTGAAGATCACCTAGACAAACAGTAGCTGGAACGGAGGCAATAACCCAAGCCAACATGATATGCCAAGCCTGACAATGAGCAACAATCCAAGGAACAGATAGAGAGCCACATGCATAATCATAGAGATATCCGTACCATAGGCGATCAGTAATATGGAAAAACCAGCACCAATCAACAGGTAGGTCCAAATGAAAACCAAACTATATGTAATAACCAGGAATGCCATATATCCATAGCTGAAAATGAAGCAGTAGTGTAAGCAATAGGTCCAAATGAAATCCAAGCGATACGTAACAACCAAGAATGCCAAATATCAAGAGGTAAAAAGGAATCAGTCGCATGAACCCAAAAGTGTATACCATCGGCATGGACTGCAGCAAACCTATATGCAGAAACACCAAGACCATCTGGCAAATATCCTCAGATGAAAAATGTGTAACAGTAAGGGCCAAAGGCGCATGAATCATGTCAGGAACCTTAGAAATATCATGAGGCAGATCACAAACCTCAAGCAGAGATCCATGGAGTAAAGTGAAAGAAGATACAACCTGATCACCAATAGCGAGGGAACCATCAAACGTGGACCCATGAAGAACCCCATAGAAATCAGCAGGAACATCGGCCATAACAGACTCAAGAGATGGAGATATAGAGACCAATAGAGAAGATACTGCACCAACCACCGAAGCAGGAGGGCACTCTAAAGTATGCGCAAAAGCAATAGTAGAAATACCACCAAGGTATACGGCCTCAATATCAATGAAACCAGGAATGACCACTGAATACGATATCTGTGAATCAAGGCATATAGGCGCAAGGCACACAACAACAACCTGTAAATCCGAAGCAGCATCAACCTGAGGAAGAGGACCCACGGATGGTGAAAGTGAAGCAGCAACTGATGTACTCTGAATGGAAAGAAGAGCTGCATCGTCAGCCTTTGGCAGGCTACGCATAAACTGCTTCCCGATAACCAACTGGAAGTCTCCTTGAGAATCAATGCCAACAAGTGAGTGTGTAACTGCATCAAGTACAAATGTCAATGTCTGCTGTGTCAAGTCCAGTGTAACGGCTCCAAGAGATGCAAACCAATCAGCACCAAGGATAAGATCATAATGCTCCATAGGAATAATGTAAAGATTTGCCTGTCCAGAAAAATCTCCAATGCGGTATGGTAAACGCTGAAACATCAGAGAACTAGGAAAAGAATGGGAACTGGCAACCTCAACTATGAGAGACTGTGAAGCAGGAATAGGTGAAGCACGTATCCGACGAGTGATATAACTGCTAATAAAAGAATGAGTGCTGCCACTATGGAACAACCACTTTGGAACAACATCAAAGACCAAGCTATGTGCAGCAACCAGGAATGCCAAGGAACCTGAAGTATAAAGAGATCATGCAGCAACCATGAATGCCAAGGAAACTGTGGTAGATCACCTTGACAAAGAATAGCTGGAACAGACAAATGTACATCAACCCAAGGTATGTGCAATGCCCAAGAATGTAGAATGTCGTCATGCCAAGGGATCCATAGTGCCCATGAGTGTAAAGCAACAATACTGTAAGGTATCCTCATGGACCATGAATATACAATGTCATCATGCCAAAGGAGGCGTAGTAGCCATGAATATAAAACAACATCTAGATGAGCATGATCCACAAATGTAATAACATCATACTTAGGCATAATAGCAGAAACACCAACTAATAAGCTCTGGCCTAAATATGCATCTAGAAGATCCGCATATACAATATGAATAGGAACTATCAACGGAGGGATAGGACACCCAACGTAGGAACCATCATGAAATGTAGAAGCATGTGACATGTGTAGTGCTACTACTGAATGAGTAGGCAAGTCATCTAAAAGAACAACCATAGACTCATCGTATTAAGTAGCATAGGCTACAACATCTGTAGCATGGTACTCAAAAGCAGTGCGATAAGGAACATAGGCTACAATATCTGTAGCATGGCACTCAGGAGCAGCACCAAGGTACTCATCATCAGTATCAGCATCATTATCAAAGCATGTAATAGCATCAGCAGTAGCAAAGGATGCAACAGTATCAAAGCAAGCTACAGTAACAAAGCACTCGGGAACTGCACTAAGGCATGTAGTATCTGTAATATCAGCATCAACCTTTGTAGTATCTGTAAGATCAACCTATGAAGCATCTGCAATATCAACCTGTGCAACATCAACCTGTAGATGTGACTCAAACTCACTATGCGAGACATGAACTAACTCAGGTAACTCAATGACTATCTCAAATAGCTCTATGATTGTCTCAAATGACGTAGGTGACTCAAATGATTGTGACTCAAGAGCTGGATGACGTGGAAAATGTGGCGCAGGAGCTGACTAACGTGGGAAGCCAGGGGGTGGGTTTGGTGCATAATGAACCCCACTGCCAAGCGAAGGAGAAGAGGATGAAAATCCAAATGGAGGCCTAAATAAAAGAAAAACAGGAGCTTTACCAGGACCATGAGGTTGTAAAGAATCAATTTCTGACTGCATAGTAGCAAAGCCCGTCATAACGGTATCGAAGCAAAGAACGAGGCCCGAAAGGGTCTCATCCATGCGACGAAACTGATCAAATAAGGTTTCTTGAGTAGTCTCACTCGGGGTAGGTGAATGCGCCATAATGATAGTGGAAGGAATAGATGAAAACTTGAGAGAGCGGACTCTTGTCGTCACCCCAAATTAGTCTATTAAAACCACTATTATCACAACTAAGAAAGGACAACAATCAGCAAATGAAAAAAAAGTGAAAATGAAGGCTGTAAAAATGCGCTGGACAGCCAGGAGGCAAGTGACAAATTGGAGTATCAAACAGAGTCGGAATTTCGTGAAACCTGGTTGAGGATGGGCGATGGACAGCCTGCAAACAAGGTGTGAAAAATGGCTGCAAACGGAGACAAAAACGGACGAAAGTGACAAGTATGAAGCGGCTGGGCAGCCGGAAACAAAAGTGAAAAGAGGGCTGAAAATGGAAGGAGGAACGGATGAAAGAGATGAGGGAATTGGGCGCTGGAGAGCTTGCAAACAAGCTGGAAATGGGTGATAGAGGGTTGGAACTTGGGTGCCGGAAATAATTTGCCCAAAAAAAAAAAAAAAATTTCTTTTTTTCCGGCCGCCAAATTTAGCGGAAGTACTTCCGCTAAATATCTGCTAAAGCTCCACCAAGGAAAATGCTTTGATGGGAGCTGGTCCTCATCAGATCTGAAATTCAGCAATCAGGAAGGTGCTCTGATACCAAGTTACGAATAGAGCCACAGCTGATCTAGAGCTAAGCTATGAAAGCATCACATAAGCAAGACTTAAGCTATGAAAGCAGCACATAAGCAAGACTTACCCCTAGAACGCAGGAAAGAGAGAGATTAAGGAGGCTAAAGAGAGAGATCAATATCATCAGCTGAATAACAAATGACACAGTTTCCCTACTTATAGCCAAGAGGAAGCCCTAAAAGGAAGCTTCCGGTGGCTAGGGCCCAACTGGGAGGGAAAATAGTGCGCCATCCAAGAAGGCCCCCACTCTCCAGTAATATGTCCAAATGGCCTAATAATGAATAATAAGGCCAAAGGCCAACCATATAGTCTAAGTGTCACTAATGAATAAAAAAGGGCCCAAGGCCTGCTTATGCATAAAGTAAAGTAAATGTAAATGGACGCGGTGAATGTAATGAGCCGAGTCCATAACTAGTGGCCCTCCATGCGGCCCGTATTACATCCTTTTATAGCATCAGCAGGACAGGATTGGATGATAGTGTCATACCCCACTCATGACTCTTAGCAGTATACATGCTCCCACATGTTTCATATATCATCACATCTATTTCAGTTCATAGCTTTAGATTTGTTATTTATGTTACCGTTTTGGAGACGTTTCATACGCTCCCATTGCTACCACATACTTGACATGTACATTTACTAGTGTTATATGCCTTTTGGCATGGAATAGACATTAATAAAGCTTTCTTTCTTTCTCTCTCTCTCTCTCTCTCTCTCTCTCTCTCTCTCTCTCTCTCTCTTGCCTGTTGAACAACATCATCCATCCCATACACAAAAATGGTGATCCCAAGAATCCTAGTAACTATCGAACTCTTGATTGGGCACGTTATCACAAAGTTGTATGGCATTATTCTTCAATCAGCTATGAGTACTAATGAGTCAGAGACCAGGAGATTGCATGCTATGGGCCAAGCTGGGTTTAGAGCTCATTATTCTACTATAGATCATAGCTTTACTCTCAGAGCCATTATTGAGGAAGCTCGGCACCCCCCTACTCTTTTTGGCTTATATATTGATGAGTTGGAGCGAGTTATCGAGCAGTGTGGTGGTTCTGGGTGCAGACTTGGTGACATCTTGATCGCTATTCTTCTTTATGCAGATGATGTGGTTCTACTTTCACCTACTAGAGAGGGGTTACAGAGACAGATTAATTGTCTTCATGATTTCTGTTCCAGATGGGGCCTAGGGTGAACATTGTGAAGACTAAGGTGATGGTCTTCAACACTTCCAGGAGCTTTATGTTGAGACAAGAGCTCCTTTTTGACAGTCGGCCGTTAGAGATTGTCCCTTCCTACACTTACTTGGGCACCCTTTTTACTGGTCCTATATTTAGTATGAGACAGGGCAGCCTCTCGTAGGCTTGGGAAAGGCCATGCTTCCCTTGCCCAGATGGAGATATTTTGCTTCCGTAAGTCTATTTGAGATGCCTCGAGTAAGTGTCGGCTTTTTGACACCATTGTTTCTCCTACAGCCCTATATGCATCAGCTGCATGGTGCACGAACGAGCCTTACCTCATCTGACTGGGCTAGTATCTCACGGTTACAGATCACTATGCTTTCACGAATGATTCGGGCTAAGCCTTCAGTACCACATCAGATCATCCTTGCTGAGTTTGCGGTCCCGCCCATGTACCTTGATGCCTTACTCCAGCTCATCCCATATATTCAGCGCGTCAGTGCGTTCCAGTCTTCTGAGCAGAGATATACTCAGACTGCTCTCATTTCATCTCAGCATCTTCACAGTCAGGGCTACCATGTGGCTTGGTTCTCTCAGGCCTCCAGACTTCTTAGCACACTCAGCATCCCTATCACTGCCCTTCCTTCTGGTACCATGACTACATCAGACAATTCATTTATAGAGCTTACCTGGATCGAGCCTGGCATGGTCAGTTGGGTGTCAAAACCGACTTTTATCGGCTTCATTTTTTGGAGACAGATGTATCAGGGTCCCCATTGCTACCACTGTACCTATGATCTGGATTATCCATGGTCTCAGATTCATATTGGGTCAACTCCGTGTCTCTTCACACCAGCTTAAGATTGAGATTGGTCGGTTTCAGGGTACCCCACGAGAGGACAGGATCTGCCAGCTATGTTCCCTAGGTGCAGTAGAGATTGAGAAGCATTTTATTTTCATTTGCCCAGCTTATTATGAGATTTGTGGGAGATACTATTTCTTGTTCAGGGATACACCAGTTACCTTGCGCTCACTTGTTACCTATGAGGATCCACGCTGTGTTGCACTTATGGTCCGAGAGATGTTTCTATTACGACGGGATCTCCAGCCTTGGCATCAGATTGCTCCTGACACACAGCTTCAGATTACCTCCTTTTTCTCCAAACGACGTTCACGACCAGTCCCAGACCTAGATGATGATGACGAGGATGAGGACACGACTTTCCACAGAGATCAGAGGCATTGCACCTCCCAGCATTACCTAGCAGCCAAACTTCTTCGTCCTACCATACATTCGACATCGGCAGCAGATCTCAGTTTCACTCCCCACTGCAACTTGTATTACATCTTTTTTCAATAGCAGCAGCAGCAGCAGTAGCAGTATCACCTCCAGGACTTGATTTGCGGCTTGCTCTCATTATACATAGCCATTTCTTGCTTTATACCTTTTGGTTCAGTTAACACTGGTAATTGTGTTTAGATTTATTACATATGCTTTTCTTTCAGTTTTCGAGACATTTTTCATATGCTCCTAGCTGGTCCACATACTTGATATGTACTTATTTGTCTTATATGCCTTTTGGCATGGAAAAGACATTAGTAAAGCTTTCTTTCTTTCTCTCTCTCTCTAGCCAGCGCTCCTTCCTGGCCATCTGCCGCCTGCCACCTGTCCGCCAGCTCCCAAACAGTGCGCTTCTTTCTGGCCACGTATCTGCCTGCCACCTGTCTGCTAGCGAGCCACCTATCCACCTGCCCGCTACCTGACCGCCATCTGGGCTGCCGCCATGCCTCCCAAGAAAATCAAGTCCCCTCTTGCCATGCAGGCAGCTACCTACGTGGTAGACCAGCCTACTGCCACGCAGGCAACGCCTGCCTGCGTGGAAGATCCTGCTATTGCCGCGCAGGCAGTGCCTGCCTGCGTGGCAAAGGCCCCCATCCCTGTCCTTGTCTCAACCTCCGCCTCTAAACACCTCTTCCTTTTGATCCTAGCCCTTTTCAATCCGCTCCAACTGTCGGGATACTTCAGTTCCCTAAACCACCTAACGCTCCTTCACAAGACCGTAAATCCATCCCCTATACACCATCAAAAGCCACCGAACTCTTCTCCTCTTTTCAAAAAGATCAGTTCTGAACTAATTTTCAAGTCATGAAGACGGAACTTTTCCAGCTCAAGGACACAGTTGCAATGCTCGTCAAGAAATATTATGCAGGCTAAAATTTTACAATTGGAACAAGCGGGCGACAAGCAGATTCCATTCTCCGAAACCACCACCACTTTGATCAAGGCATTGGAACAGAAGATTGAACAGCAGAAAGAGGAAACTCTTTCTTGGGCTTCAATATTGAAGAAAGGTACTAAACCTAGTGCTCCCATCACCTCGGTACTTTCAGCCACGATCCAGGAAGAGAAATCTAGGGAACAAAAGGCGCTTAACATCAGTGTACGAGGGATTCTAGATACACAGGATGCCGTAGCCGAGGCCAAGCGCTTTTTGGACGCCACACTAGGACACCAGACAGATGGATTGGACACGGTATGGAGGACCACCAGAGACACGACCACTTTGATTATCCGTTTCACCTCATTGGCTATTAGGCGGGATGCTCTACAATGTAGAGCTAAGCTAAGCGGCACTACTATCTTTATGGACAACGATCTTACGTATATCCAGGTGGAGGAGAGACGTAAGGCCTTTCAGGAAGCCAGAGAGTCAGGCAGGAGAGTTATATATAGAGATGGACGAGTGCGTCTTCTTGATAGCACTCCCGCAGGATCTTCGCATTAGGGATTTGGGGTGCCCGGGGTTGGGAGCATCCCGGGGCCCTATCCACACCACCTTCGGATTGGAGTGTGGAATTGTGCTGGCATCCATTCATCTTCTACTGCAGGGGACCTTGCTGATTTTATCACAGGCAGAGATATATTATTCTTCATGGAGACACATGAGAGCCCGGAGCGAGGACTTCCTTCTTTTCCTGGATATAGATGGGACTCCGTATTCCGACGAGAGACTAGATCTGCCAGTGGCCGAGGTTCAGGTGGGATCGCATGCTTGTACAGAGAGTCCCTCCACTCGAGTATGGACTTCATCAGACATGACGAGCAGGCCCGCTATATATGGACTGGAAGACCAAGGCTATGGTCTTCAACACTTCTCGAGCATTCATGCAACGACAGGAGCTTACTTTTGATGGACAGGTTCTAGAGGTGGTTGCTTCCTATACCTACGCGGGGATCCTTTTCTCGGGTGTACAGGCGTTACCAGAGGTAGACAAACGATACATACAAATTGCACTATCCTCCTCACAGTGTTTTTATGATCAGGGCTACAGAATATCATGGTTCTCTCAGGCATCTCACCTCCTACTTGAGTCATTTGGTATCTCCATCACAGAGCTTCCCTCATGCACCCATCAGTATATCGACGATTTCTATATCGCGCTTATCTAGAGCAGACCAAGCGTAACCAGTTAGGGGTTAAGCCAGCTTTCTACCGGACCCATTTCTTGGAGCTGGATGCATTAGGGAACCCGGTCATGCCACGCTACTTGGATTCGGGACTATCACATTTCCTCAGGTTCACACTGGGACAGCTCAGGTTGTCTTCTCATCAGGTAGCTATTGAGACTGGGACGTTCCATGGTATTCCTAGAGAGGAGCGGATTTGCCAGTTATGCTTTCTAGGTGAGGTGGAGTCTGAGGAGCATTTTATCTTTAGATGCCCTGTATACTATGAGATCAGAGGACGATATCACTGCTTGTTCCGAGACAAGCCTACCACTCTACGCTATCTCATAGCCTATGAGGATCCACGATGTGTCGCTTTGATGGTACGCGAGATGTTCATATTGTGGAGAGATCTATACGGGACATCCCAGCATTTTACCTCACAGCCATTGATTACTTCCTTCTTTACTAGGCAGAGATCGCGTGATTTAGTGCCTGAGGATGAGGATTATGACGACGGTGAGGATGATAGCCGCTTACATGCTCATAGAGATCAGAGACAGTGTACTTCCCATCATCATGTTACCGCCAGGATCACCAGACATTATACACAGAGACGTACTACTACTACACATGCTCATGCTCAGAGACGACACCAGCAGGCTCCAGTGCTTTCTCATGTTGCGGCTCGCATTACATCTTTCTACAGTATCAGCACAGCAGCAGCAGTAGCAGTACAGTCTTGACATCTTGACATGGATATATAGGATTATTATGCTCACATACTCTCGCATACGTGTCTATTTTAGTTTGTATTGGATGATTTTCTTTATTATAGTTTGGAGACGTTTTATAAATCCCATGGTTACCACATACTTGACATGTACTTCATTAGTCTTATGTGCTTTTTGGCATGGAAAAGACATTAATATAGCGCTCTCTCTCTCTCTCTCTCTCTCTCTCTCTCTCTCTGTGACGGTGGCTGATGGGCGTTGGCTGTGGGCACTGGCTGGCGCTGATGGATCACACCCCTCCACCACCATCGCTCTCCCCTCTCCCTTCCACGTTGTCCCTTCTCCTCTCTTCGCTGCCCCTCACCCCCATCACTAACTCCATCGCTGTCCCCTCTCCTCTTTTCGCTGCCCTCTCACCTCCCTCACCATCTTCCTCACCTCCATCGCTGTCCCCTCCATAGCTAGATCTTTCCGCCTACAACCTGCCCACATCCATCCATCGCTGCCCATCTTTTTTCTTCTTTATTCTTTGCTGCCCACAGACTTACCCACAAATCCATTGCTGCCCACATTCCATCTTCTTCCGTTCTTTGCTGCCCACAGCCCACAGCTACCCACAGATCTGCCCACACTCATCATCTTTGCTGCCCTCATATCTACCCACAGACCCATTACTGCCCACATTGCATCCTCTTCCATTCTTCGCTGCCCACAGCTCTTTGTCCATCGCTGCCCACAGCATCTGCTGAAGCATGGCTGAGTGGCAATCAGTGAGTAGAAAGGGGAAAAAAACCCCTCCTCCTTCTTCCTTTGTCTTTTTAGACACCCCTACTGTGGCCCCAAACCCGTTTACCTTGACTAAACCTTCCTCCCCTTTGTCGCTACCCTCCACTCCTGCAGCCTCTAACCCCTCTTCCACGTCCCCTACCTCTTCTGCTCTTTCATCTTCCTCTCCCTCCTTCACCCCTTTCTCCTCCTCCAATTCCTCAAGACCATCTTCATCCCCTTCATCTACGTCTCTTTCTGATGCACTTTCATCTAGACTCCCTCGCTTCATTGAGTCCCTCCAACAAACCAATGAATCTATGCTTACCTTAATCAAGCAACAAGCATTCCAAATCTCCACTCTGGAGAATACGGTTATGGCCCTCCAGCGCAAAGTCGGCTTTCTTCAGGCTGATGTTACTTACCTCAAGAGCGAATTGGAGTCAGATGAAGAGGAAGAAGAAGTCAGCAATGCAGATTCAGAAGACCTGGCGAAGTAGCTTCAAGAGCGGGTTCTCTCCTTGGAGCAGCAGTTTCAGCAATCGAAATGATCTTGGGCTGATGTGCTCAAAGGATCCAAGCAGGTTGTTTCAGGGATTTCAAGGCCCTCAATGTCAGAATTAGAGGAGTTTCTTTGCGGGTAAGGACCTCGTGGCTGAAGCAAATGCTTTCATTCAATCCACCTTTGGTCTCAAAGAGGATGTCTTATCTGTAGCTTGGGTGAGTAAGTTCCAAAAACGACAGTGTTTCTGCGTTACAAGGATGCTTTGTTTGTCAAAAAGTTCTACGTAAAAGAGGCTACCTAGAAGGATGCAGAGGCATGGTGTACAGGCCTTCCCTCTTCACACTAGGCCAATCTCTCACGACTACAAACCACTATGCTAGCTCGGTTGATCCGTGCGAAGCCTTCGGTTCCACATAAGATTCTTTTGGCCGAGTTTGCAATTCCACCTATCCAGATCGAGGCAGCTCTTCAGCTCATTACCTATACATAGAGGATACATGCGTTACCAGAGACAGACAGACGAAACATACAGATTGCACTATCCTCCTCACAGCATCTCCATGGTCAGGGCTACAGATTATCATGGTTCTCTCAGGCATCCCACCTCCTACATGAGTCATTTGGTATCTCCATCACAGAGCTTCCCTCAGGCACCCACCAGTATATCAGACGATTCCTCTATCGCGCGTATCTAGAGCGGACTTGGCATAGCCAGCTAGGGGTTAAGCCAACTTTCTACCGAACACATTTCTTGGAGCTGGATGCATCTGGGACCCTAGTCATGCCACGCTAGTTGGAGTGGGGACTATCACATTGCCTCATTAGCTAGCTATTAAGACGGGGAAGTTCCATGGTATTCTCAGAGAGGAGCGGATTTTCCAGTTATGCTCTCTAGGTGAGGTGGAGTCTGAGGAGCACTTTAATCTTCAGATGCCCAGTATACTATGAGATCAGAGGGCGATATCATTGCCTATTTCGAGACATGCCTACCACTCTACGCTCTCTCATAGCCTATGAGGACCCACGATGTGTCGCTCTGTTGGTACGCGAGATGTTCATATTACGTAGAGATTTATACGGGACACCCCAGCATTCTACCTCACAGTCACAGCCACTGATTACTTCATTCTTCACTAGGCGGAGATCGTGTGATTTAGTGCCCGAGGATGATGATTCTGACGACGACGAGGATGATAGCAGCTCACATGCTCATTGAGATCAGGAAAGTGTACCCCCCACCATCACGCTACTACCAGGATCACCAGACATCCTACGCAAAGACGTACTATTACACATAGCATCATAGCCTTGACATCTTGACACCTACAGATGATTATTATACACACACTCTCTCGCATACGTGTCTATTTTAGTTTTAGTTTTAGTTTGTACTAGATGTTTTCTTTATTACAATTTTGGAGACGTTTTATACGCTCCCATGGTTACCACATACTTGACATGTACTTCATTAGTCTTATATGCCTTTTGGCATGCTCTCTCTCTCTCTCTCTCTCTCTCTCTCTCTCTCTCTCTCTCTCTCTCAACCACAACTACATAAAATAAGATTGTCCTTCAAAATAACTTAGATCTAATTTCACATATAGTTGCAAAGAAAGTCACAATACCTCATCATTTGGATAGAGAAATGTAGGTGGGCGTAGGTTATGATAATCTTTCAAACAAGAAATAGGTTTAAAACCTAGAAGTTGCAGTTGTACATTTGTCACATTCTTGACTTGAGCAACTTCATCAATTGTAAATATAATCTTCTTGCTGCACTCACCAAAGAACGTCTAAATGGATGTTTACAAAAAATGCTAATCTAGTTTGTGCTCCCACTTGGTAGTATTACATTGTAGTACAATAATATATAATCTAATAACTTCATTGGAATCAAAAAGAAAAGGAAAAAACATGGATAGGAACATTATCAAGTATAAAACATTCCTTTCTATATAGTGAAAACCTAGCTAAGATCAAAAATCACCTTGAAAACCTTTCCAAAACTTTCTAGCACTTACTTGTTATATTCTTGAAAACGTTTTAAACTTTCATTCATTATGGAACCCGTATCAGAACATATGAATGATCTCTCTATCTGCAAACCAAGAAAAACAATACTAGTGGATTGTGTAGAACGTTACATAAAATCCATTTTATAGGGACATGATATTACCAAAAGAGAATTTTCCTAACTTGCAATACGCCATCTTTCACTTGATCAAAGCAAGCCACTTATGTTATTCTTGAATATAATTTGCATGTCATCCTTGACTGCGAGCAAGCAATGCTCCTCAAACAACACTTTTCCCATTTTAAAAATATAACATCCAACTTGTTACTCTACCATCCAAGCTAACATTTGCACCTACCCTAGTCACAACAATTAGCCTAAGAGATTTGGAGGATCCAAGTACAATTTACCACTCAAATGGAACTCTTCATTTTGAGCTATGTTGCATGGTTAAAAATCCATACCTCTAGAGTTATAGATACTTAAATGAGATAAGATGCTTGTTAATTCATTATGCATCCTTTAAGTTTCACATATAATGAAAAAGAATATTTTCATAAAAACTAGGTCAAAACTCAAAATTCTATTTTTCTAGAATCATCCAACTTTAAATACTAGCTTGAAATATCCCAAGCTAAAGCTGAAATTTCTTTTCACCTTTTTAAGTTCATGTAAGTTGAGATATGGACTTAATATTTCCCTTTTTCACTCAAAGTGTTTTGACTAGTCTTATACACCCTCCACATTTTGCATGTTTTGAACCCCCCATATTTTGTTCTAAACATTTGGAATGAAATATGATCTGAATGTTTGAAATGTAAATGAAAGTTTGCCTTAAGTATACATAAGTTCTAGTTCAATAAAATTCAATCCATAGATGCACCGCGATTCTGAATCGCGATTCAGAAACGCGTTTCGGGATTTTCTTAGAATCGCGCAGAATCGTTTTTTTTTTTTTCAAATTTTTTTAGGCAATATGGGTATCAGATGAAAGCTCTGATTGAGAACATTATGACTATGTAGTTTGCCAACTGATTCGGGTGCGAAACACCAAAAAGTGTGCTTTCACTCAGGGAGTTGGAAGGCCAAATCATGAAGAGGCCTTACCGTCAGGGCCGGGGTCTACCGGCAGCCCCCAGACCCCGCCGTTGGGGGGCGTTGCCCCCCAAACCCCCCACTGGGGGGCTACCGCCCCCTGGACCCCCTGTTTCTCAGGGGGCTACCGCCCCACGAACCCCCTGTTTCCCGGGGGGCTACAGCCCCCTGAACCCCCTAGAGCTTCCTGCTATATAGACATTGTAGACAAAAATGCTACCGCCCCCCCGTAGATAAAAATGGCGTCCAAATGCGCGCCGAGAAGGGCCCAATATTTATGCCCCCAACTGTATGCACATTGCACTCACATCTCCAGTGAAACGATTGCAAAAGTGATCATCATCCATACAGTTGATAGCCCAAACTGTAGGATTAACATTTATTGAAAACCAGAGCAAATGACAACCAGATAGCTACTGAAAATAAGATCTGTTTGTGCCTCATCTACTGCACTTCTGAGAGGCAAAACGCTGGTTTGACCATTGATCCCCTAAAAAAATTTCAGCCATAAGCTATTTTTCCAAAAAAAAAAAAATTTTTTTTTTTTTTTTGCGATTCTGGGTTCAGAATCATGATTCGCGAATCGCGGACCCAGCGAATCGCGATTCGGTGCATCTATGATTCAATCTAATCGAACATGGGAGTCTTCCAACATTTTATCATAAGATAATTGGAACTATTGTTCCAAGCTCTCAACAATGTGATGCATTTATCTCAAGGACATGATGGTATTGTCATCATAATCATACTTGGTTGGTTCCCAATGTCACTCCAAGAAATGACAATAGCATGAACGGATGTGTATGGAAAGACTCGTAAGCTTTCATAGTCTAAGCACAAATTATTAGGCATATAAGTGCAAATCTAAAATGAGAGTTGTATGTGCTGAAAGAAATATGAACATTTGCAAAGGCTCGTTTTGAAATGCTGAGCCTACCTAAATAGCAATTTATTGATCCTACAATTAATTGGTGGTAGACATCAATATATACGTATGATAAACATTTGCAAAGGTTCGTTTTGAAATGCTGAGCCTAGCTGAATAGCAATTTATTAGCCCTACACTTAATTGGTGACAGACATCAAAATGTACTTATAATACCTTGAATGCAATTTTATCCTGGTGTGAACCAACAAAAGTGAATTTTCAAGTTTCAACTATATTTTCAACACCATAAGCACAATTTTTCACTGATTTTTTTAAAGATGGGTCACACTTGGCATTCCCAAGAAGTCTGTCAAACAACTATTGAAATCAATGAGATGCTGATGCTCTGTTTAGAGCACATTGTGACAAAGAAGATAAGGTTGTTGTTCCATTGCAAATTTTGACAACAACCCCTCTTCACATATGCATTCTATAGGAGTTTTCGAGAGATTTCCACTCCAAAGTCCTACATATATTTTTACTGCGGTAAATTTCAGCCCCATCAAACAATAAGTAGGGACTTTTAATCTTTTTCCAAACCAAAAGCTACAGCTTGGGTCTGTATTGAATTGACCAAGAGACCTTTGCATCAAGCTCTTAGAGCAAGAATATGTTTTTCAAGTTCTTCAACTGTGTGGGCCAAACAAACGTACCGTAAAGTAAACATTTCCCTACTTTTTGACTTGACAATGCTACTTTCCAAAAGACTCAACTCATAATTTTCACACTGTTCCAAAGGTACAAATTTCTATAACTTGGAGCCTTTCACAATAAGCTTCTTTAATATGTGCTTGAAAAAGTGGAAAGGCATATGGAAAAAGTTTGAACAGCAATATCAAGTTGCACAATTTATATATGAGCACAAATAACTTCACTGATATAGTTAGAATCTCAAGGAAGAGTTGTTGAAGGGGCTAGACAATTTTGTTTGAGACATGCAGTGTGATTCAAATGTGCAGAATTGAACAATAAGTACTAATTAACATAGTTTTAAAAGGAGACAATTGAGCCTTTATTTGTGAATTCAAGAGGGAGCAACTGAACTTTGTACTATTACAAATGGCCAATTCATGCTACTAATTGAGATTGATCAAGGTTAATTCTAAAAAACCCTAGCCTCCTAAATAATAGCAAATCCATGACTAGTGTCATTGTTGAGCTCACCCTCATATGTGTAACAAAGATGTGTGAAACGGCCACTACTAGGCACGCCCTCGTGTTACAAGTGATAGGTCACTAGCCATATATAGCATAAGCACCCACCAAAGCATGGAAGTACCGCTCCCAGAGTCCCTCTCAAATAAGGATTCTCATGAAACCAACCAGGATGAATTTGCTCTCAAGAACCTCGATAATCATTGAGTACCACTCAAAAGTCCACCATAGTAAAAGGAAAACTTTTCTGCTTCAAAACCTCATCTACACTACCTAAAAAAACATATTATTGAATATGAACCTCTTAGCAGCGTAGACCTTTAGCAAGTTACAGCTGATCCAACAAACCATAGACCTCAGAAAGTTATACAAACAAGCCATGCAATAACTACAAGCCAAATCAAAGAGGTAAGTCGTCAAAAAGCACTATTTAGTAACACAGTGGCAGTCATATAGTGGTAAGTAAGGAACTGAGCTCTGATTAAAAGAGGAAAATAAGGAGATAAAGCAAAAAATGAAAGAAATACAAAGAGGCCAATGTCTTTTTGTGAGATGGAGCTTCTTCGAACATAAAAACCATAGCTAAATGATGACAAATAGCTCAATTTCATTGCAATCTCAAGAAAAACCTCAAATGGAGGGTCCATGAGGACATTGTGCATTTTTTACTTGGAAACAGTGTCTAGAAGATTTGTGTCCTCTAATTTGACAAGATGCCTTCCTTAGAGGTGTTCCTATTCTTGGAAAAAAAGCGAATGATACCTCGGCCCCAAACAAATGGCCTTTTATATGCTCCCATGCATTCTCAAGTTTTCATTATACATGAATGTGTTCATGCTTCCGTCCTATTTTCTCAAGGACGTGATTTCAAACTGGAAAGCATACTCTTGCATTGTGAAAATCTTATATTCTTGAAACAAATATTATTAGATTGAACCACAAAATTAGTCAAAGATATGGCATCTAATCTACCATGCTAAAAATCTACTTACCAAATGCTTTTCAGAGAGCTAAATTTTCGATATATATGAACGTCTAGAAAGTTGTCAAGCATAATTGGTTACGATGACAACTTAAAAGCTTATATAAAAGTGATTGATAAGGCTCGTTAGAGCTATAGATAGCCTCTAATCAATTTTTAAAGTATCTTGAAAGACTAGATGTTTACCTTCAATGGAGTATTTGTACTAGAATCCAGCCATTCACCTGAACCTGAAAACAAAACAAATTAAAATTGAGAAGTTCCCAATCAAATGTCCCTATAGAAAATATTAACAAGGTTGCCCATTGCAAAACAAAACACATTTTAGAATGGCATTCCGAAGGCATTCAACTTCAAAACATGACCTAAAAAAATTGCGAATGCACCTTTTTTCAAAAGAAATTTGGAAAATTTATTAAAATTAGTGAAAAATAAGGAATGCTTTGAGGTCTCGGAACATCTCTTGGTCATAGCGGTAAACGTTGCCTTTGATCACGATGTCTGTCATGCAATGGGATATTAAACTCATCCTCCAATAGTGTCTCACTCTAGTATCTACTCTGGAACAGCTCCTCGAGAAAAAAGAGGTAATCTGGGGCTGGGAGTCTACATCTCCATACTGGTCCTTCTAGCATGTATGTCAACGTAGAAGAAACATCTCAAGTAACATCAGAGCAACACAACGTGGGTCCACATAGGAAATAAGAGAGCGTAGTGTGACTGGGGGATCACGAAAGAGCCCATGATAACGACCTCTGATATCATAATATAGAGGGCACCTGAAAATAAGATGCTCCTCAAACTCCACCTCATCTAATGTACATAACTGACAAATCCTACGCTCACGTGGAATGCTCTGAAAATGTCCTGTCTCCACATATAGCTAGTGTGAGGAGACCCATAATTGTCCCAATGTGAAAAGTAAGCAATGTGAGAGACCATTATCCAGACACCGAGGTAATACCGGTACACCAATAATAGCCAACTCGAGGAAATGGGAACGGTAGAAATCTAGCTTAGTCCCAAGAGGACCCTGCCATGTTCGTTGTAGATAGCACGATAAATAAACCTCAAATGTACTTATGAGATCCCTTGGGTAGCTCTGAGATAGTCATGCCATATGTGCGTAATAAATGAGAAGCTTGGGAACACCACAAAAATTGGTGGCCTTAGAATAGCCTCAACTTGGAGAGGTATGACTGCAAACTCCGCCTAGATAATCTAATGTGGAACTGAAGGCTTAGCTCGGATCATGCATGAGAGCGTAGTAGTCTGCAAACGAGAAATATTGGCCCACCCTGACTCACAAAGCCTTGTACACCAGACCTTTGTAGATACATAATGGTAGGTGAGACCAGTGTCAAATAACCTGCTCTTCCTGAGGGCATCCCGAATATACTTCCGAAAATAGAAACGCTCAAGACAAACCAAAGACGCATGACCCTTCCTCACCCTAGTTGTTGCAGCCTGTCTCATGCTAAAAATAGGACCTGAGAGAGAGAGAGAGAGAGAGAGAGAGAGAGAGAGAGAGAGAGAGAGAGAGAGAGACTAGTAACTAAACACAAACCTTCTTGAATGAATGATGATCGTGGGCAACTGCTCGTTACATGAAGAATGAAGAGGCATGAGACATGAGCCGTCTCTTCATACACAGGGAATGCATCACAATGTTTAGTGAGAAGCAAATGACATATTTGTCATCTAACCTAAAGCTCTTAAACCACCTATACCCAAGCTTCAATATCCCATTTGGCAAGAATTGAGGTTTTTATAATTGTTTGAATCTCTCACCGTGATGAAAGTTTTACAAAATCAAAGTCGAGTTAAACTTACTCAATGGCCCACTTAGGGGCTATCAAGTTAGTTAAGAGCCCTAAAGTTACAAAATAATTTGCTAATGCTCATTTAAAACAAGACTTCAATTTGAGATGCATCTCAACTTTACAATGTTACTTTGAGCCTTAGAAGCCCGTTCCGACCAAAATGGGTCGGAATGTTCCGTTCCGTACATTCCGGAAGGTACTGGGTCGGAACGTTTTTTGAAAGAAGAAAAAAACCAGATCAAACTGCCACCTGCTGGACGTGATCTTCAGAACTAGCGATCTTCCTTCTTGATAATATATTGAGGTACACTTTATAATGCATTGAGGGACGCTACAGATCAGAAATCGATTTGAAGCTATCGATTTGAAATTGAGGGCTTCTAAGTACAAAACTATCAAATCGAATTCTAATCTGTAAGCATTTCTTTGTTTTGGACAATCCTGTGTTAATCGGTCGTTTGAATTTTGAGGCCCGGCCCAGGATTTTCTGTATAATCCAAATGCAATCGAACCAATGCATCAGCCCTAATCCGCTAGATATTTGAAACGGGTTTGTTCCTTAATCTGATTATCTGATTACTACGTTTTTCTGCAGAATCCCAGCAAAATTCGTATATTGACACCCGCCTCGATGCTCAGTCTTAAACTGCGATGACACACACTGATTGCCCGTATTTAGTTGCCCGTTGTCTATCAACTCTCAGGATATGGTAAAAAAACGTATTTTTTTATTTTTTTTTGGGAGTCCCGTTCCAAAACGGAACACGTTCCGGAACGGGCAACTAAGCTTTGAGCTTTGAAAAATAGATGCATTACAACTACTAGTATTTTTATGGCATAATTCCTAATGGTTATTTCTTTAACATGACAGTCAAAAAAATTCTGATTTCTACCCACTTACAAGTCGGAAAAAAGTTCAAATGTTTGGTCAAAACTATGTCTTTAGCACGTTTTTGCTGTAATATGTTGAGTGCTAGTGATTGAGCTTCTTATAGTTTAACGCAACTAAAAAAGCTATTTCCTGATCGCATATATTTGATAACATCAGTATTCAACAATGGAAACCTTATATGATATATGTATGATGTCAATATTTTTGCATCCTACATTTAGATTCAACTTCGCACGAAACCCTCTTTGGTCCTTTGGCATATGGAAAAATGCTAGTACCTCATCCCCAAATTGGAAGGCTGCAATTTTTACACAAGAAGGAACAATTACTCCATTCCCCATAAAAAACACACATCATCAGATTATAGTAAGGAAATACCTTCAAGGATTCTCCATGAATGTGATACTTTTAAATTTTCTTCAAAAAACTCTTGCTGAAACAAGATAATTAATAACAGAATTTGATGCTGAGCTCCAAAACCTTCAAAAAAATTTGCTTCTATGGCCTAAAATTTTATCATAGAAAAAGCTCAATGGTTAGTAGCATTGTTGTCTAGATGACCATCTACATGGCTTAGCCTATTAAGAATCAACAACGAAGGCAAACGCTCATGCCAAATATTGATCATTCACTTGAAGCTTTTGCCTGATAAATGTAAGCATTCAAACATTGATGAGTCTTTGAAAAGTGCAACGAAGTTGTTTTCATCCTTCAACTTTCACTTATGAGATCAACTGCTTTTCAAAGTGGAAAAATAAGGGAAGCATTATGCGTAAAAATATGCAATGGCTATGCAATAAGTTATTGGAGTAGTCTAGGAGTTGTAATGAAGAAATTAGGTATGATCTCAACACTAAGAAAGAGATTATACTACATAATGTTTTATGATATGCAATCTTAAGAATGCAAAGATCTGGGTAACGATTGTATCATGTGCTTCATTTTCTCAAAGCTACATCACAAATATTATAGCCACTGTCAGAAAACATTGCATAGTTCAACAAGAGGGTACAGAAATGAATCAAGAAGAGGTTCAGACCAGGTCTTGCTGGTCGCACCATGGCAAAGGTTTTAAGACCAATGCTTTGACCAGTAGGGAGAGTCAACATGATTTTCCGAATAGTACGCTTTTTCATGATCTTTTTCCTCATTTGTTGCACAAGGTCATTGAATCTGCAGTGTACCAGATTCATGTCTTATAACACATTCATATCCCATAAAAGTTTGTCAGACAGTACCAGAGTCTATCGTAGTCTGTACGGCTAACTCAACAGTCCCGTACAGAGGGCTTTCAGGACCTGCATAGCATTAATTACTGCTGTTTTCATTAATAATAATTATTTAGGCTGTTTTTCAGTGCTGTTGATATTTTCTATCATCACAAGTACTTGAAAATAGTACAGGAAGGATAGTCCTCGCAGGGTACAATACTATTTATAGGAATTAGTACCTACTAAGATTGCCCATTGCTCATTTAAAACAAAAAATTTGGCAGAAATTCGAGAAACATTAAGCAGCTGTAATGCATTATATAAGTTTTCGCTAAAAATAAAGCTGCAGTACGATTATTTTTTGGGGGAGCAATAATGGCAAAAATATTCAGCTACAATAGATTCATATAATCTGTTGCAACTTAATGATAGTGTTGAATAAAGAGACGTATGCGAGATGGATGATACAGTGACTTGTACACTGAGCCTGTTAAGGTCCTAAGCACTTGCAAATTGCTAACCCATAATTACACAAACGTTTAGCAAACCTATTCACCATGCGCAATTTTTGAGCAGCCAATGAAATTTGTGAACTACTTTTCAAATATCAAAAAGTATTTGCCAAAAAAAGCAAAAAAGATTCAAGTCTAGAATCAATTCAATCAATTCTAATGGGGTTAATGGAGATTTGTTGCTACTGTGCAATGGAAAACGTCGAGATGTTGAAGACATACAAGCAAACTTCTCAAGATGGGCAAGAAAGTGATAGCTCCATAAATTGCAACTTGTTTAATCAATCCTTGAAAAAATCCTTTCCCATCACATGGTCATGAGGCATAATAGTTTCTTCTTTCTTATATGCAGACCATAGTTGCACCCCCTTCCAGAAACGTGTTCAGAAACACGGTCAGAAATGTGTTCAGAAAAGTTTTTTTTTTTTTTTGGGTTTTGTTGGATTTTTTTTGGCAATATGGGTATTAGATCAAAGCTCTGATCAAGGGCATTGCATTTATGTAGGTTACCAGGTGTT
Organism: Diphasiastrum complanatum; assembly: GCA_029204225.1. NCBI lineage: Eukaryota > Viridiplantae > Streptophyta > Lycopodiopsida > Lycopodiales > Lycopodiaceae > Diphasiastrum > Diphasiastrum complanatum. The sequence goes on from CM055093.1 coordinate 57,803,820, forward strand.
TTGATTACAGTTGGGTCCAGTTAATCCCTATTTAGGTCTAAATTAGGGCAATTTTAGGGCAATATATATATATAATAATAAGTTTTTTTTCTGAACGATTCTGCTCCCAGAATTGCGTTTCTGGGAACGTTTTTGCCCAGAAACCCGTTCCTGGGCAACTATGATGCAGACAAAGCCAATCCTACCAATACTGCACCATCATGATAACCACACACTTGCAAAGTGTTGGAACATCAACATGGAAAAGAAACTTTTAGCTGGCTAGAACTAAACAGCTTGAGACTAAAGGAACAAGCAGTTTTAAAAAAAAAACAAAAAAGGTGGGTCATCTAGTTGAGAGGAATCACTGAAGAAATTTGAAACTTATATTGTTGCTTCATAGACTTTTCCAAAGCCTTAGATACACTACCTAGAAAAGAGTTTGGGACGCATGGAAAAGATTGGAGTTCCAAATGAACATCAAAGACTGATTGGATAACATAAAAATGTGGTGGCAAGACTAATGACGGCGAAAGGGCTCATAGATAAACTCCAAGAATATTTGTTTGATTGATGACAAATTCTCACACAAATGGGAGGAAGTTGGCATCAATATTATAATTCACTTAGTCACACATGCCTACTCAAAACAAATCCTCTAACTATTGGAAAAATATTCAAAACTAAAAAACTTCAGTTCCGCTTGATATGACACTTGTAGGCTTGCACCAAAAGTAAACTAAACTTAGGAAAATTGATACCCAAATATTCAAGGTGCGTTATCTAGCAGGACAATTATGGGCTGAATATGCATAAAAACCTTATGCTGAAAATCGAAATAGCAAATAACTTTGAATCATGCATTGTTAACATGGATTGGTTCATTTAATTGGTTAGTACAGTCATTGAAACCTTTTATTACTTCAAAAAATGCTACCACCCCATTTGACTCTATCCATACACCAAACCAGTGGTGTCACAATGGAAATTTCATTTATACATGACTTTATTGCATCGGAAGAAAAAAAAAATTTATGAAGTTCAAAACTGTCAAATCAGTAGATAAATTTTTCCAACATTCTCCATTCTAGATAAGGATGAAAAGACAAATAATCATGCAAACAAACCTATATCAATAAGTACACAAATTGATGATTTGCAATGCTTACCTTTGTTTTGATCTAATCATAAATTGTGATGTATCCTCGTCATCGAGTTGGACAATATCCTAAAACAACGTTAATAGATAATCTTAGCTTGTATCTCCATAGAAAAAACTCTATCCGTACAAATCAACTCAATCGATTTATGAACTTTATATTGCAAGACAACATCCCTCAAGCTTAAAGTAGAGTGAGGTGAAGAACCATGTACTTTCATATAATATGCTTCACATAACACAGAGCCTCATTGAAACTAACAAAAAGGTAGTGAAATAGGTAAGGGTCAAGCAAACATGTAGATCAAAGTCACACCTAAAGCTAAAATAATAAACAACAATCTTACCACAAATACATAAAATTTCCTGATTGACAAGAGAGAAGACTCTAATGAGTTAGTAGCTAATCACTCATGAGGACATATGATAAGATGCAAAAGGAAACACTGCTATAATTTGAAACAAACTAAATGGATAACTCGACCAAATGATGGTATTTTGAAAGCAAAATCACTTCAATAACTATCTATCATCATGTGTTGCAACTCCCACGCTTCACTCACAAAACGAACGACAATCTAGAATACTTTGGCTATAGCTCATGACAATTATGAGGTAACTGCCTAAGAGCAATTAGAGTGCAGTGAATTGAAGATGTGGATGAAATCAGAAAAAGTAATACATGCACAATTGAAAAATGGCTAACCTTAAGGAAAAAAGAGATTCTCCTTAGTAAAAGCTGTAGCCATCACAAGGTTACTTACACTAAGGTAACTTGAAGCTCGCACTAAAACATTAAAGAAAAAGAAAATCCTTCCATTTCATGATTTGGTTCTTATCCTCCCCCTCCCTTCCTTTTTCGTGCTATTGTGAACCAGAGTTGCATGATGTTTGTACATAAGCAAATAGAAATTCATTTTGTATGTGTAAGGAGCATCACCAGCAAATTGAGAGCATTCCAAAATAAAATGCTGTCTGCAAGGGATGAAGCAGGAAGTAAAGTATGGGAGGGAACCAGGAGGATGAAAAGAGGCAGGAAACCAGGAGGATGAAGCAAGATGAGGAAGGCAGTGAGGAGACATAGTGAAGGTGGCTGTGAGACAAGTAAGAAAGAGGGCGAGATGCATCTAGGAAAACCCTGAAAGGTAAGATAGAAAGAGGTTCTCTTTTATCAACCTTTGTTATGTATTAATACTCCGTGTACCAGCATACAGGAAGCAAAGTTCTGTATATCAAGCTCTCAGAAAGTTGTTCCAAACTTAGCTTATAAACTCGGAAAATTGTATGAGGAAAACAAAACATGAACCATAATTGGGGCACCCGGTAGCATTTCCATAAAGATTAGTCCCTGTTATACACTGAAAATCATCTTCACTCGCATATACTGCATATTCTAGAGCAGTAGGAAGGTCATATAGTTATGGATGGTCTCATAACTTGTCTCCATGCAATCTAGTACCTGACACATGATAAGTCTTGACAAAAGCATTCAAAGATGATACTTGTAGTGAATCCCAAACAAAGGCATTCATTAGCAAATCAATTCATTTGGGTTTGTGCTAACAATATCATAAACTCTGTAATCTAGTCTAGGGCTACAATTGCATTTGTGAGATGTACTATAAATTCCTCAATAAATTCTCAGTAACCGCAAAACTAGTAAGAATGCCATACTTTGTAAAAGATATTCACATTAAACTCCTCTCCAGGCCTGCTCAAAGCATAAAGCTCAATCGAGATACCAAGGTCATTTGCATCCTACATCATTCATAGCAAAACTGGTCATCAGTGCAAGCTCAATGGACAGTGTTCAAAACTTTGTCCCATCCAAATCAGAGCAAAGACACATGAATTGAAGTAACCAAATATACGTGACCATACACACAAGCTTTTGTGAGCACGAGAACTGCTCTACTTTTAACAGAACAAGCTAATTTTACTAGATAGACTGACATAAGTTTGATCTTTAAGTCGATATTATTGCCTTACCTTAGCACGCTGGATAGTCGTCCTCTTCAGATCGGCCTTCAATGAAGGATCAACATCCTCAAATGGATCATCATTGTTGGTAAATATAAAAATCCGTTTTCCATGGTTCTTTGCCGCACTAAGAGAGAAAAATATGTATGTTATTTCATTAAACGTTACAAGCTTGCATCTAAATGATACAAAGAAGTAAATACAGCAAATGCATGAAGCACTTCAGCAGGCCAAAAACCAAATGGAGGATGAACCCTTATGCTTCGATTTGCCAAATCATCTGAACTTTTCAAAAGAGAAAATGTTAAAGATAACTTGGGTTTTGGTTTACGTTTTGCTGAACATTCCTTGTGACACCCAAATTGCATTGTATAGGGAACTTTCCCTTGATCCAGATTTGACACCTCTTTGACTTCCAATTTCATTGCCAAATCGATCTGAAAATGACACCTGAAAACATGTCAATATTTGTTGTATACTTGATGATTGAGAAGTGCAAAAAAATAAATCAAAGATGAAAATGTTCTTGATTTGCATAGCACATTCATTTCAGAATATGAGGAAAAGCAGAAATGTCTCCTCTGGAAGAAAAATTACCTTTCATAGAACTAACTTCCTTTATAAATCCCGCTGATAGTTCCTCAATGTCCCTTAGTATATAGACACTATCAGACTCCAAAGGATTTTTCTTTTCTCTCTGTCTCCCACAAACAATAAGAATTCTATAAACACAGAAACGTTACTAACACTTGTAACAAGCATAAAACACAAACCGACCTAAGTAATCTAAACTTGAAATTGATGCAACCTTTTGTGGCAGTGAATGAAGGTAGCTGCCAAGTGGTATACATTTTGTGATACAAGCTGGATACAATAAACGTAAACTGATCTTAGGCATTTTGAAGCACCAAGTGAGGGTACTGCCATCTGGTGTACATTCTTTGATACAAGCTGGATACAGTTTGTATTCTTATTGTCCAATCAAAATAAGTTTCAGCAAGCTTCAGTTCATTTATATCTATAAATTAGAATATATCCAATTTTTCACAAATTTAAGATCATATACCATGAAAGCTTTCATTGTTCAGTGTTCCACTAGTAAGCAGCTACCTAAAGCTTTCGGAGAACATTGCTCAAACGTCACAATTAATCTCATCTTACTCTAGTTATTGTAGATCAAATGCAAGAGTCTTATTTTTTTTTTATATGAACTTAGGTAGAGCTGCAAGCACTACCAAAGACTAATGAACAAGCATAGCAAAAGTTTCACAGGACTAAACTTATTATTTAAAAAACTTAATACTCTTTGATCAATCACCGTGAAACTAAGTATAAAGATATTTCAATACATTTGAACATCATAAACCCCAGTATGGAAAGATTACATACAAGAAATGTATTTCTAAATAATTTAAGGGTTTAGGAGATTGATCTGTTTATAAGCAACCATAAAGTGATGTAAAAACGCCCACCGAGTTGTAGAAGCAAATTCCAACTTTATCAGAATCCCTAGATATAATGCGTGCTTTCAAATCTTCAATAATGCTCTCGATCACGACATCGAAATAAGATTTACCAGCATCCTGTAATAAATAGATGATGTACCATCAGATTTTCACCATAAAACTAAAACTTGCCAATCAAGTCTCATCTGTGCTGTATGTTTAATCTTTTTGTCCCTTAGACAAGCTAGGTATCTAACACTCGCAGGCAAAAACATACACGTAGATGCTCTCTCTCTCCCGACCTCGCCAAACTCGACAGAAGAATTGACTATTAAGCATCTTTGTCATTTGAATATTTTATTGATATGTAAGGACATGAATTTAAGCATGACCACATCAGTCGAATATTATATCCAGAATTTAAAGTAGCAAGAGATTTATCTAAATGGTAATATGATACACTTACACCCTCAGTGAATTTTATATGCAGTTATGTACCTATATGCTCTTGGCAAATCTTCTACTTTTTCTTCTTCTTATCTCTCGAGTCTCTCTATGGAAAAATCTATGAAAATACTGAAGAATCCAAAGCACATTGTTTGCATCAAAATTCAAATAATTGCAAGCATCAATCTGCAACAATGATGGACAAAATGGACAGGTTTTACGGAGAATTCAGATCTATGTTTGTGGACATTCAAAACAATTGAATCAGCTTTAATCAGAAGTGTATAAATGCAAAGGAAGAAACCTCAACTTGGTTAAATAAGGTGAGAAGCTCTGTGCTTGATATCGACTATATGGACAAACTTTTATACATAGACATTATATCTAGGATAATACCGATATCTCAATATTTCACAGTCCCGTTTGAATCAGCCAATTCAAACACTTTGAATCAGTCTATGGTAGTTCGAATCTTCAAACCAGTTCAGAGTTTTTTGTTTGTTAGTTTTGCTGCTGGCCTTCTGTTATAGCAGAATTAGGTGCTAATTTAATGTAATGAGGCAATAGGGTGTAATAACAACTTCATCTATATTAGATAATCATATCTACCATCCTATCTCTTTATTCTTGGGTCCTAAACAGTGAAGTCCCAACTTTGGAAACCTCAGTCTTCATGAGTCAGTCCTTAGCACTTATTAGTACAGGACTTACTACTACCTAGTAACTAGTAACTACTTAGCAACTTAAATATGAACAGGTACAACTTAGCAATTTGTATTTAATACCACCTAGTAACTAGTAATCACTCGGCAATTTAGGTCTAACAAGTTATAACTTACAATCTCTAAGTTATACCTTAATAGCATACATGCGTCAAGTTCAAAGGCATATAAGACTAGTCAAAGTAGATGTCAAGTATGTGGTAACCGTAGGAGCGTATGAAACGTCTCCAAGTTTCTAACAGAAATACAAATCTAATTGTTATGAACTGAACTGAAAACTGAAACTGAAGGATGCTGATATATGAAACATATGGGAGCATATATAATGCTAACTGTCATGAATATGGTATGACACTATCACCCAATCCTGTCCCGTTGATGCTAAAAAAGGATGTAATACGGGCTGCAGCATGAGGAACTGTTGGTGGTCGATGACATCGTCTAGGGAGATGTGGCCTCCTCATGATAGGTCGGGTAGCTCGTGCAGCGACATGAGTATGAGTGTGACACTGTCTCTGATCTCTGTGGCCATGTAAGTCGTCATCAGCCTCATCCTCATCAGATACTAAGTCTCGTCCTCGTCTCCTGGAGAAGAAAGAGGTGATCTGCTGCTGAGAAATATGACTCCGCTGGGCTGTCTGACATAGGTCCTGTCGTAGAATAAACACCTCTCGTAACATGAGTGCGACGCATCTGGAGTCCTCGTAGGCTAGGAGGGATCGTAGTGTGACAGGTGTGTCACGAAACAGACAGTGATATCTCCCTCTGATCTCGTAACAGGGCACCTAAAGATAAAGTGTTCCTCCGACTCCACCTCATCCAGAGAACAAAACTGACAAATCCGCTCCTCTCGGGGTACCCTGGAATCTCCCAGTCTCAATAGCCGACTGATGTGATGATACGCGGAGCTGTCCCAATGTAAATCTGAGGCTGTGTGATAATCCCAAGTCCAAATAGTGTGGCAAAACTGGGAACCCTGCTATGTCAAGCTCAATGAAATGAGTCCAGTAATAGGCGGGTTTAACCCCAAGCTGTCGCCTCCAAGTACGGTCGAGATACGCTCTATATAAGAAGCGCCTGACATACTGGTGGGTACCCGAAGGGAGCTCTGAGATGGATACGCCAAATGAATCAAGGAGGAAATGGGACGCCTGTGAGAACCAAGACAGTCGATAGCCCTGGTTTCCTGAAGTCCACAAAACAACAGTAAACCTTTTCTTTCTTGTGCTTAGCTTCCTCAATCAAGGCTCAAAGTGTCAGTGGTAGAGTAATGAGCTCAGAAACCTGCCTGTCCCAATGCATGTAATCTCCTGGATTCCGCCTCTGAACTTAATGCAGACTGGAGTATGGTGCCATAAAGCTTAGTGAGGACGTGCCCGATCATGATAGTGTGGTAGTTACCAGGAGTCATGGGATCACCATTTTTATGGATAGGATGGATGATGTTGGTGCACCAGGATGAAGGGAAGCCAGAGACAACGGCGGAATTGAGGAGAGTGGCTAAGGTGGGAGCAAGGAGGTCGGAAGCATGGATTAGGAGTTCAGATTCGAGGTCTTCAATGTCTCTTGATTTTTTGGTTTTCATTCTCTTGATGGCCGCAAGTACCATGGTAGCGTAGTTGGTCCATATGCGAAGGTCTTCCAAGAGGGGTGGTGGAGCACGAGGGATAAACTCACGCCAAAAGGCGCCTGAAGAGGAACTGAAGAGAAGGTCAACAAGACGTTTTCCCTCGGAGTCATCAAAAGCACGTTTTTTCCGGCGGAGTGTGCGATGGAGAGAGCGTCGAGCAGAGCGAAGGAGGTGAGGTCCATGAATGCGGGCATGGGTGACAAGATGATGTAGAGAGCGACACTCGGTATCATACCATGGGGGGTGTGGAGGACGTAATGATGAGGGACGCGTGTGTTTGCCTTTATGTGCCTTAGATGGAAAGGCTAAGGAAGCAGCGGTATGAAGAGAGGTGCTAAGGAAATCTGCTTGAGTCTCGATTGTACTATCATGCGGAAAGGAATGAAGTAGGGAGGTAAGAAATTCCTGGTAGACGGGTGCATATAGAGAGCTGAATGTATACCTGGGTGCACGGGCAAGCAGGGGATGTGAGGATAACTGGGGAGGTGGGAGGCGACCAATAGCGAAGGAGAGATAGGAGTGATCAGAGAGAGTGGTGGGGGGGATGTGAAAATCAGAGATGAGAGGTATGGAGGATGGCGATCCCATGAGGTAGTCTACAACACTATGTCCGCCACTGTGAGGATGATAGGTATAACTGCCGAAATCTGGCCAGCAAGTTAGGCCATTGTAAATGGCTAACTCATGTGCCTCTCCAAACTGCAACAAATGCTCACCGTAGGGGGTAATAGGTCCCAAGCTGTCCTCTGAAATCCTGGTAACTCCCATCTCGTCGCTATCGAGGGCATGAATGCGGAGCTGGTCGGTGATGTCATAAAACTCTGACTGTCATGAGGAGGTTCGGGCATTAAAATCCCCAGTGAGGAGAATATGCCCTCGCTCTGCGAATCTGATAATATCGGGTGACAAATCAAGGTATGGTGAACCTTTCCCTCTGCAAAAGATGAAGACTCTGGAGGAAAGTAACATGCTGCCACAACGAGGTCCCTGTCCAAACCAATGTCCTGTCCAACAATACGAATCCAGATATAACGTGCATGCTCGTCGTGTATGATGAACTCGATACTCGGATGAAGAGATTCTCTGTATAGGCATGCCACCCCTCCGGATCCACGGCCACTAGCATGCGGTATCTAGTCCATCTGTCCTGTGTCCGAGAGTGGTGTCGAGAAAGAGTTTGGCTTCAGCCAAGGCATCCTGTGTGTCTAGAATCCCGCGAACTCTAATGTTGACCGAAGAGATAGGAGCGCTTGGTTTAGTGCCCTTTTTCAAAACGGATGCCCAAGAAAGTGCCTCTTCCTACTGTTTCTCAAGCTTGGTTTCTAGCTCCCGTAACATATTGGTGGTGGACTCTGAGACTGCAACTTGTTTGGTCCCAATGGATTGTTCAAGCAATGCAACTCTGGACTGCAACATATTCTTTTCGTTGATCAGAGAGGTAACCGTTCCTTTCAGATGTGAGATTTCTTGCCGCAAAGTCTGGAAATCTGCCTTGATTTGGTCGATCTGCCAAGAGGAAAAAAGTTCCGTTGATCTAGAGGGCGTGTATGGGATACTTGTTGTAGATGGTGGTGCCGTGAGGAAAGAAGAGATAGCATTAGTCTGCTTGAAGAGGATGGGCTCAGAAAACGAGAGAGAGACAGAAACAGGATGGAGCGTAGGAGCAGGATGAGCAGGCAGGGTCGAGATCGGTGGGCGGACAGGTTCCACATCGGCAGCTGTCACGAAGGCAGGTACATCCAGAGGGGGCGCCACAACAGCAGGCTGGAGTAGGGCAGCGATGGAGGTTGCGATGGGAAGGGCAGCACTGGAGTCAGAGGAAGCGATGGAGTCTCCAAGGGCAGCGATGGAGTCTTCAAGGGTAGCGATGGATTCTAGGACAGCGATGGAGGCTGGAGCAGCGATGGAGGAAGGTGAGGTGGCATCAGCACTGGAGGCTGGGGCAGCGATGGGAGGGGGTGAGGTGGCAGCAGGGGAGCGGGTAGCCCTGCGGGCAAGGCTGGCGCGAGGAGGAGGAGCCATCGCGAGAGAGAGAGAGACAAAGAGAGAGGGAGCGGGGGCATGGGACCTCCAAGTCCCCCACCCCATGTACATGCATGGCATGTATAGGTGTCAACCATATGAGTCAACTACTTGGCCAAGTGGGTCACTTGCACTAACTTAGTTAATTTACAATTTACAATTTGGGGGGGGGGGGGGGGGGTTATTTAATAAATAACATGCCACATGAGTAATGTACAACTTACGATAAATTGGTGCTAAGACAAAGGGGCAAAATAGGCATTACACTTCAACAAATGTTCTGAACTTCTCAAACTTATCTTTAGTAAGTGGTTTAGTAAAGATATCAGCAATCTGATTGTTGGTGTCACAATGTGTCACCTCAGTCTCACCATTGCCCACTTTCGCTCGTATAAAGTGTTGGTCCACCTCTATATGTCTTGTCCGTGCATGGTAGACTAGATTTCTTGCAACCTGAATGCAACTTTAGTTATCACAATGGAACAATGTCGGTCCTACTTGAGCAACCTGCATATCATCAAGTAGGCATCGTAGCCAAATAGCTTCACATGCAGTCCTCGTAGTCGCCTTGTACTTCGATAGATGATAAAGCAATAGTGGGCTGCTTCTTGCTACACCAAGATATAAGCTAAAGCAATAGCTCGTCGTTCATCTCTGATCGCCTTTATCACCAACCCTCCAGGTGAAGGTCACCATCATCTAAATATCCAATCCCATAGGTCATTGTCCCTCTCACATAACATAGGATCGGCTTGGCTGCCTTCCAATGTGATTCACTAAGTTTACTCATGAATTGACTTGCAATCCCAACGGCATAAGCAATATTTGGCCTGGTGGTAGTAAGGTAAATAAGGCTTCCCACTCATTGATGGTAGAGAGTCTCATTTGCAAATGAAGGACCATCATCCTTTGATGGCTTGTTGCTTGCATCCATGGGTGTGCTAATTGGCTTGCTTTCTTGCATATTAAATTCATTCAATATTCTCTATGCATACTTTGCATGAGATATAAAAAGACAACACTTCCCTTTCCAAACCTCATCTCCTAGGCAATAGTGCAGCAAATCCAAATCTTTCATCTCAAACTCACAAGAAAGATTTTTGTTAGCACAAGCAATAAGTTTCTATTGCTTCCTATGATGAGTAAGCCATTTACGTAGAGTACAACAACAACAAAGTCTGCACCTTCCTCTAAGACATACAAATTGCAATCAGACTTACTCTTCTTAGACCCTTGCTTTGCAAAGTACTCATCAATTCAACTATACCAAGCCCTTGGCGCCTATTTGAGTCCATACAAGGCCTTTCTAAGCCTGCAAACCAAACGCTCATTGAATATTATCTCAAACCCATGCAATTGCTCCATGTTGCCCATTGAGAAAGGAGCTCATGACATCCATTTCATGGACATCCCAATCAAAGTATCAAGCTAAGGCCAATATGGTGCTGATAGATGTCATCTTAACGACACATGCAAATGCCTCAACATAGTCTAGCCCCCCTTCTTGGGCATAACCTTTCACCACCAACCTCGCCTTGTACTTGTGCATTGTTCCATTAGCATGAAACTTGGTCTTCTAGACCCACTTGCAACCTATTGGCTGCTTACTGAGCCCCCATGGGTCATGCTTCACAATGGAGTCTTGCATGGCTTGTTGCCATGCCTTTTCCTTCATGCTTCATGAAATAATTGTGGCTCATCGACTACCAGAATTTTGGACATAAGGGAAAACTTAGTTTCTTGTCTCTCACGAGACCTAAGAGATCTTCTAGCACCCTGTTCACTACTCTCTCTTTGTTCCAACATATGTCCCTCTTTGATTGTTTTCCAATACCACCTACGTAGCTTCTTCCTAGTGGTAGTGGATGGTGACCATGTATCCCATGGTATTGTCCTAATCTTCCTCTTTTCAGCGATTCGCAAGTGCATCTATAATATATATATATATATATCAGAGTTCGTTGCCACCCTCACTTGCCTTAAAGGCCACCTGCTCGGTGCACGCGCTAAAAATGGTGGCACCATAAATGTTGCCCCTTGTGGCAACATGTCCGTCCCCGTCAGGCAGCGACTTCTAGACACCTACGGGCCACGTCTTGTGGCGGGGGAGAACACCATTTCGGAGGGTGTTCTCCGGTTTTGCACCGCTCCTTACGTGGCTGACCCCAACTTGCTGCCTGCCTGGCTGGCACGCACGAGGAGAGGGAGTGCATCCTCGTCCAGTCCCACTGCCCCTCATCCCCCTCAGACACTTCCGCCACACGCACCCCCATCTGCACCCATTCCAGTGGAACCCATCCCCTTACGTCTGCCAGTTGCCACTCCTATACCACCACCACGTCCCATTGCTCGCACTCCCCCAGTTTACGACTTTCTCATGGACTCTCCACCACCCGAGCAGGCCCAGGATGCTAGTGACGAGGCCTTCGAGGATGTTGAGAAGATCTCATCCTCCCTCCCTTCCCATCCGGATGACATCCCTAGCCAGCAGGTTTTGTATCCCATGCCAGATGTTGCCCCTCCAATGAATCCCACTTATGCTGCTGCACCCATCCCTGCCACTGCATCCTATTCTCCCCATTCCACGTCTACAGCCGATGCATCCACTAGTGCTCAGCCTGTCGTGTCATCATCGTTGGTGCACCATGCTGGAGGTCCACCATTCAGATGGGTGTACTGCTAGAGGCCGAGTTCCCTCACATTGTTCATACCCCTTGTGCCGCGCACGGCATAGACCTTCTGATGGGGGACATAGGTGCACTTCCCTGGGTTAGAGCCATCGTCCGCGAGGCCCTCTTCCTGGTGACTTTTGTCACCAGGAAGAGGCGTGTTCTTGCCATGTTCCGGGTGTTCAGCCATTTGAACCTTTGTAAGCCAGCCCCCACGCGCTTTGCATTCGACTTGGTGGTCATCGACCGTCTGATCAGGTGCAGGCACAGCTTCTACATATGGTTTCCAGTGATCTATGGCGTGCCAGTACGTTTCAACACACAGAGGATGGGGAGCACTTTTCTTCCACGACGGTGAGGGGAGACCAGTTCTGGAGGGATGCACAAACATTGTCAGGACTGCTTCGACCACTCTACATTGTGACGATGACTGGGCCTGTAGACTTGACCGGTGACTCGTGAACCTGCATGGTTGCCACATGCTGAGAGATAGGGTCGAGTCCTTGTCTAGAGAGATGGAGCCTCTACGCCGCCACTAGGCCACATATGGATGCAGCATCATGTCCGATGGCTGGACTGATGTCAGGAGGAGGCCGATCCTCAACATCTTGGTCTCCAGGTGCATGGGTACACAGTTTTTGAGAGCTGTGGATTGCAGTAGTGGGGGGGAGAGTCATATCTGCAAAGTTCATGTACGATGTCATTAGGTCTTCCATCCTGTCCATAGGCCCCCAGCATGTCGTTACGGTGGTGACGGACAATGCCACCAACTGCGTTCAGATGGGTGTCCTGCTAGAGGCCGAGTTCCCTCACATCGTCCATACCCCATGTGCAGCGCACGACATAGACCTTTTGATGGGGGACATAGGTGCACTTCCCTGGGTTAGAGCCATCGTCCGTGAGGCCCTCTTTCTGGTGACTTTTGTCACCAGGAAGAGGCGTGTTCTTGCCATGTTTCGGGTGTTCAGCCATTTGGACCTCCGTAAGCCAGCCCCCACACGCTTTGCATTCGACTTGGTGGTCATCGACCGTCTGATCAGGTGCAGGGCACAGCTTCTATAGATGGTTGCCAGTGATCTTTGGCGTGCCAGTACGTTTCAGCACACGGAGGATGGGGAGCACTTTTCTTCCATGGTGAGGGGAGACCAGTTTGGAGGGATGCGCTGACATTGTCAGGACTCCTTCGACCACTCTACATTGTGCTCTGCATGGCTGACAGCGAGGGGTCCACACTTGGACTGGTGTATGAGCTCATGGACCGGATCGGACAGTTCCTGCAGCTGCCCATCTTGCAGCCAGAGAGGTAAGCAGTATAGTGTTGTAATTGGTCTTTATTTTTTCAGTGTTTGCTAGTTTGTTTTTCTGTCGATGTTACATTTTCTCCAAAATTTGCTTCGACTTCGTGCAGGATGACGGAGCTGAGGTTCATCTGGGAGACGCGGTGGAACTACTTTCACAGGAGTATCTACAACGTTGCACACATCTTGCATCCCCTCTTCCTCTCTCCGACACAGATATCAGACAGGGAGCTCGAGTCGGATTGGCTAGAGTACATCTACAGGGTGGGTCCACACATTGGCTTGGATCCTATCAGACTCATGGAGGAGCTAGCTGCATTTCGTTTCGGCATGGGCACGTTCGGTCACGCGGCTGCTCAGGATCCAGAGAGGAGGCAGCTCCCCATTACCTGGTGGACCATGTTTGGTAGCACCTATCCCTCCATAGTCTTGCACTGCGGGTCCTTTCACAGGTATGCATCTCATCTCATCCTCTCTTGCTGTGTTTCGTTGACATTCCACCCGTGCACATGTGCTGAACCATTTCATTGCACGTAGCACAGGATTGCGCTGCCTCCGTGTGTGAGCATAATTGGAGCACATGGGCCCTCGTTCACACGAGAAGAAGAAACAGGCTGTCAGTGAGTCAGCTAGAGCGGTTGGTGTTCTCAGCACCAACGCACGTCTCGCCAGGAGACTGTCGACCATTACGAGCGCATTGTAGGTGATGGGCTATTCTCCCATAGCATGTTGGTTGATGTCTCACAAAAATGTAGGTTTCAATTTTTGATCAAGTTGTTCTCCTGACATCCTCGATTTTAACCTTGCAGACGAAGATATCTGATTTGGAGCGCCAAGTTGACTTGCCTACAAACAGCGTCCATCCCATGCCTGCAGATGACTTGGGCACACAGTTGATGGCAGAGAGAGAGAGAGGGAGCTTGCTGAGATGAGAGAGAGAGAGAGAGAGAGAGAGAGAGAGAGAGAGAGAGAGAGAGAGAGAGAGAGAGAGCTCGGGCTTGAGCACAGAGAGCCTCCATTGTATGAGGCAGATGAGCCAGTGTCAGAGGATGAGCATGATGAGGATGAGCCCATTCGGGTTGTGTTTGCCAGATCAGAGAGGGATGAGGCAGATGAAACAGGTGTAGGGCACACGCCACGGGCAGGGGTCACAGGTGCATCACGTGGCAGAGGTGGGGCACATGGCGCAGGTTATACTGGGAGACAGGCAGGGCACACAGGGGGGGCCAGTGGCATACCTACCTATGTCGATATGATGGAGGAGGCTCTTGATAGAGGGCAGAGTGATTTAGATGCCGTTCCCGTAGCTGCTTGGATGCGTGCAGTACAGAGTCATGGCCGTTACTACGACAGCACACCAGAGGAGGCACCAGATGCAACACCTCCAGTGCCACTGATGTCGTTGAGGCCTGCAGCCCCTCCATCGTCGTCCACTTCTGCAGCACCAGGTCTCCATGGCAGGCCACCATCTGTGCCCAGGTTTTCTCTTGCAGTGCCCACATCCACAGTGGCTCCTCCAGTAGCTCCTCCAATAGCAGCACCCACTTCACATCCTCCTCCTTTGGCAGCACCCACTCCATTGGCTCCCCTTTTGGCAGCACCCAGGATGTACCAGTACCGGCCACCGTAGCGCCCCTTTCAGTAAATATCGCCGTTGTACTTGCCTCCTGCACAGCCAGTTCCTCCACCTGCAGCAGCCCCACGGGCACACACTCCACGAGCTCATCCTCCTCGCTCAAGTGCACAGGGAGTTCCCTCTTTTGCTTCCCCATCCCAGCCGGCCTCAGCTTGGGCCCAGCATAGCCAGCCAGGTGATTTGCATGGGGGTGATGAGGCATTGACAGCTCCTCTTGTCTGCAAGAGACCAAGAAGGCCAAGGGTGCACCGAACAAGAAAGGCAAGGCACAGAAACTGCCAGGGAGGAGAGGACGACCATGCAAGGCTCCAGGTACAGCTAGAAGTGCAGTATTACAGCCAGCTGGAGCAGGTGTTGTTGGTTTGGCTTGCTTGGGGGTTGATGCGGAGGCAGATTGGGATGATGCTAGTGACGAGTCCTCCTCGGATACACAGCCCATGCCAGTTCCAGACAGGCACAGATATCGGCTGCGAGAGTCAGCTCGGGGCCTTGAGTTGTCTCCGGAGCATTCGTCTGAGTCAGACCCAGAGCACTGATTGTGGCTCTGTTATTTTAGTTTCAGTAGTTTGTTTCTAGCAGACGGTCGACCATTGTACTCAGATCATTTTTCACATTATATACAGTGTTTGGCTTACTTTATTTGCTGCACATTGTGCGTGTGTCGCTCTGTACATGTGATGATGTATTTTCAATTTTATGTCAAATTCTATGTGCTCATGTGAATCGTATTTTCAACTAATTTCAATTGAAGTGAATGATAGCTTCACATAAATGCACCTACAAACCGATCATTGATGCCACAACAAACTGATAGCACATGCACTCCAAACGATCATGAGCAATTACGCCTACACCCTAAACCCGTGACGGCATTTCATAAACACATGTATTACATTGCATTTAAAAAAATACAGAGATTGCATTTCACATGGCTAGGCTCGCGTTGCACAAAAAACAACTATATATTGATTCAGCCATTGTATCAAGATAACATTACATATCCCGTCTTTTTTTTAAGCAGCTATCTAGTTATTTGCCGCACCCTAAGCTGCCGAAAATTTCATAGCAACAGTCTGCCACATACGGCTAGACCTTATCTATTCTAAACATGCCTACTGATCCTCCACCGACTCCTCACCCTCGTCAGGTGCATTGTTCTGTCGCTCTCGCTCTGCCTCCTGGTTAGCCCGACGTCTGGCCGCCCTTTCCCTGACCATGATGAGCTGCCGTTGTGTGAAGTTCATTCCGATTGGCTCATCCAAATCTAGCTCGACAGCGGGGGCGGGGGGCGCAGCGGGGGCGGGGTGCTCCGACTCCGGATTTCTCAGCCGAGCCTGTTGCCGCATCTCAGAAAAGTCTCCCTCTTGCTTCCAATGTCTTTCGTTGTGCCTTCGGATATCTTCCTCGAGCTTCCTCCTGGCTTCGCCCTCGGGCTTCGCAGCTGCCATATCGATCGACCTTCTCCTCACAGCACCCTGGTCCTCGAACAGCCTCTCACAGCACCCTGGCTCTCAAACAGCCTCTCACAGCCTGTCACTGGCTCTCACTGGCTATCACTTGCTCTCTCACAGCCTCTGAAAATGCCTCTCACAATGGCATTGTGAGTGCTTATTTATCCCCACAGCCTGATCGGCCATGTGGATCCCCATCATCCCTCCATGTGCCTCTGTACCTGCCCCCATGTGTTGCTCCCCTCCTGGGTTGCTCTCCCATTGGCCCCATGGTCTGCTCACCCACAATCCCCATGTGCTGTTGCACCTGTCCCCTGCACCATGTATTGTGCCCTCCTTTTTTACACCCAGAACCCTTTTTTTTCCATATTTTTAACCTATTTTGGTAGGTAAAAGGCAATAATTAAATATTAAAAATATTAAAAAATGGTACCGCTTTGATACTGCGGATCCCAGGGCGGTACCGTACTGGCGGTACCAGAGGACACTATGATATATATATATATATATATATATATATATCTAAGGAAGCGTACCCTGGACGCTTCCGCGATTTTCAAATTTTTTTTTTTCAAAAAAAAAAAATACAGGCACTAGCCCACGCTGTCCCACATCCCCAAAGCGAAATAAAAGCAATTTATGGCCCCTCCCCCCGGAATTAATTATCTGGCACCCACCTGCCCCCTCCTATTAAAAAATACGAAAACGGTACCCAGAAAAATTTGCAACAGACCTAACCACTGCCCATGCCTCCCATAACTGAGATATTACCAAACAACGATGACTAATGAGCAGTTCATAAATTATTACGAACCTTCATTGGGAACTAAGCTCCAAAAAAGCGGCAAAGAAAGATCTAAAAGTGGTTTGGAGTGAGGATGATGGTTTGTATGGAAAACATATTACTGATTTAGGGTTTAGGGTGCATCAGTGACTGTCTCAAAGAAGTGAATGCTCACCAAAGGATTTGGGAGAGGTGAACGCTCACCAGAAGAGTGACAACCTCTCAGGACCAAAAGTCTCTGGGGGAATCAATGCTCACCAGAAGAGTGACAAGCTCTCAAGACAAGAAACCACAAGACTTACACACTACTATGTCTTATATGATGAGATCGGTTTCCCCCCGGATGAACTTCAACAACTTACTAATTACTTATGCAAAACTGTGTCATTCACTACAGAAAACCACAAGACCTGCACACTACTGTGTCTCGGTTGATGAGATCGGTTTCTCCCCGGATGAACTTCAACAGCTTACTAATTACTTATGGAACTACTTCAACACGCTACAACACGCTGTCGAAATTTTGCGTACCAACACGGGGGCTCCGAAACATCTCCCAGTTTTCATGTCCCAACCGGACAAAGTGTTCCTGAAGCCCTGTTTAACGTCGAACTTCGGACGGACGTTGCGGGCCGACTGTCGATCGTTTCCTCGTCCTGTTTGTTCCCACAGGTTCCTATTGAGGTTGTCCACTAGCCGAAACAGAAGGCACCTGAAACGGGGCCGTAGGACGGAAAGCTACAAAACTAGTCCATTTCACTTGACCTCATTGCGTTTCTCTCCAGTCGAAGGGCCATTTTGACCGAACGATACCCGAATCGAGCCAGGCTCGATCCCTTGGGTTCGTATCGGGATCACGAACTTGTGGACTGTGTTCCTGGACCATTAATGCATTCTACACACTACCATGGCCTATGTGATGAGATAGATTAGGGAGGTACAACGTCACATGGGCAACTAATCGGAGAAGGTCCTGGAAGATGTCCCCCGGATGAACTTCAACAGCTTACTAATTACTTATGCAAAACTGTTGCATTCACTACAAGGAACCAAGAGACCTATACAGTACTATGTCTTATATGATGTGATCGGTTTCCCCCGGGATGAACTTCAACAGCTTACTAATTACTTATGCAAAACTGTTTCATTCACTACAGGGAACCAGGAGACCTACACAGGACTATGTCTTATATGATGTGATCGGTTTCCCCCCGAATGAACTTCAACAGCTTACTAATTACTTATGCAAAACTGTATCATTCACTACAGGGAACCACGAGACCTACACAGTACTCTGTCTTATATGATGTGATCGGTTTCCCCTCGGATGAACTTCAACAACTTACTAATTACTTGCAAAACTGTTTCATTCACTACAGGCCGTCCGTCCGTTTCTCGTCCTGTCTGCTCCCACAGGTTCCTGGCGAGGTTGTCCGTTGGCCTAGTGATAGTAAGCCATATCAAAGAGCCAATAAGACCCGAAACGGACCCTGTTTGGAGAAACTGGGCCGTCAGACGGAGAGCTGCAAAACTAGTCCATTTCGCTTGACCTGATTGCGGGTTTAAGTGAATGCTACACAAGTGCTGCTTTGATGTTGAATCTGCACATACCTGTGGTGCAATGCCTACGACATAATGAGGACGTGGGGTGGGGTTGATGATGTTTATGGATGTGGTTATGATGATTATGGTTGTGGCTTGTTTTGATGGTTATGGCTGTGGGGTTGTGGGTTTATGATGATTTGTTAGGGTTTATGGTGTTATGTTAATTGTGCCATTTGTCAGGGTGTCGGGTTTAGCGTGTTATGTTAAATGGTTGAACATGATGCATATGTTATGAGAGAGATGCAGATGTGCTGGTCTCTCTCTCTCTCTCTCTCTCTCTCTCTCTCTCTCTCTCTCTCTCTCTCTCTCTCTCTCATCTTGCACGGAGCAAACCATTTCTGACTAACCATTCAAATTTCACATAGCTAACCATTTGTAAGCAACCACGATAAATTAGCCATGACACAAATAGCCTGTAAAAAAATATATACATCTCATCTGATGCTATTGTACATGATGCTAAAATGTGTATCAGTATCTACAAGTCTGTGCTAAAAAAGTCATCCCTCTGCGTGCCAATGCATCTGCAGGGGTGTCAAATACAAAGTCTGGCTGGGAGTCTGGAGGCATCTGGGACTCCTCTAAGTTTGGGCCAACGCCTGCCAAGAGACGACTAGAAAAATCATCAGTGCGTCCCCTCTTGGCTGGCCTGCCTCTGGGTCTGCCGGAAGGAACCCTCTGTGGTACACTCCTGCCTGGGGGTCTCCCTCTGCCACGGGGGGGTCTCTGGGAAGAACTGCCTGCCTGTGATGCTCTGAGTCATCTCTGCGCTATCTGTCTCTGGGCAGCAGCCTCTGTCTCCCTCGCAAACTCTGACCAGCCATCATCTGAAAGGGGGCGTGATGCGGGACTACTGGGTGGGGCACGTGGACCATCCCCTACAAGGTCGACCGTCTTGTCTGAATCATATGTGGGCTCATCATCAAGGAGGGCAATGGAACGTCAGCAGGGAGGGGGGTGGTCTCATCGGCATCGGCATCGGCATCATCCTCGGGATCACCCCGCAGAGCACGCCGAGCGGCATCGTCTCGATCAACCTCTGGCTCTGGCTCATGATCGGCCGCTGCAACCAGGCACTCATCGGGATTGACCTGCACAAGTCAATCATTCGTGAGAACCGCCGAAGCAACCATGAGGGCATTAAACAGAATGTCTTAAACTAATACGAAAGCAAACGATAGAGCATAGACATATACCTGCAAGAGTAGGGTGCATGCGCCTCCTGCCCTCATGCTCTCCGTGATGCGTCGAACCACCCTGGTGTTCGTGTTGCAGTACACCAAGTCATTGCATCGCTCCGTCGTCAGACAGTTCCGCCTATTCGTGTGAACAAGGCTGAACGTTGACCAGTTCCGCTCGCACACACAAGCAGAACAGTCCTGCATTAATTGGCAACCACTCAAGTGAGTACCGACCTTGTAGAGAAAATGCGAAAACTGGTTGGATGAATGAGGTTAGACAACATACCTGTGAAAGGACTCGGAGCGCGAGCGTCCTCAGGTCTAGCTGTCCAGCACCGTAGCTCTCCCACCATGATACAGGCAAGAGCATGTTCTCTCGGACACGTGCAAGGTCCTCGCCGAACAGCCCCAGAGAGTGCCTGCAGTTGATCAGCGACGTGCGTGAGTACATCTTGAGCCCGCGCAGGGAAATTGAACGAACAACAGCGTACGATAGAGCAAGAGTTTAGTTGTAACTGAGCCTCTGCATCTCGAGCCTGCTGCGGATACCAGTGTCGCTGCTGAGGAGGCGAATGTATGAGAACCAGTCGCATGCAACTCTGCATCGTCGTACTGCCTCTCGCTCTGAAACAGCGGAGAATGTGGGCCACACTGTGAATGGGCCGGTGAAACTTATCCCATCGTCGTTGCCACAAGCGCCTGATAGGCTCCAACCTGTGGACCAAACCACGTGGAGGCAACAGTTACATACCATCGTGTTGCGGCAGCAAGACGAAACAGAGTGCGAAATGGAAGTAAGGATAGTGAGACGGAAAAAGTTATACCTGGCAGGGTCCAGCTCAAAACGCTGGAGAGACTCGCCTATGCGGTCCATCAACTCGTAATTGAGGCCCATCGTGCACCCCTTGCGATCGAGCCTCCATCAGCTGCTGCATATCCACCTAGAAAGGCTCCATGAATAAGATGTCGTGGAAGGCCAAGCCCTCTGGGGTCGTGGACAGGTCCATGGCGGTGAACTCTGCAGAAGTAGCCATGTGCCGCAAATCACCCTTCAGCTTGTGTAGCCGCTCAAGCATGATGAACTGGTAGGCGAAGCGGGTGCGAGAGGGCTTCTTCAAGTCAAGCCTGCATTGACAAACGGAATGAGAGGCACACATGAAACGAGCAAAAAAAAAGAAGCATCTTGAACGAGCCAAAAAATAAATACCATACTACCTGCTGAATGTGCGGAAAAAGGCAGTCATGCGGCGCTTGCGTGTGACGAAGTCCACAACCGCCAAGTGCCCTCGTGAGAATCTCACTGACCCAAGGCAAGCGCCCGGACGCCCGGACCCGGACGCGTCCAACCCCCGGACGCGTGCTTTGTTTTTAAAATTTTTTTTGGTTGGACGCGTATGGGCCCCGGACGCGTTTTTTTTAAAAAGAAACAAAAAAAAAACAAAAGGCACGGGCAGCGGACTGTTCCGCAGAAGCCCGAGAGGGCGAGAGAGAGAGAGAGAGAGAGAGAGAGAGAGAGAGAGAGAGAGAGAGAGAGAGAGAGAGAGAGAGAGAGAGTTTTGGTGTTTGTGTGTGTGATAAATTATGTGTGTGTGTGTGTGTGTGGATATCGTTGATTTGTGTGCATAAAGATGTGTGTGTGTGTGGTGATTTGTGTGAGAGAGAGAGGAGGAAGAGACAGAGTGTGAGGGACAGAGAGAGAGAGGATTTGTGTGTGTGTACGGTCGTGTACGAGACATGGTGTGTGTGTGTGAGTTTAGGATTTAGGGTTTAGGGTTTAGGGTGAGAGAGAGATATTAGATTTGCGTGCTTCTGTGTGTGTGAGCGGGAGAGAGAGAGAGAGAGAGAGAGAGAGAGAGAGAGAGAGAGAGAGAGAGAGAGAGAGAGAGAGAGAGAGATATGGCACCTCGTCCCATTTGGGATGAGGTGGAGTTGTTGCCCGACAAAAAGTGGCGTTGCCCTTTTTGTCGAAAGCAGTTCACAGGGAACGCCTCTCGGGTTCGAGCACATTTGGGGGGGTTGCGAGTCCGATCCACGGGGGGACGCTACGGGTTCGGTGTTTGTATGTTCATCCCTGCTGCGGAGAGGGCTCGCATTCTCGAGGCATATTCTGAGCCAGTTGCTGAGCCCGACGAGCCGTCCACAGATTCCGCGGACTCTATTTCCATTGGTGCACCCACTGCCACCGACCCTGCCACTAGTACACCCAGCGCCACCGCCCCCACCGTCGCATCCGCAACCGCCACCGCCGCTGCATCCACGTCCGCCTCCGCCTCCGCCTCTGCCACAGCCACCTGTACCCCCTCCGCCAGTACTCCCCATGGATCCACAGCCTCCACTGCTGCACCTACGCCTGTGCCCTCACCGTCAGATCTGCACGGCCCGTCCACATCCTCCGATTCCACACCTGCACCTATGCCACCACCTCCAGATCCGCATCATCCGTCCACATCCTCCCAGCCATCCACATCC
Source organism: Diphasiastrum complanatum (assembly GCA_029204225.1). NCBI lineage: Eukaryota > Viridiplantae > Streptophyta > Lycopodiopsida > Lycopodiales > Lycopodiaceae > Diphasiastrum > Diphasiastrum complanatum. The sequence continues at coordinate 57,826,297 of CM055093.1, forward strand.
CGAGGCACCAGACAGATGTCCATGCGGGATCGTTCAGAGAGGGGCAGCACAGAGAGGCCACCAGGACCATAGCACAGATGTTCTATGACCTGAACCTTCCCTTTATCATGGCATCATCCCGCATCTTTCGAGAGGCTATCTCGAAAGTTGCAGTCTGCGGACCCGGCTACACACCACCCACAGCCGACGCACTACGCGGCCCTTTGCTCCAGGACTGGGTTGCATCAGTCAGAGAGAGACTGGCCGCACTGCAGGAGGCTTGGGATAGATACGGCTGTTCCATCATGGCTGATGGGTGGACTGATCGTCGTAGACGTCCACTCATCAACGTGATTGTTTCTAGTTGTTACAGTTCCATGTTCCTGCGCAGCATCGACACCTCCGAGGCAGGGAGAGTGCACTCGGCTGAGTACATTTACGACATCATCCGCGCAGCGATAGAGGAGGTCGGGCCACAACGCGTTGTCCATGTACAATTTTTTTTCATTAGTTGCTTGGTCATTTACTGCTTAATGTTGATACAAAAGTTTTGCGTGGTTTTCGATTGATTGCAATGTGTTTCCAAGCTATGAACTGATCGTGTGAACGTACCGCGAAAGGTTGTGACGGACAATGCGTCCAACTGTCGGGGTATGGGGGAGCTTCTTATGGCAGAGTACCCCTCTATTGTGTGGACTCCATGTGCTGCACACTCACTGGACCTCCTCTTGCATTCCGGACGCGGACGTGGACGCGGGCATTCCGGCCCGGACCCTCATGTCTGTTATATATATATATATATCTAAGGAAGCGGATGGCGGATGCGAACGCGGACGCGTCAGGGGTGAGTCCGCGTAAGGACGCATCCGGTTTTTTTTTTTTTTTAAAAAAAATTAATTAAAAAAAAAAAAAATTGGACACGTCCGACCCTGCGTCCGGGGGTCGAACACGTTCGGGTCCGGACGCCGGACGCGGGCAATCCGGCCCGGACCCTCATCCTTGATATATATATATATATATATATATATATATATATATATATCAGTGGCACGTGGTACCGCGATTATGGTACCGCGGTACCATAATGGTGGTACCGCCATTATGGTGCCGCCCAAAAATCCACGGTACCAGGGCGACACCATTTTTTAATTTTTTTTTTTTTTTGAAAAAATTTAGTTTTTTTTTTTTCAAATTTAGTGGGCAGTATGGGTATCAGCTTGAAGCTCTTGACGAGAGCAGTGCATTTATGCAGGTTGCCGGTGCTTTCAGCTACAAAATGTGTTAGACAACTAAATAATGCACCTCTCAGTTTAGTAGTCACTAGTCAACCGTGAGCTCAGATCTGTAAGGCCCCCGTTATGAGGAGAAGCCATTACTGAGCACGGTTGTTAGTATAGGGTCTACTGTGAGACCATGATGGTTATGAGATGGCTAGATTACAGTTTCTATATAGCAGCAAGTCTTGGGGGGTTCGGGGGGCGTTAGCCCCCCGAGAAACGGGGGGTCCGAGGGCAGGTAGCCCCCCGGCGGGGGGTTTGGGGGGCAGAGCCCCCCAACGGCACGACCTCTTCATGATTTGGCCTTCCGACTCCCTGAGCGAAAACACACTTTTTGGTGTTTTGCATCCGCTTGGTCCTTTGGCTTCAAGCTGATACCCATATTGCCCACTTGATTTTATATTTTATTTTTTTTTAAATTAAGAAAAATATTAAAAAAAAAAATATTATATATTATGGTACTGCGGATCAGTATGGATCCGCGGTACCGGGATCCACGGATCCTATATATATATCATAGATCCAGTGGTACCAGGATCCGCGGATCCTGGTACCGCGGATCCAGTGTGGTACCGCGGATCCATACTGATCCGCTGTACCACAATATATATTATTTTTTTATATATGATATTTTTTAATATTTAATATATTACTATATATTTTTTTAACCTAATCCCCCCCACCTCGCTTCATCTCTCTCCCTGCCTGTCGCCCTACTGTTCGCGCCCTCCCTGCTGTCCGCGCCCTCTTTGTTGTATGCCCATCGCCCTACTGTCCGCGCCCTCTCGGCTGTCTTCGCATTGCACTGATCGCGTCCTCCCCTGCTATTGCTATTTCGGCCTTTATTGTGGTTTTTTCAAGCCTTCCGACTCCTATCGCACCCACAGAGATCTCTGCCTTCTTTCCGCAGTCCTTTCTACAGAGATGGTGCATTCCAACCTTGCCGATCTGTGGGACGAGGTGGACATTGTCAGGCGGGTTCCCGACAAGTCTAACAAGTCCGGTGCAAGGATAGTGCACTGTCGATATTGCCTGACCGAGTTCGTTGCCACCCTCACTCGCCTTAAAGGTCACCTACTCGGCGCAAGCGCGAGAGATGGTGGCACACTGAATGTTGCCCCCTGTGCCAGCATGTCCGTTCCCGTCAGGCAGCGACTTTTGGATACCTACAGGCCACGTCTTGTGGCGGGGGAGAACACCATTTCGGAGGGTGTTCTTCGGTTTTGCACCGCTCCTTACGTGGTTGACCCCGAGTTGCTGCCTGCTTGGCTGGCACGCACGAGGAGAGGGAGTGCATCCTCGTCCAATCCCTTTGCCCCTCGTCCCTCTCAGACAGTTCCGCCTCACGCACCCCCATCTGCACCCATTCCGGTGGATCCTGTCCCACCGCGTCCGCCAGTTGCCACTGTGGTTCCACCACCACCTACTGTTGCTCGCACTCCCCCAGTTTATGACTTTCTCATGGACTCTCCACCTCCCGAGCAGGAGCAAGCCCCGGATGCCAGTGACGAGGCCTTCCAGGATGTTGAGGAGATCCCTCCCTCCCTCCCTTGACATCCCGATGACCTCCCTACCCAGCAGTTTTCGTATCCCATGCCAGATGTCCACCCTCCACCAGTGTACCCCACTTACGCTGCTGCACCCATCCCGGCCAGTGCATCCCACTCTCCCCATTCCACGTCTACAGCTGATGCATCCACTAGTGCCCAGCCTGTCGCGTCATCATCCATACCCGTCACGTTTGGTGCACCGTGCTGGAGATCCGCTACCCGTCGCCCAGCTGGGAGAGTTCTTAGGCAGCAGCGCATTCGCGGCGCGCATCAGCCGCACATGGATAGAGAGGCCACACAGGCCGTGGCCAGCCTGATTTATGAGCTGAACCTTCCATTTGCCATCACTGACTCCGAGCCCTTCAGAAGGGCCTTCCGCCTTGCACAGTCTGTCAGCCCTAGCTGGAGAGTCCCTAGTTCAGAGGTTGTCTGCACACACATGCTGAGGGATAGGGTCGAGTCACTGTCTAGAGAGATGGAGCCTCTACGTCGCCACTGGGCCACTTACGGTTGTAGCATCATGTCCGATGGCTGGACTGATGTCAGGAGGAGGCCGATCCTCAACATACTGGTCTCCAGCTGCATGGGCACACAGTTTTTGAGGGCAGTGGATTGCAGCAGGGGGGGGAGAGTCATATCTGCAGAGTTCATGTTTGATGTCATCAGGTCTTCCATCTTGTCCATAGGCCCACAGCATGTTGTCACAGTGGTGACGGACGATGCCACGAACTGCATTCAGATGGGTGTACTGCTAGAGGCCGAGTTCCCTCACATTGTTCATACCCCTTGTGCCGTGCACGGCATAGACCTTCTGATGGGGGACATAGGTGCACTTCCTTGGGTTAGAGCCATCATCCGTGAGGCCCTCTTCCTGGTGACTTTTGTCACCAGGAAGAGGCGTGTTCTTGCCATGTTCCGGGTGTTCAGCCATCTAGACCTCCGTAAGCCAGCCCCCACACGCTTTGCATTCGACTTGGTGGTCATCGACCGTCTGATCAGGTGCAGGGCGCAGCTTCTACAGATGGTTGCCAGTGATCTTTGGTGTGCCAGTACATTTCCGCGCATTGAGGATGGGGAGCACTTTTCTTCCACGGTGAGGGGAGACCAGTTTTGGAGGGATGCACAGACATTGTCAGGACTGCTTCAACCACTTTACATTGTGCTCCGCATGGCTGACAGCGAGGGGTCGACACTTGGACTGGTATATGAGCTCATGGACCGGATTGGACAGTTCTTGCAGCTGCCCATCTTGCAGCCAGAGAGGTAAGCGGTATAGTAATGTAATTGGCCTTTATCTTTTTAGTAATTGCTAGTTTGTTTTTCTGTCAATGTTAAGTTTTTTCGTAATGCCCTACACCACATGCCTCTCACCTGCAGGATGACAGAGCTGAAGTTCATCTGGGAGACGCAGTGGAACTACTTCCACAGGAGTATCCACAGCGTTGCACACATGCTGCATCCCCTCTTCCTCTCTCCGACACAGATCGCAGACATGGAGCTCGAGGCCAATTGGCTTCATTACATTCACAGGGTGGGTCCACACATAGGTTTGGATCCTATCAGGCTCATGGAGGAGCTCGCTGCATTTCGTTTCGGCATGGGCACATTCGGCCACCCGACTGCTCAGGATCCAGAGAGGAGGCAGCTACCCATTACCTGGTGGACCATGTCCGGTAGCACATACCCATCTATACAGCGTCTTGCACTGTGTGTCCTTTCTCAAGTATGCATCTCATTTTATCCTCCATTGCTGTGTTTCGTTGAAGACAATGTGCTAAAGTATTTCAATGCACGTACCACAGGACTGTGCTGCCTCCGTGTGTGAGCGTAATTGGAGCACATGGGCACTCATTCACACGAGGAGAAGAAACCGGTTGTCAGTGAGTCAGTTGGAGCGATTGGTGTTCTGTAGCACCAACGCACGTCTCGCCAGGAGACTTCCGACCATTACGAGCGCATTGCAGGTTTAGGGCTAATCTTTCATAGCATGTTGGTTGACTCCTGGTATGTTGGTTTCATTTCTTGATAGAGTTGTCTCCCTGACATGCAAATTTTAAACCTTGCAGACGAAGATATATGATTTGGAGCGCCAGGTTGACTTGCCCACGGACAACACCCATCCCATGCCTGCAGATGACTTGGGCACACAGTTGATGGCAGAGAGAGAGAGAGGGAGCTTGCCGAGATGAGAGAGAGAGAGAGCTTGGGCTTGAGCACAGAGAGCCTCCATTGTACGAGGCAGATGAGCCAGTGTCAGAGGATGATCAGGATAAGGATGAGCCCATTCGGGTTGTGTTCGCCAGATCAGAGTGGGATGAGGCATATGATACAGGTGTTGGGCACACGCCTAGAGCAGGGGTCACAGGTGCATCACGTGGTAGAGGTGGGACACATGCCACAGATTATACCGGGAGACGGGCAGGGCACACAGGGGGGGCCAGTGGCATACCTTCTTATGTTGATATCATGGAGGATAGGGGGCAGAGTGATTTGGGTTTACCTTCCGCAGCTGCTTGGATGCGTGCATCACAGAGCCATAGGCATTTCTATGACAGCACACCAGAGGAGTCATTAGATGACTTTGATTGTACCGATTGGGAGGCCATGCAGGGTCCGCATGGTGCACAGGATGAGGCACGGGATGATCCAGAGGATGGTGCTCATGATGAGTCCCAGAGCCCAGAGCATTTGTATTCGGATGCCCAGCTGGACGACTTGATTGCAGACTTCAATTCAGAGGCCCAGCAGATGCCGAGCGTCAGGGCACCCCTATCCTCTCTAGCCAGCATGCCCTACACAGAGTCTCAGCCAGAGCAGCTACACGAGGTGCCTGCAGTTCCTCCAGTTCCTCAGAGGGTGTATGTGCGCCGCACAGCACCCCCAGTGCCACCAATATCGTTGAGGCCTGCAGCCCCTTCATCGCCATCCACTTTTGCAGCAGCAGGTCTCCATGGCAGGCCACCATCTGTGCCCAGATCTTCTCTTGCAGCACCCACATCTACAGACGCTCCTCCAGTGGCAACACCCACAACACATCCTCCTCCATTGGCAGCACCCACGGCACCGGCTCCTCCTTTGGCAGCACCCAGGATGTACTAGTACCGTCCACCACAGCACCCCTTTTAGTATTTATCGCCGCTGTACTTGCCTCCTGCAGGGACGGCCCCTCCACATCTAGTTCCTCCACCAGCAGCAGGCCCACGGGCACACACTCCTCGGACCTATCCTCCACTATCAGTTGCACAGGGACACCCATCTTTAGCTACTCTATCCCAGCCGGCCGCAGCTTGGGCCCAGCCTAGTCAGCCAGGTGATCTGCATGGGGGTGATGAGGCATTGACGGCTCCCCTCGTCCGCAAGAGGCCAGGAAAACCCAAGGGTGCACCGAACAAGAAAGGCAGGGCACAGAAACTACCAGGGAAGAGAGGACGACCTCGCAGGGCTCCAGTTGCTAGTAGAGGTGCAGTCTTACAGCCAGCTGCAGCAGGTGTTGTTGCCTGCTTGGGGGCTGATGCGGAGGCAGATTGGGAGGATGAGGATGACGAGTCTTCCCCCTCGGATACACAGCCCATGCCAGTACCAGACAGACATAGATATCGGTTGCGAGAGACAGCTCGCGGCCCTGAGTTGTCTCCAGAGCATTCATCTGAGTTTGAGGCAGAGCATTGATTGTAGCTCTATCATTTTATTTTTAGCAGTTTGATATCATGTTCCATGTTTGGCGGCTAGATGGTTGAACACTGTATTCAGACCATTTTTCATATTATATTCAGTGTTGGACGTATTCTATTCACTGCACAATGTGTATTTGTCAATTTGTAATTGTGATGTTCTACTTGCAGTTTTACTTCAAATGGTGTGTGCATGTTTTCAATTAGTTTTCACTACAGAGTTTGAGAGCATATGCAGAACACAGAAATACAACCCCCCTGATAGCATTTCATAATCACATACATCAGATTGCAATACACAAGGCACGCATTGCACAAAAAACACACCGTACATTAATTCATCAGATGTATCAAAATTACAATACGTATTCCCGCCGCATACGGCTGGGGCTGTTCTTTACACCATGCTAGACACGAAATACTGCCTCATCTACTGATGAACATTACATAACAACAGTCAGCCACATACGGCTAGACCCCATCTATGCTAAACATTCCTATGGATCCTCCACTGACTCCTCGCCCTCGTCAGGAGCATTGTTATGTCGCTCTCGCTCTGCCTCCCGGTTAGCCCGAGCTGCCTCCTAGTCAGCCCGACGTCTGACCGCCCTTTCCCTGACCATGATGAGCTGCCGTCGTGTGAAGTTCATTCCGATCTGCTCATCCAAATCCAGCTCAACAGCGGGGGTGGGGATCTGCAGCTCTGGGTGTCTCTGCTGAGTCTCTCGTAGCATCTCTACAATGTCTGCCTCTTGCTTCCGATGCCTTTCGTTGTGCCTTCGGACCTCTTCCTCGAGCTTCCTCCTGGCTTCGCCCTCCGCCATCTCACGACACCCTGTTGCTCGAAATGACCCTCACAACCTCTCACAGCCTCTCAATGGCTCTCACTGGCTCTCTCACAGCCCCCCTCTCACAGCCTCTCACTCAGTCTGTGACACAGCCTCTCACAATGCCTCTCTCTCACAGCCTCCCACCGGCTCTCCCTCACAGCTTCTCACAATGCCTCTCACAGCCTCTCACTGGCTCTCTCATTGTCTCGTGAGTGCCTATTTAACCCCACAGCCTGTTTCCCAATTTGCTTTTGTTGATCATCCCATGTGCTACTGTACCTGCCCCATGTATTGCTCCCCCACATGCTGCACTCCGATTGGGTCCATGGTCTGCTCCTCCACAGTGCCCATGTGCTACTGTACTTGCCCCATGTATTGCTCCCCCACATGCTGCACTCCGATTGGGTCCATGGTCTGCTCCTCCACAGTGCCCATGTGCTACTGTACCTGCCCCATGTATTGCTCCCCCACATGCTGCACTCCGATTGGGTCCATGGTCTGCTCCTCCACAGTGCCCATGTGCTGATCCCCCACATGCTGCACTGCGATTGGGTCCATGGTCTGCTCCTCCACAGTGCCCCCAGTACAGTCCCCCTGTACAGTAACATCTTTTTTCTAAACCGTACCCCTTTTTTTTCCTGAATTTTTTACCTACTTTTAGCCTGTTAAAAGGGGTTTTTTTTTTTTTAAATAATAAAAAATATTATTTTTGTGGTGCCGCCCTGGTACCGCTGGTCTGAGGGCGGCACCATAACCGCGGTACCACCATTATGGTACCGCGGTACCATAATGGCGGTACCACGTGCCACTATGATATATATATATATCATAGATCCAGCGGTACCAGGATCCGCGGCGGATCCCAGTACCGCGGATCCATACTGGTACCGCGGATCCATATTGATCCGCGGTACCATAATATACAATATTTTTTTTTTAATTTTTTTTTAAATTTTAAAAAAATAAAATAAATTCAAGTGGGCAATATGGGTATCAGCTTGAAGCTGTTGACGAGAGCAGTGCATTTATGCAGGTTGCCGGTTCTGACGAGAGCGAACAGCCAAAGGACCAAGCGGATGCAAAACACCAAAAAGTGTGTTTTCGCTCAGGGAGTCGGAAGGCCAAATCATGAAGAGGTCGTGCCGTTGGGGGGCTCTGCCCCCCAAACCCCCCGCCGGGGGGCTACCGCCCTCGGACCCCCCGTTTCTCGGGGGGCTAACGCCCCCCGAACCCCCCAAGACTTGCTGCTATATAGAAACTGTAATCTAGCCATCTCATAACCATCATGGTCTCACAGTAGACCCTATACTAACAACCGTCCTCACTAATGGCTTCTCCTCATAACGAGGGCCTTACAGATCCGAGCTCACGGTTAACTAGTGACTACTAAACTGAGAGGTGCATTGTCTAGTTGTCTAACACATTTTGTAGCTGAAAGCACTGGCAACCTGCATAAATGCACTGCTCTTGTCAAGAGCTTCAAGCTGATACCCATATTGCCCACTAAATTCAAAAAAAAATAATTAAAAAATTAGAAAAATAGTGCCGCCCTGGTACCGTGGATTTTTGGGCGGCACCATAATGGCGGTACCACGTGCCACTATGATATATATATATATATATATATATATATATATATATATCATAGGTCCCGCGGTACCAGGTCCCGCGGATCCCGGTACCGCGGTACCATATCGGTCGGCGGTACCAAAAAAAAATAAATTTTTTTTTTTTTTGTGGAAATAACACGAGAAACTTTTTTTTTTTTTTATGGTACCGCCCTGGTACCGCGGATCCCAGGGCGGTACCGTACCGGTGGTACCACTGTTATGGTACCGGCGGTACCATACCGGCGGTACCATACCAGCGGTACCACGGGGTACTATGATATATATATATATATATATATATATATATATATATATATATATATATCATAGGTCCCGCAGTACTGGGTACCGCGGATCCCGGTACCGCGGGACCATACTGGTACCGCGGTACCATGATGGTACCGCGGTACCACAATATAATAATATATTTATTATTTAATATTTTTTTTAATTTTTTTTTACCTAAACCTACCCGCCCCCCTCGCATTTCCTCTGAAATTTTTTTGAGCCCTCTCCGCCCTGCCATCGCTGCTGGTTTTTCTTGCCTGCCTTTGATTCCTTGCGTCGCCCATCGCCCACACAACGCCCTGCCTTGCATCTGATTTCCTTTGCCCTGCATTCGCCCATTTTCAGCGTCTCTCCAACAGTGAACCCTGCTGTTTTTTTTCCAGCAATCCATCCCTCATTTCATCTGCAATGGTGCAATCCGACCTTTCCGGTCTGTGGGACGAGGTAGACATTGTCAGGCGGGTTGCCGACAAGGCCAACAAGACCGGTCAGAAGATCGTGCGCTGCCGATACTGTCTCGTCGAGTTTGCTGCATCCCTCACTCGCCTTAAAGGCCATCTGCTCGGTGCACGCGCCAAAAATGGTGCCACCTTGAATGCTGCCCCTTGTGGCAGCATGACCGTCCCCGACAGGCAGCGACTACTGGACACCTACGGGCCGCGGCTCGTGGCAGGGGAGAACACCATTTCGGAGGGCGTTCTTCCGATTTTGCACCGCTCCTTATGTGACTAACCCAGAGTTGCTGCCTGCTTGGCTGGCACGCACGAGGAGAGGGAGTGCATCCTCCTCTGGTCCCTTTGCCCCTCAGACAGCTCTGCCTCATGCACCCCCATCTGCTCAGATTCCGGTGGATCCCGTCCCATCGCGTCCGACAGTTGCCACTGCGGTTCCACCACCACCCACTGTTGCTCGCACTCCACCAGTCTACGACTTTCTCATGGACTCTCCGCCACCCGAGCAGGCCCAGGATGGTACTGGACGGGCCTTCGAGGATGTGGAAGAGATCCCTTCTTCCTTCCCTTCCCATCCGGATGACCTCCTCAGCCAGCAGTTTTCGTACCCCATGACAGATGTTGCCCCTCCACCAGTGCACCCCACCTATGCTGCTGCACCCATCCCTGCCAGTGCATCCCACTCTCCCCATTCCACGTCTACAGCCGATGCATCCACCAGCGCCCAGCCTGTCGCGTCATCGTCCATTCCCGTCACGGTTGGTGCACCGTGCTGGAGGTCCACCACCCGTCGTCCACCAGGGAGAGCCCTCGTGCAGCAGACCATTCGCGGCGCGCATCAGCCGCACATGGACAGAGAGGCCACACAGGCCGTGGCCAGTCTGGTTTACGAGCTGAACCTGCCCTTTGCCATCACCGACTCTGAGCCCTTCAGAAGGGCCTTCCGCCTTGCACAGTCTGTCAGCCCTAGCTGGAGAGTCCCTAGTTCAGAGGTTGTCCGCACACACATGCTGAGGGATAGGGTCGAGTCCTTGTCTAGAGAGATGGAGCCTCTGCGTCGGCACTGGGCCACTTACGGTTGCAGCATCATGTCCGATGGCTGGACTGATGTCAGGAGGAGGCCGATCCTCAACATACTGGTCTCCAGTTGCATGGGCACACAGTTTTTGAGGGCAGTGGATTGCAGCAGGGGGGGGAGAGTCATATCTGCAGAGTTCATGTTTGATGTCATCAGGTCTTCCATCCTAGCCATAGGCCCACAGCATGTCGTCACGGTGGTGACGGACAATACCACGAACTGCATTCAGATGGGTGTACTGCTAGAGGCCGAGTTCCCTCATATTGTTCATACCCCCTGTGCAGCCCACGGCATAGACCTTTTGATGGGGGACATTGGAGCACTTCCCTGGGTTAGAGCCATCGTCCGGGAGGCCCTCTTCCTGGTGACTTTTGTCACCAGAAAGAGGCGTGTTCTTGCCATGTTCCGGGTGTTTAGCCATCTGGACCTCCGTAAGCCAGCCCCCACGCGCTTTGCATTCGACTTGGTGGTCATCGACCGTTTGATCAGGTGCAGGGCCCAGCTTCTACAGATGGTTGCCAGTGATCTTTGGGGTGCCAGTACATTTCCGCACACTGAGGATGGGGAGCACTTTTCTTCCACGGTGAGGGGAGACCAGTTCTGGAGGGATGCACAGACATTGTCAGGACTGCTTCGACCACTCTACATTGTGCTCCGCATGGCTGACAGCGAGGGGTCGACACTTGGACTGGTGTATGAGCTCATGGACCGGATTGGACAGTTCCTGCAGCTGCCCATCTTGCAGCCAGAGAGGTAAGCGGTTCAGTGTTGCAATTGACCTTTATCTTTTCAGTACTTGCTAGTTTGTTTTTCTGTCAATGTTAAGCTTTTTCGTAATGCCCTAAACCACATGCCCCTCACCTGCAGGATGACAGAGCTGAAGTTCATATGGGAGACGCGATGGAACTACTTCCACAGGAGTATCCACAGCGTTGCACACATGCTGCATCCCCTCTTCCTCTCTCCGACACAGATCGCAGACAGGGAGCTCGAGGCCGATTGGCTTCAGTACATTCACAGGGTGGGTCCACACATAGGTTTGGATCCTATCAGGCTCATGGAGGAGCTCGCTGCATTTCGTTTCGGCATGGGCACATTCGGCCACCCGGCTGCCCAGGATCCAGAGAGGAGGCAGCTACCCATTACCTGGTGGACCACGTTCGGTAGCACATACCCATCTATACAGCGTCTTGCACTGCGTGTCCTTTCTCAGGTATGCATCTCATTTTATCCTCCATTTTTTGTGTTTCGTTGAAGTTTCACCTTTGCCACAATGTGCTGAAGTATTTCAATGCACGCACCACAGGACTGTGTTGCCTCTGTGTGTGAGCGTAATTGGAGCACATGGGCACTGATTCACACGAGGAGAAGAAACCGGTTGTCAGTGAGTCAGTTGGAGCGGTTGGTGTTCTGTAGCACCAACGCACGTCTCGCCAGGAGGCTTCCGACCATTACGAGCGCATTGCAGGTGATAAGCTAATCTTTCATAGCATGTTGGTTGACTCCTGGTATGTTGGTTTCATTTCTTGATAGAGTTGTCTCTCTGACATGCAAATTTTAAACCTTGCAGACGAAGATATCTGATTTGGAGCGCCAGGTTGAGTTGCCCACGGACAACACCCATCCCATGCCTGCAGATGACTTGGGCACACAGTTGATGGCAGAGAGAGAGAGAGGGAGCTTGCCGAGATGAGAGAGAGAGAGAGCTTGGGCTTGAGCACAGAGAGCCCCCATTGTATGAGGCAGATGAGCCAGTGTCAGAGGATGAGCATGATGAGGATGAGCCCATTCGGGTTGCGTTTGCCAGACCAGAGAGGGATGAGGCAGATTATACAGGTGCAGGGCACACGCCACGGGCAGGGGTCACAGGTGCATCACGTGGCAGAGGTGGGACACATGGCACAGGTTATACCGGCAGACAGGCAGGGCACACAGGGGGGGGCAGTGGCATACCTACCTATGTCGACATGATGGAGGAGGCTCTTGATAGAGGGCAGAGTGGTTTAGATGCTGGTCCCGCAGATGTTTGGATGCGTGCAGCACAGAGTCATGGCCGTTACTACGACAGCACACCAGAGGAGGCACCTAATGACTTTCATTGCACATATTGGGAGGCCATGCAGGGTCTACAGGGTGCACATGATGAGGCACGGGATGAGGCTTGGGTTGATTCAGGGGTTGGTGCACAGGATGATTTAGAGGTCGGTGCACAGGATGATTTAGAGGCTGGTGCACAGGATGAGTCCCAGAGCCCAGAGCATTTGTATTCGGATGCCCAGCTGGCCGACTTGGTTGCCACATTGGATTCAGAGGCCCAGCAGATGCCGAGTGTCAGGGCGCCCCCATCATCTCTTGCCAGCATGCCACACACAGAGTCCCAGCCAGAGCAGCCGCATGAGGTGCCTACAGTTCCTCCAGCTCCTCAGAGGGTGTATGTGCGTCGCACAGCTCCTCCAGTGCCACCGATGCCATTTAGGCCTGCATCCCCTCCATCGCCGTCCACTTCTGCAGCACCAGGTCTCCATGGCAGGCCACCATCTGTGCCCAGGTTTTCTCTTGCAGCGCCCACATCCACAGTGGCTCCTCCAGTGGCAGCACCCACGTCACATCCTCCTCCTTTGGCAGCACCCAGGATGTACCAGTACCGGCCACCACAGCGCCCCTTTCAGTACATATCGCCACTGTACTCGCCTCCTGCACAGCCAGTTCCTCCACCTGCAGCAGCCCCACGGGCACACACTCCACGAGCTCATCCTCCTCGCTCAGTTGCACAGGGAGTTCCCTCTTTTGCTTCCCTATCCCAGTCGGCCTCAGCTTGGGCCCAGCCTAGCCAGCCAGGTGATTTGCATGGGGGTGACGAGGCATTGACAGCTCCTCTTGTCCGCAAGAGACCAGGCAGGCCCAAGGGTGCACCGAACAAGAAAGGCAAGGCACAGAAACTGCCAGGGAGGAGAGGAGGACCACGCAGGGCTCCAGGTACAGGTAGAGGTGCAGTATCACAGCCAGTTGGAGCAGGTGTTGTTGGTTTGGCCTGCTTGGGGGCTGATGCGGAGGCTGATTGGGAGGATGAGGATGACGAGTCTTCCCCCTCGGATACACAGCCCATGCCAGTTCCAGACAGGCAGAGATATCGGCTGCGAGAGTCAGCTCGGGCCCTGAGTTGTCTCCAGAGCATTCGTCTGAGTCAGAGCCAGAGCATTGATTGTGGCTCTATTGTTTTAGTTTCAGTAGTTTGTCTCTAGCAGTCGGTCTACCATTGTACTCAGATGATTTTTCACATTATATACAGTGTTTGGCCTACATTATTTGCTGCACATTGTGCGTATGTCGCTCTGTACATGTGATGCTTTATTTTATGTTGAAGAATTCTATGTGCGTGTGTGAATCCTATTTTCATTTAATTTCGTTTAAAGTGAATGCTAGCTTCACATATATGCACCTACATCATGAGCACAGCAATCACCCCTACACCCCAAACGACATTGAATAAACACATGTAATACATCTGCATCTTACATGACCAGGCTCACGTTGCACAAAAAACAACTATGTATATATTCAACCGTTGTATCAGGATAACATCACATATACTGTCATTTTTTTAAGCAGCCATCTAGTTATTTGCTGCACCATAAACTGCCGAAAACTACATAGCAACAGTCCGCCACATACGGGTGGACCTCATCTATTCTAAACATCCCTCACTGATCCTCCACCGACTCCTCGCCCTCGTCTGGTGCATTGTTTTGTCGCTCTTGCTCTGCCTCCCGGTTAGCCCGAGCTGCCTCCTGGTTAGCCCGACGTCTGGCCGCCCTTTCCCTGACCATGATGAGCTGCCGTCGTGTGAAATTCATTCCGATCTGCTCATCCAGATCCAGCTCGACAGCGGGGACAGGATCCACAGCGGGGGCGGGTGGCTCCGGTTCCGGATTTCTCTGTTGAGTCTGTCGCAGCATCTCTCGGATATCTGCCTCTTGCTTCCGATGCCTCTCGTTGTGCCTTCGGATATCTTCCTCAAGCTTTCTCCTGGCTTCGCCCTTGGGCTTCGGTGGTATTCGCTCAGCCATCTCGATCGACCTTCTCCTCACAGCACCCTGATCCTTGAACACCCTCTCACAGCACCCTGGCTCTCAAACAGCCTCTCACAGCCTGTCACCGGCTCTCGCTTGCTCTCTCACTGTCTATCACTAGCCCTCTCACAGCCTCTGAAAATGCCGACCACAATGGCATTGTGAGTGCCTATTTATCCCCACAGCCTGATCGGCCATGTGGATCCCCATCATCCCTCCATGTGCCTCCGTACCTGCCCCCATGTGATGCTCCCCCCTGTGTTGGTCTCCCATTGGGCCCATGGTCTGCTCACCCACAATGCCCATGTGCCTCTGTACTTGCCCCCATGTGATGCTACCCCCCTGTGTTGGTCTCCCATTGGCCCCTCGGTCTGCTCACTCGCAGTGCCCATGTGCCATTGCAACAGTCCCCTGCATCATGTACTGTACCCTCTTTTTTTACACCCAGAACCCCCTCTTTTTACTTTTTTTTGTCCTTTTTTGGTAGTTAATATGCAAAAAAAAATTACTAAAAATATATTAAAAAATAAAAAAAAAATATTAAAAATGGTACCGCCCTGGTACCGCGGATCCCAGGGCGGTACCGTACCGGCGGTACCACTGATATGGTACCGGCGGTACCATACCAGCGGTACCAGAGGGTACTATGATATATATATATATTCCAGTGAGAGACAAACATTGCGCCAACGCCAATGCATCAGATTGAGCCATGTCTCTGTTTTGACGCAGAGTAGGTGACAGATGCAACAGTAGCAGCAAAAACGGCATAGACCTCGTGTTCAAGTCATTACAGACATATAGCTCGGCAATAGAGACCTAGACATATAGCTCGGCAGTAGAGATCTAGAAATGAAAACACCACCATCACATCAATCACCTTCTTCAAGAGCGTTGACAAATAGAGACATGAGAGTTACTTTCTAGTTATCATACTTCAATCAAGACTCTGTATTTCGCTAAGCATCAGAATTTCATGTGTTGATTACACTTGCATGCCTTATCTCTCAAATCCAGATTTACCATTTTAGAAAACTAGAACTTATTTCTTCCTCTCTAGAACTATCAAGAGCAACTCACAAGTGCTTACATCCCAACAAACTGACAATGCCATAGCATGTGTAACGTTTCCATGACGCAAAATAAACATAAGCACTCTTATCTCTCTCTAAAAAAATACCCTTCACCCATAAAAAAAGTTAAGTTAATGCTAACCTCTTCATCAAACTCCAAAAACATATCTCTTCCAACATCAACGAGGAAAATGATAAGATCCTTGCTTGTTTCACCTTCCTGAGATCTCCAGCATTGGACAAAAGAGCACAAACATAAGATCTCAAAATCCTCCATACAAAGATATTTTCTTTAACCACTTATCTTCATTAAAAAAACCCATTCATAAGTATCACAATCACAAAATGTGTCAACTTTGTATATATAGGATAAAATGTGGAAAGATTAACTTTCTTCTATCATAAGACTTCATTGGACTTAATGAATAAATATAAGCCATTAAGTTGCTTAAAAAATTTCAAACTATCTAAACATAATTAACGTCGTATGGGTATCTGATTAAAGATGAACCGAATTAATACATACTTCAACTAACATGTGGCTTTAAAGGTCTACACAATCATGATATTTAAATCGTCCAATCTGATGTCAAATGTCAAAAGGCTTCCTTCAAACTTTGAGAAAAAAGCTTATCCATATCTTAATGCTTACGACTAACTAATATAATACCTTTATGTATAAAAAACAATGAATAGAGCTCATTCTCCCATTTAGACTAGACTTCATGCATTTTAATGACATTTTATTTCTGCTCAATATCAAAGAGTTATGAACATGTATTTACGACATTGAAAGATATTTTTGTGTTGTTAGGACACAAAAACATCTAGACCCCAAAAATACTTGTTGATTACATTAGTTCCATTTATTATGTGCACGACAAGTCTTAGGAGGTCCGAGAAAGAGTAGTGATGAAATAAACAAAGAAAAACTTCTATCAAATAAGATTATCTATCATATTCTATCAAGAAGATTAGTAATCAAGCAACATAATCAATCAACATATTATCAAATACAAACAACTATGGAGCGTTTTCAGCAATCTATTCAAAAAACTTTGTGGCAAACCTCTTCGTCTTCAAGGACTAAATCTACTTCCGTGTACAGTATTACTTTTGTTATTGATGCTCACTCATCTCTTACTATCACTCTTGCTTATGCTTCTACTGTACACAAACATTGAAGATTCTAAATATGAAGAATAAGCATGAACTAGCTAAGCAAGAATTGAAGGCCATGAGCCAATCCAAGCAAGCATTGCTTCACCCAAAGTTTAGCCAAAAGTTTTTCTTGAGTGATAAGGACCATCATCTTGACAAGGTTTTGGCTTCAGTGGCATAAGTTTAGGACAAAGATGCACGTTCTGTTCTGGAACGTGATCCGGCAAATCCCATTAGGGTTTTCCGGAACGTGCAGTGAAAAAAAAAAATTCAAAAAAAAAATCAAAAAAAAGTGTGTGTGTGAAATTGTTTAGCCAGTGTCAATTTTTTTCTGCTACTAAAAACTTTTTTTAAGGTGATTTAGTGGTTTTTTTTTTTTAATTTATGAAAAAAATTTACCAAAAAAGAAAGGCGATCCAGACAGCATTCCGTTGTTCGAAACGCTGGCGATCCGGAATGCTCATTCTGGATCGTTGTTGCATGCGGAACGCGATCCGCTACAACATTGGTTTAGGAAAAGACGTTAACGTAATACTAGATTCTTAAAGCACTCACAATTTCATAAATTCTCGGCTTGTGCAGAAGCTTCAGGTGCCCAACATGGCTAGCGATCACCAATACATGGTCCACTTAGCCTCGGGGTCGAACACGGAGATATGGAATGTAAAAGTCCCCAATTTGGAGCTTCAGATGCAGGGTTATGCCAAGCGATTAAAATTTCATGTCATGAATCTCGATCGTACTGATGTAATTCTAGGATATGAGTGGTTTCATAATAAATCAGATTTAATAGATATTGGTTTCCTAAGTCACTCATTGGTATTTTAAGATGTAAATGGTAAAAATGTCTCTATTTTTGGCAAGACCGATGTACTCCCATAGCCATTGATTTCATCGGCTGAGCTAATGAAAAAAGGCAATAATTCCAATTACGAGTTATTTCATCTTGTTTTGAAATTTAGTTTGCATTGTGATATTGTTAATGAGTCTGAAATAAATGTGTTTTTAATTGTAACACCAAAAATTTTCATCATGAACAACAATTACTGCAAGATTTAAAACTAGAATTTTGTGACATTTTTCCTAAGCAATTACCATATGGTTTACCACCTGCCTAACAACCAAATAGCTATTGAAAATAAGATCTGTTTGTGCCCCATCTACTGCACTTATGAGAGGCAAAACGCTCGTTTGACCATTGATCCCCTAAAAAAATTTCAGCCATAAGCTATTTTTCCAAAAAAAAAAAAAAAAAACTTTTTTTTTGCAATTCTGGGAGGAGAAATGCGGTTTCCGAAACGTCTCCTCCCAGAAACGCGATTCTGTGCAACTATGGTTTGGATCAATAAAGAACGAAAGGTCATGAAATGTGAGCCTATGGTGACAATGTCGCAGCTGAGTGCTGCCACTATTCCATACGGTTTCGCTCCTGAGGTTCTGCCTGAGCTCGATGACTATCAACGGCAATGGCATCGAAGGCAGCACACACAGAGGATTAGAAAGTATTAATAATTAATTAATTAATAACAAGAACTGTACCACGGTTCATGAACCGTGGTACGGTTCACCCAACGGTTCTTGGGACCCACGGTTCCAAGAACCGTTGGTTCTATGGATAGAATTGATCAGCCCAATAGCCACCTCATATGTCAACAACCATATCGGTTTAGTCAAAAGGAAGAGGGGGGAAGTGGCTAAGCAGACAGAGGAGCACCTCATGATGGGACATATTAGACCAAGTAAATCACTATGGGGTGCACCCGTTCTTCTTAAGGATAATAAGGACGGGAGATTCCGGTTATGTGTGGATTATAGGAGTCTAAACTTACCATACAAAATAAATATCCGCTTCCTAGAATGGATGATCTCATAGATCAGTTAAGTGGAGCAAAATTCTTCACAAAAATTGATCTTCAAAGGGGATATCATCATATCAGGATACATCCAGATGATGTATCTAAACTGGATTTAGGATATGATTTGCCCATTACGAGTTCCTAGTCTTACCTTTTGGTTTGACGAATGCTCCAATGACTTTCCAACAAATGATGAATGATTTATTTCATCCTTTCTTGGGAAAGTTTGTAGTAGTGTTTCTAGATGACATTTAGATCTACAGTAGAACACTAAAAGAGCAATGTAAAGCATCTTTGTATTGTCTTAAAAATCTTAAGACAAGAGAAGCTTTTCACTAAAGAATCTAAGTGTGAATTCTTCAAAAAATAGCTTCTTTACCTCCGTATTAGGATCACCGCTCAAGGGATCAAGATTGACGAAGAAAAGGTAAAGACAGTACTGGAATGGCCAATTCCTGAAACAGCACGTGAACTCAAGTCATTTTTGGGTTTCACAATGTTCTTCCGAAAGTTTATTGAAGAGTATTCTAAAATTGTCGCTCCCCATAATAATATTTTGAAAGGGATCAAAAGTCGGAAAGGTAGGCCCAACCCTCCGATAAAATGAAATGAGAAATTACATGAGTGTTTTCAAAAACTCAAGCTTCTAATCGTCTCATCTCCCCTATTGCGATTAGCAGATCCAAATATCCCTTTCGTAATTAACACAGACATGAATGATATTGCCATTGGAGTTGTTCTCTTACAAGAAGGTTAGCTCATTGCTTTCGAGAGTAAAAAGCTATCCAATGTGCAAGTCAGGTACACTACTCAGGAAAAAGCGCTTCTTGTAGTAATCCATGCTCTGAAATCATGGAGACAACATCTATACGGTAATAAGTTCACGACGAACACGGATCATCAACCTTTGAAATACTTTTGCAATCAAAATGATCTGAGAGGGGCAGAACTCATGCAAGAATTCGACTTTGAAGTGCGGTGTCATGCCCATGACTGGTCTCGGGTAGCATGTCCACGCTAGGGACCGGTAGACCAACAACCCGTAAGTTAATTGTGACTATAAGGGAATTGGGGCCCTTATGTGTATATGGTCATAATTAATGGTTGTAGGCCTAAACACATGGTGGTGGAGTTGGTATGGGTCTATTAGTGAGTCATTAGGGAACTGGATGACGTGGCCCAGATAGGCTGCAGAGGTGTCCAGTGAGGTGTCACAGTGCACTACTAGTGGTGCATGGGCCTTGGAGGGTATAAGTATACCTGCTGGGCTCTCACTAGGGTATGCTTGATTTGTGATGAGTAGCTACATGCTGTTGGTGTGACTCCTCTTCCCATGACTCTGATTGATCCATAGCTTGGGGGCTAGATCCGTACGATCTAGGTTTGGTTGGGTTGGTTTAACCTCCATCGGTTCCGATGTGTTGTTGGTTTGTATGGTATGCTTAGGCTAGAATCCTGTTGTGAGGACTTTATATTGGTAACAGAGCCAGTCTAAGCAGGATTTACCATCGAAAGTGCTGAGTGGAAATCTCGACGTTTCCTCGAGAATCCGACGGAGTAAGCAACAAACAGTGGAATTGTGGTATTTTCTTCCCGTTGGAAATATTTTCGAATTGCAATCGATTGTGTGGTAAGTGCACTACCAGGCTCACAATTGGTTCGTTTTTTTGCTTTTCGAATTAATTTCTTGGAAGGAATTCCGTGTCAATTTTGTTGTTGCCGATTACTCTGTGGTTAGCATTTTTGTTGAAGCAACAAGTTACTTCATTGGTTGGCTGGATTTTTTCCTACAGTTTCTTGTTCTTCTCAAAAAGCGGTTATTGTATTTTGAATGTTGTCTATTGCCTGTTTGGAAGCCGGTTTGGTTTTAAATCGGTGGGAATAGGCTGGAATAGAAGCAAAAATACTCTAATTGGTTGGCTGTTGAGTGTTGGTGTTATTTGACAGGATTTCAAGGCCGCTCACTGTGAAGTTGCAGGTTTATGCTTCATTTTGCAGCAACCTAACAGTTTGTTTGCAGGGTTAGGAGCCTGTACAGCCATTCTGGAGGATGGTTGGCTTCAGATTTGATGGCTATTTGCTACAGTAGTTGTCATAACCTGCAAAACTAGGTTTTCTGGAAAATTTTGGCAACATAACGGCTGTTTTTCAAGCACAATGATAGCAAAAACCCTGTAAATCTTGTTTTTAACCTTTGCTTATGCTGGAAACAAGGAAATGAAAGCTATGGCAACTGTAAAACGCTGGTAGAGCAGTTTTAATCTGTAAAAACCAGCAGAGGTTATGGGCTCATTGCTTCCTGCAACATAAACCTTCAAAAGACTAAAGGAAACTCAAAAATTTTGAAGCCTGGAAACCGCTGGAAATCCGCCCTCTGCTTGCCTGCAGACCTGCATGATTTATGCTCTCTTGGATAAGAGGATGATGGGCGTTCTTACTGCCCTCATTAACCACAGAAATCGCACTCTCTATTCTTGCTTCTTGCCAACCACCGAAAGGAGATGGACTCCCATCGAGAAATGATTTTATCTGTGCAATCACACCTTCAACGGACAGATGCATCAATTGAAGAACTCAAACAAGAAATTACGACCATCAAATGTGCAACATCCTCCCAAGCAGCTACTTCAAATACGATCCAACAACTCGAAAACAAAGTGAAGCAGCACCATACGACTGTCCAGTCTTGGGCAAAGGTTCCAGGAAAAGCAGATGCTCCAGTTTTGTTCATCTCTGCTACACTTACGGAGAGTCGGTTGCGAGAGCAAAAGGCTCTTAATGTTCGTGTTAGAGGCGTCCCGGACTCCCAAGATGCTCTTAAGGAAGCCGAGTTTTTGGAAACTAATCTGCAGCACCATGACAATGGTTTGGACTCAGCTTGGCGTACCAAGAAAGATGCTAGCACTCTTGTCCTACGCTTCACTTCGTTGGAGTCTAGGCGTGAGGTACTACGTCAGAGACATAAGCTAAAAAATACCAAGATCTTCCTGGATGAAGATCTCACATTTGTCCAAGTTGTGGAAAGGAAAAAGGCTCTGTAGAATGCAAAGGATACAGGGAGACGCTTAATATATAGAGACGGCAATATTCGTTTTGTTGAAGCTAAACCTTTAATTGAAACTAAATAGACAATTGTCATAATTTGAATTCATGGAGGCATTACCTGTACGGTAATAAATTCGTGGTTAATACGGATCATCAACCTTTAAAGTATTTTTGTAATCAGAATGATTTGCAAGGTCGTAAGGCCAGATGGGCAGAACTCATGCGAGAATTTGACTTTGATGTGCGGTATATCAAGGGCTCATCTAATCAGGTGGCTGATGCACTTAGTCGAATTGGTGAAGTGAACGAACTTTCCTTCACTGAGATCAGTACGGACTTTTATCTCTCCTTGAGAGGTCTTTATGAGAAAGACCCACATTTTGGACTGGAATAGGGTTCTAGCAGTTTCATCAAGCGGGACTAATGATCATGGTGATCAATCTGGGGGAAAGGATATAAAGGGTACTGATGACTTCTCTATCCGTAATGGACTATTGTTCAGGAAAGGGAAGGTTTGTGTGCCTGATGTGGATGTTGTTAAGAATAAAATTCTTTATGAATGTCATGACTCACCATGCGCAGGACATCCCGACATACATCGTGCATTGGATTTGGTACGAAGGGATTTTTATTGGCCAATCAAGCCCTTTGTAGAATCTTATGTGGCCAAGTGTGACCAATGCCAGTTGAATAAAGCTGAACGCCATAAGGCTGGCGGTTTGTTGCATCCATTGGATATCCTTGATAAAAGATGGGATAATATTTTTATGGAATTCGTGGTTGGGTTACCGCGGACGAATAGCATGATGCAATTTGGGTTGTGGTCGACCGTCTTACCAAATTGGCTACGTTTATTCCGGTAAAGACCACCGCGAAGGCTTCTGATTTAGCTCAGATATTTGTAGAGCGTCTGTTTAGGCTTTAGGGATTACCAAGTGATATTGTGAGCGATCGCGATCCGAAGTTCACCGGTCACTTTTGGTCGGCCGTATTTGCTAAACTAGAGACGACACTAAGCTTGGGTTCTTCTGATCATCCTGAGACGGATGGACAGACGGAAAGAACAAATCATATGATGGAACAAATGCTTCGGGCATATGTTTCTAGACGGCAATCTGATTGGGAAAAGTACCTTCCATTGATCGAGTTTGCCTATAATAGTAGTAAGCATTCGGCTACCGGTTATAGCCCGTTTATACTTATGTACGGTTTTGAGCCTAGGTCACCCATCGCGGTTGAGACTCGGACGATCAAGTTTCAAAAAGTAGCGGATTTCATTCACGATATGCAAGAAATGCTACGGATTGCACGTGAAAATGTCCAGAGTGCCCAGGATAGGGACAGACATTATGCAAATCTAAAAAGATTACCGAGAGACTTCCAAGTGGGAGATTGGGTATATTTGAGAATCCCGAAGGATTCAAGTGTAATGCGTACCGGCAAGCATTATAAGTTGTCCCCTAGATATAGAGGACCGTTTAAGATCTTGAAAAAGATCGGATCCTTAGCTTACCAATTGGAACTCCCGAAAGGATCACAAGTGTGTCCCGTATTTCCATAAGTCGTCTCAAAAAGAGTCTTCGTGAAGGAGAGCATCTTGGATCTGGGATCAGTTGGACCTGTTTGAGGAATCATCGGGTGTATCTCGTCTTGAACCCAAAAAGATCTTGGATACAAGAACTAAACGATTGAGAAATTGTATAGTTACCGAGCATCTAGTTCGATGGAGGGGATGTACGGACAATGACGATTCCTGGGAACAGAAAGGAAGCTTAAGAAGGAACTTTCCCAGTTTTAAGTTTTGAGGACAGAACTTGAATAAGGGGGGAAGAATGTCATGCCCATGACTGGTCTTAGGTAGCGTGTCCACGCTAGGGACCGGTAGACCAACAACCCGTAAGTTTATTGTGACTATAAGGGAATGGGGGCCCTTAAGTGTATATGGTCATAATTAATGGTTGTAGGCCTAAACACATGGTGGTGGAGTTGGTATGGGTCTATCAATGAGTCATTAGGGAACTAGATGACGTGGCCCAGATAGGCTGCAAAGGTGTCCAGTGAGGTGTCACAGTGCACTACTAGTGGTGCATGGGCCTTGGAGGGTATAAGTAACATGCTGGGCTCTCACTAGGGTATGCTTGATTTGTGATGAGTAGCTACATGCTGTTGGTGTGACTCCTCTTCCCATGACTCTGATTGATCCATAGCTTCGGGGCTAGATCCGTACGATCTAGGTTTGGTTGGGTTGGTTTAACCTCCACCAGTTCCCATGTGTTGTTGCTTTGTATGGTATGCTTAGGCTAGAATCCTGTTGTGAGGACTTTATATGCGGCATATTAAAGGAAGCACCAATCGTGTGGCTGATGCACTTAGTTGAATGGGTAAAGTGTCCGACCTTTCTTTCACTAAGATCACATGGATTTTTATCTCTCTGAGAGGTCTTTGTGACAAAGACCTGCATTTTGGACCAATTTGGAAGAGAGTATTAGCAGACTCATCAAACGAGGCTGATTTACAATGTGATCAGTCTAGGAGAAAGGATAGAAAGGGCGCTGATGACTTCTCTATCCGTAATGAACTCTTGTTCATGAAAGGGAAGATATGCGTGCTCGATGTGGATGCAATTAAAAAAAAAATCTTTATGAGTCTCATGACTCACCTTGTGCGGGGCATCCAAGCATACATTGTACCTTAGATTTAGTACGAAGGAATTTTTATTGGCCAAAACTTAAACCCTTTGTAGAATCTTATTGTTACGAGCTCGTGATCAGTGCCGAACCCTAGAGAACACAAATAGGTCAGATACCACAGTCAGGGTCGTGTCCAGCGTACACGACCAACAGGGCAAGACAGTGTGAGTAGTGTGCCCCAGCACGGTGCATAGCCATGGCGGGCCTAACACAGTCAAGGGACCCTATCAGCAGGACAGGGCCCCCAGTTGGGTCCCGACGTGTAGTCGGCCACGTCAGTGCCACGTGGCCGACACTTGGCAGTTGCATGCTACCAGTCCTCACACTGGGCTAGGAGGAGCTTACTCTATATCAGGGAGTAGGCAAGGTTGGGTGGATCAATTAGTGTTTGCCCTACTGTGGTGTTAGGATCTATTACACTGGTATCAAAGCCATCTCCATCTTTGGGAGCTTAGTAGTAGCAGTAGAGAAAGCTATCAGAGGATAGGAAAAATCTCTCAGTTTCTCAGAAAGAATTAGAGGAGAATCGTTGTAGGTGCAGCCTTCAAACTTTTGAAATTCACTGAGAATTTACAGTTGTAGGAAGTAGAATTCCTCGTGGAGGAAACTCGCTGGAAAGGCAGATGTTTAACACTGATTTCAGAGAGTTTTGTACAGATTTCCCAGCGAAATTAGAGTAGGAATTAGTAAGCACCTCCATCGCTGTAAATTCAGAGACTTGCATTTGGTTTCCAGGTGAAATTTCAGTAGTTCTCAGCGATTTTGAAGCCATAAGAGAAGAGCAGGGTCAGCGCTGCCAGTACTTCTGAATTTCCAGATTTTGGACAAAGTTTTGGGCCCTAACTTGGAAGATTTGGAGCAATAATACTTCTGCCAGATCAGCGAGCAGGGGATTTCTGAAATTTCAGAATTCAGAAGTGCCTTTGGACTTCAAATTTGGCTTTTTATGGACAAATTGGGGTGCTGTCAGACCAGCGAGGGGGGATAGCAAAAAAATTTCAGATCTTTTTGCACTTTTTCCGCCTTCTATTCAAATTTCTCAGAACCACGGGTCTGTTAGCAAACCAGCGAGCTATTTTATTCAAGCCACCGGAAATTTGGTACCATTTTGGAGCTTCAAACTGGGATTTTCCGGGACAGCAGGTCTGAAAATTTGGGTGAAAGAGCTGAGAGGGTTCCTCTTCGTATTTTCTTTGGAAGTACAGTCCTCAGAAACAGCTAAGTCATCTTTCCCTCTTTGTACAGTTGTAAATTAGTCTTTCTGACTTTTTTTTCAGAAGTTAAGGTACCTCTCTTTCAGTTCTAAAAATGACCACTCCTCAGGGACCTGATTAAACCCCCGGAGAGAGGCATCGACGAACTTGAAACAAAAGCCTTGGCTTACAGTAAGGGGAAAGAACCTATGGAAATGGAAGAACAGGAATAGTTCGCCGAAGAACTCGACGAATTGGTTACCAAGGAGCAGTTTCTCCACTTGGTAACAGAAGTGGATGAACTGAAATTGGCATTAGCCAATTTCAAGTCCAGTATGGACGACTCGTTCGCTGAACTCAAAGGTTTGATTTTGAGCTCCGCGAAAGGAAGCCTTCCCTCCACTTCTCAGTTGTCCCCTTCTCCACTTCCATCAGTTTCGGGTGAGACTCTGCGGTCTCACCCCAGTGTCTTTAAAGGTTTAAAGCCGAAGGATAGAAATGCAGATATTCTACAAACCTTCCTCAGCAAATGGAAGAACATTCATGCTCTTAAACAGACCCCTGACCATTTGCAAGCAATTGAGGCCAGTCTTTTCTTAGGGCCCATGGCCTATAAGTGGTGGTTAAATCTCCAGGAGACTGGGCAGACTCCCCGGTCATGGAAAGCCTTTGAAGAAGCTTTCCTAAGAGAATTCCTACCAGAGAATGAACTTGATAGAGCCTGGGAAGCCTGGGAATGAACAGTAATGGACAAGTCCCTAATCCAATATATCTCGCAGTACAGAGAAGCAATTTTAAAAATAAAAAATATGGATGACTGTCAGAAAGTTAGAGGATTTGTCCGTGGCCTTAAAGATGAATATAAAATAGAGGTACAAAGAAACTCGCCTACTACCCTAGAGCAAGCTCTCAGATATGCTCAAATCTATGACAATTCAGTGGGTAGGAAGAGGGCGAGACAGCCCCTTTCTGAGCAGCCTCCTCAGAAAGACTTTCAATTTAAAAAGAAATTTTTAAAAAGAAAGAAAGAAGATAAATTTAAAGGTGAAGCTCCTTAGAAACGCCCTTCACTCATACAGCCTTTAAAACCAGAAGATTTTGAGAAAGCCAAACAAGAACGTTTGTGCTTTGTGTGTATGGGCAAGGGACACACAGTCACACAGTGTCCCAAGGGGCCTTTCACTAAAAAAGATAAAAAAGGTAAGAAACAAGTTCATCTTGTTCAGACTGTAAGTTTCCCTAGTGACTCGGCAGCTTAAGAGATTAAAGTGTATCATGAAGATCATGAACATTGTTGCCAGCTGACCTCTGCAATGCTAGCGAGACCCTTCAGCTTTGGGCCGCATGACCTAGTACGTATGCATGGGAAAGTTGGTAACCAGTCAGTAAGAGTAATGGTTGATGATGGGGCAACCCATAACAGCATAGGTACATAATTTCACTAGCTAAGGGTGAAGATAAGAAAATTTGGGAAACTATGGTAAGTAACTTAAATCTTGGTATTCAGGGGTACCAAGATGAAATAAACTTTCGGATAATGCACCTGGATCGCACAGATATTGTTCTCGGAAGAGATTGGCTCTACAGTTTAGGACCTTCCCTCCACAAAAATTATCAGGAGAACACCCTCAGCTTTCAGCATAAAGGCCGAGAGATCCAGTTGCATGGGGAGCATGATGTTCCCAACAGCCCTATGGTCTGCAGTTCAGAGCTCTGTCAGCTAATTGGAGACGACGACCATCAGGTATTCTTATGTGACTTTCAGTTTATTCCTGAAGTTTCTATTTCTAGTTCTACACAGAAAATCAGTAAATTAGAAACTTTATTGTCTAAATTTAAAGATGTTTTTCCTGAAGATTTGCCACATGGTTTGCCACCTAGCAGAGAGGTAGATCATGAAATAAACCTAGTACCAGGTACAGCACCTGTTTCTAAACCTCCGTATCGGGTCAGCCGAATTGAGGATGAAGAAATAACTAGGCAGTTAACAGATTATCTTGGGAAAGGCCAAATTCAGACCAGTAGTTCACCATGGGCCTCACCAGTCCTTTTGGTGAAAAAGAAAGAGGGGTCTATGCGTCTTTGCGTAGATTACAGAACCCTCAATAAAGTCACAATAAAGAATAAGTATCCTATGCCTCGGGCAAACGAGTTGTTTGATCAACTCGACGGGGCTAAATTTTTAGTAAAATAGACCTCATATCGGGATATCGTCAAGTCCGTATAAAATCAGAAGATGTCCCGAAAACAGCTTTTAGGACTCGTCACGGTCATTATGAGTTTAAGGTGATGCCATTTGGGCTCACAAATGCTCCAGCTACCTTTATGACCTTGATGAACAGTGTCCTCAGACCATACTTGGGTAAGTTTGTAGTCGTATTTTTAGACATCCTCGTCTACAGCAAAACGAGGAAGGAGCATCTAAAACACCTCAGAAAGGTGTTTCGACAGCTCAGAAAGCTTTATGCTAAACAATCCAAGTGTGAATTCTTCGTTGAAGACGTAGCATATTTGGGTCACATTATCTCGTCAGATGGGATTAAAATGGACCCGAATAAGGTTAAAGCCATACTCAGTTGGCTGAGACCTCAGAATATTTTAGAACTTTAGATCTTTCTTGGTTTGGCGGGATATTACAGACGATTTGTCAAGGAATATGCTCAGATAGCAGTTCCCATGACAAATCTTCTTAAGGGGAAGGGAAAGGAGTTCATTTGGGAGTCCGAACAGCAGGAGAGCTTTGATGCTCTCAAAACAGCCTTAGCTACAACGCCAGTTTTAAAAGTCGTCGACCCCAATCAGCCATTTGTGGTCGAAACATATGCTAGAGACTTTGCAGTAGGTGCTGTGCTAACTCAGGGTGGATGACCAGTTGCGTTCGAGAGTAAAAACTCGAGCCAGCTCAGACTAGGTACAGTGCCTATGAAAAGGAACTCTTTTCTATAGTCCATGCCCTTAAGACTTGGAGGCATTATTTGTATGGTGCCAACTTTGAGGTCCTGACAGACCATGAAAGTCTCAGATACCTTTGCAATCAACCTGAGCTTAGAGGTCGGAAAGCTCGTTGGGCAAAGTTGATGCAAAAGTTTGATATGTCTCTCAGATATAGACAGGGGAAATTCAATACAGTAGCAGATGCCCTTAGCAGAATGCCTATGATAAATGAGCTGGGTTTTACTCAGATTCATAATGAGTTACTCGAGTCCTTGAGAGGGAAGTGCCAGCATGATGCATTCTTCTCTACTATCTGGAACTCAGTCCAGAGCAGACAGTTACAAACTCCAGAACCAGTTCTCGGGGCTGGTGCCAGTTCATCCAAGAATACAGCAGCTTCGTTGAGGATGATGCTGAATCCAAGTATATGTTAGATGATGCTGAGGATTCTGAGCCTGTATTACCCAAGCAAACCTCGGTAGTTGAGGGTCAGTTGACTCCAGGATTCAAATGGAAACAGTATTCCATTTAGGATGAGTACTTGCTCTATAGAGATAGAGTATGTGTCCCCAATTCAAGAGGATTATAGGCAGCAGGTCCTATATGAATGTCATGACAATCCTAGTGCGGGACACCCAGGCATACAGCAGACCTATGAGCTTCTTCGTAGGCAATTTTTCTGGCCCAGTATGAAAAGGGACGTCCAACAATATGTAACCAGTTGCCAGAAATGTCAAGTAAATAAAGCAGAGCGTTTAAAGGCAGGAGGGTTGTTGCAACCCTTAGAAATACCAGCTAGTAAATGGGAGAGTATCTCCATGGATTTTATAGTAGGCCTGCCTAAAACCCAAAAGGGTAATGATGCTATATGGGCCACAGTTGACCGTCTGACCAAAATGGCTCATTTTATTTTGACCAAAACAACCGTTAGAGCTCCAAAGTTAGCGAGGTTGTTTGTAGACGGGCTATTTAAATTGTACGGTCTACCTTCCGGCATAGTCAGCGACCGGGTTAATAAGTTTAATGGAAATTTTTGGAGGGCAGTATTCCATCATCTCCATACTAAACTTAATATGAGTACCATTGACCATCCACAGACGGACGGTCAAACAGAGAGGGTAAATCAGGTGCTGGAGGAGATGCTTCGTGCATACGTCAGCAAGAAGCAAACTAATTGGGAAGAGTATCTCTCGATATTAGGGTTTGCTTACAACAATACCAAACATTCAACTACGGGATACAGCCCATTTATGCTAATGTACGGTTTTCAGCCACGCTCACCCACATCTGTAGGGTTTAAACAAGAAAAAGCGGAAGCAGCCAGAAACTTTTTAGAGGACCTAAACCAGATGATAGAACAGCTAAGCGTAGCATTAGGCAGTCCCAGGATCGAGCCAGGCTTTATGCAGATCCACACAGACGGGATGTGCAGTTCTCCGCTGGTGAGAAAGTCTATTTGAGAGTCCCAGTTGACTCTAAAACCCTCAAATCAGGAGTGTGTGCTAAGTTGTCTCCTAGGTATTGTGGTCCCTTTACCATCAGTAGGAGACTAGGCGATGTCACCTATGAACTAGAACTCCCACACAGTAGTAAGGTTTCTCCAGTCTTTCATGTAAGTCAGTTACGAAAAGCCTTAACCAGATCAGAGACTCTGGTAGGGGACAGTGTTCTAGTTCTCCCATTGGATCCTCAGCAACCTCCACATGAACCAGAGGAGATTCTTGATAGTAGAGAGACGCAGACTCGTCATACTCTATACCGAGAATATCTGGTCAAGTGGAATGATCAGCCTGTTGAGAATGCCACTTGGGAAAGAGGCAGCGTCCTTCGCAAGATTTTTCCAGACTTTGTCTTAAAGGACCAAGACGGTTCTTAAGGGGGAGGGAGTGTTACGAGCTCGTGACCAGTGCCGAACCCTAGAGAACACAGATAGGTCAGATACCACAGTCAGGGTCGTGTCCAGCGTACATGACCAACAGGGCAAGACAGTGTGAGTAGTGTGCCCCAGCACGGTCCATAGCCATGGCGGGCCTCACACAGCCTAGGGACCCTGTCAGCAGGATAGGGCCCCCAGTTGGGTCCCGACGTGCAGTCGGCCACGTCAGTGACACGTGGCCGACACTTGGCAGTAGCATGCTACCAGTCCTCACACTGGGCTAGGAGGGGCTTACTCTATATCAGGGAGTAGGCAAGGTTGGGTGGATCAGTTAGTGTTTGCCCTACTATGGTGTTAGGATCTATTACACTTATGTGGTCAAGTGTGACGAATGCCAGTTAAATAAGGCCGAACGTCTTAAGGCTGGAGGATTGTTACATCCATTGAATATCCCTGATAAAAATGCGACAGTATTTCAATGGATTTCGTGGTAGGAATACCTAGGACAAATAAGAAAAATGATGCATTTGGGTAATTGTCGATCTTACCAAATTGGCAACATTAATTCTTGTAAAGACCACCTCAAAGCTTTTGATTTACCTCAAATATTTGTTAAACATCTATTTAGACTTTACGGAATACCGAGTGACATTGTGAGCGATCGCAATCCAAAGTTCATTGGTCACTTTTGGTCTGTCGTATGTGCTAAACTGGAAACAAAATTGAGCTTCAGTTCTTCTGATCATCCCAAGATGGATGATCAAATGAAAAGAACTAATCAAACGATGGAACAAATGCTACGAGCATATGTATCTTGAAAGCTATTTCATTAAGAGAAGTATCTGCCCTTGATTGAGTTTGCCTATGATAGTAGTAAGTATTCGGCTACCGGTTATAGCCAATTTATGCTTATGTATGGATATGAGCCTAGATCGCCCAGTTCAATTGAAACTTGAACGATCAAGTTTCATAAGGTAGCAGATTTCCTGAACGATATGCAAGAAATGCTACACATAGCACGTGAGAATGTCCAACGTGCCCAAGATAGAGATAGACATTATGCTGATTTGAAAAGATCACCTTGCGATTTTTAAGAAGGGAATTGGATATACGCGGAGCTCGAAAGATTCAAAGGTAATGCGTACCAGCAAGCCTTGCAAATTGTCTACTAGATACAGGGGACCATACAAAATCCTAAAAAAGATTGGATCTTTGGCTTACCAATTAGACCTCCTAGAAGGAACTCAAGTACACCCAGTATTGCACATCAATCGACTTAAGACAAGTCTACGTGAGAGGGATCTCTTGGTTCTGGAGACCTATTGAACCTATTAGACCTGAAAGGATCTTGGATACCAGAACTAAACGATTACGTAATCATATAGTTACCGAGCATTTGGTTCGATGGACAGGTCATACAGACGATGACAACTTTTGGGAATAGGAGAATAGCCTAAGAAGGAACTTCTCTAACTTTAAGTTCTAAGGATAACATCCCAATTTAATCCACAGTCAAATTCAAAAGGACAAGGCGAAGATAGTTAAGGACATATCACAGATATGGCATCACATCTACCACCAAATATCGTAGATGCCTGAGGCTAAAGCTCTACTCGAGCAATAGTAGGAGACATTTTCAAAATAACAAGCTACTAAATGAGGGAGCCTCAGTGGCTATTTATACTAATCAAACACTACCTCCCCTCAATTAACTGGAGCGCAATATGGAAATTCAAAATTAGGGCTCAAATTACGAACCATGTGAAACATAGGTCCTAGGCTTGTCAAATACAAAGAAATGTGCATTTCCACTAATAACAATAATACTAAAAGTACCAAAATGTAGCATGTGATGGTTTTCATATGGACATGTATGTCCATAACAGTCCCCCACACTTAAACAAGCCTCATCCATTAGTAGGAAGAAATCTGCCCAATAGTAAAAGAAAAGCTAACAAGCA
Organism: Diphasiastrum complanatum; assembly: GCA_029204225.1. Classification (NCBI taxonomy): domain Eukaryota; kingdom Viridiplantae; phylum Streptophyta; class Lycopodiopsida; order Lycopodiales; family Lycopodiaceae; genus Diphasiastrum; species Diphasiastrum complanatum. The sequence continues at coordinate 57,858,891 of CM055093.1, forward strand.
ATATAGGATGAAGATGCAGCCAAAATGTCCACCAAACAGGATGCCAAGTAGGACAATGTTTTATCTTGTAGTAGTGAAAAATTGAGCAAGCAATAGATAACGAAATGAGTATCATCATCATATAGCTCCAACATTAACAACCATCAAGATTTTCCTCAGTTCACTAAACCAAGAGACAGGGAGATGACTTTAACGTCTTGATAATCACTTTAATTTCAGCTTTGGTTTCAGCTTTAGCTTTAGTTTAAGTTTCTTCAATTTTAGTTTCAGCTTTAGTCACTTACCTTCTAATGCGGACACTTTACGCTACCATATCATGAAATATACTTAAAATGTACGTCTCGTCTTATTTACCTTTGGTACTTCGAAGACATTAATAAAGCTTTCTTTGTTTCTCTTTACCTAATAGCCTCTCCTTCCCATAAACCGTCTTTCTCCTCTCCACTCTCTCCTTGCTCCTCTTTCTCCTCCTTGCTCTCCACCCTTTCTCTCAAAAAGCAAGAGCAAAGTCCATCCTACTAGCAAGAAAATGCATAGCCCGAATGGGTAGAAAATCAGCTTGTTGCTATGTTTTTAGGCCAATTCTTATGTTATGCCACAATATGTGATGTGCGTTCATTACACGATAGAAGACCAGCTGCATCTAAGTAGTTTCTATCATCATTGAACCCTCACAACAACAATAAACATCATGAATGTTGACAACTAGCAAATCGACTTGAGAAGTTGAAGCTATTTTTTGGACCCATCTATAGATCTAAAAAGTTTCCCAAAGTTTTGTGCAGCAACTTTTCTCGATTACTACAAGAATTCCATTGCAAAATGAACTAGAAAGCAAAGAGAAACTCGATATCTGGTCTAATAGGAATGTTGTCTTCTAGACAAAGTTACTTGAGATCTCAAGTATTTGCCCACAACATTACTTCAAGACAAAGCTCGATGTCTTGCTAAAATAATCCAATTCCAAACTACATCAAATTAGACGTTAATTTATCCCTTGTATCCATGTTCCTAACCTCCAAGTATCAAAATGAAAAGTTGTAACATACACTACAGGCACCCTATTGGAGGAAGCACAAATGATGACAAGAGGGCTTAAAAAATGACATGCAAAACATGAAAGAGATGAAGTGTAAAAAACTAGCAAAAACTCATTATCGAAAGAACAATGATCCAATCAGATCATGAAAGGCACATAAAAAAATGAAGCTTCATCTTATCAATTCGAAAAACTAAAATCAATTTGGTTCCCACTTCCAAGCCCTTGAGATACAAGAATCACATTGAAGTTTGAGCTTGAGAAAGAGGTATTGCATTAATATGAAGAATATTTATAGAACAGCCAGCAGACTTTCTTTGCAGGCACTAAGTAGCTTCCAATTGTTCTTAAAGATTTAAGTAAATTTTAATGCTCACAAAAAATCAGACTTCCTTAAACCGAACTGACTAATATCACAAATAGAACTATTTCATCTCATCTTTCAGTTAGTGATGTGCGCAATCAAGAACACAAAGGTCACAGTAGATATTTCATGCTTTTCATCCCCATTCAAGTTTTGACCATTCAAATACTACAACTTCCTTGGCACCCATTCAACTTCACTATCCAACATATGCTTGACAGCAAAAGGCGAGGGAACCCACCACAGCATAATCGTCATTTTCCTGCTCATCCTCATCATCCACAAATAAATGTGATGTATCCCAATCAGCCATCTCCGCTTCAATCTGTATAACACCAAAAAACATCTTAGTAAATATCAAAAAAATCTATACATGTCCATAGAAGGCAAAGTAGTGAGCATATTTACATCAAAGAGAGGTTCAGTATTCACCAGGATCGATGCAAGATAGATGTAGTAGAGTAAATTGGATGCTTGGAAAGCTAACTTTTGCGATCTCTATGTTGCTTCATGATTGAAGATGTGTGATTTAAGAGTACTTTATTGTTTGTATGTTCGGCTTCTTTTAAAAAAAACTAAACTACATGGGTGCATTGACAAGTGATAGTAGTTTATGCTAAATTATGTTGCAATGTTACAACCTTAATATTCTTCTCTTGTAACACTTCTTTTATTCATGCTCTAGAGACGTGGAGACTATCCCTTTATTGTTGTCATTCATGATTTGTAGCAATTTCATTCATGCGAGATACTGTAGCATGCTAGAACAATTTGCTCTCGAAAGTGCGTGTTAGAGGTCTCAACACCACAGTAGGGCAAACACTCACTGATCCACCCAACCTTGCCTACTCCTTGATATGGAGCAAGCCCCTCCTAGCCCAGTGTGAGGGCTGGTAGCATGCATACTGCCAAGTGTCGGCCACGTGGCACTGACGTGGTCGACTGCACGTCGGGACCCAGCGTGGGGCCTTATCCTACTGACAGGGTCCCTAGGCTATGTTAGGCCCGCCATGGCTATGGACCGTGTCGGGGCACACTACTCACACTGTCTTGCCCTGTTGATCATGTACGCTGGACACGACCCTGACTGTGATATTTGACCTCCTGTAATCCCTAGGGTTCGGCACTAGTTACGTGCTCGTAACACTCCCCCCCCCCCCCCCTCTTAAGAGCCGTCTTGGTCCTCTAAGACAAAGTTTGGAAAATCTTGCGAAGACGTTGCCTTTTTCCCAGGTGGCATTCTCAACAGGCTGATCATTCCACTTGACCAGATATTCTCCGTATAGAGTATGACGAGTCTGCGTCTCTCTGCTATCAAGAATCTCCTCTGGTTCATGTGGAGGTTGTTGAGAATCCAATGGGAGAACTAGAACACTGTCCCCTACCAGATTTTCTGATATGGCTAAGGCTTTTCGTAACTAACTTACATGGAAGACTGGAAAAACCTTACTGCTATGTGGGAGTTCTAGTTCATAGGTGACCTCGCCTAGTCTCCTACTGATGGTAAAAGGACCAAAATACCTAGGAGACAACTTAGCACACACTCCTGATTTGAGGGTTTTAGAGTCAACTGGGACTCTCAAGTAGACTTTCTCACCAACGAAGAACTGCACATCCTGTCTGTGTGGATCTGCATAATGCCTGGCTCAATCCTGGGATTGCCTAATGCTACGCTTCGCATGTTCTATCATCTGGTTTAGCTCTTCTAAAAAGTTTCTGGCTGCTTCAACTTTTTCTTGTTTAAACCCTACAGCTGTGGGTGAGCGTGGCTGAAAACCATACATCAGCATAAATGGGTTGTATCTGTTGGAATATCAATCCACACTCTAGAGAGAACTATCAAACAGGGCGGATAGCTCAGTGGTAGAGCATCCCATCCGGTATAAGGGAGGTCCTGGGTTCAAATCCTAGTCTGTCCATCCATATTATGATTTATGGATTTCTAACATGGTATCAGAGCCAAGTTAGACCTAATAGTTCATGGTGTCAAAGCCATGGTTAGGTGGCCCAAGTTGTGGGGCAGGTGACAGCTAGGACCCCAACCAAGTGTGGCTTGAGGGGGGGTGTTGGAATATCAATCCACACTCTAGAGAGAACTATCAAACAGTATCCCGTACTAAATGTTTGGTACTGTTGTAAGCAAACTCTAATATCGAGAGATACTCCTCCCAATTAGTCTGCTTTTTGCTAACGTATGCACAAAGCATATCCTCCAGCACCTAATTTACTCTTTCTGTTTGACCATCCGTCTATGGATGGTCGGTGGTACTCATGTTAAGTTTAGTATGGAGATGATGGAATACTGCCCTCCAAAAATTTCCATTAAACTTACTATCCCGATCGCTGACTATGCCAAAAGGTAGACCGTACAATTTAAATAGCCCATCTACAAACAACCTCGCTAACTCTGGAGCTCTAACGGTTGTTTTGGTCGGAATAAAGTGAGCCATTTTGGTCAGACGGTCAACTGTGACCCATATAGCGTCATTACCCTTTTGGGTTTTAGGCAGGCCTACTATAAAATCCATGGAAATACTCTCCCATTTACCAGCTGCTATATCTAAGGAATGTAATAACCCTCCTACCTTTAAACGCTATGCTTTATTTACCTGACATTTATGGCAACTGGTTACACAATGCTGGACGTCCTTTTTCATATTGGGCCAGAAAAATTGCCTACGAAGAAGCTCATAGTTCTTTTGAATGCCTGGGTGCCCCGCACTAGGACTGTCATGACACTCGTATAGGACCTGCTGCCTATAATCCTTTGAATTGGGGACACATACTCTATCTCTATAGAGCAAGTACTCATCCTGAATGGAATATTGTTTCCATTTGAATCCTTTAAGTCAACTGACCCTCAACCACTAGGGTTTGCTTGGGTATACAGGCTCAGAGTCCTCAATGTCATCTGATGTATACTCGGACTCATCATCCTCAACGGAAGTTGCCGTATTCTTGGATAAACTGGCACCAGCCCCGGGAACTGGTTCTGGAGTCTATAACTGTCTGCTCTGGATTGAGTTCCAGATAGTAGAGAAGAATGCATCATGCTGGCACTTCCCTCTCAAGGACTCGAGTAACTCACTACGAATCTGAGTAAAACTCAACTCCTTTATCATAGGCATTCTACTAAGTGCATCTGCTATTGTGTTGAATTTCCCCGGTCTGTATATGATAGACATATCCAACTCTTGCATTAACTCAGCCCAACGAGCTTTCTGACCTTTGAGCTCAGGCATTATTTTTATGGTGCCAACTTTGAGGTCCTGACAGACCATGAAAGTCTCAGATACCTTTGCAATCAGAAGTCTTAAGGGCATGAACTATGGAGAAGAGTTCCTTTTCACAGGCACTGTACCTAGTCTGTGCTGACTCGAGTTTTTTACTCTCGAACGCAATTGGTGGTCCATTTTGAGTTAGTACAGCACCAACTGCAAAGTCGCTAGCATCTGTTTCGAACACAAATGGCTGATTGGGGTCGACGACCTTTAAAATTGGCGTTGTAGCTAAGGCTGTTTTGAGAGCATCAAAGCTCTCCTACTGTGCAGACTCCCAAATGAACTCCTTTCCCTTCCCCTTAAGAAGATTTGTCATGGGAACTGCTATCTGAGCATATTCCTTGACAAATCGTCTGTAATATCCCGCCAAACCAAGAAAGATCTGAAGCTCTAAAAGATTTTGAGGTCTCAGCCAATTGAGTATGGCTTTAACATTAATGGGGTCCATCTAAATCCCATTTGCTGAGATAATGTGACCCAAATAAGCTACTTCTTCAATGAAGAATTCACACTTAGGTTTCTTAGCATAAAGCTTATGCTTTCTAAGCAGTCGAAACACCTTTCTGAGGTGTTTAAGATGCTCCCTCCTCGTCTTGCTATACACGAGGATGTCATCTAAAAATATGACTACAAACTTACCCAAGTATGGTCTGAGGACATTGTTCATCAAGGTCATAAAGGTAGCTGGAGCATTTGTGAGCCCAAAAGGCATCACCTTAAACTCATAATGACCATGACGAGTCCTAAAAGCTGTTTTCGGGACATCTTCCGATTTTATACGGACTTGATGATATCCCGATCTAAGGTCAATTTTATTGGAAAACATAGCCCCGTCGAGTTGATCAAACAACTCGTCTGCCCAAGGCACTGGGTATTTATTCTTAATTGTGACTTTATTGAGGGCTCTGTAATCTACGCAAAGACACATAGACCCCTCTTTCTTTTTCACCAATAGGACTGGTGAGGCCCATGGTGAACTACTAGTCTGAATTTGGCCTTTCCCAAGATAGTCTATTAACTGCCTAATTATTCCTTCATCCTCTATTCGGCTGACCCGATACGGAGGTTTAGAAACAGGTGTTGTGCCTGGTACTAGGTTTATTACATGATCTACATCTCTGCTAGGTGGTAAACCATGCGGTAAGTCTTCAAGAAAAACATCTTTAAATTTAGAGAATAAAGTTTCTAATTTACTTACTTTCTGTTGTAAAGAACTAGAAATAGAAACTTCTGGAATAAACTGAAAGTCACATAAGAATACCTGATGGTCGTTGTCTCCGATTAGCTGACAGAGCTCTGAACTACAGATCATAGGGCTGTTGGGGACATCATGCTCCCCATGCAACTGGATTTCTCGGCCTTTATGCTGGAAGCTGAGGGTGTTCTCCTGATAATTTTTGTGGAGGGAAGGTCCTAAGCTGTAGAGCCAATCTCTCCCGAGAACAATGTCTATGCGATCCAGGTGCATTATCTAAAAGTTTATTTCATCTTGATTCCCCTGAATACCAAGATTTAGATTACTTACCATAGTTTCCCAAATTTTTTTGTCTTCACCCTTAGCTAATGAAACTATGTACCTATGCTGACTAGGTACTTCTGGAAGTCTGAGTTTCTTAACCAGGGTGTAGTTGATGAAATTATGGGTCGCCCCATCATCAACCATGACTCTGACTGACTGGTTGCCAACTTTCCCATGCATAATCTCAAAAGCTGCCGAGTCACTTGGAAAACTTACTGTCTGAACAAGATGGACTTGTTTTTTATCTTTCTTTTCTTTTTTAGTGAAAGGCCCCTTGGGACACTGTCTGACTGTGTGTCTCTTGCCCATCACACAAAGCACAAACGTTCTTGTTTGCCCTTCTCAAAATCTTCTGGTTTTAAGAGCTGTATGAGCGATGGGCGTTTCTGAGGAGCTTCACTCTTGATTTTATCTTCTTTCTTTCTTTTTAAAAATTTCTTTTTAAATTGAAAGTCTTTCTGAGTAGGCTGCTCAAAAAGGGGTTGTTGTCTCGCCTTCTTCCTACCCACTGAATCATCATAGATTTGAGCATATCTGAGAGCTTGCTCTAGGGTAGTAGGCGAGTTTCTCTGTACCTCTATTTTATATTCATCTTTAAGGCCACGGACAAATCCTCTAACTTTCTGACAGTCATCCATATTTTTTATTTTTAAAATTGCTTCTCGATACTGCGAGATATAATGAATTAAGGATTTGTCCATTACTGTTTTCTCCCAGGCTTCCCAGGCTCTATTAAGTTCGTTTTCCGGTAGAAACTCTCTTAAGAAAGCCTCTTCAAAAGCTTTCCATGATCGGGGAGTCTGCCCAGTCTCCTGGAGGTTAAACCACCACTTATAGGCCATGGGCCCTAGGGAAAGACTGGCCTCAATAGCTAGCAAATAGTCAGGGGTCTGTTTAAGAGCATGTATGTTCTTCCATTTGCTGAGGAAGGTATGTAGAATATCTACGTTTCTATCCTTCTCTTCCCCAGTAAAAGTAGGAGGCTTTAAAGACACTGGGGTGAGACCGCATAGGCTCAACCGAAACTGATAGAAGTGGAGAAGTGGATGGGAGGCTTCCTTTCGCGGAGTTCACAATTAAACTTTTGAGCTCGACGAACGAGTCATCCATACTGGATTTGAAATTGGCGAAAGCCAATTTCAATTCATCCACTTGTATTACCAAGTGGAGATACTGCTCCTTGGTAACCAATTCGTCGAGTTCCTCTACGAATTGTTCCTGTTCTTCCACTTCCATGGGTTCTTTTCCCTTACTAAACCTCAGAGATTCTGTTTCTAATTCATCAATGCCTCTTGTCGGGGGTTGAGCAGGTCCCGGAGAAGTGGTCATTTTCAGAGATAAAAAAAGAGTGTCTGACATTTCTTCTTAAAAAAAAGTCAAAAAGACTAAGTAAAACTGTACAAGGGAGGGAAAAAAAACTTAGGTCTTTTTGAGGACTATACTTCCAAAGAGAGAATCAAGAAAAGCCCTCTCAGCTCTTCCGTGGCTTTTTACAAACCTGCTGTCCGGAACAATCAGCAACCAGGGTACCAATTTACAAGTAAAATTTCGATTTCTCTTGGTAGCTACCCTCGCTGTCAGAGGTATTGGGCTACTACTCTGCAACTCAGATTCGATGGTTGGAAAAAAGAACTTCTGAGGTATCTTGCCCACCACCCTCGCTGCCAAACCAACAGCCTTGACACTCCAAAAAATTCAAATTTGGAGCCAAAGATTGATCCGAAATTCTGGATTTTTACAAAGGCTACTACTCGCTGGTCTATTGTTGTGTCTGATCCGAGAAAAACAAATTCAAAGAGTTGAATCTGTGAGAAAAAATCTAATTTGATTTTTTGTAGACCCTCGCTGGCCCTGCTGCTCCAAACTGGCAAATTTGTAAACACAAAAAGTAACAACAGAACTTTTAATGATTGACCCTCGCTGATCTGGAAAAAAAGTTGAGGAGAGCTGCTCGCTGATCAGTCCTGTATCTCTGCTGGAAAACACAGATGAATATTGGAGAAAATCCGCTCTAGACCTGCAGATTTCTGGCTCCTATCCAGCGATGGCCTTAAGCTACCTTTCCAATCCAAAATCTGCTCAGATTGCAATCCAATTCCTCTGGAAAACAGCGTTGAAGTGCCTAGTCTGTGTACTAACAATTCCTGAAAGTTGGAAGATGTTTTATACACTCTGATAGATTCCTCCCTTGCTGAAACTAAGCTCCCAAAGATAGAGATGGCTCTGATACCAGTGTTAGAGGTCTCAACACCACAGTAGGGTAAACACTCACCGATCCACCCAACCTTGCCTACTCTCTGATAGGGAGCAAGCCCCTCCTAGCCCAGTGTAAGGGCTGGTAGCATGCATACTGCCAAGTGTCGGCCGCGTGGCACTGACATGGCCGACTGCACATTGGGACCCAACGTGGGGCCCTATCCTGCTGATAGGGTCCCTAGGCTGTGTTAGGCCCGCCATGGCTACGGACCGTGTCGGGGCACACTACTCACACTGTCTTGCCCTGTTGGTCGTGTACGCTGGACACGACCTTGACTGTGGTATTTGACCTCCTGTGTTCCCTAGGGTTCGGCACTAGTTACGTGCTCGTAACAGTGCGCCCTTAGATAAGATCAAAACGTGCAAGCCTGGAACAATGGGAGTTGACCAATGTTTCACGAATCGTGGTTCGAATCGGAAAAGTTTTCAAATCAGTTTTAGGGTTTAGGGTAAAATAGGTTCGACTCGATTTTTTGATCATTGCAATAAACATATAGTTATCTGGTCACAACAATATATGGATAATTTATGGTTGTGATCTATACTTGTGTAAATGTAGGCTATATGCTGTATGTACCAAGATTTTTTGATTCCCTGTATCTGTGAATAGAAAATTCAGAATACTTCTATTTATAATCTGATTTGTTCAAATTCAAAGCAGCTACAGCTCATATACTCATGTTTCTTTGACAAAGATCACCTCCCATGTTTCATTTCTTGTTATGGATGTCTACCGGGTGAAGTGTACTGGGTGAAAAGGGGATATATCATAGAATGGAGTTTGAATTGTAATGATACTGAAAAGGGTTGCATAGGGGATATATTCTAACAATTCTAATATAGAACTAATTTTGTACAATTATTTGTTACTCGGTCACTAGATTTACAAAATATTAAACTTACAGCTTGCTCCTACAACTTTCCTCTAACAAAATAATAATAAAATTCAATATGTTTTGTTGGCCTTGCCTTGCAAAGGCAATACTATGTGTTGAGTCGGTCAATGGAGTTTGGAAAAAAGTCCACGTTAAAGGATATTCTATGATGGTGGTCTAAACTTTAAAGGCTTAAACCTTTGTTGGGGGCCGAACTGACATGCATTTGTTGCCATAAAAAAATTCCTACGAACACGTGCAAACCATGCATGATCGATCTATAAGGCCCAAAAAGCAAAAGCAAAAACTTAGAAAAAAGTAAACGCCTGAATGGATAGATTCCGAAAAGCATGCTAATCTTGAAGTGTTAAACAAGTTTAAGATGAAGCAAGTATCATTGTAAGTCATCAACGGGCAAGAGAAGAGCAGGGATCAACAAGCGATCAGGGCCAACTCATGTGTCGTTTCATCAGCTGCTTCCATAGTTGCATCGAACCGCCGTTCGAACCATTCGGACCCGGTTCGAACCGGAATTCGGTTCGAACCGGATTTAGGGTTAAAAAGAAAAAACCCCAAAAAGTCAAAAAAAAACGTTTTGAAAAAAAAAATCGGTTCGAACCGTTTTCCGATTCGAACCTGGCCTACCGGTTCGAACCGGAAAGAATCGGTTCGAATCGGGGTGTAACCTTGGCTGCTTCTACATAGACGTGAGCAACAAGAGGAGCAGAGTACAAACATTGATGCAAGAGGAGCAGCGATCAAAGAGCGATCAGGGCCACGTCATGCTTATTTTGATAAGCTGCTTCTACATAGATGAGCAACAAGAAGAGCAGAGTACAAACATTGATGCAAAAGAAGAGCAACGATCAAAGAGTGATATTGGAAGGCCAGCCCTCAGACTTAGGTTCTGTGTTTGCTACAAATATGATAAGCCACCTGTATTTCACTGTGTTTGCTACAAATCTGATAAGCCACCTGTATTTCACCTTCAAACAATTCCTTTTAAACTATCAGACCAAAGCTCTCTTTCCATTGCAGTACCTAGGGTTATAAAAATGACTGTTCATTCTAGGCTTTAGAAAAGAAGCTTTTAGAGAAGCTTGAAGTGTTTAGAATAAACACCGCAGGTGCAGATTAAAAAAAAGCGGATGTCGGTTGACAACCTTAAAAGGTAAAGCAATAAACTATTATGATTGCGAGAAAGAATGAAATACCCGCAAACAGATCCTGTTACCAGAGGCTACAATACACAAGGACGATGCAATAGCTAGAGGAGAATCGTAAATCGCTGCTTTTCCACTCACTGCTTTTTCTACTTATAGAAAATTTCCTGCACGAAAGCTGTATCAGAAAAATGGAGAGTTGCAAAAAACTGAAATAAAAAATAGCCGTAAAATTCTCCTAGCTATTTCACATTCATATTATTTTTGAAATGTCAAAAACTTTTCCTAAAATAATGATGGCTAGCAGAAAACCTTGTTACCTGAGAAGAAACACATGTCATCAAACGTCCCCTAACGGCAACTCGCAAGCATATAAGAGGTAATGTCAGAGAATTCAATAGCTTCAAGCATTAGGAGAGCGCTTTGGAAATTTTAATAGAAAAGGAAAATGTTTGTGACAAGGACAACTGTAAGTAGTATACAGAATTCTGGAATTTTTGACAAGTTTCGCTTAAATTGATGAGATCCACACAATCAAACTTCCCATCCAGGAATTACGATCCAAGCACTGCTCAAAGAGGCCTCACACTACTGTGAAAATCAACATTGTCCGTTCTCATAAAGAGGACCAGCTCCACGTGATTACGAATGCTACCATGCAAAGAACAAGAAGAAACTTCCTGTTTTTATTAATAAAACATGGGGATGCATGTAAAAAGTGTAAAGGTCATAATGCGAAATGAGATATTGTACATCACTTATAACAATGCAACAATCTCACTATGTTTGCTTTGATGTAAGGCATTAGCTAAGATAGTTGGAAGTTTAGGTAGTGAGCTAAGGAATGGATTTAACATGTTTTTGCTAAACTACTGCTATTCGCAGTTTTGATTTTCTTGCATTCCATAATAATTGTGGGAAATCCATCAAGGTACAAGAAGATGAAAGAATAGAATGATAACGCGAAACATCAAAAATGAATTGTTTACATGGGCTTTTGGGATTCATGCATAGCACTCTATTTTGGGTGGATCACAATTACTACTTCATTTCGTGTGCTTTGTTGGGTTACTCGTAAGTGAAACAATGTTGTTGTTAAACCAATTAATTTAGGTACCTTTTGTTTGGTAGCTATATTTATTCTCACACTTGCATCATTGATCCTTAAAGGTTTTTGTGAATTAGATTGGAGCACCAAACCAAACATAAAAGACCTATAGCCCAAAGATACTCGGAATACATAAAAGACCTATAGCCCATAGATACTTGTAATACATCCTTGCTCCTAATAGAGATTTTGAGAGCACTTTGTATGCTAGATAGGATTGTCCATGCTAATCCATGCACCGAGATGAAGATTTTATAGAAATCGAGTACGTCCCAACCAAACTCCGTCCCCCAACGCACACACGCACGCGCGCGCACACAGGCCTACCTCCTTTCAATTTGGATCTAATATTGTTCACTTCTTTCCTATTCTAGGAGTTTTCTACGGGCTGTATACGGTTGTGATATATATCTACTTGAGAATGACACAAGGCCACTTCAAAAAATATCATTTAGGTTAATTAAATAGTCATAAAATTTTTCAAATAGCTAATTAAATAAAGAGCCAACTTAATTGCTAGTAGAAATATTTTCATGACATTGTTATTTCTCTCCTTTAGATAGCACTAGCTGACACAATCCAAAATCAAAAATCATGGTAACTATTTTAAGGTCTTTAAATGGTTGGATGATGATGGGGCCTTATAGCAGCCTTATTCGTGATGAGGAATTTGCTACTTGTTAAATCCTATCTATAGTGTGAGTTCACGTTCATCTTTGAGTGCCCATTGTTGACAGAATATTAATGATATCGAAGGCTCTTTCATCGGTGAAAGGGCCTAATGTGAGTCTTCTCCCATGTGGTTTTTTAGATGTTTCATTGACAATTGTCACATTACACATCTTTGAGCATGAAAGCTTGTGTAAAACACAACTTGCACTTTACGCTAAGATTAAGCTTGTTTGGATGAAATTTGTGTTTGTAGATTTCACATTCCAAATAGACAAATCGATTAAATAAAACAAAGGCATAAAAGAAGTTTGAGTAAGTTTAAGGTTTTCTTTAATCCATCTCCCAACAACTTGATTGTATCATTAGCAAATACTATCAAATATCTTCGAAGCTCATGTATTTTGTTTTGTTTTTCTTGAGGAGACAATTGGCTTTCTGTAAAAGATATTAATGCATCAATAAGTTGTTACTAATAATAGTTGATCTTTATCTTTCTTTTGCAAAACATGTATTGGATGAAGAATTGGTAAAGTTTTCAAATATGCATCCTGAAGACTACTTAATTGATGGTTTGTGATGATCTAAAATTGAGAATATTGAGAAGCAAATATTCTGAGATATTGATCATGAATATTGTGAATACTCATTGTGAATGCTGATTTGAAATCGCGAATACTAAGAAATGAATATTTTAAGATATTTATCATTAATATTGAGAATATTCATTATGAATATTGTGAATACTGATTGTGAAACAGAGGGGACCAGCAAAAGCAACTGGAAGAGCAAAGGAGGTCGAAGCAGCAAAGTGCAGACAAGAAGACTTGCATGAGATGCAGAAGAGACGGGCATACAATAGATACCTGCTGGCTCAATTCCAAGATTGAGTGTATCCATTGCCACAAGAAGGGTCACGCAGCTGTGGATTGCCACCAGAACCCGAAAAACAAATCAGCACAGAATAGACAGGAGAACAACAACAGTTCATCCTATGTCGAGGAGCCTGAGAGCTCGAAGATGGGCAAAGAAAGAACAAACAGAAATTGTTCGACCGCCTATATTTGTAAAGACGTGTGTGCAGCATCAACATCTGACACACACGAGGTGATCCTAGACTCAGGAGCCACCTCACACTTTGTGACATCAAGACAAATAATGTCTGATTTCAGAAGTGCAGATCCTTCAAGATTCATAGTTCTTGGAGATGGATCTAAGCATCAAGTGAACGATATTGGTTCATTATGGCTCAACACCAATGGCAGAGACAGACGACTCGAAGACGTTATGTTTGTGTCTACTCTGCAACAAGACTTGCTATCTGTAGCAAGAATAGCAGATGCAGGGATGTGTGTGATGTTTTCTGATGAAGCATGCAACGTGATTGATGCCAGTACCAGTACTTGATCGCTCAAGGTAGAAGGAAAGGTAACTTATATCATTTGAAGGTACGCCTACTTGAAGATCAGGTGCATCAGACTCATGATGACTCGCCAGACACTCTGTGGCACAGAAGACTCTGCCACGTGAACTCAATGGTTGACAAGACCACGAAGAGCGCCAGCAAGATATGTGCCAGGCAGTTCAGCTTTCATATCAGAAGAGTTCTACAGATTCAGTGGCAAACCACAGACTTTCGAGGAAGCGATCAATAGTCCTAAAAAGGATAGATGGATCCAAGCCATGAACGAAGAGATGGAGTCCATGCGGAAGAACCAGATATGGACGTTGGAGCCATTACCACATAAGCGCAAGACTGTCAATTGCAAATGGGTTTTCAAGCTCAAATACGGATCAGATGGGAACATCACGAAATACAAGGCAAGACTAGTAGCGAAGGGGTTTTCTCAAAGATATGGTATTGACTACTCTAAAATCTTCTCTCATGTCATCAAACATTCGTCCCTATGACTGTTATTTGCATATGCAGCAGCTTATGACCTCAGGGTCCACATTGTGGATGAGAAGATAGCCTTCTTGCATGACGAACTAGACGAAGAGGTCTATATGGATCAATCCCCAGGATATGTCTCAAATTCACTTCCTGACTATGCATGCAGAATGCATAGAAGCATCTACGGTCTGAAACATTCAGCCCGACAATGGTACAAGAAGATAGATCAAGCCCTGAAATCATTAGAATTCAAGCCTCTGTTGGCTGACTCCAATGTATATGTCAGAGTTACAGATGGGTAGATCATCATTGTGGCTGTATATGTAGATGACACTCTGATACTTTACAAGAGTGAACAGCTGATTGTTGAGGTGAAGACAGACATCTCGAAACATTTTGAAATCGTGGATCTGGGAGAAGCTAGGTGTTACCCAGGCTTACAAATTGAAAGGGACTACGAGGGAGGTAAGTTATACCTTCACCAGTCCAGATACACCCAGAAGATCCTAGAAGACTTTGGGATGCTAAACTGCAAAGGAGCGAATACTCCAATGCTCGCAGGGACAGTGCTGACAAGCGACAACTGTCTGAAGACTGAGGAAGAGAGAGAACATATGCAGCTCACACCTTATAGAAAGCTGATAGGATCATTGATGTACCTTGCAGACAACACACATCCTGATATTGCTTATGCAATATTCAGGATGAGCCAATTCTGCACAAATTCAGGCTCGACACATTGGAAGATTGTGAAACAAATTTTGTGATATCTTCAATTAATGAGAGATTATGGGCTGTGTTATTGTCGTGGTGCAGGTTTCAGGATGCTTTCCTGCAGCGATGCTAGCTGGGCATCTCTTGAGGACAATTGTAAAAGCGTCTCAGGAGGGTGCACCATCGCATCAGGAGCAGCAGTTCTCTGGGTCAGCAAGAAGCAGACCGTTGTAGCCTAGTCATCCTGGAAAGCAGAGTACGTTGCAGCAGCAAAGATGGCCAATGAGATAATCTGGCTAAGGCAGGTTCTGGACGAATTGGACGAAGCAAGGAACGAGCCTCTGGTCTTGCAGATGGACAACACCTTTGCAATACACCTTACGAAAGATCTCGTGTTCCATTCCAGAACGAAGCACATTGCGATCAAGTACTAGTTGATCATAGATCTAATTGAAAAAAAAATGTTACAAACCACCTTCATCAGAACAAAAGCCATGGTTGCTGACATCTTCACCAAAGCCCTAGACAAAGGACTCTTTGAGAGACGAAGGAGCAATCTCGAGGTCATAAAGCTATCATGCTTTGAGAGGGAGCTGAAGAAACGAAATGTTTCTAACTACAAAGTCTTGCTAGCTTTCAGCCCTCCGCCTGACACGAAACACAAAGAGGAACGGTTTGCGAACACGAAAGTCAAAGGAGATGAACACGAACGGTTCGTGAACACGAAAGTAAAAAAAATGAGAATCTTTTGCGGTCTGGCACGAGAACCCTTTGCAGTCCAGTACGAGAAAAGGCAAATGACCAAAACGAAACCAACGATGGAGACGAAACCAATGACAAAAACAAAACCAACGTCGCGAAACCTTCTCTTGCCCTTGACGACCAATCCACCATCAAGTGTTTAGGCCTACAACCATTAATTATGACCATGTATACATAAGGGCCCCAAATCTCTTATAGTCACAATTAACTTACGGGTTGTCGGTCTACTGGTTCCGAGCGTGGACACGCTACCTGAGACCAGTCATGGGCATGACAATAGTCATCTGTTTTGGATATTATTGTTGGAGAGTCATTATTGTGAAGGATTTCAGATCATTCAAGATCCAATCCAAGTTCCAAATCTTTGGTTACAATAAGGAGCAAACCAACAATCCTGCCAATGTAGAAAAATCAGCATCTACATACAAAATGAGATGCAAACTCTAAGAGATATTGATCAAACATGAACCAAAACATAAAATATGTTTGCTTTCCATATAATTACAGTACCCTACTATATTTCACACGTGTGGAACCAAAAATAGCAATAAATGATCATTCTACACACAAGATTGCAAGATAACACCAAGATAGTGCACCAATGAGTAGTAGAACCCAAAGAGAACCATGTATAATGATGAAATGAGAGATAGAAGAGAGGAGATGTGTCTCTCCAAGAGTTACATCCTTTTATAGAGTTTCCAAACCCTATTTGGCCACTTGGCTTTCCCTCCAAAATGTAAACCCTACTATTTTTGGGTCTAGATTCAATGTACCCAAAGTTCAAATTTGAATCTCTCTCAAACTCAACTACCAACTTTCCCACACTTTCCAAAAGTGTTTATTGAATGTATTTTAAACTAATATAACTTCAAAAAGTTTATCTCTAAGCCTAAAATGAGTTTTGGCCTCTTATTGACAATTTACCAAAATGTAACTAAACTAGACTAAACTAGTTGAAATCTCTCACACTCCCTCTTCAACTAGTTTTGGCATAGTTTTGAAAATAGAACTTTGATCCAACTTTAGAATGATCTCCCTCCTAAGTATAGATCTTCTTTCTAAGGTTCTAAAGTATCTTTCATAATTGATATAGAGAATAGTGTCCAAATTGGATGCTTCACTATTTCTTACATCAATTTTGCACATCAAGATATAACTAGAACATGAAGAACCAAATAGAATGTGAATGAAATGATTCCTCCATGTTTCAAACTTTGTACTCTCTAGAAAATTACAGCAACCAAACAATAAATGTGAGTGATGACCATTTGCTTGCTTGTGTCCTCCAACTTTGTCCTTTCTTGATATGTCTCCACCATAAAACTCCATGAATGAGCCTCCATCTCCATCTTGCCACAAGAAACCATCAAGCCTTGGAAATCCATGAGTAGGTGAGTACATACATGATGCAAATCTAGCACCACATGACTCCATAAAACAAGTAGTTTGCACTAGTCCATCTTCAAGATCTACTTGACACAAGAAAATGGCCATGAATTCACCAAAAATTGACAATCTCCAAGTATTGGCACCAAGTAGCTCAACACTTGAGAACTTAGCCATAGATGAGTGACATAATGAACCTCCATTAGCTTCATTTCCATCAGCAAAACCAGCCAAGAATGCTAGTACAACTCCAACAATAAGATATTGCAAGACAATGTAGCTAGTTTGTCCATATCTTGACAATTTGCACACATCACCCGGCAGCCAATCCGACACCCGGAGCCGAAAATTTTTTTTGACCGAATTTTTTTTTTTGGCGCGTGAACCAAAATGTAGTTCGCTACTAAACTAGATGTCGACTTCTTTTTTCTTTTGTGTGAGCGAGAGAAAATGAGAGAAAATATGGGAGTGAGGATGAGATGGGGATGAATGTGAGTGAGAATATCGATAGTGTTTAGAGTTTTTAGTCCATTGAGGTTTTTGTCTTGGTGTCAGCTCGATCGGGGTGGAAAAAAGAGGAAACGTCATACTTGGCTAGAGCACGACTTTGTGGCAGAAAGGAGGTGTGGAGAATGCTAAGGGCCATTACCACCAATGCAGGATCAAGGGGGACAAGATACTTCTAGACGGACTAGAGTCTAGGATCCCTCATGATAGAAAAATGGTGTAGAAAACAAAGTTGCTTTACCTTGTAAGTTGTAGGTTGAGTACAAGGTTGCCAAAGCCTTCTAGCCACATAGTAGATATGATCCCTTACTCCCACTTAGGGTGGGGGGACACAACACATCTAACCACTTCATCATCCCTCCGGTTCATTACAACTTTAATGACTTGCGTATGGAACATTAGAGAGAATCTCATGCAACCATAGGTGGTGTGTACACACCCCCTTAAATCAAGCACCACACAAGGTGAACAAGGAAACGCCTCTCAAGTGGGACTTGTTAGGATTGCAAGATAGTGTGGCTTTGATACCTTATTCAAAGTCAAAGTAATTACTGCACGAAGATTTGTTCATAGGTTTTAAGCTTTGGATGACAAAGAAGACAAGGTCATTGAGTCTAGCAAAGAGGGAGAGTTGCACCATTCCAGGAGGGAGAAGATGGAACTTGATAGATTTCAAGTTAATCTTGCACTTATGAACAATATCATCCAATCCAAGGAACCCTCCTCTTATGAGAAAGTCAAAGATAATGAGATATGGCAAAAAGTAATGCAAGAGGAGATAGATTCCATCAAGTGATATGACACTAGGAGATAGATCATCTTCCTAACAAAAAAAAATCCCATTGCTGATAAATGGGTGTTTAAAATCCAATCTAATGCACATGGAACCCTAGTGAAACACAAGGCGAAACTTGTCATGACAAGGTATGTGCAAAGCAAAGGCATAGACTATGAGGAGACCTCCGCTCTTGTAGCCAAGTGGAATATGCTTCACATGATCATCGCATTAGTAGCTATGATTGGATGGAATCTACACTAGATGGATGTAAAATTAACTCTCTTTAATGGAGAACTTGAGGAGCAGCTGCAACAACTGTGAAAAGTACAGTTAAGGACCATAAATGGATCTTTGAATGATTCCCAAGGTTTATTGTATGCTTGTTAAACAATCTATCAAAAACTAGTCATCAGAAAACAAGATCTAGTTTAGCAGCTTGATAGAAAACAAGTAGAGACAATCAAAGCATTGATCAATAAGTGTAATCCAACTCCACACGTGTGGAAATAAGGCTGTAGTACGGCCTGTAAACAATGTTTACAATGTGCCAAAGCTGGGTTTCATTGGAAATCAAGAGCAATCACCATACAATGAGAGGAAACACGAGTTTCTCCTTGAGGCTCCAAAAAGTTTCTATCTTCTCACTATGGAGAATGGGAATACATAGTAAAACACACTTCGTTGCTAAGTTAGGTGAAAATCCAGCATGTAATAAGGAAGTAGACTCCACTTTCTTGCCCTAATGTGAAAACCCTAGCCTAGATCCAAGAGTCATGCTTGGTAGGTGCATGGTAGGTACAAATCTCATCATAAATCATGGTCTAGATCCTACAAAGTAGGAATCACTACCAAATGGACACAACCACTCCTCTTGACTCATGGTAACCTACTTTAGGTGTGAATTTACAAGTGGCACTTTGGCCATTCAAGTAACTAACAAACAATATTGACAAAATGTACAATATTCTACATGGCTAGATTTGCCAATGTAGGCAATTTTTCACACTCCTCCTCAAATCTAGCCTTGGAGATCACAATGCTTTTATCAATAACTCCAATTAAAGATCTAAGCTTAACAAATGAATCTTTAGGTAAAGATTTAGTAAACAAATCAGCCAAGCAACTTAATAATGGCATGTGTTGGGGCTTGATCCCTTTAGCTTGCACTTTTTCCCTCACGAAATGATGAGCAATTTCGATGTGTTTGCTCCTTGCATGGAATGTAGGATTAGTTGCAAGTGATTGGTCTGATTAGTTGTCACAATAGATGATAGGGATCTCCTCCTCCATGACATGAAGCTCCACCAATAGCCTTTTGAGCCACAAGACCTCCTTGCATGTTGATGTCAAGGCCTTGTATTCGGATTCTGTGGAAGATAGGGAGATGGTATCTTGCCTTTGGAAAGCCATGATACTACTCCATCACATAGAAAGGTGGCAAAGGCACTTGTTGATCTTCTATCCACTTTGTCACCTGCAAAATCCGAGTCACTATAGGCTCTTAAGCCAAGAGTAGTTCATCTATACAAAATGCCAAAATTCTTAGTGGATGAATTGTATCTAAGAACTCTTTTGGCCATCTTCCAATGTGAAACTAGAGGACTTTGCATGAATTGGCTTAAGTTTCCAACACTATAACTAAGATCAGATCTACTTATAGTTAAATACATCAAGGAGCCAATAAGTCTTCTATATAATGTGATGTCCTCAAAGGATGCTTCATCACAACCAATAGATGCTTTTACATGTTGCTCCATTGGTGTCTCAATGCCTTTACAATTCTTCATTCCAAATCTATCTAGGATGGATGTAGCATATTTAGATTGACAAAGAAGCTAAAATCACATCCTCTAATAACCTCTATTCCAAGAATGAAGCTTAATAGGCCGAGATCTACCATCTTAAACTCTTTTGCTAAAGCAATTTTTACATCTCTAATTTCATCTAGATCATTACCACTCAAGATAATGTCATCTACATACAAAACAAGAATAATGATCATGCCATCATGAAAACTTATATACAATGATGGATCATAGGCACTCATTACAAAATTGATGGAAATGAGAAAAGAGTTTAGCCTAGAGTACCATGCTCTAGGTGCTTGCTTGAGCCCATAAAGGCTCTTCTTCAAAAAACACACCTTTCCTTCATGCTTTGCCTTGATGAAGCCCTCAATTTGCCTCGTGTAGATCTCTTCCTCAAAATAACCATTGAGGAATGCATTTGTGAAGTCAAGTTGGAATAGCTCCCAATTGAAGGTTGTAGCAAGACTAATGATCAACCTGATAGTAACAAGCTTAGCCACAGGAGCAAAAGTCTCATCATAATCAATGCCTTTTGGTTTGTAAAAAACCTTTGGCAACAAGCCTAGCTTTATGCTTGCTTATTGATCCATCTTGACTATACTTCAATCTAAATACCCACTTGCAATCAAGAGGTTTCTTCCCTTGAGGAAGATCCACAAGATCCCAAGTATGATTCTCAATAAGAGCATCATACTCTACTTGCATAGCATCCATCCAACCTTTAGACTTACAAGCATCTTCATAGCATGTTGGCTCATCTAACATTGAAGTAAGAAAGGTGTAAGATGTGAAAGATGATGAGCCTTCCCTTTGATCACCTTGACCATCATAGGTGAGCCTCAATGGCTTGGATCTTGCCCTTGTAGATCTTCTTGGAGTTCTTGCATCTTGAGGTGGATCCTCAAGTTCTTCTTCACTTGGAAGGTCCTCCTCCATCCTAGGATGATCCTTGGCATCAAGATGATTAGTAGCATTATCATCCAAATCACAAGCATGTCCTTCATAAAAAATGACATCCCTACTCACTATCACCTTGCTAGTGATGGGATTGAAGACTCTATAACCTTTGCTATTCTCACCATATCCCACAAAGTTGCCTTTAATGGATGTTGCATCATCCTTCCTTCTCCTATCCAAGGATTGGTGTACATAGCAAGTTTATCCAAAAACTTTGAGATCCTTGAGATTGGGCTTCTCTCCAAATAGCGCTTCAAATGGTGTGATTCCTCCAATGGCTTGGTTTGCCAATCTATTGCACAAATAGTTAGCACAAGTTATTGCTTCACCCCAAAATGGTTTGGATAGAGAAGCATCTAGCCTTAAGGCCTTAGCACACTCACAAAGAGATCTATTTCTTCTCTCACTCACTCCATTTTGTTGAGGGGTGTATGGACATGACAACTCCCTCTTTATGCCATTAGAACTACAAAAGTCAATCAACTTATTGGAGATATATTCACCTCCATTATCACTCCTTAATACCTTAATCTTGGTACTAAGTTGATTTTCTACCAAAGTCTTGAACTTTACAAAAGAATCAAACACCATTGATTTGCTAAACAAGAGGTACATCCAACAAAATCTAGAATAGTCATCAATGAAGATTACATAGTACTTGGCGCCACCATTAGACTCATGTGAAAAACTATGAACATCCGAATGGATGAGTTCAAGAGGAGAGTTTGATCTTGATGTAGATATTGAGAAGGGTAGATTGTGAGCCTTTGAGAGGCTGCATGCTTCACATCACATCCCACACTTTGACAAATGCTTGGGGAGTCCAATTGCAAGCTCCTTTGCTACCATAGATTCCATGGCTTTGTAGTTGGGGTGGCCCAACCTTTTGTGCCACAGTTCTACCTTTGATAACTCCACCTTTGCCAAGTTAACACTCTCCACTGCAACATTAGCATCAAGCTTAAACAATCTACCTTGCTTAAAGCCTTTGGCTATACATTCATTATTTCTAAGGATGGAACAAACTCCATGCTTAAATTGTACATCTAGGCCATTATCCATTAATTGGCCAACACTAAGCAAATTCTTGGTTTACTTAGGAGCATAAAGAACATTATCAAGATTCATCATTTTGGATGATCCCACATACAAGGGAATTGTTCCTATTCCACTTATCTTACATTCTTGACTACTTGCAGTATAGATTGATCTATGTAAATCATTATAAGAAAGTAAAGTGGAGAATATGTCCTTTTGATATGTCATGTGGGAACTAGCCCCACTATCAATCCACCAAGAATCATTGGTGTTGCTCTTGGATGATGGTGGTTTGTTGGAAACCATCAAGGATGACTCTTCATCCTCCTCCTCCTCCTGATGTGCAATGTTGCTTTGTTTGCTCTCTTGTGCCTTCTTCTTCTTGAGACATTCTAATGAAAATTGTCCTTTCTTTCCACAGAAAAAACATTTGTACTTCTTGTCTTTGAGCTTGAAACCTCATCCTCCTCCTTGGTCTCCTTGAAGTGCTTTTTCTTGCCATTGGTCTTCTTCTTTCCTTTGAATGAGAAATTAGCTTTCTCATCACCATCCTACAGAGAAATAGCATTGATTCTTGCATTGGTATGCATCATCCTACACTCTTCAGCCACTAATACACTGTGTAGCTTTTCTATAGTAGGCAAAGTGTCTTGGATTGCAAAGCTTTGGACCAAATTTGTAAAGCCACTCCCTAGACCATTGAGGACAATCTGAACAAGCTCACTATCTTGAATCTTTTCTCCAATGGAAGCTAACTCCCTATTGAGAGACTTGATTCTTAGCACATAATCTTGTGCACTCTCATCACTCCTCTTCATGCTTTGTAGAATCTGATTCCTAAGCATGAGAACCCTCGTAGTGTTACTAGACTCATAGATAGACTTTAAAGATTCCCAAGCCTCTTTAGCACTCTTACATGATAATACTTCTCTTAAAAGATCATTGCTTACATTCATCTTAATACAGTGAAGTGCAAGCCTAGACTCTTCTTGTATCTCACTAATTCCTGTGCACCTAGAAGTTCATTTTCATCATCTATTAGAAACTCATAAAGATCCTGGAGCACCATTAGTGACTCCATCCTCACTTTACAAATAGCATAATTGGTAGAATTTAACCTCTCACTAGCTTCTAGAAGGTAGGCTCCCACTGATCCCATCTTACTAGTAAGATTCTACACACAAGATATAGATTTGTTTG
This sequence comes from Diphasiastrum complanatum, assembly GCA_029204225.1. Lineage (NCBI taxonomy): Eukaryota > Viridiplantae > Streptophyta > Lycopodiopsida > Lycopodiales > Lycopodiaceae > Diphasiastrum > Diphasiastrum complanatum. The sequence continues at coordinate 57,882,212 of CM055093.1, forward strand.
AACCTGAAATTCACAAAGGTTTCTAACTTGCAGTGTTTCACTCAAATGTTGACTTCTAATCCAACAGATGGACTTGTAATCATAGTTCTATCACTCCCTCACAAAGCTGGAATGAAGATAAGATGAGGTGAAAATTACTCTCAAGCAAATCTTGCCAATCTTGGCTATTCTTGGACAAAAACTGACTCTATCTCTCCCATTCACTTTGATGTACTTTCAAGACCTGGTTTCCACTTTAAGAAGGTCTGAAATCAGCCTAGATTAGTTAGTTTTCATGAAACAAATTCGAAACTTATCAATGGCAAGTGATCTTGGTAGCTTATCCTAGGATTTGCACCAAAAATTACATCAAACTGACACTAGATGAATTTTCTGTGATCCAATGAATATGGGTTATTAAATGATGGTTCAGAGATGCCCACACGTGTGAATAGTACGGATTTTGATCCTAAAAAAGTTTGGGATCAAATTCCCTCACCAAAACCTGGATACCAGCTCGCCCTTCCAATACTAGCTTTTTGCAACAAAACCTGCTAAAATTGGATTAGATTCAGACACTGATCAATAGCCTTGTACTTGGCTCTGATATCATGTGAAAAGTACAGTACTAAGGACCATAAATGGATCTTTGAATGATCCACAAGGTTGATTGTATGCTTGTTAAACAATCTATTAGAAACTAGTCATCAGAAAACAAGATCTAGTTTAGCAGCTTGATAGAAAACAAGTAGAGACAATCAAAGCATTGATCAATAAGTGTAATCCAACTCTGTAGTACGGCCTGTAGACAGTGTTTACAATGTGCCAAAGCTGGGTTTCATTGAAAATCAAGAGCAATCACCATACAACGAGAGGAAACACAAGTTTCTCCTTGAGGCTCCAAAAAGTTTCTATCTTCTCACTATGGAGAATGGGAATACATAGTAAAACACACTTCCTTTGCTAAGTTAGGTGAAAATCCAGCATGTAATAAGGAAGTAGACTCCACTTTCTTGCCCTAATGTGAAAACCCTAGCCTAGATCCAAGAGTCATGCTTGATAGGTGCATGGTAGGTACAAATCTCATCATAAATCATGGTCTAGATCCTACAAAGTAGGAATCACTACCAAATGGACACAACCACTCCTCTTGACTCGTGGTAACCTACTTTAGGTGTGAATGTACAAGTGGCACTTTGGCCATTCAAGTAACCAACAAACAATATTAACAAAATGTACAATATTCTACATGGCTAGATTTGCCAATATAGGCAATTTTTCACAACAACCACTTGGATTCATTGTACAAGGTAAAGAAGACAAATATGCAAATTTGAAGAAGCACTATATGGATTGAAACAAGCAACACATGCTTGGTATATCCACTTTGATAGATACCTCTTGTCTAGAGGTTTAGTGCGCACTTCCTCTGATTCTAATCTTTATTATTTTTGTCGTGACTCTAGAATCACTCTAGTAGTATTGTATGTGGATAATTTCAGGACCACATGTAATGATGAAAAGCTCATCAAAACAATCAAGAAAGATTTGTCAATTAGCTTTGATATGACATATTCATGGCTTATGAACTATTTTATTGGAGTAGAGATTTGGCAAAGAAAGAAGGTATTGAACTCACTCAAACGAAGTATCTGATTGAGATGCTTGAACGATTTAGAATGAGTGATGGTAAACCAATATTTACCCCTATTGAAGTTAGTAAGAAGTGTTGGAAATTAAGTCCACAGTTGCCTCCAGCTTGGTGAATGACTAATTTCTATTTCATGATTCTTCCTTCATGTTTATTGATCATTGATCTAGGGTCAGGTGAAACCAACTTTGATTCTACGTTTGCTCATCTGATACCTGCAAGAATCACAAACTTAGACAACCAATTTATTTGAAGAACGTCTACAACGGGCTTTCGGCTGATCTCCAGCAAAGGGTAACCAATCCTATCATAATTTCAATGTTCAGATGTTAAGTTTAATAACTTGAAGTCATTGAAGACTTGGCCATATTCAAAGACTTCCACAAAACTTGCATTTAGAACAAGTCTGCAGAAATACATAACTTTTTCAACAGTCTGTAGAAACACACTATGTTTTCAACAGCTTCGGCTTTTTCGCATTTCTCCGAAATGCGAAAACTTGCATAGTTTAAAAGTTTAACTGTCTTTAACACACCTTCGGCTTTTTGCCAAAAAATGCAAAGAGAGAGAAATTTTTTGAAGCTCATCTATTTTTATGCATTAAACTGTTTTAAAGACCATCGTCTCTTTGAGGGCACCTTCAACTTTTTGCCAAGAATGCGAAGAGAGAAAATTCTTGAAGGTCGTCTACAATAAACGAGGAACGTTCTAGTGACGTCCTCATCTGCGTCGACGATGCTGAATTATTGACCGTATATACTGTGTACAGTTGTCACAAAAGGCATATACTTCCAAGTACAACGGCTTTCCTAATTAGGTGACAAGCATTCCTCAAATTGCTACTTCAGCTAAAATCCAGCATCTCAAAAATCAGGTAGAACAGCACCATACGGCTGTCCAGTCATGGACAGATGTGCTTAAAGGTTCGTCTACAATTATCTCTCCACCTTCGACTTCACCTTCGTTTATCTCAACCACGTTCATTGAGAGCCGTCTGCGAGAACATAAAGCTCTCAACATTCGTGTTAGAGGGATCCCGAACTCCCAAAATGCTGTCAAAGAAGCTGGGAAGTTTTTGGAAGGAAATCTTCAACACCATAGCAAAGGTATGGAAACTGCATGGCGACCTAAGAAGGACCTAGATACTCTTGTCATCCGCTTCACATTAGTGTCTCACCAGCGTGAAGTTTTAGGGAAGAGATTCAAATTGCAGGATACCAAAGTCTACATGGACGAAGATCTTACCTTCATCCAAGTTCAAGAACGTAAGAAGGCAAGACAAGAAGCTCTATCAATTGCTGAAAATAGCTCTTTAGTTCTAGATTTCTTGCATGTTTTGGGGTTTTGTTTCTGATTTCTTCATTTGAACGATTTTGTTGCTAATTGTTACGTTTTTTATTCATTCATCTAGCTTGCTCCCAGCTTCCGCACAACCCACTGATTTACAACATGGAATAACTACCATCTCTGGAAGTTCAAAATGAAGGTCATACTACTAGCCAAGGAACTGTGGGACATCGTTGATTGCACAAAAGTTAAACCTGAAGGTGATGTAGTCACTATCACCAAATGGAGACTGAAAAATGGCAAGGCTTTTTCCATGATCACTCTCAACATCAAAGACAATCAAATCAATCACATACGTGCTGCTCATACTGCTAAGGATGCATGGGACATCCTAGCTACCCTCTACGATATCAGGGACGTCTCCTCCAAACTCCATTTGAGGAAGAAATTCTTCACCCTGAGAATGTTTGAAGCAATAAGTGTTTCGAGCCATATCAACACTTTCCAAAATCTTATGGAACAGATGATTGCAACTGGCTCAGTCAGAGAAGATATCAATGCTGTTATGACTCTATTATCAAGTCTTCATGAGGCCTATGAGAATTGGGTTCTAGCAATTTCGATCCAGGAGAATATCACCCTCTCAAGAGTGATTTCATTACTTCAACAAGAGAAGGCCAGAAGATCTACAACCTCCTCAGGCTCACGGTCGGATCCTCAAACTCTATATTCAAAAAATTAGAAGTTCAGATCAAACAAATCTACACAATCAGAATATCCTGACAAGAAGAGCAATATGTGGCCTGACTCAAATTTTGGCTCAGGATCGAATTTTGGTCCTGGGTCGATGTTTGAATCAGGGTCGAATTCAGATTTTTCATCATTCCAATCAAAGCAGAACCTATTATGCAAATATTGTAAGAGAATCGGCCATCTTATCAAGGACTGCAGAACTTTAAAATTCAACAATGAGAAGAAATTGCAATTCCAACAACAAGCAAATTCTACTTCAACTAGTTTTTTTATTCAAAAACAAGATGAAGATGAAGCAGCCTTCTTGACGAAGGTCGAAGAACATCAGGATATCGATTCCTGGTACCTAGACTCGTGAGCAAATGACTCACCACAAGGACTGGTTCAAAGATTACAAATCATACACCCACTCTCAAATTGTGCAGCTTGGACACAACTCAACTCATTCTCTTGAGGGTGAAGGAACAGTCAGGATCGAATTTCAGAGAGGTGAAGTCAAGTTCTTGACCAACATTCTCCACGTTCCAAATCTGATCAAATATCTACTCTCAGTTAGTAGAATCACAGATTTGGGTCGGAGGGCAGAATTCGACACAAATGGCTGGAGGAGGAGGAGGAGAGTTCACATGAGGACTCCCTCATGATGTCCATATTTTCCTCAACAAGCTTCAAGGGAGAAGATCTTTGGTGGATAAATAGTGGAGCTAGTAAGAAGGTAGTAAAGCTACTAATTTTAGCCATCCATAATACAGTTCAGTAGTGACTTCATTAATGTTAGATCATTGTAAAAGCAATATGATTCAAACCTTTACACAAGTCTTTCCTTAATAGTTTATTGTAAATGATATTGCAATACATATGTGATCCCATGCAAACTCTCTTGATAGGGGGAGCAAAGTCATTTCTAACCTTCATCAATGTTTGAGAAGGATATTGTCTATTTTCTAAAGCAAAAATCAGAAGCTTTTAAGAATTCTCAACAATTCAAGCATGAAGTTGAAAATCAAACTTCAAAAAATATCAAGGCAATTTGGATTAATGGTGGAGGTGAATTCATTTGGATTAAATTCAAAATCTATTCTCCATCGTCGAATGGAATGGTTGAACTAAAAAATTGAACTCTCATCGAAAGTGCAAAAACTATGTTTTTCCATGTATCATTGTCAAAGACTTTATGGGCAAAAGCCATCTCTATAGTTACATACTTACATAATCGAATCACAACCAAGGTATTATTCAATAAAACACTTGAAAATGTAAGGACATGTTTGAAACCATCTGTCAAAATTTGAGTTTTGGTTGTATCACATTCATTATAGAAAATTCAAACTCCAAAAGGCCTTCTAAAGAATGCCATGTAGGATAGAGAAAATCATCAAATTTTAGAACTCTGATTGAATTTCAGGTTTGCCCGTGCAACTCTGCTGACTTAGTCCCACTAGTAACATGTGTTAAAATTGAAAAACAATCCATATTGATTTCTTGGCTTGCTACAAATGTTGTACCGTGCAAGTATGTAGCTCATTAATGCAAAATGCCAAGTTTGGCCTACATAGAACTCGAGCTACATGGTTATGTATTATCTAGTTTGATAAATGCAACTTGCATATAGTTTGTAGACATAGAATTAGCATGATTATGCTTGTAGAAACTCGTGGCAATTCACATGCATTAATTGTAAGTGATCCATAGTGACATGCAAGGCATGCACAAAGTTTAATGGACACATGCATGATGATTTGGACATTTCTAGTTAGAACTAGTACACTTGTAAAAAGTTGGTAGAATTTCATGCATGACAAGTGACAAATGTCACATAGACTCTAGATGTCACTTTAGATGTCATTTTGGAATGGATGGATGTGGTTCTACCTCGAGCTACCTCAATCTCCATAAATATGTGTAGCTCTCCACAGAATCAATGATGAAGAACCAAAGTTTTGTACTCACATGTTGGTCCTCCTTTGGCATCCCTAACTACATCATCAATCCCATTTGCGTCCTCTTCTCTCCTACCTCATCTTCCATTTTTTTCCACAGAGTTCTTTCATCCTCCTTCTCTGTTTCTTGTGACATTAGACAAGGTTGCTCCCTTTTCCCATACGTCTTTGTTATTGTCATAGAGCCGCTCATCTACCATATACATAGGCTTAACTCCTATCTTTCCATCCTTTCATATTCCATGACGTTCCTCTTGGACCTCATCTTTTCACTAACAATCTGGCTTGCATTATCGAGCTTCACCGTACTTCCGCTTCTTTTCTTCTCCTTGAGATAGCCCGATTTTATACTTTCTCCAAGTCTCTAGGTAACTTTTAGAAATTTGATCTTATTGTTCTCTCTCATGATGCTATGCGTGAGTGGTGTCTAGAGTTAGGCCTTAATGTACTTTTGCACGGTACTGTCTTTAGATATCTGAGTTTTTCTATCGGAGCCTCTCTTTCCGACAAAGATCGTTTCAATTGGATATTTGAGAGGATTAGATCTAAAATCCTACTCCGGTATTCCTCCAACCTCTCTTTTCCATCTAGACTCATTTTTCTATAGCACATTATCTCCTCCTACTTCACACACTTTCTCTTCATATGGTTTCTCCTTCCCTCCTACTCCCTCACCATTGCCAAGACCTTCAGAAAGTCCCTCTGGAACAATGGCCTCAGTCTTTTGAATTGAGATATTTGCACGACTTTTTTAAAACTGGGTAGTCTGGGTCTACTTGACCAGCTACTACCTCCCTCTCTCTTCCCTATAGGCGAATTCACTTTAACTTCACATGCCCTCAGCCTTGGGCTCTTATGATGGCTTCTGTGAAAGATTCAACTAGTTTCATCACATTTTGCAATATTTTCATATTTGGCATATTGAGGCTAAAACTTGTTTTAGACTTAGAGGTTGACTTTTCAAAGTTCATTAGTCTAAATTTCATTCGCATAAACACTTTTTGAAAGTGTGGGAAAGTTAGAATGCGAGTTTGAGTAGATTCAATTTGAATAGTTGGGTACATCGAATCTAGACCAAAAATTAGTAGGGTAGGGAAAGCCAAGGGGCCGAATAGGGTTTGGACCTGCTATAAAAGGATGTAACTCGTGGAGAGAGTGATCTTCTCTCTTCTCTATCTCATTTCATGCTTATACATGGTTCTCTTGGTTTCTATTATCCATTGGTGCACTATCTTGGTGATTGCTTGTAATTCTATGTGTAGAATGATCTATATTTGCTACTATTGGATCCACACATGTGAGATATAGTAGCTTGCTGGTTTTGTACTGACTGCAACAGTACATAATCATTTCATTCAAGTTTGATCAAGTTCTATTGGTGTTTGCATCTCAAATTGTGTGTAGATGTTGATTTTTCTACATTGGTGAGATTGGTAGTGTATTTCTCTTTCTAACCAAAGATCATTCAAGTAGATTGGATCTTAAGGATCTGAAATCTTTCACATGGTATCAGAGCTTGTGTTTCAGGTTATGAAGGAGAAAATCAGATCTATCAATGATTTGGTGAAGATATCAAGTCTAGAGCGTGCTAGAGAGAATTCTACACCAAAATCAAATTTTTTGCTTTTGTAGATTTTGTAGTTCAAAACACTAAATAGGTCGATATACTTGTTCAATTTCAATTTCTAAATTCACATACTGGATTTGGCCGATTTTTGGATCTTTGTTTCAGCCTAAGTGGTGGCTTATAGATTGCATATCAAATTTTCAGCATTTGCATGTAGATTTGGAACAGTCAATTTTTGGTGATTTTGTCAAAACCCTAATTTTGATTGGATCTCTAGATAGTGAGGTTTTTGGACTTCATTTGAGTGTGTTTCAATCTTAGGAAGTGGCAAAAGTCATTAGATTGAGGATAGATCATAGGTTGCTCAAGATTCCATGAGAAGAATAGATCAAAGCTCAAGTGCTTCTATTGTGGCATCAAAGGACACTTTGCAAGTGGTGCTACAAAAAGAAGAGAGATCAAGGAGACAAGCAAGATAATCTTACTCTTGATGAGGATGGTTTGGATGTTCAAGATGCAAATGATGATACTTTTGTGATGTCTTCATGTATGTCTGCTAATGATGGAGATCTAGATCCTTGGTGGATTGATAGTGGAGCAAGTTCACACATGACCTTTCACAAAGAGTACTTCACTTCTTTGTTGGCATATGGAGATGACAAGAGGGTGATCTACACGGCCAATGATGGTGAGTGTGCAATCAAAGCGATTGGCACAATTCCTATTTCTCTCTCTAAAAATAGGAATGTTCATTTGAAGGATGTCTTGTTTATTCCATCTATTACCAAGAATTTGCTTCGTGTGAGTCAAATGCTAAGTAAGGGCCTCAAGGTGGAGTTTGATGGAGATGCTTGTTTGATCAAAAGGAAGGATGTCTTGATTGGAAAAGATAAAAGGCAAGGGAAGTTGTTCAAACTTGATGCTTGTGTTATTGCTAACCAAGTTGGATGTGTTGCAAGGGAGCAAATTTCTAATCAAGAGGTTTGGCACAAAAGGATGGGACACCTCAACTTCAAGTCATTGGAGGTAATGGCAAGGAAGAAGGTTGTGATTGGTCTTCCAAGTTCCTTAAGTAATGACAAGCATGTTTGTGAGTCTTGTGCTTTGTCTAAATCACATAGACTACCTTATAGTAGATCTATTTCTAGATCTACAAAGCCTTTTCAGCTTGTACATTCGGATATTCATGGATTTACTACAATTAGCAATAGTGGAGCTAAGATGTATGTAACATTCATTGATGATTTTAGTAGATTTTGCTGGATCTATCTACTAAAGAGCAAGGATGAAGTGTATGATGTCTTTGTCAAGTTCAAGAATGCAAGGGAGAACCAATTTTCCACAAAGATCAAGTTCTTGAGAGGTGACAATGGTGGTGAGTACATATCTAACAAATTCAAGGCCTTCTGTGATGAGCATGGGATCAAGAGGGAGTATACAATATCAAGGAGGATCCATCTTCAAGAAGAGGTATTTTTGTTGGATATAGTGAGGTGAGTAAAGCTTGCAAGGTTTACATTCCTTCTACTAACAAAGTGATTGTTGGTAGAGATGTCATTTTTGATGAGGGGAACATTCCAAAGGTGTCTTCAAGCATGATTGATGGTAAAGTGGATGGATCTAACATTCTTGATATTGATGAGAAGGATCTTACTTTGGATGGTGGTGATGATGGACCTTCATCAAGTCAAAAGCCAAGGAGAACATCAAGAGAAAGACAAACAAGGTTCACATATGATCAAAAGGTAAGCAAGTAGCTTTTGGAAACTATGTTGCTTTCCTAACCTTTTTGGATGAGCCTACAAATGTAGATCAAGCAAGGAAAGAAGAGGAGTGGATCCAAGCAATGGATCTCGAGTATCGAGCTCTTATGAAGAGTGGAACATCTTTTGGAGGATCTTCTTGTGTAGATGGAGCTATGCAAGTGGATGGATGTTATCTTGTTGTTTCAAGTATTGGATCTGGAGAACAAAAAAATTTCAATGACTTTGATGATCAAGTTGATGATCAAGAGGTTGATCTCAAAGTGCTTCAACTAGTCAAAAGGGAAGTTGGCAATTTGGAGCTAGTCAAGAGCATCAAAGGAGAGGTAATTGGCAAAGGTATTATGGATCTGTTTTTACAACATATTGAAGACTCAAGTAAGGTCAAAGGAGCAGCAAGGAAGTGTTGTTCAAGTTTACTTTACTTGTTCTATCTCATGTTTGAGCAATTTCATGTGGATGTGTGCAAATTGTCAAGATATGGTAAAACTAGCTACATTGGTGAGCATTGTTTTGATGTTGGATTTGTACTAGCATTCTTGGCTGATTTTGCTGATGGAAATGAAGCTATTAGAGGTTCATTATGTCACTTATTCATGGTCACCCAACGGGGTTGGCTCAACTGGTTAGCTTGGCATCCAAAGTTTCTTTGGTCCCAGGTTCGAGCCTCCCCTTGGAAACCAAGAAGCACTTATTCATGGTCAAGTCATCAAGGCTTGATGGCATCTTATGGCAAGATGGAGATGGAGGCTCATTCATGGAGTATCATGGTGGATACAAGGCAACGAAGGACAAAGGAGGAGGATACATGCAAGCAAAAGTTGATCACTCACATTTATTGCTAGGAGCAAGCATATTGAGATAAAATATCATTTTGTGAGAGAGCGAGTCATTGCAAAGGAGGTGGAGCTTCAACATGTATCTTCAAGGGAATGTGTAGCTGATATCTTCACCAAAGCATTGGGAAAAGACTTGTTCATGAAGCATAGGACTTCACTTGGAGAATTATCAAAGTCTATGCTAAAACTAGTTGAAGAGGGGGTGTGAAAGATTCAACTAGATTCATCACATTTTGCAATATTTCCATATTTGGCATATTGAGGCCAAAACTTGTTTTAGACTTAGAGGTTGACTTTTCAAAGCTCATTAGTCTAAATTTCATTTGAATAAACACTTTTTGAAAGTGTGGGAAAGTAAGAATGCGAGTTTGAGTAGATTCAATTTGAATAGTTGGGTACATTGAATCTAGACCCAAAATTAGTAGGGTTAGCATTTTGGTGGAAAAGCCAAGTGGCTGAATAGGGTCTGGACCTGTTATAAAAGGATGTAACTCGTGGAGAGACTGATCTTATCTCTTCTCTATCTCATTTCATGCTTATACATGGTTCTCTTGGGTTCTACTATCCATTGGTGCACTATCATGGTGATTGCTTGCAATTCTATGTGTAGAATGATCTATATTTGCTATTTTTGGATCCACACGTGTGAAATATAGTAGCTTGCTAGTTTTTTATGGACAACAACAATACATAATCATTTCATTCAAGTTTGATCAAGTTCTATTGGTTTTTGCATCTCAAATTGTGTGTAGATGCTGACTTTTCTACATTGGTGAGATTGGTAGTGTATTTCTCTTTCTAACCAAAGATCATTCAAGTAGATTGGATCTTAAGGATCTAAAATCTTTCACAGCTTCTACTCTACCTCCCCTTCCCTCCACTAATGGCACCAATCCCCAATCGAGTTTCTCTGGTCTTCTGTCCTCTTCTCCACTTTCCTCCCTCCTTTATTTACATTCATTTTTAGAGTCCTTTTGTTCATGCAAGAGCTTACGTATTGGACGTGTGGCAATTCCATCTCTCCTCTTGAGTCTCGATGGTTTTCCGAATCTATTACCATCAACTCTAAGCCACTCACCATGATAAAAAAAAGACTCTGCCTTAGTCTTATCCATAACGGATTTGTCACTTGGGACCACATTATGAACTTCATCTACTCCCTAAGCCTATCCGAACTTGGTCTTTTCCCTCATGAATCTAATTTCCTCTCCTTCGCCTTCTCCCATGGGGACCTTGGCCCTCTCTCTACTGGCCCGATCTTTGACTGCTAAAAGAAATGGCTTTTCAAGGCTCTGGATAAAATGGACAAAGTTTCTTATTCCTCTATCTATTCTACCACCAAATAACCCAACTTCACCGTCTCTTGTTCAACTCAAAGTGAAATCTTTCTAATCCCCCTCATCTTTGGAAGACTAGGTTTTGTTGTACCTACAAAATTAGACCTGGTAAGCATATACTTTTTTCTCTTAGTATCCTCCATCTTTCCCTTCCAGCTTATGCCAACTATAAGGGTAATGTGTCACATGTCTACTCTAAGTGAAGTGACATCGTATAAGAATGTGAGACATTTTTTTTTTATTGTTATGCTCTTTTATGAAAATCAGTGACTGAGTCTTTTCATTGCGCACTTTCATGTCAGGTTCAAGAGGTTCAGCCATATGGATTTACTGCTAAATTACATTACTTTTGATGATGCTACTATTAATATTTTTTTGGCAATATTTTAGAGTTATCATTCTTTGGAACATTTGGTTGGATAGAAATAGCAAAGAATTCGGAATTGGTGATTTTGTCATCTCCTCCTTATTTTTATTTAAGGAGGCTAACAAATTGTTGCTTCTGTAACGCTTAATATTTCCTAAGCTTGTACTTTGTATAAAATTATCAATCTATGACTAGATTTTCGAGAGAAAAAAAAAAGTTTAGAACTTTGAGATTATACCTTTCTATCATGATAAGCATTTTTTGTGATACAAGATAAAGTGATAAGAGATGTAGGCGATGCACTAAGGTACAAATAGAAATCTTTATGTTTGTCTTTACGCATGTTTTGAATTCGCTACCAAGCAAAATTTTTGTATCATCAACAAGTTTCATGCAATTTCCACACAAGATGATATCATTTACATATACGATGAGAATCACAAGATTGTTATTTATAAACTTTATGTACAAAGATAAATCATAGGCACTTAGATTGAATCCAAGTGATAAGAGATATGAATTAAGCCTTGCATACCAAGATCTTGGGGCTTGCTTGAGCCCATAAAAGCTTTTGAACAACAAGCATACTTTGGATTCATCACCATCTTTGGTAAAGCCCTCGGGTTGCTCCATATAGATCTCTTCCTCGAGGTAGCCATTGAGGAAGGCATTAGAGACATCAAGTTGGAACATCCTCCACTAGCATGCAATAGAGATAATAATCCTTATAGTGACAATCTTGGCCACGGGTGCAAAGTTGGCCTCATAACCAAGACCATGGATCTGAGCATATCCTTTGGCACATAGTCTTGCTTTGAACTTGTTGATGGAGCCATCATTGTTGTACTTCACTCTAAACACCCATTTGCATCCAATAACATGCTTGTTGATGGGTGGATCCACAAGCTCCCAAGTATCATTAGAAATCAAGGCTTCCTACTCCTTTGACATACCTTCATACCACTCCTTTGAATGGAGTGCATCTTGGACATTGCTTGGCTCATCATGAAAGATGAAAAATGCATGATATGAGGTACCATCCTCCACTTGCTTGCCTTTCTCCACATATGTGAGCCTCCTTGGTTCAGATCTCTCCCTCATAGATCTTCTTGGTGTAATAGCTTGAAGATGCTCCTCCTCAAGCCTCGACCCCTCCGCATCTTGATTGGCTTCAAGATTGACAATAGAAGATCCTCCATAGATTGGCTTGATCTTGACCCCATCCAATTTGATCTTTTGATCTTCATGGAAGATCACATTTCTACTTACAATAACTTTGTTAATAGAGGGAATAAAAACTTTATATGCCTCCTTTGTAGATGCATATCCAACAAATGCTCCTTTGATTGAACTAGGATAATCTTTTTTCCTAGTTTTTAAAGGTACATGAACAAAGCACATACATCCAAAGATCCTAAGGTACCTTAGGCTTCTCCCTATACAACATCTCATATGGTGGTTTTCCTGCTAGGGCAAAATTTGAGAGTATATTACAAAGATAATTTGCACATAAAATTGCTTCTCCCCAAAAACAAATTTGATATGGTGGCTATAGTTACCTATAGCAATAAACCGTGTGGGTGCCCTTTACTCTCATACCTTACAAAGATAATTTGCACAAATAATTGCTTCTCCCAAAAATCTTTTGGAAGAGATGCCTCTAATCTAATAGCTTTTGCACATTCATTAAATCAATTGAGATCGTGCACCAAATTTGAGACTACAATCTCAATAGCTTTGACAATCTCACTCAAACTAGATCTATCTTCTTTTTGCAAAAGAGAAACAACAAGATTTTGATCCACTTTCTTCTAAGCACATGCAAGCACTCAAAGATGCCTCAAAAGACACAAATCTACTTGATTTGTATGAAACTATATAGATGCAAATCAATCTTAGGTAGGATCCGATACCATGTGTACTTTTCACACGTGTGAGGGCTTCTCAAACAATGTGAATGATCTCCTATGATGTGTGTGATTTCACATAGATCAATCTAGCATACTGGCTCAGAATCTAAGACAAGAGCACTTTGTATATGCATCAATCATCAACCATTCATCACACATAATGAAAGGACACTTTCCATGAAAAAAACTAAGTATAGATTTGGCTTGCTCTTGGGTAGAGAGAGAATACAACATAGAGCTCTCGGGTAGAGAGATAATGTAAGAAATAAATTAATTGTTGGAGCTTGCTACATCAAGATCTTGCTACAAAAAACTAAGTATGGATTTTCCCTCACTCTCATTAGACTAAGTAGTAGTTCAAGATCCAAGAGTGTGGTAATGAGTCAAGTTGATTGGACCCCTAAGATCACCACCTCTTACAATGATTGGACCTCGTACATGACACCTCTTACAATTATTGGACCATTTTGGTGCACCTCACAATATGATTGGCCCAAATTGACAAATGAGATCAAGTGGTGATATGTCACTCATCTACTATCAAGCCAAGTGTCACTAGACTATACTATCATGATCTAATCAACTTCCAAAATTGGCCTAATCACTTATTTACAAGTGTACAATGAGTGGTTTTGAAAGAGGACCCCCAAACCTCAAGATAAATGGCTTTTACAATTTCACATTTTCTACACGTGTTTTTCCACATTCAAACTGTGTGTTGTTGTATGATTTGTGCATGTGTACAACCCTTCAGCCACTTTTTCTACACATGTGTCTCTTCTTGAATGACGTGTCAATTTCTAACTTGTGCACGTAATCACATTGTACTGTCAACATTGACTAGCATGTTTTTTGATATCACCATCACGTGAGTGTGCAAAGCTTTTCCTATGTCATACAACTTTCTTGAATCGTTGCAATGTGTGGCCTCCTTCGTGGATGTTGATGAGCACTTCTTCCTCTAATAAATGTGATATCACCCTGCACAAGCTCCTTAAGGATGCAAGTGTTGGGGATAAAATACAACACTATGGTGTGTAATTCAATATATGTTTTGACACATAGAGAGATTTGTAATAGAACACAGATCGTATTGTCTTGCTATGTATAAAGGGTTTTATGATTGCTTGAATGATTCCATGATGCTAATGGATGGACTAAAATTCATTCACTTTGCTGATTTAGTACGTGCCCAACCACAGTTCAAAATAGAGTCATAATCTTCAATTCACCAAATTAGTGAGTGCTTTTAAATTCTGAATTTATTGTGACCAACACAATTGATCATGTCACTTTGTGCAGGAGGGCATCGATTTTGTATTTTTGCTATGAATCCTGATGAGACTAAACCTTCAAACATTGAGACTAGCTTGTCATCCACTGATCTTGTGATTTCTGGATCACACACTGTAGATGAAGGCCTAAGAGACGAGGAGGAGGCAATATTGGCCGCAATGTATAACCCATCCCAATCTCGTGCTTTGTTAATTTCTCTCCTATTGGATGTAGGGCTAAATGACAATAACAAGACTATGCTAGATTTGCCAATTTACTACATGAATAGTGTTTCCTACTTGTCCTTTAATGATATTGGAGATGTTCTTGATCTGAGGGAGGATGAGATATTGTCATTTTTATCTAATTTCATTACAAAATGCTCAAACTTCATAGATCTTGAATTTGATGACCTCATGGCTGGTATTGATTATAAACTGGCTCAACAAGAGAGAAGCCATGTAGTCAATCATGTCCAAAAGTAGAACATATGAGGCAAACTTGCCTATTGAGGATAAAATATTTGAAAATCCAAGAGAGATATGCTTCAAAGTCATCGACAACTATTCCCAGCGTTGATTCGATGACCATAGTTGTCGGCCATGATTTACACAATGAAGCACTTCTTCAAGCTAATGGGCGTGATTTGGTAAGTAGATTTTGTTTCTTTTCTGGATAGTCTTATTCAAATCTAGTATTTTTTTTTTTTTTAGAAAATGTTATTTTTGTAAAGAGAGACATTGCTATAAAACTATTTGATTATGTATCTCAAGAAGTACCTAAAAGGTCTTCTTCTCTAGTAGTTTCCTCCAGATATATAGACTTAAGAAAAATAAGATCTATTAACATTATCGATCCATATGATAGAAATAAATTTCTTCATGACCATACTGCAAGATTGGTCTTTAAAGATGATGTAAAAAAACAATTGTGAAATCTTTTGTGCTTGAATAATATGACGTTATATATATATTTTTCTAATATCATGCATAATTATTCGAGTTGATGATACAACTATTGTGAATTTCTCGCATCAATATAATTTTCTTGTATGAATTTGCATGCCTTTTTGAATTTCCAGTAATTTGTCGATGTTGTGTCTCAAATTTGAGCACGTTGTAAAACCATTGAAATAGTTGGAAGATGTAACTATTTTTTGACGATGTTCCATCATGTTGAGTTTGATGAAATGCTACTCCTGCTTGCCAATGTGATGTCTCCATTCCTTATGATGACCATATACTTAGACTGGCATAAGTGTTTGCAAAAAATGGTACATGATGTCTTAAGATGTGCTGCAATTTCAGAAATTCAAGCATTGGCATATTGGTCACTTTAAAATCACTACATGTGCAACGGAATTCTAATTTAAAGAGTTACATTTCCAAATTGCTTACCGTAGTGTGTAATATGATCTGCACCCCAAGTACCTTTAATTGCATCCACAAACTCGATTGTTGATTTCTCAATTAGTAGGACATTAGTATTAGAGAGTTTATCTTTTTTGAGCAATTTCACCATGTTGTCAAGATTTCTCCAAACTTCAAATTTTCTAAGCCTTGTTGTTTCTTTGTGTTCAAAATCCTGTGTGGCAGAAATAACATCTTTTCAAACTGAGTATTGAATCTTAGTCAACTTCCCAAAATGCTTTGATAAGAAATAGTGAGCTTTGGCTCCTCCTATGCTTGGTTTGCAAGGGATGTTTCCCATTTTTACCGAAGGCTTCCTATCTTATTGTATTTTAACATGTCCCTTATGAAGACCTACTTTTGTCAAAACTTTCTTTAATCAAGCTATTGCTTGTTTGAATGATGACTTTGGCTTAGTATTTCAAACAAAAAAAATGAAGGTACATCAATTTTTCTATGATTCTTACCTCCCTATGAAGTGTGCAAATATGGACATTTTAAAGAGGAACCGATAGTACTAGTCTCTAGTTTGGGTCTTCTGTATCCCTTGAAACTCGCATGCTCTTAGACATGTCTTTTGCAATTTTCATGCAATATAGGCATGGATGTTTTGAATTTGCTCCATGAGAGACATTGAACATGCGCTTCAATGACCTCAAGTCTCTAGCCAAATGCCATTTCATATTAAAATCACCTATTCTAAGAACATTGAGTAGTGTGTCATTCATATGATCTTTGAATAATTTGTTTTACTAAAAAGCCAAAAAAGAACGTCATGATTTTCCTTCAAAACATGTTCGTAACACAAAATTCTAAATTATAGTAAGAGAATTGGTTAGTATACTTGATCAAATAGATAAAAGTTTTAGACAATCACAAAACAATGTCTCCTACAAAACAATTCAAAGTCATAAATACACTAAGAGAATGAGTTATTATTACTCAATCAAATAGATTTTAATCTTAGAAAATAACAAAACACTATTACTTGAAAAGCTGCTAATCATCATATGTCTCATTTGCTAAAATTTAGACCCTCGAAGTTTTTCTTATTGCTTAATGCTCCATTCGTGAGTGTAACACTAACCATTTCCAACTTTTGTCCCTTTATGATTTATCTAACTTGAGGAATCGGAAAAAAAAAAATTAGGTGTACTTGTCCAAATGCCTCTTTGATCATTTTATTTTGGCATATGATCCTTGCTAATACCAGAATAATCACATGTTTCTTTTTATCAATTTTCGGTCAATGATCATATCGTCTTCACTTGGTAATCTTAGATTTGATTCGAGAATATCATTGATTGCCTAATGGAATGTCGTTGACTTTGTTGTTAGTACTACACTGAAAGATTTTCCAATCATGTCATTGTCTTTTAGATTTTGACGTGTAACTAGTGCTAATCTGCAAAATGAGAATAAGATTTAGAAGAAAAAAAAAATCACAATCAATGGCACACCAAATCAAACAGAAACACACAAAATATTTCAAAACAAAATCTTACTTGAAAGGCCAAATTTGTTTTTTTTTTTTGGTAACTTGGATTTGATGAAACTTTATCAATGCCTTTTAGCATAACTCTTTTTTGCTTGTTACTTTGTATTTTCTTACCCAATAATTGTATTTTCTCATTTATCTGTTACTATGAGCTACATAATGTTTGTACAACTAGTTTCATATGATTATTTTTTTTCGTTGTTTTCTAGCTGAAATGAAAGACAATATTTGCATTTACAAAAGAGGTGATGTTAGTTAATATCAGTACATCAAGTCTTGAAGATTGGACCCAACTTCTAGTCAACTGCACATGTTGACAAAATTTCCAGAATTCACACGTGTGGGGAATGTCCGCAAGAGTGATTGATCTTAATTAAGCTTTGTGATTGGCACTATAACCTGATTCTAGATTGATCAACAAGATCTAGTTCACCAGAAATGGCTAAGTCACAATCTAGCATGCTAATCAACATAATATAATAGCAATGAATCAAAGAATGAATAAAAAGTACAAGATTTCAGTGTATGAGCATTAGCCTCAACATGAGTTAGAGAGAGAGAGAGAGAGAGAGAGCTAGAGAGATAACAAGCAAAATTAGTTTAGATCCAAAATGGCATGAAATAGCTACAAAACTTTGGTTCTTCATCATTGATTGTGTGGAGAGCTACACATATTTATGGAGATTGAGGTAGCTCGAGGTAGAACAACATCCATCCATTCCAAAGTGACATCTAGAGTCTCTGTGGCATTTGTCACTTCTCATGCATGAACTTCTACCAACTTTTTACCAATGTGACAAAACATGTTGCACCACCAATACTTTTAGAAGAAGAAAAATGTACATCTGAATGTATGAGTTCCAATGGATAAGTAGTCTTTATAAAAGACTTCTGATATGGCTTCATGTGTGACTTTGCAATGGCACAAGCCTCACAAGGCTTGAAATCTTTAGAAAGAGATTTTGGAAGACCAATAGCCTTCTCCTTCTTAGCCATAGAAGACATAGATGTAAAGTTAGGATGTCTCTCCTCCTTAGATAACAAAGCAACTTCACAAAGGTTTGCATTCTCATAAGAATTCAATTTAAAAATTCCACCACTTCTAGTTCCATCAGCAAGGATCTCATCTTTTCTCTTGATAAAACAAGTATTGGAGTTGAACTTTACATCACAACCATTATCAAGCAACTTTCCCACACTAATTAAGTTCTTTGTAAGTTTTGGAATGAAAAGAACATTAGAAAGTGCAAGAACTTTTGAAGAAGCAACTTTCAATGGAATGTTGCCAATTCCTTCTATTGGACACTCATGATCATTAGCAGTATAAATAGATCTCTTGAGTCCTTTGAAAGGTAAGATTGAGTAAAATGACTCCTTTGAACAGCACATATGTGAAGAGGCTCCACTGTCTATGTACCAAGCTCCATCTTTCTTGAAATTTGATGAAGAAAAATTGGACACCATAAGTGATCCTTCTCCATCACTTGCAACAGAATCTTCTTCAATCTCTTTGGAGAGATCAGCTTGCTTGAGTTGGTTTTTCTTCTTGAAGCAATTAGAGACATAGTGCCCCTTTTTGCCACAGAAGAAGCACTTCACTTTCTTCTTCTTGGTTTTTGAGTTAGAGGGATGAGGTGTTCTATCCTCTTCACCATCTTGATCTCGATCTTTGGCTTTGTCTTTGTTGTATGCTTGAGAGAATTGGTTCTTACTCCTTCCTTTTGCTTGCCTTTGACAAAGAGAGCTTTGTCACTTCCACCATGTTCAAGTTTGTTCATCCTGGAGAGTTTATAGCTTTGTCTATATTCTTCAAAAATAAGAATTCCTTGGAGAGTTTCTAGATTAGGTAACTCCTCCTTAATAGCAAAAGACTGAACAAGATTATCATAGTCATCTCTCAAGCCATTCAGTATGACTTGAACTAGCTCAACTTGGTTTTAACTCTCAAAACATAGTTAGATGCACTCTCTTCACTTCTTTGGAAACTTTGGAAAATCTGATTCCTAAGAGTGAGTATTCTAGAAGTATTATTTGCTTCATAGATGGTCTTTAGTGCATCCCAAGCTTCTTTGGTTGTAGTGTAAGATCCTATCTCTCTCAAAATTTCATTAGATACATTCATCTTAATGAAATGTAGAGCCATTCTAGCTCTCTTCTTATATTTAGAAATTTCAACCTGTGCTTGAGGCTCCTCCTCAACACCAAGCACAATATCCATAACATCCTAGAGTATCAAAATAGACTCCATTCTTAACTTCCAAATTGAGTGATTAGAAGTGTTTAGTCTTTCACTGGCTTCTAGAAGATATCCTCCCTGAGATGCCATTATAATGAAGGCTTCTTAGTTATTGGATTGAGATATGTTTGAGCTTGTTCCTATCAAACTTAGAGTTGTTGCTCTCTTTCACTATAGGTATTTTCAAGGTTAAACTACCTTCCTATGTGAAACACTTGCAACTAGATTTGAGATGAATCTCAAATATTCCACAAGACAAGTTATCTAGATCAGACACAAAAAGTGGTTTGAGACACTTTGGCTGGTTTGAATCCTACTTTTGGCACATGTGAAATGCTTCAAAAGAAAACACTATTGACACTCAGAAGGCTGAAAGGGTGTTCAAATACTTCAAATTCAGTCTTGATTTATAGTTTCTTGTGTTGGATGCTCAAAACAATGGATTCAGAACAAAGTACAATTAAATCAAATCAAAATGAGGTCACTCGGATTTTGAACCTATCCCTATCCTCTTTAAGAGCTTATAACTCCTACTAGACACATCAGATTGATTTGTTTCAATTTCTATGAAAAATACAAATCAAATGCTTTCCATCAAGCTATAACACTGCTATCTTTGGATCTATAAGTAAGGAGAACAAAGGGACTGAAAATCTCTGATTTTCACACGTGCGGAATTCAGAATTCCGTACTACCTCAATTCAAGTCTAAAAATTCAGTTCAAGTCCGATTTGATCCAAATACACTTCAGAGAAAGGTTAGAAAAAGTGCAAAATTGCTTTTTTGCTTGATTTAGCTCTCAGTTTCTTGTACAATCAAAGTTGTTAACATGCAAAGCTTAATGAGGCTCTGATACCATGACAAAATTTCCAGAATTCACACGTGTGGGGAATGTCCACAAGAGTGATTGATCTTAATTAAGCTTTTTGATTGGCACTATAACCTGATTCTAGATTGATCAACAAGATCTAGTTCAGAAGAAATGGCTAATTCACAATCTAGCATGCTAATCAACAGAATATAATAGCAATGAATCAAAGAATGAATAAAAAGTACAAGATTTCAGTGTATGAGCATTAGCCTCAACACGAGTTAGAGAGAGAGAGCTAGAGAGATAACAAGCAAAATTAGTTTAGATCCAAAATGGCATGAGATAGGTAGTTCCAGCTGATACGATCAAATGCCTTATCCAAATCTATCTTAAGCATGACGACTGGATAATTAAATCAAAGAGAAGAGTCAATAGCAGACCAGACATTTAGAATATTATCAAAGAGAGATCTACCTTTAATAAAACTAGATTGACTCTTGGAAAGGTGAGAGGGGAGAAAAAAGACAATCCTTCTAGCAATTGCTTTAGCTAAATTCATTTTAGAAAACACGTTCGAAGTTATAATAACTCCTTGGCCTTTGTATCTCTTGGACTGAATCTAGATAGATCCACTTCCAACTCCGTAGGCTGCGTATATCAGGTTGTATCATCATATTGGTGGTTTGTTGTCCTTGGATAGACCTTCATTTTCGTAAATCTACATCATAGATGGTGATGATTTGCAATTAGATCAGAGATTATCTCTGAATCTTGAGCTTAGGTGTGACATTCTCTCCCTTTTGAAAAGCATGATGATGGATGTAAATCCATTTGCGTGACGTTTTAATAATGTTGCTCGTATCATGCGAGAGAATGTCACAAAGAATATTCGACTTCGCATAGTGTCTGGTTGTTCACAGAGTAGAGTGAATAAACAGCTCAAGGCTCCTACGACCAATGAGATTGCAGTGCTTATGCCTAAAGATGAGATACCGAGTAAGCGGTCGGTAATCTGAGATTTTGAAAGGAGATTCAGTTTTAGAGACAAGTTACTGATCCCCTGAAAGAAGGAGAAGGGAAGGAACACGAGGAGATCGTAGAGCAAGTGGCAAGGAGAAGGGCAAGGCCGACAATATTCTAGTGCGCCAGGAAGAAGTCAAGCGTGACACCATCCGGGCTAGGGGTTTTTTTCTTTGTCAATAGCTTTAAATATAGAGTGGACCTCTTCTAAGGAGAGAGGAGCAAAGAGAGAGAAATCATTAGAAGATAAAGGGGAAGGAAAAGAACAATAGAGAGAGATGTTCAGGTTGAGGGGCTTAAGGGGGATAACATGATTGTAGAGAAGAGAGAAATGATTTGAGAAAGAGGTAGAAATGGCTTCAAAGGAAGAAAGAGAGGAACCGTTGACGATAAGGCCATAGAAATCTTCTCTTCTATGCTGAGATTTAATTTTCCTAAAGAAAAAGGTCGAAGGGAGGTCAGCTCAACGTATCCAATTAAGGTGAGTTTTCTTGTACAAAATAGTGGCTTTGGAGTAATCAAGAATTTGAGTTGGTTGGTTACTATAAGAAACTCATCAGAACAAAGGGTGGGGTCATAAACACAGACCTTGTCCAAGGTGATAGAGGAGAGGGTCTTTCTTAAGGAGGATTCAAGGTGAGAGGTGAAAGATTTGGTGAACCTCTCCTGCTATTTGGTGAAGGAGCGCGAACAGGCAATGATGTCTCCAAATTCTAAAAAAACTGAAAGGTTAAGAGTGAGATCTTTATTCCAAATTAGAGAACTATTCATAATGTAAATCGAGTGTCGCTTGAAGGGGGTGGTGGGGAATAGATTAAAGTGGAGGTGAACAGGTAGGTGATCAGAGAGATAAAGAGAAGGGATGGTGCTACAAGAGATGAGGCTGGCCCAATTCTCTTTGTTGGAAAGATAGAATCTATCGAGTCTAGTACAGTTGTAGAAGGGAAGGGCACGTCCATTGTTCCATGTATGAAGACGGGGGATTTACAAAGGGAAATGGCATCAAAGTAGCTAAAACCCTCCACCATACAATCCCAGGCTTGTATTTTCACAAAGGATATATGATTTGGGCCATCTTGAGGGTAAAGATACATATTGAAATCAACACAAAGGACCAAGGAGAGAGAGTTGAACGGAGAGATAGCATTCCAGAGGTCCACTCAAGTATCAGGATTATTAGGAGCATATATGTTGACTCATATTAAAGGAGAACTCACATTTAGAAATTGTACAAAAGTTAGCTTGTCCTCCAAGGAGGGAAGAATGAGAAGCAAGCTTCCAGTCTCTGGAAACTAGAGTTACCAAGCCACCACGGGTATCGTCTGCAAGGGTGCAGGAATAATTAAAATTCTGGGCGAAGGATTTGATCAACATGTCTAGGAGAAAACTGCCAAACTTGGTTTCTTGGAGGCAAACCACCAAGTTGGAACGAGGGAGAGAGATAAGGTAATGGAAAAGCAAAGAGCGACGGATAGGGGAATTCAGGTCTCTAACATTCCAAGTAATCGTGTTCATAGTATACGAAGTAAAAAGAGAGAGTGAAGCATGTCTAAGAGTACAAAACATGAGAGAGGAGCAACCTGAGAGAAAGTCGATGTGCCCCAACTAGATCAACACACCATATGAGTCCTTAGCTTTTGTAGTAATATATGCCTTGAGGGAGCTTCGAGTGAAAACTTTGTTGTTTTGGTTTTGTCCCATTTATGTTGGAGGGCTCCATAGATGAGTAGATGTAGGAGTAGCAAAAAATAAATTCTCATAAGAAAGTTCATCGAAAGGAGATGCCTTGTCTTGTTTTCCCTAGTTTTCCTATCCCCATTAGAGTAGAGTCTGAGCTTCCGAGGCTTCCCTGGATCTAAACTTTGAAAAGTGGATTTGAGCAATTGAATTTCATTGACTGTAACAGTAACAATTAACAACAAACAACAATTACCTATAGTAACATGGATCAACTTATTTTCTTTTCTTTCTAGTATACGTCGCTTTTGCTTTTTCTTTTTTTTATTGGTTTATTATTTCAAACCAAATTGTAACCTTAAATGTATGTTCAAGTGTTACTTATATGCATACTTTTTCATTTTTTAAGATAATTTTTTACATGTCAAATCTTCACTATTGATTACTAGTACATCTATGTGGATAAATTGCAATTGTTGATGTAATACTATATTTCACTTTATTGAATTTCATGTTTTGATCTATCTTATTTTCAAAGTTGGTGATATACTCCAAGACACATTCCTCATCAAGAAATAGCAAACTCTTATGACCAACTTGTTAGTTTTGAATTTAATGGATTAATCTCAAAACTATTTAGAGAGTAACTCTCTCAAAATCATGTGTAAATAGAACTAGGAGGAAACTTACCTACTTGGTGGAAAAAAAATAGGAGAAAATTT
The DNA here is from genome assembly GCA_029204225.1 of Diphasiastrum complanatum. NCBI lineage: Eukaryota > Viridiplantae > Streptophyta > Lycopodiopsida > Lycopodiales > Lycopodiaceae > Diphasiastrum > Diphasiastrum complanatum. Next base: position 57,906,253 of record CM055093.1, read on the forward strand.
TCACCATAGACAAAGTTTTAGGAATGTTCATAACTACTTGGAATAAATTGCCATGGAATGTGCTACCTATATAGTTCATCTACCTTTGGAAACTCAACATATATGTTATGCAGTGGTAATAATTCATGTGATTTTTTTGAGTAATTCCTCTATAATACTTCACATGTATGATACCTTTCAAATTGAAAAGAATCATTTCTAGATGAATTTCATTAAGCAAATTTCAAATCTACTTAAACTTAGGAAAACCTCCAGTTGCTTTGAATGTTGGTGGAACTTCATGGCCGAAAAAAGAAGACTCCAAGATTAAGAATTCATCTTGGTTTCCAAGGGGGTCTTGAACCTGGGACCAAAGAAACTTTGGATGTCAAGCTAATCAACTAAGGTAACCATGAGATCCAAGAATGAGAATGATCAAGCAACACATGAGATGCATTAGTATAAGGCTTGCCTTGGATCCCAATTAAGAATACATAGATCTGTTACAACATATCACTTGCACTATACCAACCTTTGGAATTCATAAAATGACTAACAAGTAACTAGGATGCTTGTCTAACACAAAGAATCCTCAGACTATTTATTGAAGATTCGTGCGTCAAGCGTTAGGAAGAACTTTAATTGTTCGACCTTGACTTACGTATGGGCAGACCCGGCAGAGGCAAAGGCAGGTGAGTCGTACTAGGGTATGATTAAGAGCGACGACGCATCAGTTTGCAGCCACTCGCAGTGACTCACTGTCTCACTCCATCCATTCCAGGAGCTCTCACGAGTCACTATATATAAAGGGGCTGCCTAGCCCAATTTCAACACTAACCATCTCTCTCTCTCTCGTTCTCAGCTAACTCTCTCGTCCTCGTTTCATTTGATCTTGAAAGCCCAGTTGGGCTATCCTGAAGCTTTTTCTTGTACTACCGTTTTGGAGGCCCACATTGTGCGATCCCAGCGTTTAGCATGCTTTGAGATTGTGTTTTATAACTTTGAATATCTAGTTAATCTTTCATCAAAAACTTTAGTAATACTTTTCCTTGGTGTAGTTTTGCTAGCGTTGTTTTTGACTAGAAAGTATGTGTCTCCTTACCTCTCAAGAAAGCCCTTCTAAGGTTACCTCTCAAGAAAGCTCTTATAGGAAGCCCAAAGAGATTTCAGTCAAGCTCCTGGGCTCAACCAAAATGCTGGTCTCAAAAGGATCAGATGTTGCAACTAAAATCAAAGAAGAGTTCCAAATTCCAATAGTAGTGGAGCTAATAAAATTTGGATCTCGGTATCTTATCAACCATGCCATGACTTTGGCTACATTCATGTTCATTCTTCTAGTGATCCCAACGATTGAGCTAGTCCAACCTGCCCACTTGCTTGAGCATCTATTTCCCAGTCTTCCGAATGCAGCAGCTGCATCAGCAGCAGCCACAGCACTCGCTCTAATAATAAGATACTTTTTGAAGAAACAGCAGCTGCAGCCAATCTATGTCGTGGATTTCGCATGTTACAAGCCAGAAGACAACAGGAAAGGCCCGGCACAGCTGTTGGAATACTTTGCAAAAAGATCAGGTACCTTGAGTTTCAAAAGAAGGTGTACCTCAAGTCTGGCATTGGAGAAGAGACCTACTTGCCACCGTTTATCTTCCACGATCCTCCGATCCAACCATCCATGAAGCAGGCACGTTTGGAGGCAGCAGAGGTGATGTTTGGTGCTATGGATGAATTACTCGAGAAAACAGGATTGAATCCCCAGGATATCGATATCCTTATTGCAAGTTGCAGTTGTTTCACTCCAACTCCATCCCTTGCATCTATGGTTGTAAATCATTACAAGATGAGGAGCAACGTGTGTAGCTTGAATCTAGGAGGAATGGGTTGCAGTGGTGGTATGGTTGCCGTCGATTTAGCAAAACATCTACTCAGAAGTTTTGCAAGTTCTAACCCTGTGATTATCAACACCGAGAACATCACCTTGAACTGGTATCGTGGCAACAACAGATCAATGCTTATCTCAATCTGTCTCTTTCGCGTAGGTGCAGCTGCCATTCTCTTAAGCAACAAGAGGAGTGAGCGAAACAGAGCTAAATACCAGCTCTATTGTAGTGTGAGGACTCACACGGCTGCAGATGACAAGGCTTTTCAAAGCGCTTTCCAAGAGGAAGACGAGGATGGTCTAGTTGGTATTTCTCTTTCCAAACATATCATGATAGCAGCAGCTGATGCTATTAAGGAGAACATGACCCAGCTTGGATCGCTTGTTCTGCCTTACTCTGAGCAGCTTCGCTTCCTTATAAGCTGCTTCTCTCCAAAGATTTTCCAAACAGCTGGGAAGGCATATGTTCCCAACTTTAAGCTTGCATTCCAGCACTTCCTCATTCATACGGGTGGAAGAGCAGTATTGGACGGGATTCAGAACAAATTAAGTCTCTCCAATGATCACATGGAAGCATCACGCATGACTCTCCACAGGTTTGGCAACACTTCAAGCAGCTCTATCTGGTACGCGCTGGCCTACCTGGAGGCCAAGGAGCGGGTGAAAAAAACTGATCGTATTTGGCTGGTGGGTCTCGGAGCTGGGTTCAAATGCAACAGCGTGGTCCTGAAGGCTCTTCGCACTGTGAAACAACCAAGCATGAACCCATGGCTTGATTGCCTCCACAAATATCCTATGAAAATTTCAACTGACATGACTGACATTTTTCGTTCCGACAAACTCTTGTATCGAACCAACAGTGGCAAACTCTTCGATTGCATGAAGGGCCAAAGAATCGAGACAGATCATGTCTGATGACGTAAACCAGCAGTCCTGCTACTGTAATTTTCCCGGTTCTCGTTCAGTTAACCATAGTTTTCGAGTAGTAAGTGGGACGTATATAAGTACGTAAAAGTTGTGCAGAGTAGTTCAGAGTTCTGTAGTTCAGCTCTTAGGCGACGCTATGTAAGGTAGCTATATATGCTAGGAAGTTCTTCTCTAGTGATCATGCAATACTTATGTCTATCAGCAAATTAGATTTCGCGTATGAGCTACTAGACTTGTGTGTAAGTTGTTCATATGTTTGCTATCAATGTATTTGCTTTAAGACTTTTGGATTTAAGAACTGAATATCAGCTTCTGGCCTTCATTTAAGTCTTGTTATAAGCCCCTTTCTAGCTGGTACAACAAAGGTAATCCACAAAAGCTATGGGAGATGTGAAGCACCCTCCAGATTGAGCAGCCCAAAATGCAATGTTTTTTCAGTGTCAAGTGCTTGCTTGCTGCTATGTTGTGTCCTCGTGCTATTTGGCAACATGTGCTTAGTTAGCCACTATAATGTATTTGCCAATAACTTACAATTAACAATAAGCTTTTGTTTACTTCCTACATATGAGAAAAAAGAGGAACTACCATATAGTTTCCTAGACTACTAAGACAATTTCCATGTAACATTCATTTATATCTAGGAAACTATATGGAAAATTTTCTACTTTTTCCTTTGTAGAGAATTATGTGATTTTTATTTGGATTTTCTATATGTGTTTATTTTCATCTTAAAAAATTACATTGAAATTTTCTTTTTTGTCTTACATAGAAAATTGTTAACTTTTATGTTTTCCATAATATACATCTTAGCATTTGAATTTTATTTAATTCAAAATAATCATGTATCTTGATTCAAGAAATTCATGTGAAGCTAGAAAAAACCTTAATCCAAACAATATCCAAAAAAATTCTTGGAAGGAAAACACTTTGAAGCAAATACAATAATAGTTTTCTTGCCTAAGAAGTATAATGAACTCTTCAAATTTTCTTTCATACAAAATTCCACACCAAAAAAAAAAAAAATAGATTGCTTAAACTTGACATAATTTCAAGAATTAAAGTACTTATCACATGGCAAATCAAAAAAGAAAAAGACATTGATTCTCAAAATACCAATATGAAAGTTGAATAAGCTATATGTTTCTCTTAACTAACGTGCACATTAGAACTACATGTCCTTGTCTACTTTATTACTAAAATGCCTTCATGCAAAAGAAAATATAGTAGCTCTTCTCTCATGCATGCATGCATATGTACAATCACCTAGACTATTTTTAGAACTAACCCTTTATTTTGAAATTTTCAAAATATTATAATAATCTTTTAATCCCTTTTGCAAATCATCTATTGTATGCAATTTTTTATTATATTTCAAGAAAATGCTTTATTGATCACTTTCGTTGAAGTACATACACCTACAAAAACACCACAAATAATTCATTAACGTTCATAATGACATAACAAACATAATCAATTGTGATTTGAAATATAAAAAACTAGCAAATTTAACTTTTTCAAAGCATATATCTTACCCATGAAACATTTTAACAAACTTTCTTTTGAAAGTTCGAACTCTCAAGTTTTGATAGGCCGTAGTATTAATTGAAAAGCAAAATATAACAATTAGTATGGCTAACATATTTCTAGCTCTCTTAAATTTATGATTAAAGAGAAATAAATATTAATTTTACTTTCATTTATTGGGTTTTACCAACAATCTTTTTTGAGTGAGGACTTATTCATCTACAACCCCCCTTCATTTTTGCGCTGATTTAGAACAAAAGTATATTCACTCAATAAGATCATAAAAAATCAATTCTTATCAATTAAGCAAATAACGCATTACATACCTTACGAGTTCAACCACTTATTGTTCTTTTCATGGATCTAAGCTCATCTATATTTTAAAATAGTTGTAGCTCTTTTTCTCGTCCAATGAATCAAAAGCAATCCATCATTAAGTTTAGCCACTAGTTATGAGTGAGTTGCTTTGAAATGTTGTTGTAAATTACCAAAGTTCAATCAATAAATTTACAAGTTTAGCATTTAAAACTTGTTATAATCCTATATAAAAGCCATAAAATCCATAAAAGTGGCCAACATCAACCATCATTTAAGTTTAGCCACTACTTATGAGTTGCTTTGAAGTGTTGTTGTAAATTACGAAAGTTCAATCAACAAATTTACAAGTTTAGCATTTCAAACTCGTTATATTCCTATATAAAAGCCATAAAAGTGGCCAACATCAACCATATCCATACTTGGAATATCGTATTTGAATCTTCTTGTAGTCATTATGAGACGCTCTATGTTGTTTATGGATTTTTCATCTAATAACTTCAAGAATGATGCACACCCAAATATAAGGGCCTCCTACATCTTAGAACAACAATAGGTCAAAAAAGACACGTATATAAGAATTGAAGAAACATAACAATAAAATAGCCCTTCAGACCCTATAAAGAAAACATAATGATAACACACTAATAATAAAGTTGTATACCACATTCTTAGGAGCAAGATCCAAACTTGAAACATGTTCAACAAGCATGTGTGCATTATTCTACACTGTAGTTTTCTTCTTACAAAAATTAGCATGAGAATAATGACAAATTTCAATAGAAATCATTATAGATGAACTCCAAATGGATTCTAAAGCAATGGAGGCTGCACTTTGAGAAAGGTCAAACTAGTTCTATTTGATTGCCAAACTAGCATCCAAGAAGAGTAATATTGGCATTGGCTCCACATTCACTTTGATCTTGGACCATAACTTGACCAAATGTTGAGTCAAGTATAGGACTCGAAGCAAGTCCAAATGACTCCAATCAACCTAAATTACCTCAAGAAACAAAACTAGATTCACCGTCACAACTCATGTTGAAGCACCGATGTCTAGAAACATATCAATCTCAATGCAATTATAAAGATCACTTGTACAACTCCTATAGATCCACTGAAATCTTCAGCTTAGGATTTCTCACACTTTAGATCATGCCTACCCTAATATCTACAGTCCTAAAATAATGGCATCTATGACCTTTTGGTGAAGTACAAGACTATTCACTTGCCATTACACTAAAATTTTCCATTTTGAAAGAACTCAACTTGTGCCATTGAGATTCTATATTCTAGCTCACATGGAAAGGCATATTATGCTTATGATGATAATAATAGACCATTAAACACCTACACAAAGCATAATATGCTTGTGGTGTTCCATAAATGGTACCAAATGACCAAAGACTATATAGCTTACATTAGGGGAGATCCAAGTTCTATAAGGGCCCTTTGTTAAGATGCTTTTTTTGACTTTTCAACTATTCGACATCCACATGTCCCAATAATAACTTTACATGTGTGCAGGACCGCAACGGTGTTTGCCGGACAAATTTTTTTTGGAATTTCATGAGCATATTTTTAGCCAATTCAAAACCCCCGTTGGGCAGAGTCTAGACATGTGATTGGATAATATATTGTTGCTCGTCGGCAAAAGACTGGCCAAGTCAATAAAACAAAATGGTTTAACTAACTGTAGTTCAACTAACTTGCATGGATGGTTTAAAGAGAGTTTATTTATGGTCTCTCCTCCCGAAAGGAGATGAATCACCCGAGCACCGCACCAGCGCCCGTTGCGGTCTGTTTGTAGTAGCTTGCCAAGCCCTCACGCTTCGAACAACATTCATGACTGTAGAGGCACCGCAAGGAAACAATTGTGGTTATCAGGTGGCTGCAAAGGCGAAGCATCTTCATGATCCCAGCACATGCATGGACAACGATGGATTGTATGGACTACTATGATGAGCACCCAGAAGCTGTTAGGATTAAGTCTAAAGCTGTTCTTTTAATCCTGAAGCTTAACCTAATCATCTCTCTTGTTCCTCTATATATAGGATCAACGAGATTGATGAAGAGGTTGATGAGTATTAGTCATGTAGTAGCAGACACATATTATCACACAAACAGATATAGAATTAGCAGTAGCTAGTTCCTCGTAAGAGAGAATACCTCTCTTGAGCTGACACGCTGATCTGGAAAACTGACAACGCGAAAAATTGTTGTTGTTGCAACCTACTTTCTGAAGAACAAATCAGAGGCATTCAAGTTCTTCACACAGTTCAAGGCGTTTGCTAAAAATCAAACCCAGAGAAAAATTAAAGCTCTACGCACAGATGGAGGGGGAGAATTTATCTCCACCGAATTTAAGGAGTTCTGCAAGGCCAACGGAATACATCAACAATTCACAACAAGCTACTCACCTCAGTCCAATGGTGTAGCTGAACGGAAGAATCGAACACTTATCAAAAGTGCCAATAGCATGCTGGCCCATGCCTCTCTTCCAAAGAAATTTTGGGTAGAAGTTGTTGCTACAGCCGCCTACCTATAAAATCGATCCATCACCAAAGCCTTGAATGGCAAGACACCTTATGAGGTATGGACAGGATCAAAACCATTACTCAAGAACATTAGAGTGTTTGGTTGCATCGCTTATGCTCAAATCCCTGAAGATCTCAAGAAGAAGCTGGATGACAAAAGCATAAATCGATTTTTGTTGAATACTCCCAGATCACAAGGCATACAAGCTCTACAATCTGGAAAAAGAAAAATCATTCACGAGCAATGTCATCTTTGTGGAAAATCGATTTATCAACCACAAGGGGAAAGCTCAAGAGATTTTTGATCCAGGTATCGAAAAATATCCCAGAATCAAAAATCAAAAAATTGAGACAAACTCGGAAAATGAGACAGAACCTCAACATCAGGGGTCGAGACTTAACCAAGAAGATCAAATTGACCAAGACAACCTCCATCCAGATTTATGGACGATGCAACCTGCTACTTTGTGCAGGAACCAAACATAGTATTGGAGGCGATGTCTACACCTAATGCTGATCAATGGAAAGCAGTGATGGACACTGAATTCGATTCTCTTATAAAGGATCAAACGTGGACAGTCACTAAGCTGCCAAAGGGAAAAAATCTTATTCCATGCCAATGGATATTCAAGGCGAAGTACGATGCTGAAGGAAGGCTGAATTGATATAAAGCTAGGCTGGTCGCCAAAGGCTATTCCCAGACTCCAGATCTGGATTATTCCGAGACAATCAGCCCAATCGTCAAGCATTCTTCGATCTGTTTGTTACTCTCCTTTGCAATCACAGCAGATCTCGAAGTCCATCAGATGGATGTCCAGACCGCTTTCCTCAACAGAACCATTGAAGAGGAAATCTTTATGTCACAGCTAAAAGGATACGAGTTGAGGGGTAAGCAACACTTTGTGTGCAAAATCCACAAGGCACTATATGGGCTAAAACAGTCACCCAGGGCCTGGTTCCAGAAAATCAATGCATTTCTTATTGAGAATGGCTTCATTCCAAACTCAGCAGACTCGAATGTCTACTTCAAGTCTGTATCCAATTTCTTCTTCATCATCACTCTCTATGTGGATGATACACTATTATTCAGTAACAATTTGAATTTAATGAAGGGAACAAAATGCATGCTGGCCCATGAGTACAAAAGGACTGATATGAGTCTAGCCTTGCATATACTAAGATGTTTGGTTGCTTGCCAATACTTCATGACCTTTGTGAGTGCTTTCCAATAGGTGAGACCTGGATTCGATAGGAACTAGTTGAGTGAACTGATCGAATATGCAAGGTCTCGGAATCGAAATTTTCCGAATTCGACCCAGTCATCTGATTTTCATCAGCCAGCAGAGATATCTCACAAACATGTTGGAAAAGTATGGAATGGACAACTGCAAACCGAGTCTCTTTCTACTCGACCCTGTACTGAAGTTGTCAAAGGAACAATCTCCTCAAACTAAGGCAGAAAAAGAGGAGATGAAGCAATATCCGTTTCACTCCATCATCGGCTCACTGATGTATGCAATGATCTGTACTCGACCAGACCTTGCATATTCGATCAGTTCACTCAACTAGTTCCTATCGAATCCAGGTCTCACCTATTGGAAAGCACTCACAAAGGTCATGAAGTATGTGCAAGCAACCAAACATCTTAGCATCTGTTATGGAGACAGCCAACCTACCAACATACTTGAAGTATACACAGATGTGGATTGGGCAGGAGATATCAATACTAGAAGGTCTATTTCTGGTTTTGTATTTTTATACAATCAAGGCCCAAACTCGTGGAATAGCCGAATGCTACAACGAAGGCAATTTGGCTGAGGCACCTCCTAGCAAAAATTGACCTTGCAAAGTCACATCCATTTGTGACAACCAAAGCACCATAGCTCTCTCTCTCAATCCGAGATTGCATTCTTGAAGCAAGCATATTGAAATCAAGTATCACTATTTGAGAGAGAAAGTGCAAAGCAAGGAGGTATCCTTAGTCTATTGTAGGACGGAATCAATGGCAGCAGGTTACTTCATGAACGCTCTGTCAAAGGAGCACTATCTCAGATTCAATGACATGTTGGATATGAAAATCAAAAGTTTTCAGGATCCACATTAAGGAGGACTGCTGGAATTCGATGCTCAGCCTCAGATCAATTCAATAATGAGCTTCCTGAAAACCCAGAACACAAGGCTCGAATTTCTGTTCAAAGGTTCAAAAAATTCAGGATAGAAGTTTTCAGAATTTTTTGATACTGAATTTCGATACTATCAGTCTAAATCCGAACCAACGACTTTGCATTGACAGTCCGCCCACTTTGTACATGCATTAATTGTAATGAGACAGTTGTAATAACTACAACAAAAGGTAGTTGTAGATATTTTGTAAGATATTATCCTAGAATCTTCATCATAGGACTTCTTTTGATTATTTGAGTTTATGTAATAAAATTTATCACTCTCAACAATTGTAAGCTGAAGTTATCACTTCAAGCCATTATATTCACTATTTAATATTAATCAGAGTGCAATTTTTCAGTCCTACTACTGTATCGTTCTTTGTGCATCTGTGAATCTTTCAATTTGAATGTTCTGCTGCTAACTGTGGCACTTCCGATCCACGCACCAAGCTCGCTCCTAGCTTTCGCTCAATCCCACTGATTTATGACAAGAATGTCATCAACTTATCAGTCAAAGATGCAATTATTCCCTACATTTTGGATTTGGAAGGACCGAAAGAAGCGTGAGATACGTTGAAGACATGTTTGAAACCACAAACACACCTCAAGTGCTATTTCTGAAGACAAAGCTACACACATTACGAATGAATGATGGTGCAAACATTGGCGATCACCTATTGAAAGTAAAGGAGATCCGTGATCAATTAGTCATCGTTGGAGAGCGAGTTCAGGATCGTGAGATCATGCAATTGACATTGAACAGCTTGAGTGAGTCACATCAGATGTTTGTGACAAGTATAGCCACACGAGATTTTCCAGCCTATGAAGAATTATGTGGATTGCTTTTGCAAGAAGAACAACTTCAAGAGAACTTGAGTCATCACAACAGGGGATTTGATCAAGCTCTTGCAGTCAGAGGGCGTGGTGGTAGATTTGTCGTGGAAGACACCAATCAAGAGGTGAAACTCAAATAGTTGATCGTTCCAACAATTCCAAGAACAATCTAATGATGGCCCAAATCAAGGCAATTGGCATCAAGGTCGAGGTCAAGGACGTGGCAATCGAAGGCAGAAGAAACATGAGAATTGCCGATAGTGCAGCAAACATGGTCATTGGGAACGTGAGTGCTTCAAGAAACAAAAGGAGTCAGCTCAGTGGAAAGGCAAATGGCAGGTAGGCAATCATGCTTATCAACATCAATTTGATGATGATCAATACGAGGATGATGTAGGTGAGAGTTCAAACTTGTTCATTACGGCACTAATGACAAGTGATGAAGCCAAAGATACCTGGTACATCGACAGTGGAGCATCCAAGCACATGACTTCGAGGAAGGAGTGGTTTTCGGAATTCAAGGAAATCCACAATGGCGACGAAGTTGGACAAGCTGATGGCCAATTGTCGCCTATTAAAGGATTTGGAGTAGTACCAGTGAAGCTAGCCAAATGGATGCTAAAGCGGATAAGCAATATTCAATATGTACCTAGTTTAGCTAACAATCTACTATCAGTTGGATCAACAACTCAAGGTTGAGTTTGATAGCGAAAATGTCTCATCAAGGACATCAAGAATCACTACAAAGTGATTGCTACATGAGCTAGAGTCAATGAAAATCGACTCTACAAATTGAATGTGAGATCTTTTGATCAAGCCATGGTAAGCATAGTTGATAGTCGAACTGATCTTTGGCATCAATGATTTGGTCATATTAGTATTCAAAGTTTACAGATTCTCAAAAGAGATAATCTAGTTATTGGATTGCCTGATATTTCTTTTGAAGGAAAAATCTGTAAAGGTTGTATTTTGGAAAAACAACACAGGGAGAGTTTTTCCAAAAGTGGAGCTAATAAATCCAGTGGCATCCTCGATCTTGTCCACAATGATTTTTGTGGACCAATTCAGACTAGATCTCTTAGTGGCTGCTATTACTTTATTACCTTCATTGATGATTATAGCAGATGCATTTGGATTCATTTCATAAGCAAGAAATCAGATGCTTTTGCTAAGTTCAGGAAATTCAAGGCATTAGTTGAAAAGCAAACAAACATGATGCTGCATCAAGACTTTGAGATCTGATGGAGGTGGTGAGTACTTTTCGACAGAATTTATTGATTTTTGCAAAGATCAAGGGATCGAGATGTAGACTACAACACCTTATTCACCACAGCAAAATGGAGTTGCAGAACGAAAGAACAGATCCATTGTTGAGATGGCAACAACGATGCTCAAAAGCAAGGATTTTCCAAACACCTTTTGGGTAAAAGCTTGCAGCACAAGCTACGCACATCCCGAATCAGTGTCCTACAAAATCCGTGGAAGGCAAGACACCTCATGAAGCTTTTACTAAAAAGAAACCTGATATTTTTCATTTGAGAGTATTTGGTTGTGATGCTTACGCTCATATTCCTGATGAGAAACGAAGGAAATTGGATGCAAAAGCTATCAGGTGTATTTTTCTTGAATATGATGAGAAGGTCAAGGCATACTGGATGTATGACATGAATGCACAGAAGCTTGTGATTTCTAGGGATGCTACATTTGACGATATGGGTCAAGGTGAATAAATTGAAGCAATCACTGAACCTTTGCAAAAATACAGGTCAAGAAGGAAGTGGATTTTGATGTGGAAGATCAAATAAACAAAGGCAATCTTGATGCTGAAGTTCCCAAGAGAGTACCTAAATGGTACTTATCAGTCACAGGTGATGCAAAGAAGGTAGATACTCTCAAATCTAGCAAGCAGGGAGAGCTTAGAAGGTCAGGTAGAAATCGAAAAACTCCTGCAAGATTAGAGATGAATCTAGCCCTAATGGGTTCTGTGATGAAGGCTCAAGAACCAAAAACTTTTGATGAAGCAAAAGAGCACAAGGAGTGGCATATAGCTATGGAAACAGAAATGGACGTGGAACTTGGTTGAGCTACCTAATGGTAAGACGTCTATCACTTGCAAATGGATTTATAAGATCAAATGGAGTGGATGGGCAACTCAACAAGTACAAAGCACGGTTGGTTGCGAGAAAATTTGAGCAGCAAGAAGATATTGATTTTAAGAAAACATTCGCACCGTAGCTAAGATGGTAACCAAGATAGTCTCATACTGCCCTGCCAATGCAAAAAGGCCTGCTGAATGACGACTGCATAAATCTACAGTAAATTAACCTGCAGAATACACTTGATTATACTACTAGTTTTAGTATAAAAAATCTTCAACATACACTTGATTGTACTAGCATTTAGGATTAACCAAAATCAGCTATGAAGAAGTAGAGGAAGACAGAGATGATGAGGATAGCTTTGAGTGAGAGCCTAGCAGAAATATAGGCAAGAGAGCTAGCATATAAGAACTGAAAACCATGCAATTAGGGGAGAGAGAGAGAGAGAAGCATCAGTTGTATTTTGTTTATGAATTGTCAAAACAGTGGATGCTTTTCTTCATCTCTATCATTATCCTATGTTAGATGGGAACTATAACAGGCATGGACTCCGACAAAGATCTAGATCTCTCTATCTCATCAATGCACGTAAAGAGGCCTTCATCAACACGAAAGGATCGAAATATACTGCTCTTTCCATAAATAGATCAAATAATAGCAAAAGGGAGTGAAAATGTAAGAGATACATTCCATGCAAACAAAATCTACGTACTAGAGTAGTTCCAAGGGTGTTAACTTAACTACAAGCTAAGAGCTCTTGAATCGAAGAACAGAAACAAACCTGCCCAAAAGCCCGTAAATTCTAAAGTTCCCCATCTCTATCTCTCTCAACTATAATTGCAGGTGTTAACCCCATCTTTGCAATCAGAAGTGAGTTGCCCAAATGTCTCAATATGCTTCTTTCCCCTCATGAACATTTCAGAATCCACCTCTGCTCTCATATGCCCATCAAATTCAACTGGCTGGCCATTGGTGAGGGCTGTTGTCTCATTGTACCATTCACTACCTGGAGCCCAGAGATCCTTGAAATCCTCCAGCACAAAAACTTTGTAACTGGCTTTCAGTTCATCAAAATAGCCAGGCTGCAGCTCATTTGTTGCAATGTATACATTTCTTAATTCTTGGATCTTGTCTTTCAGCTTCTCCAACAGGGATGAGGGGGATGTGTCTGCTTCGAGATTAGGCCAGAGCTCTTTGTTCTGAGCTTTCTGGCCTCTAACCACATGGATGCTGTCGAAATCCCATCCCAAGCTTCCACAGATTGAATTCACAATGTTCATCAGCCGTTTTGACTTCCATAGAGCACTCCAAGGTCTCTGGATAACCTTCTCTGCTTCACCCTCACACACTCTGTACCAGTAGTTATCTGGCTCTGGCAGCTCAAAGGTCCTCCACAGAATTGAGCTGTCTTCACCCTGTAGCTGCATTGGAGATACTTTGAAATCTGATATCACTTTGGATGGAATTTGATCTGCACTGTGCCTGTTGTTCCAATCGGTCCACTCCTTGAGGAATTGCTTCTGTTCGATCACAGATGTGGCCTCCATCAAATGCTCAAAATCAAAATAAAACCGAAAGTCTTTTCCTTTTTCATCTTCATGTCCAGGATTGTTTGCTGCTGACAAGCAGAAGTCTAGATCTAGCACAAAGGTGCGGTTTAGATACTGGGCTTCCCCTAAAGCACAGAGCAGACTCCACTGGAACTGGCTCATCCCCTTACAGTAATCGCCACCACGCGAGTAGTACAGATATTTCCCCTTGCGGAAGTTACTAGGTGCTTCAGTCTGAGCTGGGATTTTGTCATTTACCGCCACACCATGGAATTTGTGAGGGCGAGCTTTCTTGCCAGAATGCCAATCACCAACTTCAAGGACAGTGTAAGCACAAGAAGCTTCAAGCTGAAGCTTGTACCTTCTGTAGTCTTTGTACATTCGCTTAGAGTTGTCCTTTTTGGGTTTAAACTTCCAGGCAATGTCGCACTCTCTTTCATCCGATCCCTGAACTGGAGTACGGTACTCGAACGATTCGATATCCGGAAACTTTTCCAGATTCACCTTCTCGATCGCGATCATCACTCCTGGATCCGAGCAGTTGATGGCCTTTCCTTCTACGTTTGGATCGCAAACACCATCTAGAGCCTTTGACAGTACCGCCTCCTCTGCAGCTTGCACATCCGACTGAGAGATGGCTTTAGGAGCAGTGTCACTGCCAGGGATCAAAATATCAGGAACATCCTCTCCCGTGATCAAGATTGCTCCATCCTTTTGATAGGTTGCGTTCTCAACCGAGGTAAATATTTTGCTCATGAATCTGGAAGGTTGCAGCCATGGATCCGGGGGTTGATACGTGACTGCAATGACTGTTAAAGAAACCACTGCAATCACTAAAAGACCAAAGCAGGCATTTGTTATTACTCTGACTGCATGCTCTCCGAGGAGCTTGGACTTGATGCCTTTCAGTGGTGAAGCTGACTTTAGCAGGGACTTTGACATCTGGATGAACACAGCAAACAAATGCCAAAATAATCTTGCAACAATCCTTTACACCTCCAGTAAAAAGAGTTCTATATTCTTTCAAAGAACAGCATTCCCATGAAACCCACCAGATAAACAAACCAATGAGGAAGGGGATCCTTCTTTGGTAGTACTGATCTAAAACGAGGCAGCTTAATTTGAGCTGAAGAAAACTGGATTTTGTACACTACCAGCAGGGCAAAAAGGTGCAATGCTAGAAGACTTAAGCAAGCAAATGCTGTGTAGATGCTGTCAGTACCTCTGTGCTACTAAGTTAAAGGCAATCAAGTGACAATGGCTGCAAGATCCAAGCTCAGGGAAACTCAGAGATGCTGGAACAGTGAGCTGCATCTGCTCCTTTTCAGCTCAACAGCTGCAATCAAACCAAACAGCTACAGCAACCGATCTGAACAAAAAACAGCAGCAAAAGTATCAGAATCACTGCCCAATGCTGACAGACACAAGCCCAATTTCAGCACAGCCAGCTCAAGGAAAATAGCGATCCATCGCTGCTCTGTTCCTCGAAAAGACAGAGACAGACAGCTTAGTAAGAGAAAACGATTTGGATCAGCGGTGGTGCCTAATGAGCAAAATATCTTATACACCTGTCCACTCAGATGTCCGCCACGCGTCCAAGCTGCCACCTGGAACCTCCTCAATTGACTATAACTAACACGTGGCAAAATCTGAATGCTTCTGAGAGGATCCAACGGTGGCGAGGAAATCATGATGTGCCAATAAAACAAAGGGCCTCATTAAAGCAAGGAATAGTAGGAGGACCCTGCTTTGATTAGGGTGCTTGAAAGTTGGGTGTGAATTAAAAAATTCAAAAAAGAAAAATTTTCCACTTTTCTTTTTCCTATTTCCCAAGGTATTAACCAATATATAAAAATTTAAAAGTTTATGTGCTTTATATTCAGAATTAAGCTACCATTATAATTTATTACCAAAGTAAGAGCATCTTTCCATGACATTAGTTCACCTTGGAATTGAGTTTGACCAGTTCTAGCCAGCACTTATAATTTTGTTTTTTTGCAAACCCGTTCATCCACAGATCAACCTGTTCTTTCGATTGACATTGACGTCACTTTCCACGGGTACCCAACGGGGTTGGCTCAACTGGTTAGCTTGGCATCCAAAGTTTCTTTGGTCCCAGGTTCGAGCCTCCCCTTGGAAACCAAGAAGCACTTTCCACGGGTGAACAGGCCACATAGACAGGCGCCCTACCAAAGTTTAGTTATTAGGAGTAGCTACACTTCAAACCCTAGAGTTTAGCCTACATTTAGGTATTTATAAAATGTACTAGGCAAGGCCTATTTGGTGAGTAATTATATGGCACACAAATGGAGGCACATGGAAACTCTTCACATGTGTGGGCCACTTCATGATGTTAATGGAATTACATTTATTTTGGCCGATTTTAAATTATATTCCGAAAAGTAATGTATTTGGCTAATTTTAAAATTCTATATCATTTTAATTCCTAGTCATGTACTATTAACTTGGAGGGAAATAACTTCCATAATCAATGAAAACGGGGGGAGGTCTGCATCTTGGAAGCACTGCCGACTTTGGCCCCAGCTTAATCACACCCACACCATTTTTTTAGATTTAAAAAATCAATTTTTTATTCACAGAAACCTGACCAAAGATTTTGCCCAGGTTTCTGTGACTGACACGTGTTTCTTTATCCCATAAGTTATGTGCAATTCTTCCAACTACTACATACATACATACATATATATATATATATATATATATATATATATATATATATATATATATATATATATATGAAAATTGCATTTAGAGTTTCAAATCGTGTGCCCGCATGCATGAATATGGGGGCTGGTCAAAAAATTTGGAGGGGGGGCCTTGATGCCCAAGGCAGAACAACCACGGCCTAAAGCTTTCCTTACATAAACATAGTCCCATTTTTTTATTCACACCACTTTTCAAAATAATGTTGTACTTGGTGTGAAATGTACTAGTGTAACAATATTTGAGTAACAAAATGATGTGCAAAAAAGAACCTTGTTGCTTCACAAAATTTGTGTTAGATTAGATTAGAGAAAAGTTTTTGTTAATAAAAAGACTATCATTCCAACTATTTTGTCTTTTTGTGATTGTGACCACAATATTCATTGTTCAATATCTTAAGATGACATAAATTTTGACATAATATGACAACCCTACCATTAATGTGCCTTTTAGTCTTTGACTCAACAATGAAGGAACAATGGCAATTCATTCACATTTGAGTTGCTTGAAAGAGACGCCTAATAACTAAAGTTGTATGCTTTCCAAGGTCAACAAGTTGTGTCCATTCTAGATCCATTTTGGAAATGCCACCAAGTGTGAAAATAAAACATGGCACTTTTTTTTCTCCAAAATGTCATGTACTTGCATTACATAAGTATCCAATTTAAGCTTTGTTAGGCCCAAAAGGAGTTATCAGACTTAAGAATAAGACGGTTCCATCTTTAGGCCTTCAAAAAACCTAAATAAGGATAATAGGCCAACAAGGGCCCAAATACACTTTGATAAGGCTTAACTATCCTTCAAGAATGAGAGAACTTAGCTTCCTCTTTGGGAATGTGAGCCTTGGGAATAGAGCTTGCTCTTCTCATGTGCCCCAATCCACATGAATTTCATCCTCATTTTGTATTGATTTGCTTCCATCCCCTTGATTCTATTGATGATTCCATGGATCTCTATTTGTGATTTGTGTTTTATGGCTATGTCAACATAAATCTCCTGTTCTTCTCTTAATTGTGGCTTTAGTTTCACAACTATTGCTATTTGAGTGGGTTTGACACATGACATTTGTGGTATTAGAGAATAAGATTCACTTTACATCATAATTCTTCATGATTTGCATTAGATTTAGAAATTTCTTGGCTTTTGCAAATAAAAAATTCTAGATTTCTTGAATTTTCAATTTCTAGATTGCTTTGGATCAATTTTGGTCCATTCTTCTCTGTTTTGTGTTTTAGTTATTGTTTTATATTTTTAGCCCTTGATTTTAGCTTTTTGGAGGTATTGAGTTTTTCTGATTTGGAGCTACATTGACCAAGTTATCATAACTTTAGTAAAACTTCTCCAAATTTAGTTGCCTATAGTGTTTGCCTACCTTGAAAGAGATTTCCACTTCCCCATATTGGACATGTTTGCCCCACCTCATGGACTAGGCTTTTATAGAGTGTAGAACGAACAATACTACTTGAAGCATGTTGAATCATAGATTTTTGTCGATGTGTACAACCTTGTAGATGCTTCTTGAGTCATACAAGACTTTCCCACCATCTTTAAAACAACCACTATCTTGGGAGAGACTTCCACTATGCCATATTGTGTCGGAACAATAAAGAAAACAATGAAATTATAAAGGATTAAATCGAATTACACAATTCAAACAATTCTTTGGATCATTCTTCAATCGGTAGAATATTTGGGTAGGTGTCTTAAACAGCCATGAAGAGAGCGAAACAGTTAGGCATCTATGATGGTCGTGCGCTCTTCGAATCAAATATTCTACATTAGTTGATGGAGTGAGTATTAGTAAGAAGAAAGAGAATTAATCATAAAGCATTTGACAGTACTAAAGCACATAAAGAAAATAGAGAATTGTATAATAGTGATAACATGTTCATGCAGCTTCCCATTTTCATCATGTTCGCTAGTGCGGAAACGCAGCTCTTTCTTCTTCCAATGAACATTGGCATTAGCTTGGTAAAGCCAGGGTTGGCCAATAAGAACAGAATAATTGGCAAGTTCGACTGGTTGAATTACAATAAAATTCATATGAATGGCTTATCTTGAATATACATTGTGACTTTTTTCAATTCTCCAACATGCTTCCTTCTTGTCGAATCAGCCAACTTGATTTTTCATTGTGTAGGTTTAACCTGTTCTGATAACAACGATCAAATCACGAATAATTTTGTGTCCAAAACTGGTTCACAGTACTGATGTGATATGTGTCGTGATCATACTATGTTGATTACAAATTAGAACAACCCGCTTGGTATTTCTTAGATCTTTGTGATTCAACACCCTTGATCTGAAGAGTTATGTCTAAAATTGAAAGTTTCTCTCAAAGCTAGTCAAGAGGGTGAAATTCTATGACATAGATTGTTGTCAAATCACTTCACTTTCAATCCAACTCTCAAGAATGTATATTTCACCTGCTATCAGTGTTCAGCTATTATTTGAATTCAAGAGTAGGCTATTGATAATAAAAACAATCTGACAAAAAAAACTATATCAACCGATGTAGCTTTTGTGTTTATATGAAAGAAGCATCTAATAAATTAAAACTTTGTCAAGTTGCAGATTCGATTTGTGAATGACTAGCCTATGATGCAACACAAACTCCCAACTACTAGACATGTCATCAATCAAATATGCTCTACACTATGCAGTGTCACAAACCAACCACTATCTGCAGTGATGTTTTCTGCAATGGAAAATGCAGCATCGCATAGCTCTTTCAACCACACATTCCACGATGGTATTGCGGAAGGTCCTGTATCTACCCCATTGACTTGTATGCCAGTGGGGAAATCTACAAAAACAAGATCAACAACACCGAAAGCAGAAGGAAGTCTCCGAATATTACCAATATCGTTGAGTATTTTGATGCGTTCTATAAATGCATTCCATTGTGCCCCATTGTCAGATGAGTTCTTGTTCAATTTACATGGACAACAAGGAATAATTAGAGATTCAACAGAGGAGAATGGAGATAAGCTATCGAAAACTAATATAAAATGTGACTGAATTTTTTTCGTGGTGGACATCATCTTACTAAGTAATGTCATCACATATGAGTAGTCGCTTGGCCTCCGTAATAGATGCATCCATGTCCAATAACCACGGTTTGTAGATTTGATCATCCTCTGTATTTGTTTCTGGCTCAATGTTAGTTTGAGGAGTGTGTTTAGTCTTTTTGGCCTTGCGCGTCACTTGAGATACAATCAATGTTGGGGCAACCGTGGTCTTCTGGGATTGTTTCTTTTGGCAAAGGCGACCTTTCCATGCTTGAGAGGTAGATGGCTCAAAATCTTCATCCAGAACCTTTAGAAATTGAAGTATATGATACAAGCAATTTTTATATCAAGATGTGACAGTGTAAATACATAATAAATACTACAATGATCCATATATGAAAACAAGGGAGTGATGATATACTTCTGGATTGGACATGAACTGTGTGGTATCTTGCAACCTCTTCAATTCTGTTTCCTCTTTTGGGAATTGTCCTTGGGAAAAATCTAGCCACCAGGGGCAGTTCTTTTTCTCCCATAAGGACAAGCTCTACAACACATCATTCAAAGATTAGGTTTTGTGCTAAACAATGCATGCACAAATTTATTCAAATGTTGACTGATCCTTCATGAGCACTGATCCTTCATGAGCCCTCTCGATTTGTGATGATTTGTGCTGCCCTCAGGATTTATGCTATCAGAGTTTGTTTTGTTGAGCTTTGAACGCGCAAATCCCCTTCACGTTTTTTTTAAAATAGGCTGGAGGAGGGGGACAAGCATGACAAGGGAGAGCCCTCCGCGCGCGGAGGCTGCGCCCTGGCCCTAATAAAAGGGTGTGCTTTGGGGAGGGGGCCATGGTAGGCTGGGATGACGTGGGGGTAGGGCAGTTGATGAAATTTCAAGTTACAATACAAGAAGCTGCACGAGCTTCGTGGACAAACAGTGCCCAAACAGTGCTGGAAAGTGGATGACCCTCTTAAGTCCTTCTCGTTCCCGAATCTCTCTTCTTCTTCTTTGCTGCAAAACAATGTGATAGCATAAGCACCTACAACTAGTGTAGGTTAGGCTCGGGTAGGTGAGGTTAGGGTAGGTTAGGTTAGGGTAGCATGAGCAGCTGCAGCTAGGGACACCTTCACCTCTGTCACCCATGGTCTTTAAACCTCACGGTAACGTTAAAGGGAAATCCAACTTTGCAAAATCAAGGAAAACTCTCTTTATCAAGAGAGGAGTGCTCTAGAAATTGTTTTTAGTTATCTTCCAAAAACTTGTATTTTTTTAAGCTTCTCGATTATTTAAGGAAACTATATAAAAATTCGTCAGAAACTTGTGTAGCTTGTGTAGATAGTTTGAAGGTGGAGGGAGATGTGCCAAAGATATTTGAGGGGCAGAGGGTGGGCCATGAGGCCAAGTGACAGCCTTCGCCGGTGGAGGGTGGCCCATTTGTCTCAAAGAGAGTAAAAATTTGAGGGGTAGAGGCTGGGCCTTGAGGCCAAGTGATAGCTTTTGCCGGTAGAGGGTGATCCCTGGCCAAAAGGCGAGACGACACTGTGGCCATTAGATCAGGCTTTGTGGCTAGAGGGCACTCTCCGCCGGCAGAGGGTGGTTCTTGGCCGCGCCATGTGGATTTAAACAATGTCATCCCTTGGGACTTACTTCGGAGAGAGCTTGGGAGGAGAGATTTCGTTTAAGGTGGAGCCAAAGGGAAGCAAAAGGTGTAATTATGGGCCAAAAACGCCGATGAGAATTGCCGCCATGTGTGTGTGTGTGTGTGTGTGTGTGTGTGTGTGTGTGTGTGTGTGAGAGAGAGAGAGAGAGAGAGAGAGAGAGAGAGAGAGAGAGAGAGAGAGAGAGAGAGAGAGAGAGAGAGAGAGAGAGAGAGAGAGAGAGAGAGAGAGAGAGAGAGAGAGAGAGAGAGAGAGAGAGAGAGAGAGAGAGAGAGAGAGAGAGAGAGAGAGAGGTTTTGTTGAGAAATAAGGATTGCAAAAAACTTTGTCAATCAATATTAGGAACGAGTACAAGAGTGAAAGATAACTATACACATAGCTAAGAGTGTACTTTAGAATGGAAACTGGAGGATCTACTTTGGAAATACTTCTGGAGTTTTTTGAGAGCTAGAATGGCAAGACGGATTGCTCAATGGAAGAAATGATTGATGTGCAACCAATGTTATCTGTTGATGGGCAAAAATTGTTTCTTTTAGAAAAAACATTGTGAAAAAGAAGGGACATTGTGGAAGTTGATTGCTAACTCTGAAAAAATTGTGCAAGTTTCAGAGTTGCTTGTGGAGTATGATGGCAACGTTACTTTTGAACTTCCAAGTGCTATGATTGAAGGCAATGCTTGGGATGGCATCCAGCAAAAATTTGATGGACATATGTGGACCAAGCCAGTGACTTCCAATGTTGTTTTCAATGGGATAGTGCAAAAAAGCACTTGTGCTGGATCGTACGAGTGTCCAAATCGAACTTGTGGAGGTAGGAGTCGTGAGGGACAACCAAATAGGCTACATTTTTCTGGTCATGTACAAAAAGTATGTCCAAAATATTCTGAGTGTTTAGAAAAATTTGGTTCTTTAATGTGTTTCTATTGCAAGTTTGTAACTATTTGCACTTTTCAATGCGAATGTATGATTTACTATGTTATTCCAAACAATCCAAAGGAGACTAGACTGGTGATACATTCTGGCCATCATGTTCACCCTATTCGTCCTGGTAAACAGAGATTAGACACTATCAGAGAAAAAGTGAGAGAGATCTTGAGAGTGGACAAAGATGCACGTCCCAAAAAAATTCAAATGGACATTGCAAGAGAGCTAATCACAAGTTGTGTTACTGGAAGAAATGCAATGATAGAAATAGACATTTGTAGAGTTGTGAAGGAGATGTAGCCTCTTGTGATGCAAGTGGTTCATCGTGCAAGGAAAGATATAGGTCCTCCAATAGACTCACTTGATGCCCTTTTGAATCTCAAACGAACTTGTCAATATGATTTTTTCCATGGCATGTTATTCCTAGGACAAGCGGGAGTGTTAGATCGGTCTCACATTTTCAAGATGTCCACTAAAGGTGTGGCTACTGGGGTGGACCTTGTTGTTTGATCATACTCATAGAGTCAACGGGTGGGTGACCATGGCTGCACATGTCTATGACCCAAGGTACAATTTTAATTGTAGTACAATAATAACAAGCCATGTCTAACAATCTCACATAAACACTAAAATATTTTTTTTGGCACTTTTCCATGACATGTGCAGTTTGCAAGAATTGTTGACATTAGCAACTTGTGAAATGAAAGAGGAGGATGAAGTGGCACAAGTCCTATTTTGGGAAAAGCTTAATGAAGTGGTGATGAGAGAAGGCTACAACAAGCCAAACTTCCATGGATTTATGGCAGATGAAGCACAAGCAAATTGGCGTGTAGGTAGAAAAGTGTACAATCATGGACATGTGATAGAGGGTAGAGAAAGATCTTGTTTGTTCCATTGGGAGCAAAGCCTAAAGATACATACGGAAAGGTATGTCATGAAAGACCATAGAAGACAACACATTGAACTATGTGAGAGTTGGAGAAAGGCTTCATCCAAAGAAGTTGCCATGTCCATCTACAGGCAAATTAGAATGTGGTGGAGCACTGGAAAAATGAGAGACAACGATCTACAGTGTGAAAAATGCAAAAATAAGCTTGGTAGAGGCCAAAAATCTTGTATATAGATAAACACACATGTGTGGAGCCTATTCCCACGTGTGAAAATAGTGTACTTGTCATGTACCATAATCATATAGGTTGTACATATGATTTAATTCAAGTTCTAGTGGCTAAAAAGGCCAAAAACTAGTTTTCTAGACATATGACACATGGCATCAATCTATTGATTACATGAGCCACATCCTTTGGTTAGGTGTCATATCCCATGTGTAGAGGACAGCTCACATGTGTGGAATAAGCTGAAGTAGGCGAATTTTGACTTCTAGAAGATTTCCAAGTAGATCTCCATATAGAAGGAAAATGGACCAAAAGTGCTCAAAATAGAAGGTTTTGTCCAAGTGTCAGTTTTGCATGATGAATCATCATATGACAAAGCACCTTCACACATGTGGGATCATAGGGATGATCAGTACCATGAGCTCCCACTTATTGTATATATAGAGCCACATTTGGCCATAATCAATGTGAGACACCAATCTTGGTTTTGGAAGCAATTTTGAGGGATTCTCTCCATTTGTCTACATTTGTTTTGATTGTTTTGAGGTTGTATCAATGTGTACTTGATTTTCAGGTTGGAGTCCGTACCAGTGTTTCACACGTGTGAAACCAGAAAGTACACCTACCTTCAATTAATGATTGTTCTTGTTAGGATTTTGTGTCTAGAATTGATCTAGATTGATCTTAATCTGAAGTAGATTGATAGATCAAGTAATCTGACAACCAATCCCTCTTGAGGATCAGATTAGGTTCCACTCTTGTTCCTTTTTGAACTTTTTCCACATACAGTACATGGATTTGTGGATGAGTTGGTGGAACCTCAAGATAGTGCATTGGGGAAGTTTAATGTCTCCTATAAGTTTTCAGTTTGTGGAGGATTTTTTTTTTCTAATTGTAGTTTAAAACAATTGTAAAAACATTTTTCTATATATAATAAAGTCACTAACAATACTTTTGTTGGACATCTTAGGTAGTCAGCATTGATAGCGTGGAGGACTTGGCACGAACCCCACAAACAAATCTAGCAGAGTCAGTTCATGGTAGTTGGGACAAAGGAGGAAAATATCCTGGTATGATGCAGCTGTTACAGACCTTGCCAATGCAATTTTGCAAACAACCAAACAAATTTCTTTCAATGAGGGTCGCCACATTGGACGTGGACCAAACTTGCAAGATCTAGTTGATCGAGTGTTTTGCAGGTCAAGCTCTACACCAGGACCAGATTTGTTACTAGTGTGGTCAATCATGTATTGAAAGATACTGGCCTGAAAACGACTCCTACAATGCATGGTGACAACACAACTTTTAGATGAAAAAAGAGAGGAGAAAACGTGGAGACCCTAGACGAGCATGATAGCCATAGACCTGAGTACAACACACATACACGAAGTCGCAAGCCTCAAAATGAGCATAGAAGAGTGGCTGTGGAGGACAAGGTGGAACATGAATATGGTGAACGACAACATGAAGAAGTGTTAGTGACACAAAATGGAAGTAGAATTGTGGAGAGTACTATGTATGATGCATTGTGGGCAATCAGAAGAACACCCCCTAAAGGCATGGTGAGGTGCATGGGATGGCTTGAAGGTAGAGGGAGGTGTGAGAAAAAAAATCATAGGGGGGGCTAAAGGGGTCCCTGCACCTAGTTTCTTTAGTTTCCTACAGTTCAATACGTGGAGAAAAGGACAATATATGTATTTTTGTAATGACAATGTACAACGTAGTTGGAATCCTCATCAAAGCATTCAAACTATCCCTGGAATGGCACCAGGAACTTGGCCTGTGGCCAGTGGAAGCAAGATAACCCAAGATGAAGCAGATAATCTTAACTTATCAGGATTCTATTTGCAAATAGAAGGAGAAACTCCAATCACACAACTACTATTCGACAAGGATATTTGACAAGGACGTTACAGGCCACATATGTCCAAGGAAGCATTGAAGAGAGTCAAATCAGCTACCAATCTGAGTGTGAGGATCATATCAATATAAGTGGTCAAGAAAAATGAGCATGACATATTTGAGATACAAACAGATCTTTCAATGCTTGAAGGGCGAACATACAGGGTCACAATTAGCAAGAATCCATCTTGCACTTGTCCTAATTTCAGTTTTCGTTCTAATAGGAGAAATAGCTTTTAAGCATGAAAACATCTATATTTTGTATATATGTGTGTGTATGGATTGGATCTAAACCATTGCATGTATATACACCAGCCTACTCTTTCATCCGTAGAGATTTTCAAAGTATTATCTTCATCACGACTGTTATGAATAGCTCATAAAGTTGTGCTTGAATTGACCAGTAGAGTTCTTACATTTAAATAAAATGCAATTTGTGGGGCTTCAATGATTACTATTGCACAAAACACCTTTTTTGTTGCTGCCAATGCACACTATTGTCATCTGGTTTTGATAACATTTTCATTCAAGTATTATTCATTTTTCCTTGACTTGGAAGTGTTTATTTTTGCACGTCAATACATACCCATCTTTGCATCTACTTGGTTAAATACAATAGACATTACATTAAATTTGCACATGTTCATTTGGTGGACCAAATAATTCCAAGACTTAAATTGAATGCCTTTTGTATGTTGCTCTGATCATTGATTTAGTCTAGGCTTATCAGGATTCAATTTGCAAATAGAAGGAAGAACACGATTTCAGATTTTGTTCTACTGGCGGAAATAGTTTTTTTAGCATGTAAACATCTGTATTTTGTATATATGCGTGTGTTTGGATTAGATATGAATCATTGCATATATATATATATATACACACCAGCCCACTTTTTCATCCATACAGATTTTCAAAGTATTATCTTCTTCACGGTTTAGGGTTTACTATTGCACAAAACACCTTTTTTGTTGTTGCCAATGAACACTATTGTCATCTGGTTTTGATAACATTTTCATTCAAGTATTATTCAATTTTTCTTGACTTGGAAGTGTTTATTTCTGCACATTATTGCATACCTATTTTTGCACCTACTTGGTTAAATATAATAGTTTAAAAATATTATTTAAATTTGCACATGTTCATTTGGTGGAGCAAAGAAGTCCAAGAGTTAAATTGGATGTCTTTTATATGTTGCTCTGATCATTCCCTTAGTGCTTACTTCTGTTTTGCAAGATGCTCACACTTATTCAAGATTTGAATATAAGTGCTCGCCTTTTGTTGCTCGCTAAAATGGGAGTATGATCGCTTTTGTGTGCTCGCTAAAAACCTTAATTCTATCCAAAGATACTTCTAGGCTTCTCACTTTGAGAAACCAAATTCTGCAAATTTTTCAAAACAAGGGAGAGAGTGCCCGAAATTATGTATTGAGGGTGAAGGATTACAATAGGGAGCTTGCATGCATTGGTGATGCTATCAAATCTCAAGAGCTTGTTCAAATTGTGTTGAATGGTCTTAATGAGGATTTCTCTCACCTTTTTCAATCCTATGCTATTCAAAGAGAGCTGCAATCTATGGAGAGCTACCATCTTGGCCGAGGAGAGTAGACATGAGCTCAAAATTGCAATGATGGGGCACATCATGGCAAAGGAAGAAGAGGAGAAGGCACTCATAATCCAAGGCAAAGGCAAAGACAAGGGGAAGGCACATTCGAAGTATTGGAAATTAAGTCCACAATTGTCTCCTTGGTGAATACTAATTTCTATTTCAAGATTTTTCCTGCACGTTTATTGATCGGTGATCTAGGGTCAGGTGCAACCTACTTTGGTTCTATGTATGCTCATCTGATACATGTAGGATCAAGGTCGAATTACTTGAAGTCGACTTCATCAACTTTCCAGCTAATCTACATCATAACAAAGGGTATTCATTCTCGTCTGTTTCTACATTTGAATGTCAAGCTATTCAAAGGACATTGAAGACCTGGCCATCTTCAACGACTTCGACCGTTGGCTCACTAAACAACTTCGAAGTGTCCAAAGTGTCTGACTTGTCTGACATCTTTGATGACTTCAACCGTTGGTTCACTAAACAACTTCAATCCGAAGTGTTCGACTTTCTAACTACTTCGACGAGCGAGAGACTCGGCTACTTCTATCCGAAGTGTCCAAAGCATCCGAAGTGCATGACTTCATCAACAACTTCAGGAAAGTCACTATTTCTAGACATTAAGTTCTTTTCAAGTATTTCGAAAAGTAAAATCTTTGTCGACTTTTTTGCATTTTCCCAAAAATGCGACAAAACAGTCACTATTTTTCAACACCTTCGGGTTTTTTGCAAAAATGCGAAGTGAGACAAAAATGCGAGAAAAGTCTCTAGCCACTTCAAGAATTATGCAAAGTGAGAGAAAATATGTGACGTTCTCGTCCACGTCAGTGATCTCGAGTCGTCTGACCATGTATTTATTGTACAACTGTCATTCTGTCATAAGTAGTTCAACTATTCCGTGAGTAAAAACAAAGTACTTAGTTAGATGACAAACATATATTGTAATTAGATATAAGGATGTGGTGTATAAATTCATCTTTCTTACGCATTCTCAATGATGCTTCGCCAACAGAGCGAATGATATTGAGCATCCAAGTTACGCCTCCATTTCTGGCTGTAACGTATTCAGTGTTGTTCAAGCTTTCATTGTAATATAGAAGCAACATGTTCTTCATTTGTGTTTAATGTAGATTTATGATGATGTGAATTTGATCACACTCTTACTGCTTGTTCACACTTATTCACTCACTCTAATCAGATCACGGACATCTACGACTTCTTAGTATCTGATCCGATGATGGCTGTCTTTGACACCTGAGGAACTTGCATTATCATATTAGTTATACTCACTTTCCATAGCTTCTTGCCACTTCACAACATCCTTGGAGTTAATTGCTTCAGCTAGGGTCTCTGGTTCTTCTGATGAAGTCCAGAATGATTGAGGTGCATACCTCTCAGGAACTATCCGAGTCCGTGAGAATCTACGAAATTTGGGTTGACCAGGATGCGATGATGCTTCTTCTTGAATTTCTTCAGATATGCTTGAGCTATTTTGGTCTAGTCTGATGACAGGAAATGTCGACTATTAGTCTTCTATAGTTGTAGCTGCAAGTTCTGTAGAAGGAACATCAACATTGGAAGAATCCATGCTACGTAAAATAGGATGAAGTGACATAGCA
This sequence comes from Diphasiastrum complanatum, assembly GCA_029204225.1. Taxonomy (NCBI): domain Eukaryota; kingdom Viridiplantae; phylum Streptophyta; class Lycopodiopsida; order Lycopodiales; family Lycopodiaceae; genus Diphasiastrum; species Diphasiastrum complanatum. The sequence goes on from CM055093.1 coordinate 57,934,619, forward strand.
TCGTTTATCGATGGTTGTTTGAAATCATAGTATGTGTGTTCTTGAGATATTACATCCCTAGAGGCAAATACTACATTGGTGGATGGATCATAAACTTGATAAGCTTTATGTTCATCAGGATAGCCAATGAAAATACATTTATCTGTCGTATGATCCAGCTTCTTCCTAAGCTATTTAGGAATGTGAAGAAAACATATACAACCAAAGATTTTTAAATGGCTGACACTAGGCTTGTGCCCATGCCAAACTTCATAAGGAGTTTTGTTGTTGACGGCTTTGGTGTTGGATTTGTTATGCACGTTCTTGCCCTTGGAATAGTCTTTTTTCTTGGTGTATAGAGCCATGGATTTGTCTTTGATGGACATGCTGCTAGACTTTCTCTGCATTTCTTCTTGAAGAAGATGACCGATCACCTTTTGAAGAGTGAGGTTGGGTTGTGTGGAGATCTTTCCCACAAAGTGCTCATAGGACTTTGGAAGAGAAGAAAGCAAGGTCATGACGACATCATCATCTTCAATAGAACATCCTACAGCTGATAACTGATCTAACAAGGACGTGAAGCTATTGATGTGAGAAGTGATGGTAGTAGAATCGGACATGGTCAGAGTAAAGAACTTTCTTCTAAGATGTAATCTCGTGGTTACATCATGAGTCTCATAGAGACTTGATAACAAGTCCAGTGCTTCCTTAGAAGTTTTGCATGTGGTAACGTGAGATATTTGGGAGTCGGCCAGATTGAGTGTGATACATGCTAGGGCCTTCTGATCTTTGATCCTCCAGGCCTTTGCTTGATCACCATCTTTTGATTTCAGGTCTGCACCTTCTACTACATCCCAAAGATCTCTATCTATCAACATCATTCTAAGTTCTAACTTCCAAATGTAGAAGTTAGAACCATTGAACTTGTCAATGACTCTAGCTTCAGTGAGTGATGAAGATGAGGAGCTACCTATATGAGACATGATAATAGTATACAAATAGAACAAACTTAATCTCTCGGTTTATTTGAGCTACGCTCTGATACCAATCTGATGGGGCAAGGGAGATAGAAGAACGTGAACGGAGAAGAGAGCAGGAATATTGTGGAACAGCTCTCCTGTTCTAATCGGTTGCTAGGTGCAAAAACAGTCTAATAAACACTTATGGTAAATGTAATCACAGCTTCAAGTGTTCTAATTGCCCAACAGGATCTTGAAAATTAATTCATACTCTAAAATAAGAGTACAATCCACCGAAGAGATTAGAGATGGTTTGTGTGTGGTGCTACTAAAATCATATTCAATGTGAAGTATAGTTCTGAAATGAATGGAAGAGCAGTATGATATCGCGAGTTTCTCAAGCATCAAAGATGACCATCGTCTGATCAGAAATTGAGGAGTCTTAGACATCCATGTTCTGATCAGAGTGAGTAAACAAGCGCGATCAAACAGCAATAAAAGTGCATTCAATCACAACATGCATTCATCTAAGTTATACATAGATAAAAGCAAGTTGCTGCTATATTACACTGAAGCACAATACAAATAGCAATTACAACCAAAATGACGACGTAATTGGGAGGCTCAAATAATGCGTCTCATGAACGGAGCAACCCGTAATCTGTGTTTGGATAATCTATTTATAGACTTCATCAGTGTATTAATTACATTGAATTCTTGTCACCTAATTAGGAAAGTCGTTGTACTTGGAAGTATATGGCTTCTGTGACAACTGTACATAGTATGCATACGGTCAATAATTTAGCATTGTTGATGTGAACGAGGACGTCGAAGGAACGTTCCTCGTTTATTTGAGACGACCTTTGGGATTTTTCTCTCTTTTCGTATTTTTTGCAAGAAGCCGAAGGTGCCCCAAAAAGGACAGTGGTCTTTAAAACAACTTAATGCATGAAAATAAATGACCTTTGGGAATTTTCTCTCTATTCCCATTTTTCACAAAGAGGAGAAGGTGTGTTAAAATCAGTTAAACTTGTGAACTATGTAAGTGTCGCATTTCGGGGAAATGCGAAAAAGCCGAAGCTGTTGAAAACATAGTGTATTTCTGCAGGCTGTTGAAAAAGTAATGTATTTCTGTAGACTTGTTCTAAATGCAAGTTTTGTGGAAATCGTTGAATATGGCCAAGTCTTCAATGACCTCAAGTTATTAAACTTGACATTTGAACTTTGAAATTATGATAGGATTGGTTACTCTTTGCTAGAGATCAGTCAGAAGCTCGTTGTAAGCGTTCTTCAAATAAATTGACTATCTAAGTTTGTGATTTTTGCAGGTTTCAGATGAGCAGACGTAGAACCAAAGTTGGTTTCACCTGACCCTAGATCAATGATCAATAAACATGCAGAAAGAATTATGAAATAGAAATTAGTCATTCACCAAGGAGACAACTATGCTTAATTTTCAACATCCGGATCAAGCTCAGAATCATCAGTGGGAAATGAAGACACAATCCCGGAGGCATTAGAAAGGCTAGGGCAGCATTAGACAGATTGAAAATCTATTGAGTGGGGAGATTTTTACAATACTTCCTAGTTGTTTTGAAAAGCACAGTCCCGGAGGCATCAGAAAGGCCAGGGCAGTATTAGACAGATTGAAAATCTATTGAGTAGGGAAGATTTTTACAAAACTTCCTAGTAGTTGTAAAAAATGCCATTTGTGTAAGAGGTTTGTCAAGAAATCTCTCATTTGTTTGTTTGGAATACCACAAATCACACCAGACAGTGTCTAGTACTGCCATTTAGAGTTAGGAGGCTTCATACTTTTCACATTACTGATCTCTGTCTTTTGAACGATCACACATTTCGAAATCTTTGCAAAGAGGAGGCGGCGTAGCCGCTATGCTGAAGTGGAAAATCTAGAATATTCTCTCTGAAAGTCCTTATATTCCCTCTACTTTTCGGTACCAATATCAGATCGACGCACCAAAGGTAAAGAAAATCCAGAGCAGTCGTACATCCGCGCATCACACCGATATCACATATCCGTACCAATATCGGATCCACATGCGTGAGCTAAAGAGAATCCCGAGCAGTCGTACACTCGCGCATCGTACCGATTTCAGGTGTACAACCAAATATATACAGTTCTATGGTGTGATAAAATTTGGAGACAAGTTGTGTGCTCAAACTGAGCCATTTTTTGTGATTCGGACTCATCTATCCAGTAATGGCAACTCTAAGTGAGAGTGTCCTCAATGAGTCAGGCAAATTGGAAGGTGCCGGCAACTATGCAGTTTGGAAATTCAAACTGAAGAACATTTTGATGGAAAAGGAGCTATGGGAGATCGTGACAGGTGAAGAGACAAGGCCAGTGATTGAAGAAGATCAGCGGACATTTGACAGGACAAAACGATGTCATCAACTTATCAATTAGAAATGCAATTATTCCCTATATTTCGAATTCAGAAGGACCAAAAGAAGTGTGGGATACATTGAAGGCATTGTTTGAAATGACAAATACATCTTGAATACTATTTCTAAAGACAAAGTTGCATGCATTGCAGATGGATGATGGTGCAACTATTGTCGATCACATACTGAAGATCAAAGAGATTCGTGACCAATTAGCAGCAGTTGGAGAGCAAATATAAGATCGTGAGATCGTGTAATTGACATTGAATAGTTTGAGTGAGTCACATCAGATGTTTGTGCGAGTATAGCCACAAGAGAAAATATTTCAACCTATAAAGAACTAGGTGGATTGCATTTGCAAGAAGAGCAACGTCAAGAGAACTTGAATCATCGTAACAGGGGCTATGATCAAGCTCTTGTAGTTAGAGGATGAGGTAGAAGATTTGGCCGTGGAAGGTATCAATCGAGAGGAAGATACTCAAGCCGAAGATCATTTCAACAATTTCATGAGCAAGTCAATGATAGTCTGAATCGAGCAAGGACGCAACTATTCAAGACAAAATAAACCTAGAAATTGTAGGTACTGCAACAAACCTGGCCATTGGGAGCGTGAATGCTTCAAGAAACAGGAGATAGAACAAAGAAAAAGCAAATGACAAGCAGGCAATTATGCTGATCAACATCAATTTGATGATGATTATTATGAAGACAACTATGCTGATCAACATCAATATGATGACGATCAATATGAAAATGATATAGGTGAGAGTTCAAACTTGTTCATTACAGCATTAATGAGAAGTGATGGAGCTAAGGATACCTGGTACATTGATAGTGGTGCATCCAAACACATGACTTCAAGGAAAGAGTGGTTTTCAGAACTCAAGAAAACTCACAATGGTGATGAAGTTGGACAAGCCGATGGCCAATTACTATCTGTTAAAGGATTTGGAGTGGTACCAGTGAAGTTAGCCAGTAGGAAGATAAAGCGGATAAGCAATGTGCAATATGTACCTGGCTTAGCTAACAATCTACTATCTGTTGGGACGATGGCCGATCAACAACTCAAGGTTGAGTTTGACAACGACAGATGTCTTGTCAAAGACATCAAGAATCACTACAAAGTGATTGCTACAGGAGCTAGAGTCAACGAGAATCGACTCTACAAATTGAATGCGAGATCTTTTACTCAAGCTATGGTAAGCACTGTTGATAGTCGAAGTGACCTTTGGCATCAAAGGTTTGGTCATACTAGTGCTCAAAGCTTGCAAATCCTTAAAAGAGGTAATCTAGTTGTTGGATTGCCTGATATCTCTTTTGAGGGAAAATTTTGCGAGGGTTGCATTTTGGGAAAACAACATAGAGAGAGATTTCCCAAAGATGGAGCAAGAAGAGCCAATGGCATTTTTTATCTTGTTCATAGTGATCTGTGTGGACCAATACAAACTAGGTCCAGTAGTGGTTGTTACTATTTCATCACATTCATTGATATCTACAAGAAAAGGTGGAGCATTGGATCCTCCTCTACAACAACATGATGCATGATCAAAACTGAAATAAGGAATGTATCTCATTCTCTCTCTCTTTCTCATTTTCTCTTTCTCTCTCTTTGTCTCTCTCCCTCTCCCTCTCTTTATGTAGATAGCTAGGACCGTACCAAGTTTCAAAAGAAAGAGATGGAGAGAGAGAAAGAAGAAATGAGAAAGCGAACTGGGATAAACTTTTTATCATCTTCATCTACATTTGTACAGTCTTTCAGAGTTCTTCCATCTCTTCACTTTGTCTCTCTATCTCCTTCTTCATTTCATCTACTTGGGAAGAATACTGCATCTCTTTTCTATAGACACTTAGGCCTCTTACTCTCTTTCGTCCCCAACTATTTTCTTTTAAAATCTTCATTACTTTGTCGTCGAGGTTTGTTCCTGACATATAATCAGTTAAAATTTCCGTTCTACACAAAAAAAAAAACATAGCTAATCTAATTTACATGCAAAATCATATACATGTTCATCATTATAATTTATAAAACTAAATGCATTTAAACCATAATTTCAAAAAATATATGTTATTATATCTCATGTTGGGTGTTACCTTCAAAGTCTCAGCCACAGGTCAGGATCCAACTCGTCTATTTTTAGTTTGCCAAAATCTTTACTAGTATGAGCATCCACATAGATCTCGGCAACAGTTGGAGCCCTATTCTTTTCTTGTGTCTGAAATTTGGCACTCAACAATAGACAAAAATAAATGACATCATGAAAAAAGAGGTTTCGCATATCGGAGTATACAAATGCAAGTTTTGTTGTATACACACATTCCAGTCTCATATTGATGCCCACATATCCAGCTCGACCAATATTCGACATCTTTTGTTGTTTTGATATGTTGATTTTGTTTTGTTGACTCAATTTCTAAGCAAATTATTGTACACACATCAAGCAAATGAATAGTAAGTCAGTAGTAAGATAAATAAATCATGCACTAACTAGAGAGGGGGAGATCTCTCTTGTTTGCTTTGCTTATGCTCTAGTGTTGCTACTAGTGTGTAGAGTGCTTTCTTGTGGTAGTATGCTTGAGGTTTGGATCTTGCTTATGGTATGAGACATATGTAGGGTTTTGATCTTGAGTATGCTATGGAGTGTTGTGGTACGCTTGTGATTTGTTTATGGTTAGCAAGGGGGTGCTAGATAGGTCTTGCTTGGAGCTTGGATCTAGCTATGGTTGGGTGGTGAATACTTGAGGCCAGCTTGTTATCTATCTTTGTGTTTAAAGAGTAGGGACACAGGTGGAGGAGAGATCATTGGAGGCTTGCAGATCCTTACTTGTAGGTGGAGGCATCCTAGCTTGGAGTTGGGGAGCATCTTCAAGCTTGCAGGTTGCTTGGAGGACATTTGGAGGCTCTACCTTGGATTTGGAAGACTTCCTCGCCTCTACTTGTAAAAGGGAGATACTCTCGAATCAAGTGAGTAGGGAGAGCTTAGAAGATCAAGTAGAAATCGAAAACCTCCTGCAAGATTAGAGATGAATCTAGCCCTGATGGGCTATGTGCTCAAGGCTCAAGAACCAAAAACTTTTGATGAAGCAAAGGAGCACAAGGAGTGGCGTGCAACTATGGAAACAGAAATGGAAGCCATATCGAAAAATAGGACGTGGAATTTGGTTGAGCTACCTGATGATAAGAAGCCTATCACTTGCAAATGGATTTATAAGATCAAATATGGAGCAGATGGGAAACTCAACAAGTACAAAGCACGGTTGGTTGCGAGAGGATTTGAGCAACAAGAAGGTAATAATTTTGAGGAGACCTTTGCACCCGTAGCTAAGATAGTGACTACATCACAAAGATTGTATGAACACTATTGGCATGACCTCAAGTTTTAACTTTGAGTATTCAAGTGTGTACTAGGGACCTAAGTTGCACCCCTTTTGGAACGCTGCACATTCCAATCACGTTTTGGAACTATAAAGACCCTAAAGGATTTCCCCTAAGATGAGGATAGGAGAACACAATAAGAGAGACAATGGAACCAAACCGCCCAACCAATCCTAGATCACACCTGGATCTAGCCCCCAAGCCATGCCATGTGAAACAAGAGGAGAATCCCTACCTTATTATATAGAGAGTAGAGTCCTGTGCATGAAACCATGAAACCCCCATGCATGTCAGCTATAAATAGGTCTCATCTCTTCATGCAGTCCTCCTGCCTATATCCGTCACATGTATATGCAATGCTCCATATGTCTCAATTAGAGTGTCTGGGTCCTCTCAAGTTAATCAGTCACAAACAGGCCTTGACATGGAATTAAATCATGACGTGACCAATAAATCTCGAACACTGGAGGGCCAGTCTACCATATTCGGACTATTCCAGGTCCTTAACCAAATATGGCCCAACATTCTTCCCTCCTTAAACTGCTTCTATCCTTAGAAGCTCCTCAAGACAAGAAAGAATTATAGGAACAGTTCCTTTAACTTTCAATATTAACCGAGAAAATTGTTATCCTTAGTCTGACTTTCACATCAAACAAGTACTCAGAGATAAACCAATTTCCAATCGTTAATCTCTGTTTTGGAGTAACAAACTCTAGTTTAAAAAGTACACTAAAAGGTACATGTTTTCAACTGGGTTACATTCAACACAAGTTAGTAACATCACCTTTATGTAAAACACTTACATGAACTTTATGAGTGAAATATTACCTAACTTAGGAGATTAAAGTTAAAGAAATAATAATAATAATAATTATAGCCTGAAATCATCCAAAACTCTGGCAGACAATTCATACAAAGCTTCCAAGTACAACTATCCTTAAAATCTAATTCTAGAATATGATAATTCATTCAACTAGAATCTCTAGGAGAATCATTAAGATATAGAATGATTAAAACTCTACTCTGAGTATCTCGGATACTCTTGAGTTAAATGCACCTGTTTCTAGCATCAAATGCAAGAAAATAGCACCCATTCATCTCAATAGATTTATCTGTCCCCTTTAATAACTGGAGATCCAATCAAAAGAAAAACTGTACTCAAGCATCTGCAGACCATAAATAGTAGTAGAATAGCATCCACTAAAAAAATCAAATAACGTCTATGAGATCCATAGGTTCTCAATTGAAATACTGGAGTATAGAAATTCAAAATACTGATATGAATTCTTACTCGAATAATAGATCAAGAATTAATCATCACACTTAAGAATCACAATTCCTAATAATCCTTTGACAATAACTAAGTATCTACTTATAATCCGTCAAACATAAATATTTAGATTTGTATGATTCGTCAATCATAATTTTCTGGAATACTTAATCATTTACATGATACTGGAGTATATGTCCAACATAACTCAAGAGAAGTAAGAATCATTCCAAAATCTTTCCACTAAGAAAATACTGGATTTAGAAATATTCTTTAAACAAGATTCCTTAATTGAAGTGCAAGATTCAAGTTCTATAAACCACTGGTAATTAAAGACTGAACGCATACCAAAATGACAATCATCTTCAACTACAAAAAACTTTAGATTACAATCTAGAGTCAAATCTAAATACCCAAAGTCTTGCTGAATACAATACTATTCTTGGATTCATTATGATTTGTAATCCAATTGAGCGCTTTGGGATGCAATCACTAATGAGCTGAGTCTATTCCTTAACTAAGGAATACTCTATCCCAAGAATATTGTATATCCAATGCACATAATTTTAACTGATGAACCCAAATGATTCACTAATCATGCGTCTTACAAGCAATATAAATCAAAACCATCAGTTTCTGGTGAATTCACATCACACCGATCATTTTACCAATTAACTTCATCTTGGAGAAATCAAGTACTCAAGTTAATTGCCAATGATTCAGAAATCTCAAATGTATAGGTGAAGAATTCAATTATACTAGTATGACACCACATTTAGATCCTTACCCAAATCATTTATAAGTTAATCCATAAATCTTCTATACAAAGATTTGTTAACTCCGCAAGTATCTGTTAAAACAATACCTGATCATATGTCTATCTTTACTGACTAGGTTAAGTGCACCAAATACCTCTAGTAACCAAGAATACACAGTAGATTCATACAAGATTAATCGTGCACATATGTGAATAATCTCACTATGACCCAGTACATAAACATATTTTTTGTCTGGCAGATTCCTCCAGAACCTGGTCCTAGTACTTAAACTAAGATTAGGTTGATCCAATATAGAACTCTCAGACTTAAATTCTGATCAAACCTACTTCTATTCCAATCAAAATGGAATTAGTAACCTTTGACCTTTTACTACGCTACTTATAAATAATTATTCAAATTTTAAACATGTTCTAGATCTAGATTGTCCACACAATCCCTAGAGAATCTCTCTTTTTAGAAAAGTTCCAATTAGGTATCTTACTCTGAATCTATTCGAAATTACTTTCAGACCAAATCTCATTTCTATACCACAGTTGGTTCTCTTTCGAAAACTATGCAACCTATAGATTTCCAAATAGAATTTTATCCCACCACTTTATCCCTCCTTTCAAGGAAATTATAAATTTTAATAAAAGTTAATTGGAAAGATGCTATATGAAAATATCTAAATCCAAGAAAAGTCAATAATAAGTGCTTCCACTGAAGGATTCACTCTATTACAAACAGGACTTTTCCTTCAAATATTTTCAACCCTAGTGATAGTACAATCATTCCATTGAAACTTATTTATGCAACAGAGATATTCAGATTTAAGAAATTGAAACACTTAAACTTAGAATTTATCTGAATTCCAAGTCCATTCCCACAAGTAGTGATTTATATGACATAACAGTCTTTTAGAAGAATAACACCATGTTGTTCATAAAACTAGTCTGATGTCTTATATTCGAGAAATTACTAAGAAGTAAAGGATTAATTAAGTAAGTGAGAAATAGATTTGAGAGCCTCTGATTTAAATGAGATACCACATTGGGATCTAGATTAAACCTCAAAATTTTTCAAAATACCCAACATTAGATCAAATGGTTTTATTTTTCCCATATCGCGACTAGGTACTAAAACACACCATTGATCATCAGATCTTTACAGTCCTAGAATTTCCTTTCCAAAATTATTGATGTCCCATACCATTAGCTTTTCCTTCTAGAAAACCCTTAACCGCCTTATCTGATATTCTAGAGATCCATTGATCATCTAGCTGTCCTATAATCACTATAGGATATTATCTCTTGTTTCCATATACTAGAGAATCCATTTGTTTGGATGACTGGCATGCCTATCAAATGAATACCACAAATCCACACTTGATCCTACAATTTAAACAGAAGAATTAACACGGTCTACATTACATTCTGATCCTTCCAGATTATTGATAAGCTTTGAAATCCTACTGATGCATCAAATCTAGGGACAAGCTTCTGTCAACTAACAGATCCAATGTAATCCATGTATCAGATTCTACTTCTAACATCTCAATTGACATCCAAATTTGCGGATAACTCAATGGTTACAAAGATATCAATTACAAATTCAATTAAATGAATTTAATGCAAAAAATTAATATTCGATATTAAGCAATTATTTACTAGGATTACCAAAATCCTAACTGCGCAATACATTTCCCGATCACACTTACTACCTCTGATGTCCACTCTTCTTCCCTCCTCAGAATTTTCAGTTCCCTAAAAATCTTCCAGCTAAAGTATCAAGAAGACATAACGACATTAGTAAATGTTTTAGAACTAATTACTATAGGAAAAAAGTCTGAAACAATTTCATCTCTATCCTATACCTGGGCTAAATAACTGATATACCAAAAATCATCTACTAGTATGACAAACACTACTAGTTTGATCTTTTGAATATAATTCACCATATGATTTAACTGGAAATGAAATCGGTTCTTTTTCTTTTGATCAGTTCCTATCAGTTACCAATTTCAAATAAAATTGGACAATTTTTCTTTTTCATTGAACTGGCTTAAGAATTACTTTGTTAAAGTTGTCTGTAATTAATGGGAATTTCATAAAATTTGGATTCGGGTACTTCTTTTCCTGTATTCACACAGAAAATTGTGGAATAAAGAATTGCCTCCAAATATTATCCATTTTATTTCAATAATTACTTTAACAAGTATCTCAAAAGCTTTTGGCCCGTTCAATCTTAATGATTAAAATCATCAAGAACCCAAAACCAACTGATCAGTGTTCCACCGACTTGAAAAGGAAAAAACAAAACACAATTTAACTTCATGTACCGAGAGTATCAATACTCCAGAGTTAAATGGTTTAAAATGCATAATACCAAAGAATCGAATTCCTATGCCGGGTATATGCTTGAGAATCATACCATTTCCTTTTGTTTCGTCAAGATCGGCTTCAAAATTTTTTTCCACCAAAAACCGATTAATACTGCTTGAGCACGGATAATGGTACTCAAGTTCCACAAAACCTGGGCTTACATGTAACTGCCGATGTAAGAAACAAAGTCCATGTAACTATCAGAAGCTACATCATTACAAGGTTTTCTTAAATTGACTACTGAGCACTGAGAAATCAAATTTCTGTAACCGTGTGCTAGTAACTTAAATTTATCGGGTTGATTTTAAGGAATTGAAAGAATTCCCCTCTACCCCAACTTAAAGTTACTCCATGTTTTAGCTTGAAATGCCTTGAACATCCGACACGTAACAAGCATAGCCATGCAATTCCCAAAATTGCCAATTCAAAGCCCTTGCATGAGAGTCAAGCAACATGCCTAAAAGTATCTACTTCCAAGGCCATGCAAAAACTTGACCACCAAACCCTAATAGGTTGAAGGGAAATATGACTTAAACGGCCGCCACCATTTGTTTGAAAAAGGATGGCTTCCTCATCGTTCAGAGAGGATCTACCTCAACAAGGCATCGCGCATATAAAAATGCTTGATATTTCTAGACCTTCCACTACAAAGATTACATGACATGGTATACTGACATGGAGAATTCATGCTTGGCCTCTCATTGTGTTCAAGTATTATGTTGATACTTGTTGTTTTCTAATATTGTTTAATCAATGACAAAAACATATATCTTCATTGTTTGTTGCAAAATTTATGCATGTCTTATGACAAAGGGGCTAGATAATCCGTGTCATTCAATTATCTAATCCATTCTTGAATATCAAATTAGCATGGCAAAACAAGAAATCAAGAAAATCATCAAAAAATTGCAAAAGGTAAATCTTCACACTTAGGTAATGCAAAAAAAAAAAACAATCATCACCATTATTGATCATTCAATACATTGGGCCTGAATCTAGAGCATGATCAAATATCTCATGTGATTTTAGGCTCATGAACCACAAGTTACATCAAGAATGCTCTCAAAGAGAAACTTCAAGAACACAGAGAATTTAAAATTGACAAAAGTACAATAGCCCTCAAATTTAGCAAGAGTTCAACTATTTATAGTGGTCGTTTGTGCCTCTAGTATGAGTTTGGAACCTTATTTAGCTAAATTAGGCCTTCAATCATTCTTGCAATTAATAAGAACATGGGCTAATTACATGCAACACATGGCACTCCCTTTACTTGAGCATTTTTGCTCTCAAAAGTGAAGACCATGTAGTTCCTGGTTAAGTGTCACGCTTCGTGAATCCTTTGGCTGTAGTCAAAATTGTTTTTTGCCCCCTTAAGGTGGGAATGATCTTCCAATGTATTGCCTTCATCAGTAACCATTGCTACCTCAACTTCTACTTCCAACTTATTATTGTAGAACAAGGTTGCGACAAGTCCTTTGTAACGAAGATTGCTAAAGAAAGTTCTCCGAAACATGAGATTGCCTTAAGTGCATGGGTTGATAGAATACATGCAACAAGACATTCAATATCTTTTTCCTCAATATCTTTCTTGATTGGTTAGGCTATTAAATTCTAGATGCATCATTTTTTGTCCCTGCATCCGATGTTGTTGTGTTTTACATTGCTCCCCAATGAAGGATAATGGCTTCTTCCTAAAACTCCAATGCATTGACTAAAGCAATAATCTTATCCAATTCATTTGGTAGAGTGTTGGACTTTTCTCTTGATTGATTGATATGAGCAAGATTAGTGACAATGTCTTGTTGAAGATGGATAGCCATATATCCATTGGTTTCCCTTGTGAACAAATTGATTGGTACAATTGTTGATGGGCACAAAGTAATGATGCTCCAAGTGAAATGATTCATCATCCATATCTGGCCACATCCTAGTGATACCCATTTCATGATTATGTTCAAAGACGACATTGTTATACTGGTAATAATACCTGTCATCATTGTTATGTCGCTCGCTCGATTTATTTTTGAAAGTAACTCCATATACATCATTATCAGTAAAAGGATCATAACTTTTCATTATTGTAGTAAAATGTGATTGCTGGAAATAAGATAGTACTCAACATTTGTAAGCAAGGATATTACATTTGTAATAAGTCTGAGTATGTGATAAAGTTCTACCCATAAAAGAGGGAATCTGTGGCTCAAGTTATTGAGATGTCAGATTATCAATGTACAAAGCTGAAAATTGATTCACTAAATTGTGAGTGGGATTGTGCTTTTAGTATTGCTTCCTTTTTTGTCAAACAAGTTATTTTGTTCGAAAAGACATAGTGCAAAATAAGCAAGTGCGTAATCTAGTGGACAATGGATCTACTCATAATTTATTTAAAATTCTCGTTTTGTGCAAAGACTCGACTTGGAAACTGAAGCTGACAATCATAGATGTAAAATATATCTAGCTTTAGGAGTGGAGTTGGAGACTTAGAGTACCAAATCTTCTATTGGATTTCAAGGCCATAGATAGTATATAAATTATCATCTTTCGGATTTTGCATGTACAATATAAAGTAGTTACACTTATTGGCGATAAGTATAAGCACTCATTTGAGATGATTTTTACGATTGAAGTAATGGAACTTTTTATATTGCATAGTATAAAGTATATGCGTATTTTAGATTTTTTTTTTCGGAATGTATCCAAATATTTTTGACATTTCTAAAAGTCCTACACCCTATGAATTTAGATCAAGAACAATTAGAAATGAATACAATTGTAAGTGAATTTCAAGAAGTTTTTCTATCGAAATTATCTCATGCTTCACCACCATCCATCTAGGTCTATAGACCACATGATAGAGTTGATTTCAAATAGTCAGCCTAGCTCCAAACAACCATACAGGTTCGATAAAGAAGGACAAAAATTACTAACCAAATTTCATATTATCTAAAGAATGGGACATGTTCAACTCAACAAGTCACCATGGAAAAATTTATGGTGGTATTTTGAGGTGATATACTTACCCTTAAAGAGCACACAAATCATATTAAGACTATTGTGCAGAAACTTTATGTGAAAGAATCCAAACGAGATTTCTTTAAACACGAGTTAAAGCACGAGTTAGTTTATCTTGGTTATAATTTAGTTCTAGAGAGTTTGAAGATTGGTGAAGATAAAATCAAGACATCTGAAAAGTGGCCAATTTTGAAAATAGTCAAACAAGTAAAATCTTTTCTAGAATGTACTGTTTGCTTTCATAGATTTTTTGAGGACAATGCTAAACCGGGGGCCTTGGCATTTTGCGAGTATATTTTTTGCGAGTTTTGATTCAACAAAAAGATAGCAAATGGTGTGCTACCTTATTTACGCTACTATTTCAATGTTTATTATTAAGAATGTAGTTTGGTACCTAGTTAAAAAATGTCACAAAGTAAAAAATTTCATATTTAATTTTTTTTGCAGCCTCCAAAGGTAGCACGTCGGCGTGCACAGTTTGGAGGCTACAATTTTTTTTTTCTCATTTCATATAGCACGCCGACGTGCTATTTTTAAAGGTTGCAATATTTTTTTTTGTTGTTTTCCTTAGCACGTCGGCTTACTATGTTTGGAGGTTGAAAAAAATATTGTGAAATTACGTTTTTACTCAAAATTTGTTTCTAATGTGTGTCAAAATAGCTTTTTTATTTTATGATTTACTCGGCTAGCACATCGGCATGCTAGTCAAATCAGCTCCAAAAAGATTTTTTTTCAAAAAAACTTCATTATTTTGAAATAAAAAATTTGCAAGCTAGCACGTCGGCATGCTAGCTTTTACAACTTCAACAACACTTTTTTTTTATAATAAAAGTAAACCTATATATTTATAGAGTAACAAAGTATTTTGTGATGGAAAATTTGATGATAGTCAAAGTTTTAAGTATGCATCAAACCACAATTTTTATTCTTCAAAAATAATGTAGTGGCATAAAAAGAGTAGCACATCATGTGCTACCATTTTGTTGGATCATGGGTAGAAGAAACTCACAAAAAATCTACTCGCAGAATGTCAAAACCCTGCTACACCTTGCAACAACAGCTCAATACTATATTGAAGGGTAGGATTAATAAGAATAAGAAAAGGAGTCAACCTAGTTCGCCTAGTATATGGAATGAGAAATTGAATCAATGTTTTAAAAAACTCATAATCTTGATCATTTTTGCTCTAGCATTGCAAATTGTAGATCTAGATCAACCTTACATTGTAAGAATCGATGCAAGTGATACTACAACAAGAGCAACTCTATTACAAAATGATAGGCTGATAGTGTTTGAAAGCAAAAAGTTTACTATGCTTAAAACTTGGAGACACTATCTGTAAGGTAGCAAGTTTGTAGTGTATAATGATCACCAATATCTCAAGTATTACCCAGTATGTGAAAGGGTTTGTTAGCCAATGAGCTATTTTAAGGTCATGATAAAATGAACAAATTTCTCTTGTAAAAACTTGTGGTTCGTGTGTGAGCTTGCCTAGGTTGGTCTCAAATCCCAACAATGACCAACTTCGATGAGATTTTATAAAAAATTGATCCAAGCGTCTTCAACCCCTTTCAAAAATGAGTCATGAAAAAGAGCTCTTTGGTTCCTTGTCTACATGTGTAAACATGTGTACATCACATTGACTCCAATTTTCCTATGTGTGAGGGAAGCTCCTAGGGCGAATAGGTGTGCCATGGTTGCCCCATAAACCGTATTGGCATGGTGATAATTTTTGTTTTCAACAAACCAAATACAATCAACACTTGGATATGGACTTGGCAAAGGCAATCTCAATATTTTGGCCCAGGGCAAAGCCCAAATTTGGGATCAACATATACTCAGTTGTGATTGAGGTTGTAGGCACCCTTTTTGAATGCCGAAAAAGCTTAGTTGAACATGACGAAATCATCATAAAATGTATCAAGCATCCTCCATCGATGGACAAGAGGGGCATGAAGGTACTACCACCTCACTTGCAAATGTAACTCCAAAATGTAATATGCACCAATGGGGGTGGTCAAGCCACAATGGTGATACGATTGTTGCGGGTCTAAGTGTTAAAGTTTTCACTTTATGTGTGGAAATTGTGTGGGGCATGTGAAGATTCACGAGAAGTCACAAACTTCTTGAGTGGTTGGTCTCATCTCGTGAAATAATGCCAATAGCAGGCCAATATGTATCACCTTTTAACACTTTTTCCACCCCAAGAGCTCCCCAAGTTCCAACCCCCCCTACTAAATACCCACGGGCCACGCAGAAAATAGTTTTTTGTTTTGATCGGCCGCCAGGGCCAAATTGGCTTAATCTTAGCCGCGAGTGACGGGGGCCCAACCGACACCACGTGGCATTTTATAATACATTGGAGAAGCAAAATAAATATCCCAATATTCGAATTTTTGTTTTATATTGTCAACTCTTAATGATAGGATTAGTTTTGTGAGTCGTTTAATTAATCCGTATTAGCAGCTGTGATTAGTGCTCTCTTCTTTACCTCTTCCAGTATAGAGCAGAAAACCGAGCGAGAGAGCGAGAGCGAGAGAGAGGGATGGCGATGGCGATAGCGGCAATGGCAACCAGAGCATGCATCGGAGCTGCAGCAATGGGAACGTCCTCTGTTGGGCATGGCAGTGCCAATGCCGCCACTCCCAGCTCGTTAGGAAGCCTACAATGCGTGTGTTTTGTGCCAAGGAGCAGGCCTTTGCCTGGGCTTTCATGGAGCACAGTTCTCCGAGAGGTGTCGGGCGAGTTGGGGATCTCCCAAGGGTGCAGTGGGCAATGGTATGGACACCTGAATCGCATAGTGGTGAAGGCCAGCAGCACTGCCACAGCTGGGGCGGAAGATTTTCAGGTACAATGGCTAGCATGTACACTATCCAGTACAATGACGATCCTCCTGCCTGCTTCCTTCACGATTCTCTACATTCCATTTTTGAAAAATGAGTTTATTCATTCATGCTATCGCGAATAAATTGCTGCTCTATCTTTTTGTATATGGCAGCCGTAAATTTGGTCTTCCTCTCCCTTGCATTCAGAAACAAAATGGGCAAATGTTTTCTTCTGAATTTCTTTTAAAAACTAACACATTTGTTGCTGAAGAGCAGGTGGTTGTTACCCCAACTCGGGGCATTGAGGGGCAGAAGACTGGAACAAGTGGATTGAGGAAGCGCGTAAGTCTTTTAATTTTCTTCATATTTTTGTGATTTGGATACCTGATTCTTAAAAACTGCTTGGATTCTCAATGTGGGCTTCATGGATTTTGCAGGTGAAGGTCTTTCAAGAAACCAATTACCTTGCTAATTGGGTTCAGGTCAGTTTTCTTGTCCATCTTCTTGCAGTTCTCACATGTGCATTCCAGATAAGATCTGTAGTAGGTTTCTATAGAGAAGTTGTATTAAGATAGGTCTGTCTTGTTTCCCGAGATTCTATTCCTTGTGCCCTAGTTTGTATGCCATATTCAGCTATGACCAAAGATCAACAGAATTCTAATGTAAATTAAGCACGATTTGATATCTTATCGGGCAAAAATTCTCATTAGCATCCAATCACACTTCTGCTGTTTATCTTATCCAGTCATTGTTTTACTCTCTACCAACGGCGGATGTTGAAGGTGGTACTCTTGTACTTGGAGGTGATGGGCGTTACTTCAACAAAGAGGCTGCGCAAGTATGTTAGTAAACATTTACGACGTGCTTTACTTGGTATGTACTAGCTGTTTTGCTCCAAGAGAGTAAATTTGCTGCTATATTGATGCTGCAGATTATTATCAAAATTGCAGCAGGCAATGGTGTTGCAAAAATTCTGGTGGGCAGGTTTCTATTCCTCCTCAATCTTTTTGCCTTCCTTCTTCAATAAGTTCCTGATAGTCTTCTTTCATTAGGTGATTTTAGGCAGTGTGCTGAGAATCACGGTCAAATGTTACCGATTCTCTCAATGAAGAGGACATTGAAGGGGAGGTGATGCGGCTGCCGTTCTTGCTGTCGAGATTAGTTTGAAATTTAATAGAATATGGCCAGTCTCTCCGTGTGATTTGAATGACCTCCCACAAAACGACCTTTTATAGAGATCTTCATGTTTTTTACGTCTACTAACTCTTAGATGGCCTTGCAGGAATGGTATTCTATCTACACCAGCTTCTTCTGCAGTGATTCGCAGACATAAGGTTAGACTTACAAGAACTAAGGGTGGTATATTCTTTTACATGTTAAAGCTAAGACCAATTGAAATGTTGATGTAACAGTCGTGGATGCTATTGCAGGCAAATGGCGGATTTATCATGACTGCCAGTCATAATATGGCTGGTCCAAAGCACGACTGGGGTATCAAGGTGTGTTAAAATAGTACAAGCTGCCCTTATGCTGTGGTCTTCTTTGCTATGTATTTTCTTTCGTTTTCTTTAGCTGATATTATCTTGTGAATGAATGAATGGCATGCATGATATTTGAGAGTTGATGGAAATGGCTCATTCTTGTTGCAGTTTAACTATAAGAGCGGGCAACCTGCACCTGAATCAATCACCGATAAAATATATGGACATACTCTTTCTGTAAGTATGAAGCTGAAGATTTCTTTGCTACTTAAGAGTTCAGTATCCTCTTCTGCACTGGAAAAATGACTATTGGCAGGCAATTAAAGTTTTACAATGTGGATGATACCAGCTTGCACTTCACTTACTGGTTATCTTCTTAAGGTTAAGTTTAGCATTGAGCTGGCTGAATTGATGATTCCTTGATTTTAATAAGGAGGCACAGGTTTCATTCGATTGGCTCTCCCTTTTAGTGATAGCCTGTCTGCCCTTTACCTCCAGAAAATTGGAGCTTAGCACATCAATCTTTGTGTGAATGTGTGAAAATTAATATGGACATATCTTTGCGCATGTGACTTGCACATACTCTTCAGTGCTGGTGATGTGAATAGTGGAGTACATAGTTTATAGTCCAACATTGTGGATGAGGGTTTTGACAATCTGCGAGTAAATTATCTGCGAGTTTTGTGAGTTTTTTTCCTATCTAGCTTTTAGACTTTCATGGCACATGGCATGCTATCAAATATAGGCTTTACTATCTTTCATATATAGCGTAGGGCTCATTAGAAAGCCATGGATATATCTTATTATCCTCCGTAGACCAGTCTCAACTTGTAGTCAAACAGAATACTAATTTGGTTACACTAATTGATTCTACATAAAAAAAAATGGAATACTTTTTCTTTTTGGATAATCTCAATCCGAGCTGTAATAAGAAAGTTACAACCGTTCAAAGTTTTCAAGGCTAGAAAAGAAAATTTGCCCTTGGCACCTAGAATTGAGAGGCAGCGTGCTACCAATTTCAACTGTAAGCCTTGCAGCTGAAATTGGTAGCATGACGGCGTGCTCTCAATTCTAGCTGCCAAGGGCAAAATTTCTTTTGTAGCCTTGAAAACTTTGAACAGCCGTCACTTCCAGCCACACCCCCTCTATAATTATGTTTTTGGAATTGTATTGGTATCCACTCCTTGCCAGTTGTTGGCGATCTACAAATCATAGATGATGGTGATATCTTGTTTCCCATGGAAACTCATGGAAGTTAGGGAGAGGATTACTGGATTTTCCTGGATACACATGGGAATCAATGTTCAAAGAGGAGGTCAAATCAGCAAGTGGTAGAGGTTAGGGTGGGGTTGCATATCTATTCAGAAACTCTTTATGATCATTTCTCTTAGTTGTGTATCAAGATGAGCAAGCTAGACATATTGACCATGCTTTGAGGTGGTGATATTGGGCTAGAGTGGGACGTCTTCATTGCGACATTTTAATTTCCTCCAAAGACTTCCTTATATGCTAGTGAGACATGTGTATCTCAATATCTAGATATTTCAGTGTACATTGTCTGATGATGTAGCCGGGATACATTGTTTTGCTAGTGACTATTAATGCCCGGACATCATATTGTCAGGTGGAGATACTGATATAGAGGATGACATCTACCCTTGCATTAGACAATGATGAGATGGATGTTCGCAGATTATGAGGGGATGGAGATGGACCTGTTACAGCCTACAAAGAGTGCTTGTTGCATGTAGGAGAGTCACATTCAGGAGAGTTACTTCTAGCTGCACCCCTCTATGAATATACACACAACTTACTAGCTAACTATCAAAATGCTTTTTCCTTCAAAAAAGAACGTTTCGATTTCTGAATAGCAATCCGTGTTTCGGAACACTCGTTTCAGAATTTGGTTACAGCGGAACACATTCCATTGCAACCATGATATATACAATCATCCCTATGTTTCCATGATGCAGGCACTTCATTTGTTGAACTTTGCTCTTTTGTGACCCTCTGAACCATTGACCCATTTGAAAATGTATTTTTGTCAGATAGCTTCATTTTAAGATTTAGTTTCATTGCTATCTAAATTTTTTTATAAATTCTTGTCTATCAAAGATTAGCCAGGGTTTCAGATCTCATAAAGGTTCTTCAGAAGGAATGGCTTGTCCATGGTCGGTGGGGCCCTTTGTCAGGGGACCAAGTTGAAAGCGAAGGAATCATGTTGGAAATGGTGAAAACTTACAATAGAATGCATGATATGTGCTCGAAATTTCAAATGTACGCATGAATTGACACCATGGACGTGAATGTAAATTGGAAATCGACAGCCTGGAAAAGGCAACGTGCCATCTCCAAGCCAGATTAGTAGCTACTAAAAATGGATTGCTTGACTTTTGAAGATAATACTGTTTCCACTTGGTTCAGAATCTGGTGGTTCTGAACTGTACAAATCAGCATGAATTGTGGGTTGGAACTGGATCCATCCTGAAAGAATCGGTCGGTGAATAATTATACAAAATTTTCAAGATGTAGTGCTAAAAAATATCTAATGTCTATAATGTTACGTATAGTTATTAGATTGCTAATGATTCATGAATACATACAGTTCATTGTAGAAAGTTGAAATCAAATTAGTGTTCACAGAACACAATGCACATGACAATGGACACAAGAATACTTCACAAAGTAAAATAATCAATTCTATTGTCTAGACTCTATCGTGTTCCCTCATCTAAATAGTGAAAAGTGATGTTACCATCTCCTTATCATGGTCATGTTACTTTTTTTTGAAAGGGGATAATTCTTGAGATTTATAATTTATGATGCCATTTTTTGGTGGGGGATGGCTCCTAGGCCCATATGCTAGCATTAGTCTCAATCATAACAAAGGTGGACAAATGATGCATGTAGAAGTAAGGGCATTCTTAAAATTCTCAAAACTGGCTATTGCCTTGGGATTCCATCTCAGAGGTTCATTGGCTTTAATAAGACTCTGTACCACATGTATGCCATCCACCTCTCCTAGGTGGAATGATAAATGGTGCTATAGAGACCTCCTATCCCTACATATAGATTTCTGGATGGCACTTTTTTATGCACATGTCCCCATCAAGACATCTGACACATTGCAATTGTGCATATTTGACAGATGCCTTAAATCCTGGATAGCTCCACATCTAGCAGTCTGCCTCCTTCCTAGGGTTGTAACCCTAGGTTAGCCATTATGCACCAATCAATGTGCATAAAGTTTTCTTTTTTTGCAAAATATTATTCTCTCGAGAGTGGATCAGGGAATTTCCACATTTGTGTCATTGTACGTCCATCACTTTCTCTAGTTCAAAAGGTATAGAGGACGTCATATCCTCCAACTGAAATTAGTTCTTTCTTGGAGGTTAGATTGTCCTTGTCCACCAAGTTATTCTTGTATACAACCCATAGAATGAAATTTTATCCCTTTAAGAAGCTCTAATTTATAAGCAACCCAATTGCGTTTCTTTATGGCCTTGAATGAACAGACTACTACCATGTTCGAAGTACCTAAGTTCCGTTGGAATATGCAAGGACACCCAATCTTTGACCTCAAAATCCCTAGGTGGGCAGCCATGGCTGGTATGAAATTGATTGAGCACTTTTTGAACTACCCTTTGCCACTTGCAACATCTTCCCGCGTTTCTTGAAAATTGCTGAAGTTGCACATTGAGAGGTCTCAATTCTGATGAATATTGATGAATGCGGATGGATATTGGTGAACATGGCTAGAATCTGTACATGAGCATTAATAGGCTGAATCATTAGGCAAAATGTTTCATACTACTGTATGCAGACTCAACCATCAAAAGATACATTTCCCAATTCCTTTGTCTCCTAGAAACGTATGCTCTAAACATATCATCTATCGAGTAGTGCATTCATTTCCCCATTATATTCGAGGTGATCAAAGAAGATTAAGGCTGTTACTTATCACTTGACAAATGTTGCCAAAACAATCTAGTGAACTTAATATCATGATCATTGACAATATTGTTTGGCAATACATACAGTTGAAAGAATGTTATAAAGAAAAGTTACATTAGCTCATATAATCTGGCAAATCACATATCATTCACATGGACCACCCTTATTCAGATTGCATAAAAAAGCTACCTGATAGTTATCAATAGAAGTATGCTTTATGATTGACCCATTGAAGCCTTTCTTGCTTGTAACTGATTGACTGATTTTAAGTTGCTAGTGGCAACTTAGCCTACCAAGCAATGAGTGCATTTCACGTCCAAAGAAGTGACATAGACTCAGTGCATTTGTTTATATACAAATTTATGAAAGCTAATGGGGATGTAAGGTTGTTTATGCCACCTGTACCATGTTTTGCTATAGAGTATCATTTTGCCTCTGCATTCTTTTGTAGTCTAAATTTCTTTTGAGAACTAGGTCTACAACTGGGAACACAATAGCTGAAAACTTGTAAAGGATTGACCAGCAGCCTGGGGTGCCTCTTGAAAAGGAAACCACCATGTTGTGTAAAATTTTGATCAATTTGTAGTATACAACCCAGAAGACCTGAAATTCGTTTCAAGAATTTTTGGATATCTGCCCTCTGGAAGTTTCACTCTTAATAACCGCATTCACAGCTTATCTGATCAAAACCGTCTGATGTGTGGAAGTACTTCCAATGGTGACTATTCACCATTTCTTCTATTAATAATTTAATGTTTTTTCTTATATAAGAACTTCTATTTTTTTAATATAATAGCTTCTAGAGCATTGCGTATGGAATGCATGGCCTTCTCAGCCATTCTGTACAGAACACGCTTATACTTACTCAAACCGGCTATTTAAGGGTCATCAACAGAAATTTTAGGGTTTGAATTTGAACTAGTCTGATTATGAATCAGTATTTTCTTTGACGGAAGTTGGCATATTTCTTACTATTCAGTAGAGTGAAGTTCTTCAATTTTGCAGGATTCTAGAAGTTCAGATAAATTTCTGGTTGTATGTGTGAACTGAAGAAGATATTTGTACTTATTGGGCTACTGTAAAAATTCCTTCTTATTTCAATGGGTCCACCATTGTGGCTTGCTGCCTCCATTGAGAAATTTGTGATTGATGTTTACTGATTACTGGTTTGTTCTGTCTGCAGATAACAGAAATAAAAACAGCCACTATTCCAGATGTCGATTTATCAGAGCTTGGTACCTTCAAGTATGGGAACTTCACTGTGGAAGTCATTGATCCTGTTACCGACTACTTGGATTTGCTTAAGGTAGGGTAGTGTAGTGTAGTGTTTTACTTTATACATTGGCATATCATGCACTTATTCAATTTCTCTAAGCAGCTGTAATGTTCACCAGCACAATTGTGCTTTAAATCATTTTTCTGGATGTAGAGTGTCTTCGATTTTGACTTGTTGAAGAGTCTGCTTACACGACCTGACTTCAGGTACCTTCTTTGGGGCATCCCCAAGTCTTACTTAGAAGTTAAAACATTAGTATGGATCAGTGTCATTGACAAGTTAGATGTCTAGAAATGGCATTCTCTCTCAGGAGTCAAGTCATTGACATATTTCCTGCCCTTTTGCAGGTTCAAGTTTGATGCAATGTATGCAGTTACTGCTGCCTATTCCAAGCCTATATTTGTGGATGCTTTGGGAGCACCTGGGGTAAGTGCTTGCTCACTGTTATTCAAGTCTATATGTGATTGTAATTCCAAATAGCTACTCATTTCCTCTCATGTACATATATCCAGTATAATTTTTTGTAACTCTAATCAAATCTAATTCCATTTAGAAGTAGAGGAAAAAGTGATACTTGCATCCTATTCTCTAGGCTTGCATGACTCTGAATGCCATTTACAAAATCTCTTGTAATACTTGTAAAGCTCCTGCATGGACATGCTGCAGAGCTCCATTGCCAATGGGAAACCGCTAGAGGATTTTGGAGGGCTACATCCAGATCCCAATCTCACGTTAGTGCCTGAATTGATGGTTTTGAAGATCTTTTTCTGCGACCCTTCCTGCATCTGCTGAACTACGTCACTTGTCAGATGATTCCTATCAGTCAGCCATTCTTGATAGTGTTTGTGCATGATTTCAGGTATGCTGCCCAGCTAGTAAAGACAATGTATGGTCCAAACGCTCCAGATTTTGGGGCGGCTAGTGATGGTGAGTTTTTTATGAGTATTCTGACTTGGGGTGTATTTATGAATGCATTGAGGAACATATTCTTGATATTTTTGACTGGATATTATAAGCGGATTCAATGCAGGTGATGGAGATCGAAACATGATAATGGGAAATAGGTTCTTTGTTACTCCATCAGACTCTGTAGCAATCATTGCTTCTAGTGCTCAATCTGCTATCCCGTACTTTAAGAACGGACTTAAGGTGAAAAACTTTTGTGTTCTCGTTCACATTGCATTTGCCTCTGTTCCAGCCAAAATCTAGCTTACTTTTATGAATTCCATAAGAAAAATGTGCTTGTTCTTGGTATCTTCGTAGTGATGAGCAGGGCTGATTCTGGTTGCATTGATTTCAGGGTTTGGCACGTTCAATGCCTACCAGTGGAGCACTTGACCGTGTAGCTAAAAAACTGCAATTACCTTTCTTTGAGGTTGTACCTTACACTTGCTGTGTCGATTCATCCATAGATCGGCTGTAGAATTTGTCCACTGCTGAGTCTTTAGAAGAATGAGTATTATTTTATGAACTGTTGAAATGAGGGAGCGCCCATTGCTTTGGAATAACAGAGAGTTAGGGGCTTTCTGAGGGGAGCTCTAATGATGGTTTTTTTTTTCTTTTCTTTGTTTATAGTGTACTTCTGTCTTTAAAGGTAGTTTCTCCTAGTGTCATTTTCTGAGCTTTGGAAATCTGTATTCTGAAATTTGTGAGATGGTGCTAAAGGTGCCCACAGGTTGGAAATACTTTGGAAACTTAATGGATGCAGGGAAGCTGTCAGTATGTGGAGAGGAAAGCTTTGGAACAGGATCTGATCATATTCGTGAGAAAGATGGCATCTGGTATGTTTAATGCATATGGAAAATTCGAAGGCAATGTAAAAAATCATAGAAGGTTCATAAGGGTCGTCTTGATGTTGTGCAGCATCGTGCAAATAGTGTACTGAATGAGTCTTCTGAGGGCTGCCTTTTGTGTGAGGTTAAACTCTCACTGCTCAAATCTTTATCCAGCTGAAGTAATCTGTTTCTCATTTCGTCTTCTTTTTTTTTTTCTTTATGTTATCCGAAGCTAAGACTCTTTGAACTTTTGAAGAGTATTCTGATTGTTGCTTTTTCTGTATTTCTTTCTTTGAGCCACACAATTTCAAAACATTTCTCGATGAAATTGTGGAAACTCTACATGTGCAACTTTTCACTGCAGATGTTTGCTTCTCTCCCACAGTTTAAAGGTGAACTTTGACTGCATTCCTTTATGTCTTCCATAAGAATTTCATTACAACCCCCCTCTGGTGGGCTTCTGGACAGAAGTTCTTGTGATGTGTTTCTATCTGTATCTTTGCAACAACGAGTGAATTTATGATTTTTTTTTGTTTTTGTGACCTGCTTTTACACGTGCCTTGTTGTCATCTCTGGAACAATTGCCTGATGTGGTGATTTGAGTCCAGAGGTGGTGAATTGTGATGTCTGACAGAGAATAATATAATACCTACGAGAAAAAAGCTTGCAAAATGTCTGCTGTCCTTATTTGGTTACGCATGTCATGCTGAGTTCTTTGAATGATTCGTTTGGCAATGAGCATTGCAGCCCTTGTTTGATCAGCTATCAGCACAGATGAGTTTATTTTGTCAACTATGTGGGCAGGGCTGTGCTAGCATGGCTTTCAATAATCGCTCATAGAAACTGTGATAAGAAGGTTGGAGAGAAACTTGTATCCGTTGAAGATATTACCAAGGAACACTGGGATGCTTATGGCCGAAATTACTTCACTCGATATGATTATGAGGTACTTCCATCTGTGTGAAGCATCATGCAATAAGTGTAATTAGGATCCTCTAGCTGAATTCAGCAAGAAAAAATCAGCTGAGGTTTGTTTGGAACTAATTTTCACAATGATAACAGAATTTTACGATGGTCTATGTTGTGTCAGAATTAATTGGCTTTTTGACAGTTCTAAGCAGCAAGAAAATTTAGAACTCAAATATCATGTGCAGGATTGTGAGCCTAGGAGTGCTACATACATGCTTGAACAGCTTCGAAAACTTGCCACTAATAGTAAACCTGGTGATAAATTCGGTAAGCTAAATTAGGTCTCCTCCCAAAGTTGGCTAATCTATAGATGTATCAGATTGGCTTGAACTTGTTGCTTTGATTGCTAGTAATGGCATACAGTTTTGATTCTTAGTTAGTTACTTCTAACATCTGAACTTCTCAGGGAATTTCACGCTTCAATATTCTGACGACTTCCAGTATATTGATCCAGTAAGTCCAAACCACATCTTCAAGTCCGCATGCACTTGTTGCGAGAGGACAATTCACACATTCAATAAAGGTATTTTTACATGTTTCGCATACATGCTGCAGGTCGATCAAAGTGTGGCATCCAAGCAAGGCGTCCGGTTTGTTTTTAAGGACGGTTCGCGCATTATTTTCCGCCTTTCTGTAAATTCGATACCCTTCTCCACTAGGCATTGATTGAAAAATATAAGTTGCTCAGTGCCTCACGTCCGTTGTAATGGTGGTTTATTACACATTGAAATCAATGAGCTACTTGCGGCATGCTGCATTTATTGATTGAGTGTAGCCGTGTCTCTGCCTGCTGGCAGGGCACGGGTTCTGCAGGTGCTACGGTAAGGGTGTATACGGAGAAATATGAATCAGACAAAGCCAAGCTTCAACTTGATAGCCAAGTCGCATTGAAACCCTTGATTGGTAGGTGCTGCTATCAAATAGATATCAGTCACAAGTTACAATTCAACTTTGTATGGAGGTCTTTGGCAATTTCATTACTTGAAATGAGTCTTCTAGTGTGTTTTCCTAAACCGTGGTTGTATAATTGTGTTGCAGAGGTTGCCCTTAAGATATCCGACCTTCAGGAGTTTACGGGGATGGATAAACCAACTGTAATTACTTAGATCAATAGACCCATTTACATCAAATAAATGTTTTGAGGCTCAATATGATATGTAGGCATTAGTGGCCTATATAGGGATGAGAAAAATTGTTGTATTACCAGGGAAGTTTGAATGTTAGTCTTGTGGTCAGTCAAGACGTTGTATTACCAAGGAAGTTTGAATGTTAGTCTTGTGGTCAGTCAAGATGAGAATATCTTCTGACAGATGAATTTTGCAGTGGTGCTATTTGAAATAATCTTTGTTGTAGATGGTTATCAAATCACTCCAGAATATGAAAGACTAGATCAACTTCAATGTACAGCATTCAGTACGCGAGGAGAAAGCTCCTGCCCACTTGTATCATTATCTCTAATAATGGTATTTCTTGTGCTATCATCAATGAGAGCGGAGCTCATTCTGAAAAGTCTTGTTTTTAACACGGTCTCTCAATAAGCTGTTGTCCTTGAGCTGTCATGAAGGTCTAGCATTTTGTTGTCAAGCTATTTGTTCGATACTTACATCTTTGTATCTTCTTATAATAGTGCTAGATTCCTTATTTTAGGCTTAAGTTTGATAATCAGTTCGATTCCTGGCATGTCCAGATGTAGGCGGGGTTTTAAGTATTTTGGTTTATGTTTCAAGCTTGAATTTGGTTCAAGTGCAAGCACAAGAGTAGGTGTATGCTCTGTAAAGGTATATCGAGGAGGAGCTCAAGGGCTATTCTAGTATCGTGTCTTTGAGATGAAAAGTCAATGTCTGATTGTGCCATATATTTTAGAACGGTCTTCCAAGAGATGGAAGGTATTTACACCAAGCAACCAGATTTGACAACCATAAATTGATGTTAATATGCAGATTCTCCTTAAAAGGTATTCTGCATTTTATCACCTCACAAGTCTGACCGACCGGCAACCAAAAAGCAAAATAATCAATGCTGGCCTCAGGTCTAGTTTTTGATTTTTGACTTGTTATTTTGATTATTTTTTTCATGCTAATTTGAAGTTCAAGAATGGATTAGATATTGTAATGCTAAGATTTGCACATGATAATTTTGGTATTAGTGCACTAGATATTTTCTCCTTCAGATTTGGTGGTTTTTTAAAAGTTTGGTGGAGTTTCTTTCCACTAGTTTTTTTGTCTTTTAATTTGGAGCTATAATTACCAAGTTATTGCCATTATAGTGAAATCATTTTAAGTTTAGTAGATTAAGATTTTTGCTTTCTATTTTTCTCTATGTTTGGCTATACTTTTGGTTGAGTATTTTGATTGTAAATTTATAGATATGTAGATATGTGTTTTAGCTTAAATCCGAGTCAACTTTCAGTCAATTTGGTAAAAAATTGACAAAGATATGCAAATTCTTGTGAAAGTAGTTCATTTCTAGTTTTGGTAGGATATTTGGGGGAGAAGCACCTCAGCTTTTTATTTTTGGAGTTTAGTTTCTTTGCGAATTTTTTTTGCACCCTTGTTTTTGAAACCTGTGTTAAAAAAAAATGTTTGCTTTAGTGGCAGCTCTCCAGAACGTTCGAAGGGTGCTTTCTGCTGTAACTTTAATTTTTTAATATTTTTCATTAAAAAAAAACATTGGCCCCGCACACCTTATTGCCCAACACTCGTCTCTTTGCGCGTCCAAATGCTCGCCCATACTGTCATGATCTAAATTGGTTTTAGATCATTAGGGGGTGCCTTGGACATAGGGGATGTACCTAAATTTGGTAATATCCAAATAGGACTGTGGATTGATGACCACATGCATGTGGTACTAGCATGTGTACTGCATGCATGCCTTGGGTGTGGATGTTCACACTATGCGTGCATGAGACCTAGCTATTACAGGTTAAAAGGCTCTCTTCACATGCAATAGACATGCAGAAGAGGTTGGCATGATCCGGTAGATTGCTTCGTGGATTTTGGGCATGGATAGACAAGGTGGTCTAATTTTATAAACACCTCACATGTGTTCGTGGGAATCATTGAGAGTCTTCTGGTCGTTATGCCGTTGGATTGGAAAGCGCTTCTATCAATCGACTTTTTCTATCTCCCACTTGCTTGGAGGCCTAGATCTGTATTGATCTAGGGTCTAGTTGAGAAGGTTTGGTGGTTTGCTGCATTCTACCTCCTATCTTTTGACACTCCAGTTTGGTTTGATCTGTGTGGCTTTTTATTGGTATCAGAGCCCCAAAGTGAAACCGTGGGGATGTATTTGGCAAGTAGGCTGATTGCATTCACGGAATTAGCAGTTGAGGTAGGTGAGGAATCATTTGTCATTCAGGTAGGTGGTCTACCTTGCTATTGCGATAAATAGTTTTGTTTTCATTTGGTTGAGGTTGTCTACTCTTTAATTGCTTGATGGAATCGTTAATACGCATGTGACAACCGAATTTTTTTGCTTTTTCGAAATGTTTGTGAAGATGTGAGGTATCATATTGGTTTGGTGTTTTGGTTGTTAGATTTTTTTATGCTCAGCCTTAAACAAATCGTTCAAGTAATGAGCATTTTGAAAAATCGAAGGCCGACAACATATTTCGGACCTTCACATTTCCCCCCCTTGAGATTTCTTGTGCCTTAGAAATCATTTTAAAGCACCTTCTCCTTCTTCGCCTTTTTCCACACTAGCGAAAAATGCGACACACTGGCCAAGTGGCCCAGAATGCCATAGAAATCATTTTTAAGGCACCTTCTTTTTCGTCTTTTTCGCTGTCTTTAAATCTAAGGCACCTTTGTCTTCTTCACTGCCTTTAGTTGAAGGCACCTTCGCCTTCTCCTTTGCCTTCAGTGTAAGACACCTTCGTTTTTTTTGGCTTTTTTGCCTTCTTCGCTGCCTTGAATCTAAGGGCGCCTTACGGATTTACGTACCTTTAGTGTAAGGGCACCTTCAGGAGTTGCAAACCTTCAGTCTAAGGGCACCTTCAGGATTTTCGGCTTTTTCGTGTTTTGCTACATTGGTTGACCAACGTGCCAACTTATCAGCAATCCTAAAACAGCCGGACAACCAAATATCCCAAAGGCGGTTGGTGGTTACCAACTTTGTACATATGCAAAGCCTGGCGTAAATAGCATTACAGACTTGTAAGATATTTTCCTCGACACTTGTAAATCTATATATTAGCTGATTCAAGCTATGTAAGTGTTAATCGATTTAATTGAATTTTTTTTTCAATCAAAGTTTTTATCTGTAGCCAACGTTATCACGCTCAGCAAGATGAAGTTATTACTTCAAGCTATTGTACTCATTGTTGATATATATCAGAGTGCAATTTTTGTCTAATTAATGCGTCGTTCATTTGCGCATTTTGTATGAATTCTTTTACTTGAATAATTCTGCTGCTAACTGTTGCGTTTTCGTTCCTACACCGCGCTCCAATCCTCGAACTTCCGCTGTCGCTCACGCACACACGCGATTTTACGACATGGTATCAAAACGGGCATTTCAGTAATCTGCATTTCTACTGCGGATTATCAGTCTTGTTTTTATCAAGACGTCTTTCTAGCAAACGCGCAGCCAACAGTATTCCGACAGTCATTGTTTCTACCAATGAACATGCAATTGTCATGCAAGTAAAAATGGAAAAACAGCAAGCAATGGATCCAAATTTTGATCCTAGTTCAAGTCTATGTGAACTCTACTCAATGCTAAACTAATGAATCAAAATGAAAATGAATTTTACTTGTTTGCCACTCCAATTAGCAGGACCAGATCTGGAAAATCAGATCCTAATCATCTTCTAATTGACCTCTAATCACAATTAGTGATGGCACCTTTCTAATAGAAAACAAATGCCTTTGATTTAGTCAATTTCTAAGAAGTATTCAAGGAGAAAAATGGAATTTACTAAGGCAACACTCAATCAGCAATGATGAGTGGGTTGTTTTGTCTCCAAACATGCAACCACTGATAGAAGTAGTATGGCTGGTAGCGCCCTCCTCCTACAAGCAATTTGCACTTGATTCCACCAAAATTGGATAAGTAATAATGGAGATCCAATAGAAATCAAATTTGTCCCTGCAACGAGTCCCTACACAAGGAAAATGAAAAATGGAACAAGAAGACACAAAATACAATGAAGATGGAAGAAAGTTTTAGATCCCTCTCTCTCCATCTTGTGGTAGTAGAGTGAGTTCCTCTATTAAATAGACTTTGTGAATGTACAATGGTTGGCGTGCAAATGCCAAGTGTCTAATTCCTATGCATGCATTGCATGCCACTTGCATGTCACATGCATGCCAGATCTAATGTTAATAGGTGGAAATCTAACTGGTACTCCCCATGCACATGGGGTCTACTAAACTCAAGTGGTGACATGGGCATCATCATGCAAGAAGGCCTTCACCACGAGTTTGGGACTAAAAAAAATTGCCTAAGTATTTGGGCTTTAAAAATTTGGACCCAATTATTGACCATGTGGCATGTACTTTTCATTTGACTAGGTTTATAAGTTCAACAACTCCCCCTTAAACCTGTTAAATGAATAACTCTTAATGCCCTTTACAAAGTTTATTTACATGCTGAATTTTGCATGTGTCGAGGCTAGAAGTACAACAATTTCCTCTCTAGGCTTGGACTCCATGCATGAGGCATGGAATATATTTAGCCACAACCTATTATGGGAAATGGCTGTAAGCCATGCATTGTTCTTGCTGGCTCATTTGAGACACCATGAAAGGCCTTTGAATTGTATTGATGTAAACTTGCCAAATAATGAAGTCTTTGGAGGTCTGTTCCTCCTTCAACTTTAGGTTGCAACAAATTGACATCCTGGAACATACAACCAGGTAATAGTGTGGCTACCAAAGACCGTCCTTGATCTGCTTCTTGCCACAAGTCATATGGATATGCATCATCTAAAGATACAACAAATCAAAAGTAGTGTCGACACCCAACAAGAGTAAATGAGGCATCTTCCTCATCATAAAAAATGTCTGACACTTCAGTAGTAGGAAAATGCAGCTGTTCGGTATCCTGCACTAGAATCATAAGAGCTTCCTGCTCCAAATTATCAATAACTAGCTCTACAAACAAAGAACCTGTTTCTAAGTTGAAATTTTTTCTCTCCTCTGTATGAGGAGTTATGAGATCTTGTAGGCACCCTTTGGGTTCACCCTGCAGGCAAGACAAAGATTCTTCCTGAATGGAAGAGAACATATCCTCATCTTGAGAATAAAAAAAATTTGACATCTCCTGTAACAAAGGTATATTGGATTCCCCCTATTGAGAATCCGACTG
Organism: Diphasiastrum complanatum; assembly: GCA_029204225.1. Taxonomy (NCBI): domain Eukaryota; kingdom Viridiplantae; phylum Streptophyta; class Lycopodiopsida; order Lycopodiales; family Lycopodiaceae; genus Diphasiastrum; species Diphasiastrum complanatum. The sequence goes on from CM055093.1 coordinate 57,967,346, forward strand.
CATGTCAGATGCTGGTGATTGAGGACTACTCAATATTTCTAATTGGCATTATGCATGCATACATCTTGCATATGAACCACATTAGATTCACTTTTGGAATCTATCTGCATGATTTTAGCTTCTGTCCTGCATGACAAATGATCTACAAAACAATGATTATTTCTTTGCTCCACCAAATATTGCTGCTCTAGATTTTTTCATAATGATTCTACACATGATTCCTCACCGTAATTCAAAATTAAATCATCTGACAATGACAAATATACGGCCTATAAATATATCATTAGTTTGGCACCATATATCATACTCTGAATCTGATAAGCTCAGCTTCTGAAACTATTGTGTCACTATTTCCCATAAGTTCGGTTCACTCTTGAGAATGTATACAAGCTGTCTTGGGCTCATTGTTTAAAGTTATTCTGAGCATCATCATTCCGCAACAGTGGTATCAGATTTGGACTTTGGTCATCATGCTAGAGGCTATTAAAGTCTCTTTGCAGGTTCAGCAAGAAGAATCTACTTCATTCTCTTCCATGCATCATAGTTGGACTTAGATTCTAAACGAATTCTATATGGATCATGAAATCCAAATAGATCTAGCATGCGTGCATAAGAAAAATGAAGTTTAGATTTCATGCTTCAACCTTGATGCTCTAATACCACTGTTGTAGAATGATGATGCTAAGAATAGCCTAAAAAAAATAAGCCCAAGACCCTAGTAATGTTGATTTCAAGGACTACTTGAGCCTAACACAACTAGGTATGAAACATGCAATTGTCATGCAAGTCACACTGGAAAAACATCAAGGAATGGATCCCAAATTTTGATTCTAGCTCAAGTCCATGTGAACTCTACTCAATGCTAAACTAATGAATCAAAATGGAAATGAATTCCTTGCTAGCCACTCCAATCAGTAGGACTAGATCTGAAAAATAAGATCTTAATCATTCTCTAATCACAATTAGTGATGGCACTCTTCTAATAGAAAACAAATTCTTTGATTTCATCAATTTCTAAGAAGTATTCAACGAGAAATGGCCGGTAGTGCCCTCCTCCTACGAGCAATTTGCACTTGATTCCACCAAAATTGGATAAGTAATTTGTTGAGATACTCCTTTGTCTTCCATGTCGATCAAGCATCTGGTGAAAAAGACAAATCTATCTGGCCGAATAGCGAGATGGGTGCTATTGCTCTAGGAATATGATTATCAAGTGGAGGTACGCCAAGGCAAGTACCACACTAATGTAGATTATTTATTGTGCTTAAATACAGGATCTGTTGCCGAGAACCTAAGTGACAAATTTCCAGACGAGAATATTATGTTTTTATCCATTGAACATTCTCTGTATCCAAAAATAAGTGATTAACTTCAGAATCAAAATTAGCCTCCTCATTTTGATCTTGAACAGAAAATGGTCTTTCAACACAAGGTTGGACCATATACAATAAGGAATAACATACTTTATAAAATGGAACCTGACAAAGATCTTTGCAGATGTCTCAAATTGATCGATATTCAAAAGGTAATTCAAGTCTTGCATTTAGAAGATGCAGGTGGACACTTGGCAGTTGTGAATACTATGAAAAAAATTTTAAACGCCAAATACTGGTGGCAACGATGTACAAAGACATTGCAGCGTTTGTAAAAACCTACGAATTGGACAAGAGCGAGGATGAATTGTTTGCTGCAAAGAAGTAGATTTCTACATTCGATTCAGAGCGCATTGCTCTTACGAATAAGATAGAATTCTACCAAAACAAGGCTGAAGATCTACAACAGTAGCTGGATTATGAAAAGTTGGCATGAATAAGCGCATAAAACACACTGCATTGCTGCTCCGCCGACTCAGGCACAATCAAAGTTGATGCAGCCAAGTGGAAGCAAGCCCAATCAACATTGCAGGACACATTCCGAAGTGAACTCCTTTAACCTTTGTACAAATAAAAGTACAGGTTTGAAGAGGAGTTAACTGATCTTAAGGAACTCACAGAGGTTGGATGTATTGGTGTGAATTCACACAAGGAGCACATTCAAGCACTGAAGAATATCGACACCTTCTGGCTGAGGTGGTAACTTATCGCAAGGGGAAGTAGGTGCAAACAGGTAACCTCGACAGTACTCAAGTTTCAACTGCTCAGGTGTGGAAGCCCATGAGGAGTTTTGCAATGCATTGAGAACGACCATTTGAAGAGGGAAATTGATGGCCTGCAGATCTAGATAAAGGGCACACTCTATGCAAAGGAGCTCGAGGCAGAAGCTGATCCTACCGACTCCCAAAAAGCCAAACAAACCCATGCAACCAAGTCTAAAAAGTCGAACAAGGTACTTGAGCACGAATTCAAAATTTTTGTTAATAAAGTTCGTATTTGGCTACCGCTGGAATTTAACCATGAGTTGCAAAGGCATGTGGTTGCCAAGCGTAATGGGTTATACTTGGGCCAATTGGAAAATTCCATGGAAGAAATCAGATTTTTTAGTTTTTTGGAATAAACTCGACAAGGAGCAAGAAGAGTGCCTTTATTGGGCAATTTTGCAAGGGAAAGTTTCTGTAATTCCTTTCGGTAGTGTAGAGTTATATGTAGGATGTACATTATTATATGCATTAGACTATTTGAAACAAAAAGATAGACTTCTTTTATTATTATGAGTTGCAAATTGAATATTGGCGAAGACAATGCCAATTCAATTTGTATAAGCCCAAGGAAGAGCCAAAATTTGCAAGGTTCAACAGAGAAAACCTACTTCTGGATATTGATGTATCCTACCCAAAACTCTGGGAATTATATGTCGACTGGGAGGAGGGATATCATGTCCATCATGAGAACGTTGCATGTTGCCTCAAAGACAGAAGAGCGCATAAAGATCATGCCAAGTTTGTTTCATATTTTGTGAACAACTTCGGCAATTTTATTGCACATGTACTCACAACAATGCAGAGCTTGTACTTGGATGGCTCATATGTTCGAATCAATGCTGAGTTGCTGAAACAAGTGATACCTAGGAAAGGAATGCCCGAGGATGTTGTCATTGCAGCAGCTGTCTACAACAGAACATACCTAAGGACGTGCTTTGTTGACCTTGGCAATCACATTATCGGCCAATTTCATGAGGTTAAGTGAAGAGCAATTTAGAGACAAATTCAGCTGGATGAGAAGATATCACAAAGATTACAAAATGCTCCAGACTGAAATGTATACATTGTATATAATCAAGTTAAAGACTTTTTATGTTTTACGATTGTTTGAGACCATTATGGAATGTGTTGAAGAAATATCTTTTCTCTGATGTATTGCTGATTTTGATTAATCGCGAGGATGCTTCACATTTGAGGGGGGGGGGGGGATATGTAATATTCTATTACATGCATATTTTTCTTGAATCATTACTTTGTGATACAAAATCCCAATCAACTATTATTGAATATGAAGAAATATCTAATGGTCGTGACAATGACAAGTTATTCAACGATATATCAAAGGTAAAGGGGCCTTAATAAATAAAACTATTGTGAAAAATTGCCTACATTGTCAAATCTAGCCATGTAGAATATTGTACATTTTGTCAATATTGTTTGTTGGTTACTTGAATGGCCAAAGTGTCACTTGTACATACACACCTAAAGTAGGTTATCACGAGTCAAGAGGAGTGGTTGTGTCTATTTGGTAGTGATTCCTACTTTGTAGGATCTAGACCATGATTTATGATGAGATTTGTACCTACCATGCACCTACCAAGCATGACTCTTGGATCTAGGCTAGGGTTTTCACATTAGGGCAAGAAAGTGGAGTCTACTTCCTTATTACATGCTGGATTTTCACCTAACTTTGCAAAGGAAGTGTGTTTTACTATGTATTTCCATTCTCCATAGTGAGAAGATAGAAACTTTTTGGAGCCTCAAGGAGAAACTCGAGTTTCCTCTCATTGTATGGTGATTACTCTATTTTTCCAATGAAATCCAGCTTTGGCACTTTGTAAACACTGTCTACAGGCCGCACTACAGCCTTATTTCCACACGTGTGGAGTTGGATTAGACTATTTGATCAATGCTTTGATTGTCTTCCCGATCATCCGATCACACCGACGGGGATTGCATATTTGTTCAAGAAAGTGAAAACATACAAAGTGGCCCTTCAGGGATTCCAAGGCCGCTTTGGTTCAAAGGAGCAGCTTCAACCGAGTTGGCAAAGGCAAAAGAGACCATCAACGCCTATGAAAAAGCCGTCGTTCAAGTGTTGGAAGCCAGACCACAGATCCTCGTCCCGGTCATGCCGCAATTCTCCCCTTCGTGCCAAGAAGCTGTACAGATGGATACAGGGGTTGATCCGAGCATGGACCAGGGGGAGCTCCAGATCTAGCAGATCAACCGCCAACTATATCGGCAGTACAAGCGGGTCCATCCTCATCAAGGACAAGCCATTTATTCAGAAGGCCCATCAGCGTTGAGGACCAGATCCAGACCTTCTTAAAGCAGCATCCACATGAGTCCTCGCATGGTGGATGGGTTCTCAAATTTAAGACCTCCGAGATCGAGGCCAACAAAGAATTGGACAAAATATCTGCACTGGGAGAGCAGCCGGCATGGAGAATCACGGTTTTTGAGAAAACTCCGGAATCAATTAGGAGTTACGTCGCCAGCCCTCGCCAGTTGCGGGTGGATCCTTATTACGTGCCAATGCCGCGAAGACAAAAATGGAAAGATTTGGGATTGGCTATGGATAAAATCACCATCCATACGCCCAATTGGCCAATCATCCACCAGTCTTATAGCTGGAATATTTCAGTGGATTTCCACCGGGCCTTACAGGCATATTAGAGAGAGTATGTCCACTCTCCGGATCCAACGTTGCGACAATCGACAATGTTTGCAAAAGATCTAACTCTCTTGGTGTTAGTGGCAACCAAATGGGACGATTGCCTTCCTACCCTAACATTTGATCCAAATAAGCCAATGGCCTTAGAGCAAATCAGAGAAATTAAGCTTGACTGCATGGAGCAAAAAGAATAGTGAGGGCACACAATGCATAGTCTATATCTCCCTACATTTTATGATCTTGTTCTCACTTATTGTATTTATAAGCATTGTAAGCTATTGTAGTTTGATTTAGTTTATATGTGTACAAGAATAGGTCAAAAGAATTCATTGAGAGAGCAACATGTTTTATAACTATCTTCATGCTCATTCTTCTCCATGTAAGTTCACTGGTTACATTTCTTTACAATTGATAGTAGGACCTGTAGCGTACGTTCATTGGGTCCCATAGAATGGCTTCCATTATTTTATGGCTGATTAAGTTAGGACCTGTAATATAGAACCCTTGTAGAATTTTCTATAGGATTGAGCTTCTTTAGCTTGACTGGAACATAATCACTTGTAATTTTGTACGTTTGTAGACTACTTAATTTCCTTGTCCAAAAATTTTGAGCAAAGCTATAGAGTCAACAAATTTGGTTTTCTAAGAAGCTCATAGTCAAACACTTACTAGTTCACATTAAAGATGAGAATTCAGAAGGGGGTAGATCTCTCAACGCTCCCCTTTAAGGTGGATCCTTGAAGTGTTTAATATTCAAATTCAGTGTTGTGCAAAATCTAAGATGACACTCGTAATTTAATGCCGTAGGTAACAAACATTTGTAGTCATGAACTGCATTGTAAAATATAAACTTCTCTACTTAATACTTTTTCTCTAAAATAATAATATTTAAGTTGTATGTGATTATTTCTAGAATGATCTAGATTTTAGTGACAATGCTATTGTGCTTAATTTCTTCGACAAAAAAATGAAGTTGGACTGTGTTGTGCAAGTCCTATTTTAGAAAGTAGATGCCTTAACCAAATTGTTTTTTTGATAGCCTATGCTCTACCAATATATTTAGATTATGTGGAGGATAAGCTAATAGAGAAGTTTTGTTTTCTAATGTTCCATGAAATAGGACTTTTATTGAGCAAAAAGACAAAACAGGTTGTAGATCTCCTTGTATGGCACATCTCGTACTCAATCTACATATGAGTAGCCCTATAGAATATTCACTAATTTGCAATAGATCCACCATAGCAAATGCATAGATCCTTGGTTGCTTGTAAATATTTTATGACTCTCATAAGAGCCTTTCAATGAATGAGTCTAGGATTGGACATATACTGACTTAGTGTGCTGACAACATAAGCAATATCTAGGCGGTGTGCAAATCATGACATACATTAGAGAACTTATCACTGAATAATAAGAGAAATCATTCATTTGCTCCTTTTTTTCCTTGATATGTGGACATGGCTCTTTTGAAAGCTTTAATCCATGATTCTGGCTACAACAAATTTGATGATAGATGAGTGGAAAAAGATGAACCAAAGGTAACAATTGTAGATAGAGCAGTGACAATGCAATTTGATCAAAAACTTAAATCTTTAGAAGTTGCAACTGCCAAATCATCGAAAGTTTCTAAACAGATGCAACAGTTTTCTAGAAGGAAAAATGTATGGTGCTCAATCTATGCTGGAAATCATACTATAAATGAATGATCGATGATGAAGGAGAAAATGACAAATAGGTATTGTCATCTTTGTAATTCCTCAGGTCATGAAACAACCTTTTGTTCATTCAATCCAAGAACTATCTAGCAACAATATCATAAGTTTGGATATTATCAAAGTCCAACTATGGGAGGATCACCAAGAATGGGAGCACAACCTCTGCAATTAGCTCTACCAGCACCTCCAGGTCAACAAGGAGCCTCGACCAATATGATCACACCAAAAGCAATTCTTAATCAGGATGTACTTCAATGGATGGAACCAACTAAGCAATATCATGATCCTATGAATAATGAATATTATGCTATCTATGATGTTGCACAACAACAACAAAGACGATGGGCAAGCACACCACTAGCATATTTTGGCTGTGGTGAGAATCATCATATAGCAAAATGTTCCAATGAAAGAAAATGTACACCAATTTGTTGGGAATGCAGATATGGACATTGCTATAAAGATTGTCTGGCAAGTCCAAAAGTGCCAACCACCATTACACTATTCAACTTGATTTCCCAAGCATATTTTTGGAATAATCTCATACACAATTCCCTTGAAAGTACATGAACCGGCTACACTAGGAATGGTAGTAACCATAGCCAAGAAACATAAAAGAATTATTTTTGGACCAGTACTTGTGAAGTCAGGGCAACCAAATGATCAACCTTCAAAATTTGGAATTGATCACAATGGATTAAAAATTTTCAAGCTAAAAAGACATTGAAAGCTGCTAGGATTGGTGCTCTAAATCCACCAATACCTATGGTTAATGAAGATCAACTAGAATAGAAGAAAACACAATGACATAGCTTAAAGCAATGAATAAATGTAAACACCCAATTACATTAGCATGAGGAGCATTATAAAATGATTAAACTAGAAATCGAAGTTGATTGCAAATATACTTTCAAGCCTAGATGGATATAACTCTTAGAGAGTTTTTACGATTGGTACCTCATGCAAAGGAAGTTTTAGTAGAATGACTAATAGGTCCAGAACCAAAGATCCAACATGAGATTTTATATAGTGCCAAATTTGAAGAATCAAATGAAATTCTCAATATAAGAGTAGCATGGGATAGTGAGCAACATAATATCACTTTGTCAATCAAGCATAAACAATTTGATTAGAAAGCAGCAGAGATAGATGGAGGATCTAGAGTGAATATAATTTTTTCCAAGTTGTATGAGAAATGGGGGCTTGTGACATATCAAACTTGGTATATCAATTCAGTACAAGGCCAAAAGGAGTAGTGGAAGACATACCAATAAAAGTGGTAGGTGTCAAATTGGTCGTTATCTTTGTGATAATGGATCTACCAGATGCACTGTCAATTCATCATATATTGTTTTCCCAAGCTCCCATGGCTATTGTGGCATCACTAATATGGGTGATCACATGGTCCTTCACTGAGGGCTAAAAACATGGTTTGGTGGTACAGCATGGACTTTCAAGGACACTACCTTTTTTGGGTAGAAATGCACTTTTGTATTATTATACATTATTTTCAGCTGATACTTTTGACTTGCAATAACTTTTTAATCGTAGCTCAAAAGTATGTCATGTAACATATCATTGGAAATTGCTCGTCAAGCGCTTTCTAATGCACCAAACTTCGCTGAAATTGGATTTAGCACAAAAAAGTTATGTCATTTTTAATGTGGACTCAAAAAATTATGACCAATAAAATCCCAAGTATGTCATCTAACATATCATTGGAAAGCTCTTGTCAAGCGCTTTCTAACGCACCAAACTTCGCCGAAATTGGACTTACCACTAAGAAGTTATTTCATTTTTAATGCAGACTCAAAACAATTATGAGTAATAAAATTCCCAAGAAGTGAAATGTACTACCAAAAGGTACAATGAAAAATGGGTTCTTTTTTTGTACCACCAAACCATGCTTTTAGCCTGAAAGATTGATAAATGATAATGCTCTCTACCCCTTCCTGTCAAAGGCCCTCATGTCTCCAAAAGTGGTGTTTGATCTCAATTCTATGCCTGCAACGATGTCCCACAACTCCTTCTCCATCAGTATACTCTTCATTTTGAACTTCCAAATGTTGTAGTTGGAAGCCCCATCAAGTTTACTTGCGTCGCCCAAAATTGTTTCATTGATGTTGGCCATCTCCAAATTGCATAAAATTACATCTGTAGGCTAAAAAGAGTATGTCGAGGCCAACTGTGATGTCAAAAGTAAAAAATAATGACCTGCAATTTTTGGCTTATCAGGCCACCCGCCGCTTTGCCACCAAATTGGAAGCCAAGTCGGTTTCGCTTTCCAAAATGCATCAATGAATTGAATAAGGTGTTTCCAAAGGTGCTTCTTTAAGTTTACAAATCTTCCACTCTTGAAAGATCACATTTCCACCATTGACAACTTCTTTGATGGAAAACAAGTAGATTCTACAATCTCTACTTGAAGAGCAAAACACTACCATTATTCCTATCATTGACATAGGGTATTTTTTGGTCCTTACATTGGAATGATCATGCTCAAAACATGTGGACCCAAATATTTCCAATACAAATGATGTTTCATTTTTTATGACACTACTCAAACTATTACAAAAATAGTTATCCAATGAAATTGCTTTATCAACAACAAATGGATATTTGAAAGCATCCATTTTCATTGTCTTGTCATACAAAGTACTAAACATCATAGATCTTGAAGATAAGCAACAAGTCACTCCATGTCTACTAATACTATCCAAAAAGTATTCAAAGATAGTAGACTCTCCAATGCTCACCATCCTTGCAAGATGCACACTTGAATGGACAATTTGCATGCAATTTGATTACTCGACCATTGTCATTGAGGACTCCATTGGAACTCTCATGATTTGAGGCTGATCCTCAAGATCTTCCTCCTCCTTATGATTCTCCTCAATGCAAGAAAGATCACACTTTGCCAAGATCTCCACTTGAGTGATCTCCTCCTTTTCCAAGCTCACACTCTCAAAAGCAACACTAGCTTCCAACTTATACAATCTTCCATGTTTAAATCCCTTTGCAATGCAAACATCATTCTTCAAAATGAAACAAACACCATGCTTAAAGTGGACATCCAAACCACTTTCTAAGAGTAGACCAACACTAAGCATATTCTTGGGGATTGATGGTACATAAAGGACATTTTCTAGGTCCATACATATTGAGAATTCTAGATACAAAGAGATGGTACCAACACCATCTATCCTACGCTTGTACATTCTCCTATGGATCCTAGACTTAGACTGTCTAAAGAGCAATGCCCTCAATCTAAAGAGGAGAAGGACAAAATGAAGGAATATCCATATCAGCCAATTATCGAATCCCTCATGTATGCAATGCTGGTCTCCAGTAGGCCTGATCATGCATATGTTGTCAACTCTTTAAGCCAGTAAATGACCTATCCTAGAATGATCCACTAGAAAGCACTACTAAGAGTGATCAAATACGTACGAGCTACTATTGATCTCTGCATCTATTATAGAGAGACTAATCCGTTTGACATCCGTATATTACAAGGATATACAAATGCAAATTGGGCAGACGACATTGACACAAGAAAATCCACTTTTGGATTTATCATCAAGTTCTCAACGATGGTCCGATATCCTGAAATAGTCAAAAGTAGGGCCTCCATTGCAATGTCCTTAATAGAATTAGAGTATATTACAGCTTCTCAGGCTACCAAAGAGGCAGTCTGGTTGAGAAACTTATTGTATGACTTTGGTCTCAGACAATCTACTCTCACAATTATTCAGTGTGAAATCAAAGTGCTATTGCATTATAGATTAATCATAGATTTTATTCTAGGAGCAAGCACATTGAGATCAAGTACCACTATATTAGGAGCAAGATAGTCAACAAGGAGAGAACTATGAGATTTTGTGGAACTCACTCTATGGTGGCTGATATGTTTACAAAAGGATTTAGTCCGAAACACACAATAGTTTTTGTGTTATCTTGAATTTGAAAATCAAGGCATTCAAGGATCCAGATTAAGGGAAGGTGTTGGATTCCTATCCTTTCACAGTCAGTCTAGATTAAGAGGGGGTGTTGGATTCATATCCTCTCCATCCCTGATCTCACATCCAACCTATATCCATTCATTTTCTATAGTTTGTAAATACTTTTATAGTTGCATACTTTGTAGAAATACATGTCTTTTTGAATAGTTTGCAGAAATACACAACAATTGCAAATATGTATCAGCTTGACGAACCTCAAATCAACAACCGTCAAATCTGCTCTGATCAACATCCGTTGAAGCCATCGAAGACATTCGAATTAACAATCGTCGAGCCTGTTGTTGAAGCTATTATCAAGCTTACTATCAACTATCAATTTGATTGTTCACTATCGATTCGACTCTCCATCTTCATGCCCTTGTGATTTTCGTAGAATCTCCAACATAATAGATTCTTCCTAATAGCAACTGGTAACAACACATAGTGCCTTAATCCAAATTGTAAATCTATCACTTAAGCATTGTTGTAATTGTGCTGCTACCATGTATAAATGTTTAATAGCACGTTGGTGTAAAGATTGATAAAAATCCATGAATCAAATGAATCAATCAAACATTCAATTAGAGTGCAACTATTCGATCTTTTTCTCTATTTTCAAAGTATTATTTTAGAAAGATGCACATCTGAATGCACTTAGATTGTATACACTTTTGAGTTAATTGAATCATTTCTAGTAAACAGAGTCATGTTTGTATCATGTCGATTGGTTTATTTTTAATTTTATTTGGTTCTTTGCATGCAGATAATATAATTCATTGGTTGAATTGTTCTTGCGACTTACAGTTAATGCCAATTGTAATGCTCTAGCTCTGGCTTGCTTGATCTATTCACATTTTCACATCTTTAACAACTTTGTGTGTGTCTACAGAATCGATTGTATCGATCCTTGTGACTTTGAAGCTCGGATCAAGTAGAGCTATCATCATCGACTTATTGACAATAGCTCGAATCCGATAGACGTAGATTCATGCACCGAGGAATCCGATCCACTGTTTTCTAACATTGAATGAAGTTCTTTCACTCGTTTTGAGAGATAGGAAGACTAGATAGAAGCGACATGTTAGCATCTTCATCCGATACTAGAGAACCTATTACAACTAGCTGATTAAGCAGAGTGTTTGAAATCATTAAGATGATCACTGACTGAAGTTCCTTCACTCATCTTGAGAGATATGAATGTCTTTCTTAGAAAGAGATGAGTCATGACATCTATCATTTCATACAAACCAGTCAGAATGTCCCATGCTTACTTGGAAGAGGAACAATCAGCTACATGAGCTACTTGTGAATCTTTTAGATTCAAAGATACCATGGCTAAGACTTTTCCATCTTATGCTTCCCAAGGGATCCACAATTTTGGTTGACCATTTTGGCTATTGAACCATTAATATATTCCCATAGTTCCGTCTCGATTAGAATCAACTTCATTTTGAATTTCCATATGTGGAAATCATCACGGTTGAACTTGTTGATCAATCGCATCTAGAGGTTAAACCTTCCATGATTAAAGAATGATTTTAAGAATAACAATAATCGTGAATTTGATAGATAATTTGAACTTGCTTTGATACCACTCTTGTTGGGGAAATGTGATGTAGTTCGGCAAGGTGGTGGAAGTCAGCCCGAACTTATCTCTCATGGCAAAAGAAAACAATGAAATTATAAGAATAGAATCAAACATTTGAGATTCAGACAATTGCTTAGAACATTTTTAAACTTAGTAAAATATCTGTGTAGGTATCGTAGACAACCATGAAGAGTGCAAATTATCAGATGTCTGTGATACGAATGCAATCTTCGACAAATATTCTATGTAGATCAATGGAAAGAAAGTATCAAATATAGAGAGAGGAAAAAGAATGAGAGAGCATTTGTCAATGACTAAAGCATGTGAAGCAAAATAGAATGAGTCACGTCGGTGTCAGCTTCTCAAGTCAATGTCGATGGTAAGTCGTCTGGCTTGAACTCAAATATTCAGTGTCGAGTTGACTTTTGCTTTGCTTTGAATATCCATGTATTTCTACAAACTGTTCGAATGTCCGTGTAAAACTATAGACTGTCTCGAATAAAGGTTTATTTTTGCAAACTGTTGTAGAGGGTGAGTATTTACGGTGTACAAGAATACTCGAAAGGTAGAATGAGTATGATTAAACTGCAACACCAAAGTTGTCCAACTAGGAGACAACTCATCTCACAACATAAGGGGTGAAGATATTGTAAAACTCAAATTTCAGAATGGTGATATAAAATTATTGTCCAATGTTCTTCATGTTTTGAATCTCACTAAAAATTTACTTTCAATAAGTCAGATTGTTGATTTAGGTCATTGAGTTGAATTCAATACTGAATGTTGCATAATTTTTGGGAAGTTCAAAAAAATTCTAGCTTTTGGTAAACGATGTGGCTACCTAGTATAAATTGAGTCATTATTTATCAAATCTAAAATTAGTTCAAGATCTACACTATAATAATAAATTGATTTCTCAGGTTTGTGAAAGATGCATTTTAGGCAAGCACTCTAGAATATCATCTAAATAGACCATTCTCATTCTTCAAAAGATTTTCTAGATTTTTGAAGTTATTAGTTAATGTACTCCTCTAATCTTCTTGAAGATCAATTTTTTAATGAGACGTATCTTAGCTTTTGGCTTCAATCTTTGATTATTTTACATATTGTTTGTTCGAGTAAGATTGCTTCTACTTCATTATTGCTGACTACTTCATTCTACTTCATCCATTTATTATCTGACTACCGCACTACAAAATTTATTTGACGTAATTTGTCTTCTACTGCTATTGTTTATTCAAACCTTGTCTGAATCCACTCTGCTGAACTTTTTGATTTTCCAACAATTTAAGGTATTATGATTGTCACATACTACATCAAGGTATTTGGAATGAATTTATTGACACTACTACATCTCATTCAAGTTATTGTGGCATGCCACAAACCAACATTTTATTGACCTGATTTGAGTTATTAGGAATTACACATATCAACACTTTGTAGCCCTCATTTGAGTTAATGTGGCTTAATGCATATATCGTGACATCCACTATACCTCGTTGGAGGTCTTTTTCCACATTGTCGTATCGCATCCACTATACCAGTCTCCGTTGGAATCATTCAAAGTAGACTACATCCATGATCTTTTATGGGGTCCATTTCATAGTCTTGCCACCACATGCAATTCTAATGCATCAGTATATAACATGTTGGTTACCCTCATGGGTGCTCTGACGAGGTTGTAACCACCTTGTTTGTAAGTGTTTTTTTACAAGAACCAAAAAATAAGGAAAGTCAATTATTGTCCTCACCAAAAGTTATAGTGCATGCATATGTTTTGTGGCATCTTGGTGTCTTTTCTCATCTACAATAAAAGGATCACAATTGCTTTGAAGGGCATAGCATATACATAAACTCAATTCAGTAAACTTGAAAATCATTGTTTCAAACCCCATACAACTTCAATTACAAGTAAACGCAGACCACATACACGATCACAAATTACAACTTTCTTGAAATCAAACTCCATGAACTACAAATAATAGATTAAAAATATAGCCATCATTTTGAGTAGTTTATTTTTTGATAATCCTAAAAGCGAATCTGTGAGAAACAATAGAATCGACCATCTTTATTACCTAAGAAAGAGTACGTTCTTGTTTGAACGGTTGCATCGACCAACCCACAAAAATTCATACAAGATACATCAACATCCAGCCTTAGCTTATTGCGCAGAAGTATATTGAGATCAGATATCAATGAATAAAATTGATAGACAACAAGCTCAGATTCTCAGGTCTAGTTTCTAGATGACATAAAACTATTCTACATTCTCTACTTATATGTCCCACACTGGCATCCAACTAAGTATCTCGAGTCTAGAGGACTTCATGCAAAGTTAGTAGATCCAAAATTTGCAGATTTATTGTTTCTTCAACATAACTTCCAGCTGCTTATAATCTGATGAAAGTTGAGCAAGGTGGACTGTGCTCGAAGAAGGTCATGCAACTTCTTAGCATCTATTCTTAACTACAAGATCACCGTTGTGTTAGTTCTTTCAATCAAGTTTGGATCAAGTGTCCAAGCAGCTTCATCTGCAAAACGATATCGTACAACATTTGAGAATGAAGGCTTCACTACATCTCGCTGCCAGTCTAAAACGGAAGTAGTGATTTTAATGATCTAGATAACAAAATTAACTTCCAGATACACAATATAACTAGAGAGATCATACACTATCTTGAAGCTTCGGATAATACCTTCCGTCCAAAAGTTTTCCTCTACGATGTAATCTTCAATCTCAGGATTTATCTTGTCGCACTCCATGAATATATTGTCAGCTTCCTCCTGCTGGAGGTCCTTCGTTGAGGAATTGCTATAAGCTGCTGCGCATGCGGCACTGGATGCAGTTGCTCCAAGGCTGGGCTTGCTCGGATTTCTCTCTGGATTCTTGAGCCTTTGAGTTCTTCGAAAAGTAGAATTCCAATGATTCTTTACAGAATTCTCCGATCTGAAAACAATTAACAGAAACAGCCCATGAATCATTCCATAATTAACCTGAAATCAGAAAAATTAAACTGATTTGCATAGTGTTGTCAGGCAGCCCAATAGAAACCAAACAGTATGTTTGACTTGAAAGAAGATACCTGCCAGGAAGAAGTTTAGCTATGGCTGCCCACTTATTGCCATACTTTTTGTGCGCTGACAGCAAGATTGCTTCTTCTTCTGTGGACCATGCTTCTTTCTTGATGTTGGGATCCAAATGGTTGCACCATCTTTTACATATTTATAGAATTACAAATTCAAGACCTTGTCAACCTTGTAGCAATTATGACTTGTATACTTCTACTATCTATTGCACAATCCTCCTAAGCAGTGTCTAATTTCTGTTATCATATCTTGCAAAGTCGCGGTGCCAGAGACTATCCTTCTCACCCTCGTTCTGGCTCTTCTAAGACAAACGGACATAAAAATTCTAGCCCCAGAATTTACAAGGATGATCGGAGTACCTCTCACGGCACTGTTTGCCAATGCGCCCAGGTAGACATCGCGCAATAGCAGCCCATCTCTTGATTCCGAAAAGATCCACCAACTCTTTCAGTCGTTCGTCTTCCTACAGTCATATTCCATTAATACCAGCTCCAAGTCACATGATCTACAGATAATCTGTTCGTGTGTCGTCAGTTGACAGTCATATATACAAGGTATAGACAGATCTCAGATGTTAAAGTTGAAAATGATAACGGAAAGTGACGGGTACGTCTACCTCACAAGATTTGATAGCTACTGGTTTCTAGTTCGGTGGCTGCTATAATATGAAGCTTTCAAGATCGCGAATGCATTGTAGAATAAAAAAAGTATATTGATGCTGTCATTCTAGCTGATCTTAGTTCTTACGTTAACTACCAGTGTCAATCAACGCCATCTAATTTTGCAAACCTATATAACCCAAATTGTATAGTATATATAGAAGGATAGTTCAGCTTAAAAAATTTGCTGTCAATCCCTTTACCTCTTTTGTCCAATACCCTTTCACCAGATTTGGATTCAAAACCTTTTGCCATCGGTGCAGGCACTGGACGTCAGTCCGCCCACTCACAAACGAGGCTGACAAATACCCCACAAGCAAGGCAAGGTCTCAACCAATTTTTTTTTGAACATCAGGTTCATATTTGGATTTCGCCTAGAAAAATATCACTTAAAACAATTCTCGCACAGAACTTTGCTGGTAGTATCCTCAGTATAGACTTACCTATCTTTTTCCAATTTCTTGCTTTGAATCTAAAAACGGCTCTGCGCAGTAGCTCGTCCTGCAATAATTTTCCCAATAATTAACGAATGTGCTCGACAAATAGCTACTCTAAATTAAAATAATTATCACAAGCATCATACAGCACTAAATCTACAAGAACTTAAATGCAGTTCTCTTTGAACCAAGGGAATCTAGAAAACAATCAGCTGCAGATTAATTTAGTGAACACTGTTGAATTTGAATTTTTCAGGTACTTCTTTGGATGTCCATCCTGCTTTCAAGGGCTTCTGAACTACCCCTCTTGAATCCCTGCATAACCTGAAAGGATGTCCAACGTTGATTCAATTCAAATAGCGACAGTCAATCCCAAACAGCTACAATGATCAGAAAATTGAAACCAGCTGACTCCAGAGTGACAAAAAGACATATGACGGATGGGTCATGTTACCCGGTGCTTTGAGGTGAAATATCCTGATCAGAAGAAGACTGATTAGCATCGCAGCAAGAGCTGCTTGTCTCCATTTCAATATGATACTTCCAACAAAATTAATCGCATATGCCAGTTTAACTTACTGATAACATCTACTTTTCCTCCTCCTCCTTTCGATCTATACTCTCTCTCTCTCTCTCTCTCTCTCTCTCTCTCTCTCTCTCTCTCTCTCGCTCGGTGGCTAATAATTTGAAATTCAAAATTGTGGAGACCATTGAATATCGAGCATGAAAGTATCTCAAACTTTGGTGGGCATCACCATGTTAAAGAAAACCTCGCCAATATTTTCCTGTGCCATTTTCAACACTTTAAATACCCCCAAAATCCCCGGGTGCATAGTGCCAGCTCTAAAGTGTTCCTGTGTTGATAGCTCTATGTCATGAAGCTATAACCTAAGGTGATCTTATGCTTAAAGGTAATGTATCACTTGAAGCAAGTTTTTTTTTTGTGATTTTAAAGGTTGCCTTGTGTTTAATACATTAGATAGCAAAAAGACGAGCCCATTAGCAATACTTAGTATTGCTTGTGTAAATGGCACTTGTGGCCCCGGGCCTTTTGCATGTTCCCTAATGGATCACGGTTAAGTATGCTTGGGCCCCACGAGCGTTTCACCCATTGTGCCCTACTGCTGCATTCTAGGCGTTGCAATGGTGTGATGTTGTCCACCCAGATTCTACCAATTGGTGTAACAACACTAAATAGTACCAAAAAGACCAAAATGGATTGTATGCGAACTGTGAACACACAAAAATTTAAGATAAAAAGTACCAAATTTGATAGTTTTATGGGTAAAATAGGGATACGATAAGTCTCAATAGTATCAATTTGGTAGATTTTAGAATAAAAATGAGACACTCTCTTATTGTTTCGTCCGATTTGTTAAATACTTCAACATTGCAATATTCTATACATCACTCCATGCTCTAAAATTGTTTGGCTACGAAATCACTTTAGTATTGACACACTCATATGTAACTCTCACTAGAGTTATCACTATGTTGCTACAAGAAGACAATCGAAGAAGTCAAGACACCTCTTCGACTTCATTGTGTCATACTCTATATGTCAACAAAAGCTCAAAACGACAGAAGAAGAAAAGCTCTAAGCAGTCCGCATCAAATCAGAAGCCGACACAAAGTCAAGAGCAATTATCAAATCCACAGTCGAAGAAAAAGATGTTTTGTAAGTCTTGCAAACGCACTAATCATGAGATCCAGGATTGTAGGGTATTAAAAGCCAAGAATGCAAACAAGTAACTAGATCAACATGTGAATGAAGTTGTAGTATTATCTCTATCTCCTGATCTCGACATGGACGAAGGAGCGTTTCTGGTCAAAGACCAAAAGGTGCGATTCGATAATTCTTGATTTCTGAATTCTGGAGCTACTCAACATATGACCAGCCATCATGAGCATTTTTACTCTTACACACCTTTGTGTAGACTCCTCCATTGATAAAGTTCTCTTAGTACACAAAAAAGATACTTGAGTGATCCAAACACCTTTGAGTTGGTAGTGATCAAAACTACACTTCAAGGTCTTGCTTGTAGTAGGGCGCCTAAAACCAACAGGAGAAAGCTTTCTAATTTGGTATAAATTCGAGGATTTGTGTTCTACTCAGTTTCTGAGTGGATTCTCTCTCTCTCTCTCTCTCTCTCTCTCTCTCTCTCTCTCTCTCTCTCTCTCTCTCTCTCTCTCTCTCTCTCTCTCTCTCTCTCTCTCTCTCGCTCTCTCTCTCTCTTCTCTCTCTCTCTCTCTCTCTCTCTCTCTCTCTCTCTCTCTCTCTCTCTCTCTCTCTCTCTCTCTCTCTCTCTCTCTCTCTCTCTCTCTCTCTCTCTCTCTCTCTCTCTCTCTCTCTCTCTCTCTCTCTCTCTCTCAGTACAAAAAAATTCGTTCATCTTGGCGATGATAGCACACACTATCGAAGGTGAAGGCACTGTAAGATCGATGTTCCAGCATGATCAATTCAAACTACTATTTAAAGTTTTGTTTGTATCTAAACTATCAACGAATTTGTTATCAATAAGTAGAACTATTGATTTAGGTCATAAGGTAGAGTTTGAGTTTGATCAATGCCAAATTATCAATAGGACAAATAAGATCCTTGCACTTGACAAGAGACATGAATACTTATATAGACTGGCACATTGTTATTCTAACACTAGTCAAGCCTTGAAAACCTCTATTCTTGTCAATAAAGCATTACTTTGGCATTATAGATTAGGACCCTTTAATCATACATCTGTGTCGAACATGTCCAGACAATCCCTAGCACTCGACCTCGACTATCGAACTAACAAAGTCGACCTCCTTGTCTGTCATAGCCGCATCCTTGGAAAGCAGAGTAGGATTCATTTTAGATCGAGTCATAGGCATGCAACAAAAGATGTTCTAGATGTCATTCATTCAAATATATGTGGTCCAGTGCAAATTCTATCGTTGCTTGATGCAAAGTATTTCATTATCTTTATTAACGAATATTCGAGAAGAACAGCCGTTTATTTTACTAAGCAAAAATCGGAGGCTTTCAAAATCTTTCAAAAATTCAAAGAGCATGCAAAAATGAAAACTGGTAAAAGAATTAAAGCACTGAGGTCCAACAACGGGGAGAGTACATCTCTACCGAATTCAAGGAGTATTGCCTTAACAATGACATTGAGCAACAATTTATTACCTCCTATTCGTCTCAGTCGAATGGACTTTCTGAGAGAAAGAACAGAACCTTAGTTGAATCGGCTAAGTGTATGCTTGCTCATGCGACTTTTGAAATCCTTCTGGATTGAAGCTGTTTCCACTGCAGCTTATATTCAGAATAGATGTCCAACTAAAGGTCTCTCAGACAAAACACCTTATGAAGTTTAGACAGGATCCAAACCATCATTATCAAACCTACGAGTTTTTGGATGTATCACTTATGCGCAAATACCGCAAGATCTCAGGAAAAAGCTCAACTTCCAGAGTATCAAATTTATTTTCATCAGCTACACTACTTCAGATAAAGCTTATAAGTTGTATGATCATGTCGAGTCGAAAATATTCACCAGTCAAAATATCGTCTTCATCGAAGATCAGTTTACCAACCTCAAAGGCAAGAGCAAAGCTCATATAGTCCAAACTATCGGAATCTCCCGAAGTATCAAACACTTATGTTCCCAAGTCGACTATTAATTCTATTGAAGGTCCTAGCTCGTCCACTTCAGATGAACAAATTATCAACACCAAATCCAAGGAGGATAATGTTGTAGCTCAGCAACTATAGCATGATGAAAATAATCAACTTTGCTCATTTCGTAGAAGATCTACAAGAGTACGAGACCACCTATAAGGGATAGTCTGTAGCTTATCTTGTTCAAGAGCCAACTATTGTCGAAGAGGCACTTAGTCAGCCCAATTCCGATCTTTGGAAAGAAGCTATGGATAAAGAATATTCATCTCTTATCAAGAACCAGAATTGGACTATTGTCAAATTGTCTGCCAGTAGAATTGTAGTTCATTGCAAATGGATATTCAAAATCAAATACAAGACAGATGGAAGCATCGATCGAAGAAAAGCTCTACTTGTCGCAAGAGGATTTTCTCAAGTACATATTGTCGACTCACTCACCAATGAATTGCAAATTAGCTCAGTGTAGTCGAAATTATGTACAAGAGAAAATGTCCTCAGACAATCAAAAGGAAGGAGCAGATGTGTGAGTATTCTTATCATTCAATTTAAATAAGATCTCTTATGTATGCAATGATCTGTACCAGAGCAGACATAGCTTTTGCAATTTATGCAATTTATGTATGCAAAATGTATGCAATTTATGACTAATCCTGGTATTGGAAGTCTCTTATTAGGGTTTTGAGATATACTCGAGCTACTATGGACTTATGCATTTGTTATGGAGCAATCGACAATGACAAACTCAATATTATCAGTGGTTATTCAGATGGAAGTTGGGCGTGAGATGTAGACACTCGTAAATCCACTTCTAGATTTACATTCTTTGTCAATAATGGTCCTATTTCATGGAACAGTGGCAAGCAAACTCTGATAGCTCTATCTTCTATTGAATCAGAGTATATCACAGCCTCTCAAGCTACAATGGAAGCAATACATTTGAGAAACTTACTTTTAGATATTTTTCTGAAACAATATGCTCCAACAACTTTATTTTGTGATAATCAAAATGTTATTGCTTTATCAGGCAACCCTAGATTTCATTATAGGAGTAAGCACATTGAAATTAAGTATCACTATGTTAGAAGCACAGTTCTCGACAAAGATGTAAACTTGTACTATTGTCGAACACAAGATATGACAGCTCATGTTTTTACTAAGGCAATAAGCTTGGATGCACACATAAAGTTTTGTGCATAACTAAGTTTGAAGGTCAAGACATTCATGGATTCAGATTAAGGAGGAGTGTTAGATTATTCTACTATCGGGAGTGATTCATCCGAATAATCGATCTTTAATCTACATCCATTTCATTAGCCAGTTCTGTAGTTTTATTCGTGTTTCTACACAGTTTGCAGAAATACTCATGAATCTCTCAACAGGTGGCTCTGACATATCAGACAACCTCCGACATATCGTATGACTCTGATGAAGGTCGAAGAAATCGAACATGTCAAATGATGACATTTATTGTTCCACATGATATGAAGCTAAACACTTGCCCTAACTGCGTTGCAAGTAAAATTTTGGGAAGTCCTAACTGGATGGATGATAGCGCATTACGGCTAACTGCCAATTGCAATCTATGACATGATTAGTTTTCCTACTGGATGAGCTTAAACTGCTTTAGTATAAATAGCTGATCATTAAAGACTTCTATAGTCTCTAGAAAGTTTTTCAGAGCTCTATTAGAGTATTGTTATTACTGCTTACTACTTACTAGCAGAAGTGCGTCAAACAAAAATTTTGATTACTCAGAGATAGTTTAGAGTATGCAGTTTTCATCCGCTATTGCTTCGTGCTCTCACCATCTGATTTTTACATGCTACTTACTGAATCAATCTATCTTCTTATTGCATTCAGTATCATGTCAAAATATATGCTTCTCTATAGTCATTTGTGACTGATAAATATCTTATTGTTTCATCTAATCTGTTGATACTTCAACGTTGCAATATTCTATACATCACTTTGCACTTAAAAATTGTTTGGCTATGAAATCACTTTAGTACTAATGATTTCAAAGTTAGTTTCTAAAAGATTGAACATGACTTTTGTCATCATAGTTGTCTTCAATTATAAATAGGCGTAGTTAGGCATTAGGAAAGAAGGCTCATTCCATTGCGCTCGATAGTCCGTTTATAGACTTCGACTTATCGAATAGTCATTCCTTCTTCCAACATAAGATTCAAATTATCCATTCATTCTTAAAGTTGACATTTTTAATGTGCATCTTGTACATGGCTTAACTTGAACAACATATCATCAATTCTTGTTTAGTCAATCCATTAAACAATGTTAAAGTATATTGAATGTTTTCCATGAAATTGTAACTCAAAATAAAGAGATGTTATGAAATAGGTTTGTTTGATATATTGATGATGATTGACAAAAAAAGAGAGAAGGACTAATGGAAATCATGCACAATAGATCACAATGGCAAGGGAACACCAATAAGTCTTCTTATGTCTTGGTTGAATCACTTTTAATATCTATTCTCATGATTTGAATTTTATTGTCTATAGTTTAACTAAAACTATATCACATCGCACAAAAATAGTGGATATTGAACATCTAATATATATTTTGCATATTTTTTACATACTCGAGCTCTTATGCAAAATGGGATTTCAATCTTGTGAATTAATCTAACTTTCTTGATGGATTGTTTCATACTTAGAAGCATTCCATTACATGTGAGTTTGAATAAGAAACACACCATCTACAAGAAATCCAATAAATGATTAAGTGATTTATTTATTTTTTTTCAATTATGGCTAACAAGTTATATTTAGCTTAAGGAGTTTATCACTATTAATATAAACTAATTTCAATCCATGTTTAAAATGTACTCGCTTTGTTGAATTTACTAGCATTGTACAAAAATTAGCAATGGCTTCAAATTTTTCATAATGCATTACACGAGTTTGAAACTTGAAAAGGACCTTCTCAAAAGATACTTCTTTTTTTCCCTCTGATCTTGGCTTCCAAGTAAATCAATCGAAATACCAAAAGATGAAATTTATGTAACGTAGCTCATCAAGACTAGCAAATTAGTTTATAATTTTCTAATTTTTAGAATTGTCATTGGGTAGCTCTCATGCATATCATTAGTTGGCTTGTGCTATCCGTAGAGTACAATGTTGTCAAAATCAACTTCTTCAAGTTAAAATACTAACCATAATGGTTACAATGATGGATTATACACAATCACAGTTATGTAAACTAGTTTCTAATAGTAACCACACTGGTTTATGAGCTTTTGGCAACATGATTACCACATCATCCAAAGTGTAGCTTTTGAATTGATCAAGCACAATATGTTGTGATTCTTGTTATTTTTCTTGCTCCAAGTGATTGATTTTGATTTTACTTTTGCAAAAGAAGCATTTTTAGTGTCTTTATTGGAGATTGATCTAGATTTTAAAACATCTTAAATCTAGTTGGATCCATATGATGTAAAATATGTTCATCAGTTAACTTAGCCTCCTCAAAATAAGATAACTCATGATTAACTAATATGAGTTCATCTTCTATTGGATTAGAAATTGGAAGAACAAAAATCCAAGCCACATTCATGATGTTTACTCCATAAATAATCAATGTATCAAGAGTGTGCTCATTAGGAGATGTAATGGTCACTCTCAATCTTTCATCTTGACTACACATATAGGCTGTTATACAATCGATTGTGACTAATGCTTGAAGCGAGTTCACATTTTTTCAATTTGTGAGTCATAATGAATTCCCATCACCTCATGTTCACGATCTATTGTATGACTAGTGGTTGAAAAATCATCATCAACTTTCGGTGACACTGGTTTGATTGTCCATGTAATTGGATAGACTTTGAGTACTGCTTGCTCCTGATTTTAAAAAACAATCTTGTTCATTCTCTAGTTATGAATCACTTGTGCAAACTTGTAACTTCTTCACCAGGATCAAAGATCTGAGAGACCAATCAGAGAACCGATTAGAGACGTCGAATTGGTGCATACCGTTATGAGCGGTGTATTAGGAGGGCCTACAAATGTCTGTAAGTGGCATTGCCTCGAGGGAGAGTTTGCCTACCTTCAAAGATCTGTGTGGGATCATGTTGCAGGAGGAGCAACGTCGAGAGGTAGTGAATTTAAGGAAAACTCCACAAGAGGATCAAGCATTGCTCGCTCTGAACAAGCAAAAGATTTGGAAAAGAATTCCAAAGAAGGGCAAGGATGATGAGGACGAGGGAGAGTCGTCATCAAAGTAGAAAAAGAAGAAGAAGGGCAAAACCTGGTCATTGGGCACGTGAATGCTATAAGAAAAAAACTAACATAAAAGTGAGAAACTGAGAGAAACAACAGGGCAATATCGCCGAAGATGATGAGACAAGTGTCTTCTCATCGGCATTGGCATCCCAGCTTGATGATGGTGTCAGGTGGTTTATTGATTCAGGCGCTATGAGGCATATGATCGAGAAACGTGATTGGTTCAAGAACTTCTCACCAATCCACGATGGGGACAAGGTCACATAGGCCAATGGGGAGAAATGCCAAATTGTGATATGTTGTGTCTTGCACAACATGTGTCAGTTTTGGGGTGAAAGTGAACATGAGATCCATGATGAGCACATTGTGCCATATGTCAAAGGACCAATGCCTCTAGATGTCAATGAGTCAACAACAGGTGCACAACGTGCAGACCAACAAATTTGTGATGCACTCTTCATAGAATGTGCAATAGAGCTATTGTGGATGGACATGAGTAGGCTAGCTAGAAGAGTGGGATGCTAAAAGATGTGTTTGGATAGCATGTGTTGTGTGGATTAATTATGGCAATGCTACATGATGTACCAACCAATGACAATAAAATTTCTTTGCAACTATTGTCTTTGTAGTTTGTATTGAATTTGATTAACAATTCTTGAAATCGTTTGCTATCTGCTTGATATTTATTGTTGAATTCGATTGATTCTTGTTGAAGATATGGTAGAAACCCTAATTTTACCTCCTGGTTGACCTTTTTTGGCCAAATGCAATTATAGTTTGTCGTAGTTATTAAAGGGCCATAAACGGAACCATTTCACAATAGAATAAATCAACTTACTTTTTCCGGTATACACAATCTGTTGCCATGTGTAGGAAAAAGTCATAATAATAGTAGTAAGCTAAACATGATTTGGTGATTATCTTACAAGACCATAATACTGAAGTTCAAATTACACATTAGACTATAAACTCAAAACATCATGAGAAAGAACTTAAAAAGTTAAAAATATCAATGCATGTCAATATGAGGCCCAAAATCTTATAGATTTACTTTTTAATAGTAATACAAAGGCATGAACATACAAGACAAGCCTAAACTCAGATAAAAGCAGTTGCCTACTAGCTAAATCCTAAACCCTTGGTCCTACAACATCATCCACATCTAGTTATTAATCTTGAGAGTTCTTGTTGTTGTTCGACCAAAGTAGTTCAATTGCCTGGATCACTTGCATCATCATCATGGCGATTTGCTCCTAGCTAGCAGCTTGAGTTTCCGCAATTTGCTCTTGTGATGCCAATGCTTTTTCCTACCACATGTCTCTCGTACGCTGGTTGTCCCTTTGAGTCTCCATCTTTGCTTGTTCAATTTTAAAGTAACCCTCACTAAAGGACTTGACAATACCCAACAAGTCTAAACTTTTTTGACAGATCCTTCTCGTTGTCACTAGTTTTTTTTAGACTCTTTCCAAGTTGCATGCTTGGGTCTTGGGCAAGTCCACCTCCACCTCATCAACACCAACTGGACAAGTGGCTCAAGCACATGAATCATGATCAACTGGATTTCCTTCTTGCCCATTGTCAAGTCACCTCTTGCCACAAGAAGTAGTGTTGGATGTGACATGTGGGGTTTCACTGTTGACATCTACTACGTTCTCACCTTGGTCCAATCCGTTGGAAATGTCATGTGTTTTTAGAAAGGCTCTTGCTAGCAAATCAACCATGGCATCTTAGAATGGGCCAAATAAATTTCATGAATTTTTTGCTTCAACTTTTCCTTCTTTGCCTTGCACTGAGAAGGTGTTCGCACTTTTTCATGAGGATGGGACTCTTCTACTAGTCGCTTTGAAATGTCCGTCCAATGCTTTGACTTCAAATTGGAAAACTCTAAGTCTTGCCATTTCTGTCTATACAACTCAATAATCTTGAATGTCTCTTGTGCACTCCAATACGCCCATTTGTACTTCTCAGTGTTGGCACATTTCAACCAACTCTTCTTTGCAAAAAAAAAAAAAAAAACATCAAATTTGATGAAAAATGGAGCTCTTTATGAACATTTTTCAACAAAGCTTGAGGTTGCTTTAGACTGTGGTTAGGATTAAGAATACCATGGTTAGGTATCAAAAGCTTTGGATGTGTGTAGCAGATGCACATTTCCATAGCTTTTCCCTGCATCACCTTGCCATTGTTGTGCTTCTCTTTCCGCATCCTCAGCTTCATGTGCAGCACTTATGTTGCTACATGTGGCCAACAGAGAGAGAGAGAGAGAGAGAGAGAGAGAGAGAGAGAGAGAGAGAGAGAGAGAGAGAGAGAGAGAGAGAGAGAGAGAGAGAGAGAGAGAGAGAGAGAGAGAGAGAGAGAGAGAGAGAGAGAGAGAGAGAGAGAGAGAGAGAGAGAGAGTCAAATGAATAGTACATGCCACATGGTCAATAATTGGGTCCAAATCTTTAAGGTCCAGATATTTAAGGAAACTTTTTTAGTCCCAAACTTGTGGTGAAGGCCTTCTTGCATGAATGTCACCACTTGAGTTTGGTAGACCCCCATGCACATGTGCATGGGGGAGTACTAGTTAGATTTGCACCTATTAACATTAGATTTGGCATGCATGTGACATGCAAGTGGCATGAAAATGCATGCATAAAGAACTAGACACTTGGCATTTCATTGAGAAAATCATCTCGAGTCCTTCACGTTGTGTGGCCGAATAGTTCTTTTTTGAGATGCTCAATTGACGCCCTGCATAGTAGACAAGATAGTCCTGTTTTTTTTTACTTAGGGTAACTCCAATTGAGAATGATGAAACATCCACATAAACATGAAATGTCCTTACTGTTGGAAGATTATGAAGAATCCCCGAGATGCCGAGCTGAGCTGTAATGAAGAGCACCTCTCACCTAGACCGAGGAGGTCTTAGAAGGAAGAGAGCAGGCAGAAGATGAGAGCTGAGAAATACTAGCTAGGACAACCGTAGTTGGAAATCTTGTGAGCCTCATGGTGAATCCCAAAGAAGGAATGACCATGTAGGAGCTAGTGTTGTTTCTAGGCAATGTAATAAATGTAGACCCCTCTTAAATAAATTAGGGTGAGCCACCTTTTGATGGTGACCTCTAGTGGAAGATCTAATTCCACTTGAAATTTGTAAATTAGTGGAACTGCCACTTAGGCTCCACATGGGTAGCCTCTTGGTCTATTTAAGAGACCTCCTCTCTTGTGAGGGAGCTTTACTTGTAATGTCATTTGCTCTTGTTGAATAAAGAAGATCCTCCACGAGTTCTTGGCATTCTTGGAGCTCCTTGTTCATGACAGTTTTCTTGAGTGAATCTTTTATGAACATGCATTTCTATTTCTTGATTGTGGAAGTGGAATAGATTAAACTTCCTGCTTTCTTTCATTTGTGCAATGTGGATTAGTGCGGAATAGATTTCTTGTTCTTGTTTTAAGTAGATTTCAGCATTCAGGTAAACTAAATAGACTGGATTTGTGGTGTAGATCTTGTTTATCTTTTACAATCCAGTTCTTGATGTTCTTCGGCTATCCAAGAATCAAGAGATGGGTGTTTCTTGATCTTTGGATTGCTATAATGCTGTTAGATAATTAGCTTCTTGTTTCTTGTTCAATTCTGTGGTTTAATCTGAGTGCATTTGTTGTTTCCTAATGTTTAGAGTTAGTTAGAAGCTAGAATCGTCTAGGTATTCACCTGTATTGCACGCAGATCTGTTGGTGAATGGTTTTCAGTTGCATGTGAATTGTGTGTGCATGTATCTGGAGTGAACGAGTCATGAGCATCCCATTGACAGGCTGAGAAACATACTATAACAAACCAAACACCTTTCTGCTTGATCGGGCTTGAACAAAGAAGATAATGTTTTAAAAGCCAACCGTCTGGAACGGGTAGAAACATCTGATTTTTAGAGACAAGGGAATCAAGAAGAACCAAAGAAACTGTGTTCACAGATTTGCAGCAGGAATCTGTGAACATTTGGCACTGATGCTGGAGAAATCTTTGCCAAAGGCAGTGCTCTTTCAACTCATAGCAGGCCAATTATACAAAAGACGTGTTGACAGTATTATACGCAGATGTGCTTATGAGTCTGAGATATGACCTATCATATCTCAGGCACATGAGAGCATTGGTGGCGGTCACTTCTCTGTCGAAGCGACTACTAAGATCATCCTTTGAGCGGGCTTATGGTTCACTGTTTAAGGATACCTTTGCTATCATTAAAACATGTGATGTTTGCCAACGAGCCAAAAAGAATACAAAAGCAGACCTCACCCTGTTGACTCCTATTATAGAAGACAAAGCCTTCCACAAGTGGGGTATAGACTTTGTTGGGCCCAACAGCCTAGCAGCAAAGAATACCCAAGCACGATATATCTTGATCACAATGGATTACGCAACCAAGTGGGTAGAAGCACGTGCAACAAAGGATGCCAATGTGAAGACTGTAGCACGTTTTCTTTATGAAAACATTATCACGCATTTTGGATGTCCAATTGAGCTTGTTAGTGACCCAGGCACTCACTTCTTGTGGAGCCTCATGATTCCACATTATCCAAAATTATTGTTTAAATTGTAAAAAATTTCAATTTTTATATATGTAAATGTGCTATAGCATCTAAATTCATGTAAAGGCCTATTTGCACTTTGTGTAAATTCACATTTAGGTTAGAACTCACGACATTTTGTGCGACGTTCTATAGAGACACATTAGCAGATCTCAACCGACATTTTAACGGTTGGTAAACGACATTGAGGCCGGTGATCGTTCCTATAAGGTCGACACTTCGTGCCATTGTACATACGCATTTGCACAGATTTGAGTATCAATAGAGAGAGAAGAGAGCCAGTTTCTATAAGCTTGAGCATTCTTTTCCTCTATCATCTTTTACAGTATTACTTCTTATCAATTGAGCAAATACACTCTCTATGATCTGTAACTATTTGTGATACTTCTCTGTCTGCGTCACACATATTTCTCATGCCTTACTGAATTTCAATCACTCTAACATGGATTTTCAGGCATCACCAGAGAGCAACAATTTTAACTAATGTGTGTAGGGAATTAGCTGAAGCTGTTAAGCATAACCATAAGCAGAACTTCTTTCAATTTTGAATGAGCTATGTGTTCAGATAATGAACTTGTTTGATGCTCTGTTCTGTTTGCTTCCTGTGATAAGAACTAACTGTATTCGATTAAGAGGAATCATTAGCCAATACAATTCTGTTTGATGAATCTATTTGCTAGTTGCTATCTGATCTGATTTCTTACTGTTATCCGAAGAGCCTGAAAGATAAAGTAACCTTTATAATCACAGACCTTGACCAAATCATTTCACCATTGGTGTTTCTGGATGCCAATTTACCCAAATATCTTTGGATAATCAAATATGTCGCTTTAGTATTCATTTTGAATATTACAAATCACATTCCATTTACCTTCTTACATACACTTATCATACAAAAGAAGAGATTATTCTCTCTCTTGGGGAACGATCAAACCTTTTATACTACTTAATTCATGGATTTTGTGGGAATCTATAACGACTAGGCCACCACATAATTTGGCGCCATTGTCGGGGAGATGAATTTCATCTTTTGTAATATTTTTAAGTGTATTACGTCTATGAATCTTTTTCATGTAATGCATGCCAAGAACATACTCTCAAGAAACTATTGAACAGAAACATTTAGAGCGTGCACAACGATTAGAAGCATATAGGAAATTTAGATATTTGTATTTGCAGAATTTGCGTAATTCATCAGTTAGAGTGAGATTAACACCTGAAGCATTTAACAATCTTCTAAACGCAGCTACAACATTTGTAGATTCATTTGAGGTAAGATCCGTTAAAACACCAAGTTCTACAGATTCATCATAATCAAATTCATCTGATTCCACTTTCGAACCAAGTTCACAATCAAAATCTTCTTCATCAGAACCATCATCTGAGCGTAGTCTAGATCCTAGTCCTCCTAGTCCTCCTAGTTTACCACCTGATAATATGGATAACCCAGCGCCACCCACATCTACAAAAATCAGATACAATTTCTTTAAGGCATCATCGTCTGAAGATGCGGACAATTATTTATCTCAGTTTGAATCCATTATCATAGCAAATAAAGACTATACAAACGAAGACAAAGTTAGAATTTTGCCAGGTCTTCTGCAGAAGCAGGCTAGGATTTGGTACAGTCAATTAGTACCAGAAACGATTAATACTTGGAACGCTTTAAAAGCAACATTCCTTAAGTAGTTTAGGGAGATTGTTGGCTCAGCTTAATTCTGTTGAGAAGAAGCCAAAAGAATCACTCAGAAAGTACACTCGTAGAGTTAAGAATTTAATAGAAAAGTTAGGAGCCCAGTATCCGGTCCCTATGCAAAACGAATGGTTCTTGGGCAGTTTGCCTAAGAAAATAGATCGTTATTGTCAACAGGAATTGATGACCTCTTTGGAAGATGTCATCACCTCTGCCGAGAATTATGAAACTTCTCAAATTTCTTGTAGACAGAGGAATGAGAGAAAAAGTAGTAAGAAACATAAATCGAAACGTACAGAAGAATTTGAATCATCTACTGAGTCTGAATCGGATGCTGATTCAGTAGATGAGGAAGAGTCTTCAGAGTATTCATCTTATTCTTCTTCATCAGAAAAAAAATGGAGAAATCCAAGAGTAGAAATTCAAATAGGAAAAAAAGAATGGAGAAATCCAAAAAGATGGATCCATTAAGGAAGAGTGTTGAGATATTAGCAAAAGAAATGAGTGATTTAAAAGTCCAAATGTCTGACGTTAAAGCCAAATGCAAAAAAACGAAGATTAACGCCAATGTTTGGTGTACCGCTTGTGGGAAGAAAGATCATTCTAAGACCACAATTGTCACAGTTTACAGACTAACTATTTAGAAGAGGACTTATTCCTCTATCCGATTAATAATCATGAGGAGGTAGCTTATACTACAACTCCTACTAACCAAAAGAACATTATACCAAAACTGCATACTGGTCAACATGACACTACTTTGCGTAGAGGGGGGACAAGAGATTCCACTCCTCTACCTAGAGTAACGAGTTTGTGCTACAATTGCAGAGCCCCGGGTCACTATTTGTCTGATTGCCCTGAACCCAGGAGGTCAATAGGATATGTGTCACTCTGTGCTAACTGTAAAGGCGAAGGGCATGTCACTGCTGAATGTCCCCAGCCACAACAACCACAGTCTAAACCGAGATTTGTAAACTCACCTAGAGAAGATGACCTTCAACCATCTAGAACTAACACTGACTGGTCTACCAAACCAATATTTTTTCCAAGCATTCTCACAGCCAGTCCAATAGGGGATCACCTTTTGAGATGGGGTGAGGAGTTAGCCAGACCTACTGAATCCTGGATCAATTTCATAGAATGCTATGAGATTGACGAGGATGAGAAAATACCAACAACATCCGAGTCGAGGAAAGTTCTGGGTGGAACCAGCGCAAGCCTGACCGAAGGGATGGTAGATAAGACAGATTATGTAGAAATAGAGATTAATAAAGGTAAAATTTTGAGTTTATATAAACACCAATCGGACTAGGAACGTGAAGAGTATATATATTACTTCTTTAGAAATATCAAAACGTATTTGCTTGGTCGATGGACGATTTAATAGGAATACCAGTTAGTTGGGACGAACATAGAATAGATCTTATTCGGGGAACAATACCTATTAGAAAGAGACAATATACTTGAATCCAAAGTATTCCTTGTTAGTTAAAGACGAATTAGATAGATGTCCTAAAGCGGGTATTATATATCCTGTTCTAAGCAGTGAGTGGGTGTCACCAATAGTTATAGTACCTAAGAAGAAGACGGTCAAGATTAGAGTTTGCCAAGATTTTAGGAAACTAAATGCTGCTATAGCAAAGGATTATCATTCTCTGCCTTATACATATACTATTCTTGACCAAGTAGTTGGTCATGAACGTTATAGCTTTTTAGATGCATTCTCAGGTTATAATCAAGTTTTTATTAAAGAGAAAAATAGATCCAAGACCACTTTTACCACTGATTGGGGGACGTACGCGTATACGTGAATGCCCTTTGGTCTTTGTAATGCACCTGCCACATTCCAATGTATGATGACGAACATTTTTCAAAAAATTTTAAGGAAGTTTTTAGAAATTTTCATGGATGACTTTTGTGTCTATTCATCAACTAAAGACCATTTACACACATTAGAGAAGACATTGAGAAGAAGTCAAGAGACATCTCTTAAATTGCATCCGGCCAAGTATTATTTCGGGATGAGGGAAGGCATCCTATTAGGACACAAAATTTTGAAGGACGATATACAAGCCGACATCGAAAAAGTAAAAATGATTTTAGAGTTATTAGAATCAACTAATCTACGAGAGCTTAGAGGTTTTCTAGGACACGTAGGATATTATCGTAGGATAATTAAGGATTATGCCATAGTAGTAACTCCTTTAACAAGTTTATTAAAAAAGTCTGTTGAGTATCATTGGTCACAAGACCATCAGCAAGCTTTTGATAAGTTAAAACAGTCATTAGCAGAAGCAACTGGAGTTAAACCTCCAAATTGGGCTATAAGGTTCCATGTATATGTAGATACATCATCATTTGCAACAGGTGTAGTGCTTAGTCAGAAACATGCAATTATTCCCTTAGCACCTTTTGAGAAGTGGGAGATAGATTTTGTAGGGCCTATCAAATCGATCACCCATAAAACTCGTCGTCGTTACATTCTTGTTGCTACGGACTATGATACCAAGATGGTAGAGGCCGAAGCCACAGTTAAAAACGATGCTAAGACTATAGCAAAGTTTTTATTCCAAAACATCATCACACGATATGGATGTCCCTTAGAACTCATTAGCGATAGGGGAACCCATGTCCTTAATCAGACCATCGAGGCCATGTTGTCATACTATTCTATTACGCATCGCCAAACCACTCCATATAATCCAAAAGAGAATGGGCTTATAGAGCGGGCAAACAGAATTTTGTGTAGAATTTTGAATAAAGTAACAAAAACGCATTCTTCTGATTGCGATCAGAAATTACCATCTATCTTATGGGCATACAAAATTGCCGAAAAGATCACAACTAGGCAGACTCCATACTATCTTGTGTATGGAATGCATCCCATATTACCAATAGAATTTGAAGTTCCGACATTTCGCATTGGTAATGAAGAGCAAATGGATGAACACAATAGTCTCTGGGAGCGAATGATATCTTTGACGCAACTGGAGGAGGATCGTCGTCTTTCATTAATCAAGACTGAACGAGTTCAGAATAAAAGAAAAGAAATTTTCGATCAATCTATTAAAAAAATAGAAATTTAACGAGGGGACTATGTGCTTCTGTATAATAACAGACACATGTTGTTTCCTGCCGATCTTGAAGGACATTTACTTGATACTCGAGTAAATGGCTCAAGGTTGCGAAATTTCCGATACTATTCACATTTTATCCGGTTTGAACAACTGTTCCATCGAAGTTTGCGAAATTTGCGACACTTGCACCTTCGCATTCTTCGCCCATATGTTGTAACAAAATTTGCGACACTGTTCACATTTCATTCTACTGATTGTCAATCCATCACCTTCACAAAATGTGCGAAAAAGACGACACCTTTGCTACATTTGTATTTTTCGCTGCATTTTTTTGCGAAAATGCCGACACCTTCGCTTCATCACTGTCACTATATTCCTTGCGAAAAACCCGTCATCATTTTGGAATATGTTATGTTAAGTAAATCCACCATTTTTGGGAACATGGAAATTGCGACACTCCAACTTTCGCATTTTTCGGGATTTACCTTCGTTCCATCTTTGACCTTTGGAAAATTTGCGAAAAAATATATTATTTACATCCTAGAAACCCTCTATGATATCAGGGATGTTACTTCCAACTTATGCTTGAGGAAGAAATTCTCCAACTTGAAGATGTCTAAAGCAAAAAGTGTTACAAGTCACATCAATACTTTCAAAAATCTTATGGAGCAAATGGCTGCAATTGGCTTAGTCATTGAAGATCCCGATGTTGTTATGGTCTATTATCGAGTCTTCTTGAAGCCTATGAAAATTGGGTCATGACAATTTTGACCCAAGAGCAAATTACTCTATCAAAAGCGATTTCAATGCTTCTACAAGAGGAAATCAGAAAATCTGCATCCTCCTCAGGCTCAGGGTCGGATCTCCAAGCTCTATATTCAAAAATCAGAAGTTCGGTTCCAAAAAGAAGAGCAATATACAGTCAAGGTCAAATTGTGGCTCAAGGTCTAATTTTGGCTCTAGGTTGAATTCCAACACTCCATCCTTCCAACCAAAGTAGAAACCATTATGCAGATACTGCAAGAGAACTGGACAAGAAATCAAAGACTATAGAACTTTGAAATTTAACAATGAGAAGAAGAAGCCATTCCAACAACAAGCAAATTATGCTTCAACCAATTTTTTGACCCAACAACAAGAGGAAGATGACGCGACTTTTATGACCAAGGTTGGAGAACAACAGGATATCGACTCCTGGTATCTTGACTCTGGAGCAACACAACACGTGACTCACCATCATGACTGGTTCAAAGATTATAAATCTTTCACCCACTCTCGAGTTGTTCAACTTGGAGACAACTCATCACATTCAATCCAGGGTGAAAGAACAGTCAGGGTCGAATTTCAGAAAGGTGGAATCAAGTTGCTCTCCAACGTTCTCCACGTACCAAATCTGGCTCTCAATTAGCAGAATCACTTGACAAATCTTAGAAAATTCTAGCTTTCGAAAAAATCGAGTGACAATCTTTACAAACTCAGCCACTGTTACTCCTCCAACACTTCTACTTCTGAATCATCTGATATGCTTTGGCATTTCATATTAGGCCATTTGAATTTCAATAGTATTTAACATATGTCAACTCAAGGACTAGTACAAGATCTGCCTTCTATCAACAAGCCAACTTCTCCATGTGAAAGCTATATAATCAGCAAGCATGCTAGGAGTCCTTTTATTTCTAACTCAATTCATACTTTCAAAGGCTTGCTAGATCTTGTACATAGTAAAATTTGTGGCTCAATGTAGACTGCTTCCACAAGGGGATCTCTTATTTCCTTACCTTCATCGACGACTTCTCTCAGAGGGCTACTATCTATTTTTTGAAGAACAAATCAGAAACATTCAAGTTCTTCAAATAAATCAAGCCATCAGCAGAAAATTCGACCCAGAGAAAAATCAAAGCTCTGCGTTCAGATGGAAGGGGAGAATTTATCTCCACAGAATTTAAAGAATTCTGCAAGGCCAACGGAATACAACAACAATTCACAACAAGCTACTCACCTCAGTCCAATGGTGTAGCTGAAAGGAAGAATCGGACACTCATTGAAAGTGCCAAGAGCATGCTGGCCCATGCCTCTCTTCCAAAGAAGTTATGGGTAGAAGCTGTTACTACAACAGTCTATTTGCAAAATCGATCCATCCCAAAAAGCCGTGAATGGCAAGACACCTTATGAGGTGTGGACATGATCGAAACCATCACTCAAAAATATTAGAGTGTTTGGATGCATTTCTTATGCAAAGATCTCTGAAGATCTCAAGAAGAAGCTGTGAAGAATTGAAAAAGATTATCTATGTTAGATATAGGGGTCTTATGTTTTTTACATCAAGCATCTAGGTGTAGGATGTTGATAGGAATAAATTTGGCATAAATGGCAAATTATGCATTGCCACTTGTAATGCCACTTTTGAGCCAAAATAGAGTAAGAGGCTAAACACGTGCCAATTAGAGTGTAGACAAGTGTAAAGCTTTTGTTTGATGAATTCCAAGAGGTCCAATAGGATTTAGAGGTGGAACCTTGTGAGGTCCAATAGGAAATTGAGGTGTGCTTGAATATAGTCCAATAGAATTAAGAGGTGCATGGATCAATGATCCAATAGGATCAAGAGGTGACAAAATATGGTCCAATCATAGTTAAGCATAGTGGTAGCTGGTGGATCTACTAGTATCATTGTACTCCTCATTTTGGATCTAATTGATTTGGTGATTTCATGGATTTTGGGAGTTATTGGATTTCTAGCTTTCTCTCTCTACTCGAGAGCTCATGATGCTTTTTCTCTCTCTACCCAAGGAGAGCAGCTTGTTTTTACTTAGATTATTTTTTGAATACTTCCCACACGTGTGAGTGAGAGTTGGAAGTGATTGAATGCATGTAGTAGTGTGTTTTTGCCATAGATTCAAAGACAGATTTTGAATCTCAATCTAGTCTTGATCTTGGTGCATCTACACACCTTAGGAGTTCACAAGTACATGTAGTGGACAGTCCACATGTGTGAAATTCAACATGGTATCAGAGCCTACCTAAGGTTACCATGCATTTTGATCCATCTAAGTGAAAAAAATTTCATCAATCTTGAGCTAGAAGTTGTCAAGGCCCATTTTCCTAGCTATCTTGTTCAATCTTGGATCAAAAGAGATCAAAAGGACATTGATTGGGTCTGACCTGGTACTGTACAGAATCAGGTGCTCAGACACGTGTGAGGAACATCCAATTTCAGTTTGGAAGTTCTCTCTCATGTTTGATCCATTTATCTTGCTTGATAGCTTGTTTTGAAGCTATTATTGTCTAGTTTCTGATGCAATCAGTTTCATTCCATTTGGTTGAGCCAATCAAAAGTTATAAGCTTTTGAAGAGGGTTAGGTAGGGCACCTAGACCTGGGTGGACACATTTGGTTTGGTCAAGAGATTGCTTGGTTGATCCAAAATCACAGTTGTATGCTTGCCAATCTCATCTATATGTGATCTAGGCACTGTTTTGAGATCTTAGCCATTTTGTTTCATGCAATATCATTGTATTTGAGTCAAATTTGTTTTCTTAGAGTACTTCACACGTGCTAAGAGTGTTTGATCCTAACTTTGCCTATACTCCATCATTTGATGTGAAATAGATCTTGTGTTAGAGAGATTTGTGTAGCTAGTAAGAATCAATTCACAAATAGTTGCAAGATCTTTCATAGGAGGAGATAGTACTCTATTATTGGATCCTATTGAGAGTGTGTAGCAGCATTTATTGTTTATCATTTGAGTTTTTTTTTCACTTCAAATGTCTTCAATGGGTTCATCCTTGTTGGAACCAAGTGAAAGATTGACCACTTCAAACTATTCAATTTGGAAAATGAGGATGGAGTCCATCTTGGTCCTTCAAGATGTGATGGACATAGTTCTTGGCCTTGAAGAAGAACCACAAGTTCTTCAAGAGGTTCAAAAATACAAAAAGAGAGCTAGGATGGCTCTCCACTACATTAAGATGAATGTCTCTAATGAGATATTGAGGGAGATAGGTACTTGTACAACAACCAAAGAAGCTTGGGATTGTCTCAAGACTATCTACGAGGCTAAGAATACCTCTAGGCTTCTCACTCTTAGGAATCAAATATTTCAAAGTAGCCAAAAGAGTGATGAGAGTGCATCTAGTCATGTTTTGAGAGTAAAAGATATTCATAGAGAACTTGCTTGTATTGGTGATTCCATCAATCAAAATGAGCTAGTTCAAGTCATTCTCAATGGCTTGAGAAGTGAATTTGATAACCTTGTCCAATCCTATGCCATTAAGGAGGAGCTACCAAGTTTGGAGGCTCTCCAAAGTGTGCTAATTTCGGAAGAATCAAGACAAGAGTACAAGCTCTTGAGGATGGATAAGCTTTCTCTCACTCATAATGATGGCAAAGCTCTCTTTGCCAAGGATAAGCACAAAGGGAGGAGCAAGAACCAACATCAACAATCCTCAAGCAAGGACAAAGTCAAATCCAAAGACAAAGATGAGGAGGAAGATGATTCCTCTAATGCTTCATCATCCAAGCTCAAGAAGAAGAAGATCAAGTGCTTTTATTGTGGCCAGAAAGGTCATTATGCCACCAATTGCTTCAAGAAGAAGAATCAACTCAAGCAAGCCAACATTACCAATGAGAAGGAAGACACTATTGCAAGTGATGGAGAGGGATCTCTTATGATCTCTAGTTTCTCATCTACTCATTTCAAGAAGGATGGCCTATGGTATATTGATAGTGGAGCCTCTTCACATATGTGTAGCTCCAAGGACTCTTTCTCTTCTATTGCACCTTATGATGGAGTCAAGAAATCAATATACACTGCAAATGATTTTGAGTGTCCTATTGAAGGCATAGGGAACATTCCCTTGAAGCTTGCATCCTCTAAAGTTCTTTCTCTCTCTAAAGTTCTTTATGTACCTAAGCTTACCAAGAATCTTATTAGTGTTGGCCAATTGCTTGATAATGGCCTTGATGTAAAACTCAATGTTGATACTTGCACTATCAAGAAGAATGATGAGATACTTGCATTAGGATCTAGATTTGGTGGCATCTATAAACTAGATCCAAATGAGTATGTGAATGCTTGTAATGTTGCTCTTGTGAACAAGATCTCTATGGAGGAATTATGGCATAGGAGGTTGGGACATCCCAACTACAAATCCATGCTCTCTATGATCAAAGAAGCCAAAGCTATTGGCTTGCCAAAGCCACTCTCCAAGAAGATCAAGCCTTGTGAGGCTTGTGCTATTGCTAAATCTCACAAAAAGCCATTTACAAGATCTTCTATCAAAAGCAAGCATCCTTTGGAGTTAATCCACTCGGATGTGCATTTCTCATCATCTACAAGCAAGGGAGGAGCCACTTGTTTTGTTACTTTCATTGATGATTACACAAGATTCACCTGGATATATCTTCTTGCTTCAAAATCTATGGTGTTTGATCATTTCCTTATTTTCAAAGCTTATGTAGAGAAGCAATTCTCATTCAAGATTAAAGCTCTTAGAAGTGATGGAGGTGGTGAATATATCTCCAATAAATTTCAAGATTTTTGTGAGCTTGAAGGCATTAAAAGAGAGTTTTCTTGTGCCTACTCTCCATCTCAAAATGGAGTGGCCGAGAGAAAGAATAGATCTCTATGTGAATGTGCAAAATCTATGAGAATTGAGACATCTTTGCCCAAAGATTTTTGGGGAGAAGCCATTAATTGTGCAAATTATCTTTGCAATAGGCTCCCACATATAGCTCTTGGAGGAAAGTCACCATATGAAATCTTATTTTTGAAGAAGCCTAAGGTTCATCGCCTTAGAGTTTTTGGATGCTTATGCTTTGTCCATATTCCCTTGGAAACAAGGAAGAAGGAAGATCCTAGTGCATGCAAAGGGATCATGGTTGGATACTCGTCCACCAAGAAGGCCTATAGAGTCTTTATACTCTCTACTTCTCAAGTTATTGAAAGTAGAGATGTTGTCTTTCATGAAGATCAACACTCATCTTTTGAAGAGGCCGAGATCAAGAAATCTATGGATGCAGCTTGTGGATCCTCCATCCAACAAGCATGTGATTGGTTGCAAGTGGGTATTTCGGATCAAGTTCAATCATGATGGCACCATCAACAAGCATAAAGCAAGATTATGTGCCAAAGGATTTGCTCAAATCCATGGTCTTGATTATGAGGAGACCTTTGCACCCGTTGTAAAGATGGTGACAATAAGAATTCTTATTTCTCTTGCTTGTTTTTTCAAGTGGAAGGTGTTCCAATTAGATGTATCCAATGCTTTTCTAAATGGTTATCTTGAGGAGGAGATCTATATGGAACAACCTCAAGGATTCATCAAGGATGAGTCCAAAGTGTGCTTGCTCTTCAAAAGTTTTTATGGACTCAAGCAAGCACCAAGATCATGGTATTCAAGACTTAACTCTTTTCTTATCTCACTAGGATTTACTCTTAGTGACTATGATCCTTCCATGTATCTAAAGTTTGTTGATAGCAATTGTGAAAAATGCAAAAATAAGCTTGGTAGAGGCCAAAAATCTTGTATATAGATAAACACACATGTGTGGAGCCTGTTCCCATGTGTGAAAATAGTGTACTTGTCATGTACCATAATCATATAGGTTGTACATATGATTTAATTCAAGTTCTAGTGGCTAAAAAGGCCAAAAACTAGTTTTCTAGACATATGACACATGGCATCAATCTATTGATTGCATGAGCCACATCCTTTGGTTAGGTGTCATATCCCATGTGTAGAGGACAGCTCACACATGTGAAATAAGCTGAAGTAGGCGAACTTTGAGTTCTAGAAGATTTCCAAGTAGATCTCCATATAGAAGGAAAATAGACCAAAAGTGCCCAAAATAGAGGTTTTTGTCCAAGTGTCAGTTTTGCATGATGAATCATCATATGACAAAGCACCTTCACACATGTGGGATCAGAGGGATGATCAGTACCATGAGCTCCCACTTATTGTATATATAGAGAGCCACATTTGGCCATAATCATTGTGAGACACCAATCTTGGTTTTGGAAGCAATTTTGAGTGATTCTCTCCATTTGTTTGATTGTTTTGAGGTTCTATCAATGTGTACTTGATTTTCAGGTTGGAGTCCGTACTCAGACAGTGTTTCACACGTGTGAAACCATAAAGTACACTTACCTTCATTAATGATTGTTCTTGTTAGGATTTTGTGTCTAGAATTGATCTAGATTGATCTTAATCTTAAGTAGATTGATAGATCAAGTAATCTGACAACCAATCCCTCTTGAGGATCAGATTAGGATCCACTCTTGGTCCTTTTTGTACTTTTTCCACAACAATATTGTCATTCTTCTAATTTATGTTGATGACATTATTCTTTGTGGA
Source organism: Diphasiastrum complanatum (assembly GCA_029204225.1). Lineage (NCBI taxonomy): Eukaryota > Viridiplantae > Streptophyta > Lycopodiopsida > Lycopodiales > Lycopodiaceae > Diphasiastrum > Diphasiastrum complanatum. The sequence continues at coordinate 58,008,242 of CM055093.1, forward strand.
AGTTGTATCAAGCTAGTTGATGAAACCAAGCTAGCACTTGGATGTGAGTTTAAAATGCAAGATCTAGGAGAGATGCATTACATCCTAGGCCTAGCAATTGATTTTTATGAAAATCATGTCTTTATATGCCAATCTAGATATGCTCACTCTATGTTGAAAAAATTCCATATGGAAAATTCTAAGAGCATAGATACTCCAATGGAGCAAATTGTAAAAGATCCTAATAAAGGTGATGAAAGATCCTTTGAGGACATCACACTTTTTAGGAGTCTTGTAGGCTCCTTGATTTGGCTTACAAATACTAGGCCCGGTCTAAGTTTTTGTGTGCACAAATTGAGTCAATTTATGCAAAATCCTAAGATCCATCATTGGAAGATGGCCAAGAGGATTTTAAGATATGTATCTTCATCTTGTGATTATGGTCTACTCTATAAAAGTGAAGATCTATCCATTATTGGCTACTCGGATTCGAACTTTGCAAGTGACAAGATGGATCAGAAGTCTATTAGTGCATACACTATCTTTCTTGGAGGCAATCTTATATCTTGGCCTTCCAAAAAGCAAGATACTATATCTCTCTCTCTTTATGTGAGGCCGAGTACAAAGCACTCACTACAACTACCAAAGAAGTGCTTTGGATCAAGAGGTTATTAATGGAGCTAAAGTGCATCAAGGAGGATGATCTACCAATGATCAAGTGTGACAACATCTCGGCCCAAGCTCTTGCCAATAATCCCATATTTCATGCAAGAAGCAAGCACATAGAAGTGGCACACCATTTTGTGAGAGAAAAGCTTATTGGAGGTGAAATCTATTTGGAGCATGTCAACTCATCCTCTTGTATTGCCGATCTACTCACCAAGCCTTTGAGCAAAAGTGCTTTCATCAAGCATAGATCTAATCTTGGAGTTATATCAAGATCAATGCTCAAATCTTCATAGATAATTTTTTAGGAGGAGTGTGAAGAATCGAAAAAAAATAATCTATGTTAGATATAGGGGTCTTATGTTTTTTACATCAAGCATCTAGGTGTAGGATGCTGATAGGAATAAATTTGGCATAGATGGAAAATTATGCATTTCCACTTGTAATGCCACTATTGAGCCAAAATAGAGTAAGAGGCTAAACATGTGCCAATTAGAGTGTAGACAAGTGTAAAGCTTTTGTTTGATGAATTCCAAGAGGTCCAATAGGATTTAGAGGTGGAACCTTGTGAGGTCCGATAGGAAATTGAGGTGTGCTTGAATATAGTCCAATAGGATCAAGAGGTGACAAAATATGGTCCAATCATAGCTAAGCATAGTGGTAGCTCGTGGATCTACTAGTATCATTGTACTCCTCATTTTGGATCTAATTGATTTGGTGATTTCATGGATTTGGAGTTTGGATTCTAGCTTTCTCTCTCTACCCGAGAGCTCATGATGTTTTTTCTCTCTCTACCCGAGGAGAGCAGCTTGTTTTTACTTAGATTATTTTTTGAATACTTCCCACACGTGTGAGTGAGAGTTGGAAGTGATTGAATGCATGTAGTAGTGTGTTTTTGCCATAGATTCAAAGATAGATTTTGAATCTCAATCTAGTCTTGATCTTGGTGCATCTACACACCTTAGGAGATCACAAGTACATGTAGTGGACAGTCCACACGTGTGAAATTCAACAGAAGCTGGACAACACAAACAGAAAATCAATTCTTATTGGCTACTCTTCATATCACAAGGCATACCAGCTTTACAATCTAGACACAAAAAAGGCATTCACGAGCAGAGATGTCATTTTTCTGGAGGACAAATTTTTTGACCCCAAGGGAAAAGCTGCAGAAATTTCCAACCCAAGGGTCGAACAACAGAATTCCAACCCAAGGGTCGAAAAACCAAATTTTGACCTTAGAATCAAAAATCTAAAAGTCAATACTAACTTTGAAAATGAGTCTGATCAGTAGAGGGTCGAAACTCAGCCAAGGAGGTCAAATCGACCTAGACGGCCTCCATCCAAATTTATGGATGATGCAGCTTGCTATTTTGTGTAAGAATCGAATACAATTTCAGAGGCAATGTCTACACCTCATGTTGAACAATAGAAAACAACAATGGACACATAATCGAATTCTTTGATGGAGAGTCAAACGTGGACAGTCACTGAGTCACCAAAAGACAGAAATCCGATTCAATGCAAATGGATATTCAAGGTGAAGTATGATGCTAAAGGAAGGCTAAGTCGATACAAAGCCAGGATGGTTCCAAAGGCTATTCCCAGATTCCAGATCTGGACTATTCCGAGACTTTCAACCCAATATTTAGACATGCTTCGATTCGGCTATTAATCTTCTTTGCAGCTGCAACAGATTTCAAAGTCCATCAAATGGATGTCCAGACCGCTTTCCTCAATGGGACCATTGAAGAGAAAATCTTTATGTCACAACCAGAAGGATATGAACTGAGGGGTAAGCAGCACCTTGTGTGCAAAATTCACAAGGCACTCTATGGGCTTAAACAGTCACCCATAATCTAGTTCCAGAAAAACAATGCATTCCTTATTGAGAATGGTTTTATTCCAAAATCAGCAGATTCGAATGTCTACTTCAAATCTGTATCAAATTTTTTCATCATCATTACTCTCTATGTGGATGATACATTATTATTCAGTAACAATCTGAATTGGATGAAGGATACGAAATGCATGCTGGCCAAGAAGTACAAAATGACTAATATGGGTCCAGCCCACTATTGTCTCAGAAACGAAATTTTTTGAATTCGACCAGCAAACTGATTTTTATCAGCCAGCAAAGAAAGTGACACCAAGCCACTTTGGTTAGAAGCCAAGGAGGATAACACCTCCGAATCTGCCATTGCTAATGGAGGTGACATGCTAAATATTCTCATTTGTCTTCATTTGTACCAATTGTAATTTTCTTTCCTTTAGTTCTTCTTCCAATGCATATTGATGTGATTAGTGCTAATGTGATGCAAGTCAGTGTTGAGAGAAAAGCTACCCTCTCTTGGTATAAGTGGTACGTTGCAGGTGCAATCAACAACAATGGACATGTAGCACTGTAAGTAGACGTAGGAGGAGCACTGAAAAGCCCTCTCTAGAACTGAAAAT